>CM050689.1:0-716292 GCA_027574665.1 Rhynochetos jubatus | reverse complement strand
GAAACCCCCCCCCAACCGCCACAAATCCCCCCCAAACCGCTACAACCCCCCCCCCCAAACTCCCCCCGAAAGCCACAAACCCCCCAAACTCCCACCAAAACCCCCCCAACCACTACAAACCCCCCGCAAACCCCCCCAACCCGCCACAAAACCCCCCCAACTCCCAACCGCAACAAAACCCCCCAAACCCGCCCCAAATCCCCCCCAAACCCCCCCTAAACAGCCCCAACCGCCCCCCACTCCCCCCCAACCCCCCCAAAACCGCTACCAACCCCCCCACGCCCCCCCAAACCGCTACAAACGCCCTCAAACCCCCCCCAAACCGCTACAAAACCCCCTCGACCCCCCCAAACCGCCACAAAACCCCCTCGACCCCCCCCAAACTGCCACAAACACCCCCAAACCCTTCCCGACCCCCCCAAACCACCACAAAACCCACCCAACCTCCCCCAACCCCCCCAAACCTCCCCCCAACCCTCCCCAAGCCCCCCCCAGTCGCCACAAACCACCCCAACCCCCCCACCCCCCCCCCAAACCGCCACAACCCCCCCAACCCCCCCAAAACCGCTACCAACCCCCCCAACCCCCCCCCACAACCCCCCAACCCTCCCCCAACCGGAACAAAACCCCCCCAAACCGCCCCCACCCCCCCCAAACCACCCCCCCAACCCCCCAAATCCCCCCAAACTGCTACCAACCCCCTCAAACCCCACCCCAACCCCCCCAAACCGCCACAACCCCCCCAACCCCCCAAAAACCGCTACCAACCCCCCCCACAACCCCCCAACCCTCCCCCAACCCCCCCAACTGGAACAAAACCCCCCCAAACCGCCCCCAACCCCCCCCCCAACCCCCCAAATCCCCCCAAACTGCTACCAACCCCCCCAAAACCCCCCCCAACCCCCTCCCAAACCGCCACGAAACCCCCCAAACCCCCACACACCGCCACAACCCCCCCAAACCGCTACCAATCCCCCCCCACGCTCCCAAAACCCCCCCACGCCCCCCCAACCCCCTCCACAACCCCCCCAACCACCCCCCCAACCCCCCAATCCCCTCCACGCCCCCCCAAACCCCACCCACAACCCCCCCAATCCTCAACCCTCCCACAACCCCCCCAATCCCCCCCCCACCCCGCTACCAACCCCCCAACCCCCCCCGTCCCTCCTTAACCCCTACAAGCCATCGCCCCCCCCCCCCCCCCCCCCCGCGTGCAGGTGGGCGGGGCTAAACCACGCTTAAACCAGAGAGAAAAAACCCGCCACAGAAAAACCGGGGTAAAAAAAGGGGGTTTTAGGGCAAAAAAAACCCCCCACACACCCCCACCCCATTTTCCTCACCTCCCTGGGATCGAAATAAGACCTGGCCAAGAGATTTTCCAAATGGATGTAACGTTCGGGTTGGGCCTGTTTCAGAGCCGTCATGGGATCCGTCTGCCTGAGGAGGGAACGCGCCGCCCCCAACTCCCTCAGCTCGATCAGCTCCAAAACCACCTCAAAAGAAGGGGGAAAAGGGCTCAGAAATCAGGTGAGGGGGGGAGTCTGAGGGGAGAAAGGGCGTTTTGGGGGGAAAAAAGGGCGGGTTTGAGGGGAAAACGCCTCATGAATCGGGCGAGAGCGGGATTCTGAGGGGAAAAAGGGCGGTTTTGAGGCAAAAATGCCTCATAAATCGGGTGAGAGCGGGATTCTGAGGGGAAAAAGGGTGGTTTTGAGGCAAAAATGCCTCATAAATCGGGTGAGAGCAGGATTCTGAGGGAAAAAAGGGTGTTTTTAGGGTGAAAATGCCTCATAATTCAGGTGACAGCAGGATTTTGAAGGGAGAAAGGTTGTTTTTAAGGTGAAAATGCCTCATAAATTAGGTGAAAGTGGGATTCTAAGGGAAAAAGGGTGGTTTTAAGGCAAAAAAAGGGTATTTTTGAGGGGAAAACACCTCATAAATCAGGTGAGAGCAGGATTCTGAGGGGAAAAAGGGTGTTTTGAGGCAAAGAAAGGGGTGTTTTTGAGGCGAAAACGCCTCACAGATCAGGTGAGATCGGGATTTTGAGGGGAAAAAGGGTTGGTTTTGAGGCAAAAATGCCTCATAAATCAGGTGAGAGCGGGATTCTGAGGGGAAAAAGGGTGTTTTTGAGGCGAAAATGCCTCAGAAATCGGGTGAGAGCGGGATTCTGAGGGGAAAAAGGGCGGTTTTGAGGCAAAAATGCCTCATAAAACGGGTGAGAGCGGGATTCTGAGGGGAAAAAGGGCAGTTTTAGGGCAAAAATGCCTCATAAATCGGGCGAGAGCGGGATTCTGAGGGGAAAAAGGGCGGTTTTGGGGCAAAAATGCCTCATAAATCGGGTGAGAGCGGGATTCTGAGGGGAAAAAGGGCGGTTTTTGAGGCGAAAATGCCTCATAAATCGGGTGACAGCGGGATACTGAGGGGAAAAAGGGTGTTTTTGAGGCGAAAATGCCTCATAAATCGGGTGAGAGCGGGATTCTGAGGGGAAAAAGGGCGGTTTTTGAGGCGAAAATGCCTCATAAATCGGGTGACAGCGGGATACTGAGGGGAAAAAGGGTGTTTTTGAGGCGAAAATGCCTCATAAATCGGGTGAGAGCGGGATACTGAGGGGAAAAAGGGTGTTTTTGAGGCGAAAATGTCGTATAAATCAGGTGAGAGCGGGATTCTGAGGGGAAAAAGGGTCTTTTTAAGGCGAAAAAAGGGTGTTTTTGAGGCGAAAATGCCTCATAAATCGGGTGAAAGCGGGATTCTGAGGGGAAAAAGGGTGTTTTTGAGGCAAAAATGCCTCATAAATCGGGTGAGAGCGGGATTCTGAGGGGAAAAAGGGTGGTTTTGGGGCAAAAATGCCTCATAAATTGGGCGAGAGCGGGATTCTGAGGGGAAAAAGGGTGGTTTTGAGGCGAAAATGCCTCATAAATCGGGTGAGAGCGGGATTCTGAGGGGAAAAAGGGTGTTTTTGAGGCGACAATGCCTCATAAATCGGGTGAGAGCGGGATACTGAGGGGAAAAAGGGTGGGTTTAAGGCATAAAAAGGGTGTTTTTAAGGCAAAAATGCCTCATAAATCGGGTGAGAGCGGGATTCTGAGGGGAAAAAGGGTGGGTTTAAGGCATAAAAAGGGTGTTTTTAAGGCGAAAATGCCTCATAAATCGGGTGAGAGCGGGATTCTGAGGGGAAAAAGGGTGTTTTTAAGGCGAAAAAAGGGTGGTTTTAAGGCGAAAATGCCTCAGAAATCGGGTGAAAGCGGGATTCTGAGGGGAAAAAGGGTGTTTTTGAGGCGAAAAAAGGGTGGTTTTGAGGCAAAAACACCTCACAGATCAGGTGAGATCGGGATTTTGAGGGGAAAAAGGGTGGTTTTCAGGCAAAAATGCCTCATAAATCAGGTGAGAGCGGGATTCTGAGGGGAAAAAGGGTGTTTTTGAGGCGAAAATGCCTCAGAAATCGGGTGACAGCGGGATTCTGAGGGGAAAAAGGGCAGTTTTGAGGCAAAAATGCCTCATAAAACGGGTGAGAGCGGGATTCTGAGGGGAAAAAGGGCAGTTTTAGGGCAAAAATGTCTCATAAATCGGGCGAGAGCGGGATTCTGAGGGGAAAAAGGGTGTTTTTGAGGCGAAAATGTCGTATAAATCAGGTGAGAGCGGGATTCTGAGGGGAAAAAGGGTCTTTTTAAGGCGAAAAAAGGGTGTTTTTGAGGCGAAAATGCCTCATAAATCGGGTGAGAGCGGGATTCTGAGGGGAAAAAGGGTGGTTTTGAGGCAAAAATGCCTCATAAATCGGGTGAGAGCGGGATTCTGAGGGGAAAAAGGGTGGTTTTAAGGCGAAAATGCCTCAGAAATCGGGTGAGAGCGGGATTCTGAGGGGAAAAAGGGTGTTTTTGAGGCGAAAAAAGGGTGGTTTTGAGGCAAAACCACCTCACAGATCAGGTGAGAACGGGATTTTGAGGGGAAAAAGGGTGGTTTTGAGGCAAAAAAAGGGTGTTTTTGAGGCAAAAACGCCTCACAGATCAGGTGAGATCGGGATTTTAAGGGGAAAAAGGGTGGTTTTGAGACAAAAAAAGGGTGTTTTTGAGGGGAAAACGCCTCACAGATCAGGTGAGACGGGGATTTTAAGGGGAAAAAGGGTGTTTTTGAGGCGAAAAAAGGGTGTTTTTGAGGGGAAAACGCCTCACAGATCAGGTGAGACGGGGATTTTAAGGGGAAAAAGGGTGTTTTTGAGGCGAAAAAAGGGTGGTTTTGAGGGGAAAACGCCTCACAGATCAGGTGAGAGCGGGATTTTGAGGGGGAAAAGGGTGTTTTTGAGGCAAAAAAAGGGTGTTTTTGAGGGGAAAACGCCTCACAGATCAGGGGAGATCGGGATTTTAAGGGGGAAAAGGGTGTTTTTGAGGCAAAAAAAGAGTGTTTTTGAGGAGAAAACGCCTCACAGATCAGGTGAGATCGAAATTTTGAGGGGAAAAAGGGTGTTTTTGAGGCGAAATAAGGGTGGTTTTGAGGCGAAAACGCCTCACAGATCAGGTGAGAGCGGGATTTTAAGGGGGAAAAGGGTGTTTTTAAGGCGAAAACACCACATAAATCAGGCACGAACGGGATTCTTGGGGGGGAAAAGATGATTTGCAAGGCGTTTCCTACCTGCTCGTAAAGCTCGATGAGGGTTTTATCGGCTAACTTTAACGACTGGATCGCTTGAAGCACCGTATCCCAATGGCCGTTGTTGATATCGCCGACGAACCCTTCCACGCTGTCCACCGTGTTAAGGGACACGCCGCTTTCTTCTTGCAAGCTGGCTAAAGTCTTGCTCAAAGCGTTCTCTTTGAGATATTGTAAGATCAAGCGGATAACGCTGAGGATAAAAAGCGGAGCGACGTCTAAACGCGCTGCCTCAGTGGAACCGGATTCAAGCCGCGCCGCCTCCCCCCCAACCACCACCGCCGCCTCAGGCCGCCATTACGCCGCCATTACGCCGCGCTGCCTCAACCCGCCCCCCCTCCGCCTCATCGCGCGTTAATCCCCGCTACCGATCCAGGGACTCACTCCGAGGATTCGATTTCAAGCGCCATCGCGTTAACGGGTGCTTAGTTCTTCTTCGCCGCCGCCGCCGGTTAGTCGAGGAGGAGGGGGGGGGGGGTTGAAGCGGCCGCCTCTTCCCGTTCCCTCGTCACGTGATACGGGAAAAATGGAGGGAGGGGAAGAGCGCGCTCTGCCTCCGTCACGTCATACGTGGAAAACGAGTGGGGAGAGCGCGCCACCTAGCGGTGGGAGGACTGAGGCGGCGAGAAACGGGAGTTGGAGGGATGGAGGAGGGGGGGCGGGGGTGCAGATTCCCCCCGGGGAATTCTGGGGGTGAGCATCCCCATCCTTTCAACCGGTACCCCGGGGCAAACCCCCATCGCCAAGGCGGAATTTCAACGTCGAGCATCCTCATCCCATCGATCGGTACCCGGAGACAACGCCCCCCCCCCCCCCCCCCCCCCCCCCAAGGCGATATTCCGACGTCGAGCATCCTCATCCCATCGATCGGTACCCGGAGACAACGCCCCCCACCCCCCCCAATCGCCCCCGGGGCGATATTCCCATCAGGAATTCCCACCTTTCAACGTCCCATCCTTTACGCCCCCGGAGGAGAGGGGGGGTGGGTGTGTGTGGGGGGGGTGTTTTCCCGTTCTTCTCCTTCACGCCGGTCCCGGATGGAGGAGAAACGCCCTTCGGAATTCCGAAGGCGGGTTTTTATTTACGGATGCGTGCGTGCGGGGTGTGTGTGGGGGGGGATAATTCGACCGTTTACGGTGTTCTGATCATTTTTTTCCCGGGGGGAAAATCTTCGTTTCGGACGTCCGAACGCCATCGACGCTCTCGAAACAAAAACCCGCCCCCGCCGCCCCCGCGAGCGACCCTCAACCTTTCGGCGAGCCGATATCCACCGTGATCTGAGTGTACAGAGGGTACCTGTCCCTTCGGAGCACCTTGTAGGATAACGTGTTTAAACCGTCGGAATTCATCGTTTCCCGGGTGTGAGCGATGCGATCGAACCTTGGGAACGGGAACGGCAAAAGGGAAGGGGGAGGGGGAAGGAAAAAACAAAACAAAACAAAAAACAAAACCACGGGGAGTTCCCAGGCGTTGCCAAAGGGATTTTCGAGGAAATACCCAAGGGATTCCGAGGGTTTGCCAAGGAATTTCCAAGGGATTCCAAGAATTTGGAAGAATGTCGAAGAATTTCCAAGGGTTTTCCAAGGAATTTCCAAGGATTTCCAAGGAATTTCCAAGGGATTCCAAGAATTTCGAAGAATTGCTAAGAATTTCCAAGGGTTTTCCAAGGGATTTCCAAGAAATTCCAAGAATTTCTAAGATTTTTGAAGGAAATTTCAAGAAATTCCAACAATTTCCAAGGATTTTCAAGGAATTTCGAAGAATTTCCAAGGATTTACGCCAACTTTACTCCATTTACTCTGACTTTACTCCTGCTTCACTCTGTTTACTAACTTTAGTCCTCCTTTATTCCAAGCTTACGCCGACTTTACCCCAAGCTTACTGTGGCTTTACTCCAAGCTTACTATGAATTTACTCCTACTCTAACTTTACCCCACGCTTATGCTGACTTTACCCCACGCTTACGCTGATTTTACCCCAAGCTTACGCTGACTTTACTCCAAACTTACTACGAATTTACCCCAAGCTTACTACGAATTTACTCCTACTTTACTCTGACTTTACTCCAAGCTTACTCTGGCCTTACCCCAAGCTTAATGTGTCTTTACTCCAAGCTTATGCTGACTCTACCCCAAGTTTACTCTGACTTTACTCCAAGCTTACTACGAATTTACTCCTACTCTGACTTTACCCCACGCTTACGCTGTCTTTACCCCAAGCTTACTATGATTTTACTCCTACTTTACTCTGACTTTACTCCAAACTTACTCAATTTACTCCAAGCTTACTACGAATCTACTCCTACTTTACTCCAAGCTTACTCTGGCCTTACTCTGACTCTACCCCAAGCTTACTGTGTCTTTATTCCAAGCTTATGCTGACTCTACCCCAAGTTTACTCTGACTTTACTCCAAGCTTACTACGAATTTACTCCTACTCTGACTTTACCCCAAGCTTATGCTGACTTTACCCCAAGCTTATGCTGACTTTACCCCAAGCTTACTACGAATCTACTCCTACTTTACTGTGACTTTAACCCAAGCTTACTACGAATTTACTCCTACACTGACTTTACCCCAAGCTTACACTGACTTTACCCCAAGCTTACGCTGACTTTACCCCAAGCTTACTATGAATTTACTCATACTTTACTCTGACTTTACCCCAAGCTTACTGTGTCTTTACTCCAAGCTTACTACGAATTTACTCCTACGCTGACTTTACCCCAAGCTTACTATGAATTTACTCCTACTTTACTCTGACTTTACTTGAAGCTTACTCTGGCCTTACTCCGACTTTACTCCAAGCTTACTGTGTCTTTACTCCAAGCTTACTATGAATTTACTCCTATGCTGACTTTACCCCAAGCTTACACTGACTTTACCCCAAGCTTACTACAAATTTACTCCTAGTTTACTCTGACCTTACTCCAAGCTTACGCTGACCTTACTCCAAGCTTACGCTGACTTTACTCCAAGCTTACGCTGACCTTACTCCAACTTCACTACAAGCTTACTCCGACTTTACTCCAAGCTTACTCCAAGTTTACTCCCCCTTTACATACGACCCCCCCCGCTCTCCTCCCAGCCCACCCCCACCCCCAACTCGCGAGCGAAAAGGAGCAGCGAAGGAGCAGCCTCCCAGGAGGAAATAAACCTCCCCACCCCCCCCCCCGGGGGAGAATCCGTCAGGGGGCGGGAGGTGGGGGAGGGGGTGGGGGGAGGGGGTTGGGGGGCGGTCGGGGGGGGGGGCAGCGCCCACCCACCCGGGCGCCGCCGTAAACGCCGTAATCCAGCTGTTGGCGGCGGCGGAGGGGGGCGGAGGTGGCGGAGCCAATATTTGAGATGCTCTTCCCGGTTACTCCCGCTCAAGCCACTTCCCAAACCTCCGCTCGCTCCGCAGCCGGGATACAGGCAAAAAGACCGGGCCAACAGGTAGAGGTGACCCAAATAACACACCCAGGAGGGGGTGTGGGGGGGGGGGGGGGGCAGCGTGGGGAGCACCACATCCCGATCCGATCGCGGGAAACCCGGGGTTAACGCCTTTGGGGTTTTTTTTTTGGGTTTTCCCCTTAACGACCGTCTTTTTCCTTTCCCCGGACTCAGAGAGGCAGCGGTGAATTTAGGATCTTACAACGCCTGATCGTAAGCTTTAGACGGCGACCGCGTACGAGCGGCTCCCCCGTTTCACCCCCTGAGGAAAGAAGCCGGGTTCGCCGCGTCAGGCGCTTCAATTTCAAGGTCGTCTGATTCAATTGATAGAGCCTGAGTGCTGGGTTCAGGCAGGAAAGGGTTAACTCCCTTCGCTCTGGTTCTCAGGGAACTCTGGTGCTGGACAGCGAGTGAAAACATCGACAAGGCCTCAGCCGGCGCCGGGGATGGCCTGTACCGGACTCAAGGCCTTTTGTCCGCTTCGGACGCCGTAGCTGACCCAGACTACCCAAGGGAGTATTTCATCCCACGGTACGGCGTGTTCCGGTCCCTTTGGGTGGGGACGAGGGTCCGGTAGCCGTCGCTCATCCCTTTTCTCTCACTCCCTTACTCGTCTCTCCGGGCAACTTGCCAACCCTCCCGCGTCTGTTCCTTCGCGCGGGGGAACCGGTGGGTCGTTCGGGAGTTTTTCCCGGGCGTTTCATCGACGCTAGGGTTCGTTCGCAATCCGTTACGTAGGTTCCCTGGCTCCGACCTTCGGGAAAACTCCAGATCCGTTTAGTCCTTAAAACAAATTTCAACGGGTTTACAGTCCAACGGACACGTTCCTCCTTCCGACATCGATCGTTACCGGTAGGTCGTCCGCGTATCGTAACCGTCTCCCTCCGGACGTTCCCACGTTTCAAATTCTCGGCTTAGTTGATTTCCAAAGATAACAGGGCTCTTTATTCATTTTTGGGGTAACGCTATCCGGTTTAACTGAGCTTGCCGTCCCGCAACGGGATTTTTCCCCGCTCAAAACCCAACGGTTTCCGACTCTCTCAGGCCAAAGGCGGAGAGCAAAAGGTATCTCGGAGGTCTATTCCCGGGAAGCGGTCCTGTTCTCCCCTTAGCGTGGCTAGTAAGGCGTACGGGTTGGCTACCGTCGGGCTCAGGTCCTTCACGATACGGTTAATCGCTGGCGGAATCCCGAACTATACGTCCCGACGGGGTTTTTTTTCTCACCGGCCGGGCGGGGCGTTACGTTCCGACTCCCGTTCGGGACTACTAATCCCCCGCGGCAGAAAACGACGAATCGCTCCTTCGATTCTTATCTTCTAACCTCCCGGGGTGTTGTCGCTGCCTCGCCGCGTTAACTCCTTCCTTGAGTTTTACCGCTACCGGCTTCGCTTGGTTTCGTTTTTCCCCCCCGCTCTTCCTGGCATCGCTGACTGCCCACGCTCCGGGTTACGCTGGGTTCACGATTTCCCCGGTCCGTTCGGGACTCGTACGTTCCGCTTGAGTCGGTTCTAGGCTTAAGACGAGCTGAAAACTCGTATCAATCGCTCGTCGTTCAACCCTAAATTCCGGGTTTTCCTTCCCGATAAAACCCGTCGTTACTTCTTTCCAAGCATCTAAATCAACCGTGACTTGACTTTAGCCGGGTCAGCCGGTCCCGTTCCCTCCGGTGGGGAGGGGCGGACCCGCGGATCGGAACCCCTCGCGTTCCCTTCGCCGCTCGGCGGCGGCTCCACGACGCGACCGGCGCGTTTCCGTTTCGCCGCGTTCTAAAACGCCGCCGCCGTCGTTTCGCGAAGCCCGAAACCCGCTATCCGATCACCCGAGCGTGTTCCTAGGGAATCCTCTACCCAGCAGATCCTACGACCCAACCCAGAGGTCCCATCCGGGCCGTCAGAAGGATACGGGCAAGGAAAGATTCAACTTAACGACCGGAGTCGTTAACGGCCCGCGGCATCCCTTCGGGGAAAAGGGGACCAGTAGAGGAACCAGGCGTTATTCCGCAAGATAAAACCAGCGACAACCGGTTTACCCGGCGCTTGCGGCTCTCCTCCTCAGGCCGGAACGGAGGGACGCTCGCCCACCGCAGCGAGAAAAACCAAAACGACGAACGCGTTTGACGACGCGGCGCGGATCCCCCGGCGGCTGCTTAGCGTCGGGAGGGCCGCCGGCGCGGATCCGGTCGCGTTTGGTAACGCCGCGACGAACGGCGAGCCCGAGGCGGTCGGCTCGACGTCACCGGCGCGGTGGGGTCGCGGAGGAGAAAGGATTTAAGAGAAAAGGGGCGCGGAAGCGGCGTTATAACCCTGCGACGGGTCGCCAGGGGCGAGCGGAGATGGGGTGGGGGGGGCGAGGCGGAGGGACGAACGGATATCTACCCGTACGGGAGGCGCCGAGCCCGGGGAGGGGTGGGGGCAAACGGCGCCCGGTCCGTGACGGGCAGCGGGGACTCTGTCGGCGGACGCGACCCGGTTTCGAGCGGAGACGCGAACGAAACTTCGGTGTGGATGGGGACGGGGCGGCCCTCGCCTGCAGCACCGTAAGAAAAAGGAGCGGCTGAGAGCGGGCGAGTCCCTCGCCTCCCCTTTCGCCATCTGGATTTTGGACCGGAGCCGACTCCGGCTACTCGAAACCAGGCCCGCAAGGACGGGATACGAGTCAAACCGACACGTCGTCGCCCGGGAGGGGCGGCTTGAGTACGTCGGAAAAATCGCCGGGAACAAACCTAAAGGAGAAGCGGTTGGGGAAGGTTTGGGAAAAAAGCCAAGCTTGGGCGTCAGGGAACCGCACGCGCAGGCCCCGCGGTTCGGCTGGGTCCCCGGGGGGTCGCCGTCGCCCGCCCGCAGCTTACAACGGCGGAGCCGGCGTGCCGTCGGCCCCGGCCGCGCCAAGGAGGGAAACGGGAAATGGAAACTCATCGGTTTCGAAAGGGGATAGGGAAGGAGAAATTTCTTTTACGTGGGATGGGGGGGGGGGACAGGACGTACCGCGGTCCCGTTTGAGAGAAACGTTATACAAGATGCTTGAGGAGAAAGGGTTTTTCACCCCGAATTAAAAAATAGATAGAAATCACCCGACGGAAACAAATAAAGAGGCGGAAGGAAACGTCGCCGGCGAGAGAGAGACGCGCCGCCGCCCGTGGCGTAAAAAACCGATCGAAGACGTAAGGGCTTCGTTAAATACCCGCCAGACAACGTTCGGTTAAACCCGCATCTAGATTAAAACGCCGCGTAACGGCGCCGTAAACTACAAAGTCTCTTTTTTTTTGGGCGGTCCTTCTGGAGGAACTGATTGAAACGTTAGCTCCCCCCCTCCCCCCATACGGCGATCCCCTCCCGGTTTAGCTCCGGTAATTTGTATCGGCCCTACGGGTATACGACGAGAGAAAGGTTAACGGATCTACGCTCCGAAGTCGGACGGAGACGTCACCATCCCCTTTGTCCCACCGTTACCCGAAACGGGCGAAGAAAACACACCCCCCCCCCCCCACACACACACACCCCCCCACCCCCCCCGAGCTCGATTTCGAGCGCGAGGAAAGCAGGCGTTCTGCATTACGGCGCCGGGCGCGCGGGGGGCTCGCTTCGCCGAGCGTTCCGTCGGGGACGGTTATAGGCGGTTACGAGCGTCCGTATCCGTTCATTTTTCAAGCAAACGGGAGCGTATTCATAGGTTTTTCTGGAAAACTCGGGGCACGGACGTAGACGTTCTTCGCCAGGTCCCGGAAGCTTCCGGGAGAAGTCAAAGGAGTGAAGGGGTATGTCCTCCCCCAACCCCTTCCCTCAGCGCTTATAAATAAAGAAATAAATGAATAAAACCGCGCGGCGGCGGCGGCGCAAAATTTCTTCCGCCGGTTTCCGGCTCGCCGAGCGACTTCCAAGTTGAAGGCCCTGGCCGCGCGCGGCGCAGACGACGGCTATAAACCGCGGAAGGAACGCGCGGCCTAGCGGTTTCCTTGTCGTATACCTCTGAGTAAGTTTTGATTCTTAATAAAGCCAAAGGAAGAACAGCAGCTACGCTGGGATTCTGTCACCCGGCCAGGCAAGGGGACGGCCTACGAGCACGGGACGTCACCTTACTTCTCCGGGGTTTACGGCGAGGAAGCCAAGAAAACGAACGATAGGTTGTCAGAACCCGCTCTTCCTATTTAACCGCACGTAAAGATTCACGTCACCTCTCACCCCAAGCTGCTACTCGAGAAGCCAGAAAACACATCGACCACGAGCAGCCTCGGGGGGGGGGGGGAACCCCAGTACTGTCCCAGTCACGGCTTAAACCAGCCTTTTCCCTCTCTAAACTTTTCCCCTTTTGGATTTTAGCCGTATCTTCCACCCTAAACCGGGGCTCGGTAACCCACGCCGGACCGGTGTGGCGGCCTGGCGCTTAGCCACACCCCCACCACCACCCGGGGACCCCAGCAGGGGCGCGGTCCCCCACCCCACCCCGGGCCAGGCCAGATCAAGGGAAAACGAGTTAATCGTTCCCTCGTGAATAACCATGCGGTCTCCCCGAAGGGTAAAATATACAACGTCTCTGGGTTCTTTTCCCTTTTAGTCTAAAAATTAAATGGGACCTTTAGGCAGTTGTTCTCTAAGAGACCCAAGACACCGTGAATAAAGCCAGGCAGAGATCGTCCCTCCGGTCTTTTTGCTTATCGAAAACCATTATTTTAACTACGCGTTGCTACAAACGTACCAGAAAAGCATCGTTTTTCTCCCTGCAAGAATACTTCAAACCAAGGTTACGATGGATTTTGATGTATAAAAGCATGTAACCACGCAACCTTCCCCTCCCCACACTCCAAAAAACACTAAGACATCCCTCTTTTTTTTTTTTTTCTTTTACGGAAATTCACACGTTCACAGACTCACAGAGCGTCGGGAGCTCTGGAGATCATCCACTCCAACCCCCCTGCCAGAGCAGGGTCACCCGGAGCAGATCCCACAGGAACAAGTCCAGGGGCTTTGGAAAGGCTCCAGGGAAGGAGACTCCCCCCTCTCTGGGCCCTGTCCCAGGGCTCTGTCACCCTCCCAGGGCAGAAGGGTTTCCTCACGGTCAGGGTGAACCTTCTGTTTGCCAGCTGATGGCCATGGCCCCTCGTCCTGTCACTGGACACCCCTGAGCAGAGCCTGTCCCCATCCCCCTGACACCCCCCCTTTAGATATCGCTCAGATCCCCCTCAGCCCTTTCTTCTCCAGCTGAACAGCCCCAGCTCTCCCAGCCCTGGCTGCCAAAGGAATGGAGAAAAAGGCATTAGCAATGTCAGTCGTGGCGTACCACTTGGCTGCCTTTGACTCCAGCTCGTACTGGAGTTCCAGCATGTCCGGCACGGCAGCACTCAGTGGTGGCGTGACTTCATTCAGGCCACGATAGTCCACTGTCAGTCTCCATTCCCCATCAGACTTACGCACCGGCCAGATGGGGCTGTTAAAGGGTGAGTGGGTTTTGCTGATCCCCCCCCCCCCCCCCCCCCCCCCCCCCCCCCCCCCCCCCCCCCCTTGGCTCTCCAGCTGACCAATCGGCTTCTGGGTGGGAAGCAAAGAGTCTCTGTTAGTACGATACTGCCACTGGTGCACTGTTGTGGTGGCAATTGGCACCTGTTGGTGCCTTTGAACAGATCAAGCAGGAGATCGTGCATGCAGTAGCCCTTGGACCAGTCCGGACAGGGCCAGAGGTAAAGAATGTACTCTACACTGCAGCTGGGGAGAATGGCCCTACCTGGAGTCTCTGGCAGAAAGAACCAGGGGAGACCCGAGGTCGACTCCTAGGGTTTTGGAGCCGGGGATACAGAGGATCTGAGGTCCACTACACTCCAACCGAAAAAGAGAGCCTGGCAGCTTATGAGGGAATCCGATCGGCCTCAGAAGGGGTTGGAACTGAAGCACAGCTCCTCCTGGCACCTCGACTGCCAGTGCAGGGCTGGATGTTCAAAGGCAGAGCCTTTTCTACTCATCATGCCACCAATGCTACATGGAGTAAGTGGGCTGCCCTGATCACCCAACGATCCCGTGTAGGGAACCCCAGTCGCCCAGGAATCCTAGAAGTGATCATGGACTGGCTGGAAGGCAAAGACTGTGGGATGTCACCAGAGGAGGAGGTGACACGGGCTGAAGAAGCCCCTTTGTGCAACCAGCTGCCAGAAGACGAGAAGCACTATGCCCTGTTTACTGATGGGTCTTGTTGTGTTGTAGGGAAACATCGGAGGTGGAAAGCTGCTGTGTGGAGTCCCACCCGACAAGTTGCAGAGACTGCAGAAGGCCAAGGGGAATCGAGTCACTTTGCAGAGGTAAAGGCCATCCAGCTGGCTTTGGACATTGCTCAACGAGAGAAATGGCCAGTGCTTTATCTCTACACTGACTCCTGGATGGTGGCAAATGCCCTGTGGGGGTGGCTGCAGCAGTGGAAACAGAGCAACTGGCAGTGCCGAGGCAAACCCATCTGGGCTGCCACGCTATGGCAGGACATTGCTTCCCGTCTAGACAACCTGGTCGTCAAGGTGCGTCATGTTGATGCCCACATGCCCAAAAGCCAAGCCACTGAAGAACACCAGCACAATCAGCAGGTAGACCAGGCTGCTAAGATTGCAGTGGCTCAGGTGGATCTGGGCTGGCAACATAAAGGTGAGCTGTTCATGGCTAGGTGGGCCCATGATACCTCGGGCCACCAAGGGAGAGATGCCACGTACAGGTGGGCTCGTGACCGAGGGGTGGACTTGACCACGGACACTATTGTGCAGGTCATTCATGAATGTGAGACGTGCTGCCATCAAACAAGCCAAGAGGGTGAAGCCTCTTTGGTATGGGGGGCGATGGCTGAAATATAAACATGAGCAGGCCTGGCAGATTATATCACACTACATCACCCTCCCCAAAACCCACCAGGGCAAGTGCCATGTTCTCACAATGGTGGAAGCAACCACGGGGTGGCTGGAAACATATCCAGTGCCCCATGCCACTGCCCGGAATACTATCCTGGGCCTTGAAAAGCAAGTCCTGTGGCGACATGGCCCCCCAGAGAGGATTGAATCAGACAGTGGGACTCATTTCTGAAACAGCCTCGTAGACATCCCCTATCATGCACCTGCCTCTGGGAAGGTTGAACGGTGCAATGGGCTGTTAAAGACCACCCTGAGGGCAATGGGGGGTGGAACTCTCAAAAATTGGGATACACATTTGGCAAAGGCCACCTGGTTAGTCAACACCAGAGGATCTGCCAACCGTGCTGGCCCAGCTCAATCAAAACTTCTATGCACTGTGGAAGGAGATAAGGTCCCTGTAGTGCATGTTAAGAATATGCTGGGAAAAACAGTCTGGGTTATTCCTGCCTCGGGCAAAGGCAAACCCATCCGTGGGGTTGGTTTTGCTCAAGGACCTGGATGCACTTCGTGGATAATGAAAGAAGATGGGCAAGTCCGATGTGTGCCTCAAGGACATTTGATTCTGGGTGAAACTAGCCCATGAACTAAATTGCATGACGGACACTAACTGCTGCAAATAACCCTTGTTCTGAGCTCTGTGTTGTAGGAATCACTGTGGCAGAGATCACCTGAATCTACAGAGGTCCAGCCTTGCCAGAAGGGCAGTAGTGACCTGACCTGAGCTGGCATCATCGCCCAACAATCCCACACAACACCTCACCTTTTCTGTCCCGAGTGACCACCTGATGGAACCCAAAGTCATGGACTAATGGACATTTTGCCAATATGGTTCATAGATTAAGGGAATGATATCTGTGTGCGAGGGGATGGGAAAGGGGAAGCTGGTTCATGGGAATTTATGGATGGTATGGAACTTAAGCATGATGTAAATGGTATGAAATAAGGGGTGGAGAATGTGCTGGGTTCAGTCAGGAAAGGGTTAACTCCCTTTACTCTGGTTGCCAGGGAACTCTGTTGCTGGACAGTAAGTGAAAACACTGATAAGGCCTCAGCTGGTGCTGGGGATGGCCTGTACTGAACTCAAGGTCTTTTGTCCGCTTCGGATACTGTAGCTCACCCAGACTAACCAAGGAAGTATTTCATCCCATAGTACGTCATGTTCCGGTCTCTTTGGGTGGGGAAGAGGGTCCGGTAGCCATTACTCTGCCCTTCTCTCTCTCTCCCTTACTCCCTTGCTCGTCTCTCCGGGCACTTGCTAACCCTCCTGTGTTAGCTGCTTTGCCAACTCCTGTGCTGGCTCATTCGTGTGGGAGCCGGTGGGTTGTTTTGACTTTTCTGGCCGTGTTATCGGTGATAAGGTTTGCTCGGAATCTGCTGCGTAGGCTCCCGGGCTCCGGCCTTCAGGCCGCGGCTCTCGGGCTGCGATCGCTCTCGGGCTGTGGTTCTCGGGCTCTCTGGGTCTGATTTTCATCCCTCAGCATCTGGGTGTGCATTGGTCAGTGGATGGTGGGAAATTGGATCATATTGTATCATATTGTATATATTGTACTATATGTTTTATTTGCTACTATTTTAAGTATTTATTAGCAGTAGTACCTGTATACATTGATTTAGATTTAATTAGTAAATAGTTCTTATCTCAATTTTACGAGCTTCCTTATTTCTTTTTCCTCCGATTCTTCCCCTCCACTGGAGGAGGGGAGGGGGATTTGTGAGAGCGGCTTCGTGGTATTTTGCTAGCCGGAGTTAAACCACGACACTCTCGCAGCGACTTTGGAGATCCTCACCTACGAGTGGACGCACTGCGTAGGATTTCCCAGTTGCTGGGACAGGCTCTCCAAATCCTCGCTGTGACCGGAGCTCCCCAGCTGATGTGCGGGTCTGGATGATGGTGAAGTATTAGGGCAATTGGTGATGGATCTTCCTTAATCACTGTTAGTAACTTTATGTAGTAATGATCGATGCGTTACCTTGCTCATGCTGTCTGCTGGTTTAGACTGTAGTAACTAAGTTTCTCTTTTCAACTTTAACTTGGTGTCTGTGTTCTTCCTGCCAACCCCGTCAATTAGCAAAACAAGAGTCAACTCATTTTTCCTTTCAAATGGGAAAATGCGACTACCGGACGGAAGACCCAGTTATGTTGGACTGTACTGCCACAAGAATTTAAGAATAGCCCCATGTTATTTAGTAGTGTATTGGCAGAAGGATTGGAACAATGGCAAAGTGACAATGAACATATAACTTTGTTACAGTATGTTGATGATTTATTAATTGGTTCAAATAATTACAGCAAGTGCCTTGAAGCTACAATTAGTTTACTGAATTTCTTAGGACTTGCAGGATATCATGTCTCCAAGAAAAAGACATAAATAGTAAGAGACAGAGTTTGATATTTGGGATTTGATATAATGCCGGGATAGAGGGAGGAAAGTGCAGAACCAAAAGAAGCAATTTGGAGAATTGCGGTACCCCCCTCAAAGAAACAATTAAGAGGATTTGGGGGCATGGCCAGATTGTGTCAACTGTGGATCCCTAATTTTGCCAGGGTAACATTTTCCAGTGCTTCACCGCCCTCTTTGTTGGCATTGTTAGAGATATGCAAAAATAAACAAAGGGTTTATTCAAGTCAGTAGATAGCTAGGCAACTGGAAGGAATAGGATAACATAGGTGAAGTCAAATGAGAAAATACAAATACAAGTGCAATGGCACCAAACTGCTAATGAAACCCAAGAGAGGATTACTTGAACTATGTGTGAACCATCTTAATTAGCATAGTGAAAAATTGGCCCTTGGGTAGGGAAAGTCCTCTACCAACAAAAGCCCCTTGCCCAGAGGTCATGCAAAAAACCCGAGGATACTGTGACTTTAAATTACGATCACCATTCTATGAATGGTCTGGTGCCTTGGTCTATATTTTGCACCACTTTTAGTCTATATTTTGCTTCACCCCATAATACATCAAGCTGAATAGGTGGCACCAACCCGGTGCCCGCAGCACTGCAAGACCGGCAGGGAAGGGGTGGGGATGGGGACGGAAAGGGTTACAGTTGGACACGACCCCGGAAGGGGGAAGGGTCCGAGGGGACTTCCGGCCAGGGGGGCTGGGGGTTTCTTTGTTGTGGGGACCTCGTGGTTAATGCTGGGTGCTCATCGCAAAGAGAGCGTCTTTTGTCAGGCAGATCGGTCTAGGAGTCGGGGTTTGAAAGTTTTTTTTCTTTTGCTCTCCCTGCTCACGGGCTGGTTGGGGGGGGGTGGTGTTTGCTCTCTTCGGTTTGGGGTTTTTTTTTTTTTCCTTTCTCGGGGTTTTTGGATTTTCCTGTTTTGCTTGGAATCTGGCTGTGTCCATCCATGTGTGGTGAGATCCTGTATCATTTGTTCTACTTTTTTTTCTGTTCCTTAAATTACTTATTAGCACCAGCATTGTTAGTAACGCCCTAAGTTTCATTTATAAAATTAAATAGTTCTTATCTCAACTCCTACGGGCTTTTCCTCGTTTTTCCTCTGACCCTTCCAAACTGGGAGTGGGGTGTGGGGGCAGAGTGGTACAGCGACTTGACGTCTGGGTTGGAAGGCACCTTAAAGATCATCCAGTTCCAACACCCCTGCCCTTAGCATGGATACCTTCTACTAGATCAGGTTGCTCAAAGCCAACAGGGAGGGGCTGGTGAGGAATGTGAGCCTTAGGTGCAGCGATCATGAAATGGTGGCATTTGAGATCCTTACAGAGGTGAGGAGGGTGCGCAGCAAGCTTGCTACCCTGGACTTCAGGAGAGCAGACGTTGGCCTCTTCAGAGCACTGATTGGGAGAGTTCCATGGCATGAAGCCCTGGAGGGAAGAGGGGCCCAAGAAAGCTGGCAATTATTCAAGGACCACCTCCTCCAAGCTCAGGAGCAATGCATCCCAACGAAGAGGAAGTTGGGTAAAAACGCCAGGAGGCCTGTGTGGATGAACAAGCAGCTCCTGGACAAACTGAGGAGCAAAAAGGAAGCCTACAGTGGGTGGAAGCAAGGACAGGTAGCCTGGGAGGATGACAGGGAAGTTGTCTGAGAAACCAGGGATCAGGTTAGGAAAGCCAAAGCCCTGACAGAATGAAACCTGGCCAGGGTCATCAAGGCCAACAAGAAGGGCTTCTGTAGGTACATCGGGGATAAAAAGAAGATCAGGGAAAATGTGGGCCCTCTGCCAAACAAGCCAGGTGTTTCCATGTCATGGTTTAGTTCCGGCTAGCCAAATACCACGAAGCTGCTCTCAAAAATCCCTCTCCCTTCCTCCACTGGAGGGGAAGAATTGGAGGAAAAAGAAATAAGGAAGCTCGTAAAATTGAGATAAGAACTATTTACTAATTAAATCTAAATTAATATGTACAAATACTACTAAACCCAAGTAATTAGATAATAGAAAATAAAACATATGATACAATATGATACAATAATGATACAGTTTCTCACCACCCACTGACCAGTGCACAACCGGGTGCTGAGTAGTGAGAGTCAGATCCAGAGAGCCCGAGCTGCAGCCCGAGAGCTATCGCAGCAGATTCTGAACAAAGTGTGAGGTAGGTTTTCCATCCCACTTCCTCATGTCCTCTCTGTGGTCACGTAGGTAAAACCACAGCGTACGGAGTGATGGATACCTTTTATATTCCTTTCTTTGAGTAGAGGAATGCTTAATCCTAATAGCTGAGATACTGGCTTGTGCAGGTGGGGCTTGGAACATCTCCTTTCTGAATTGCTTAAGCTCTTTGGACAGTTCCTCTACAGCCAAGTCACAGGCCTGTATGGGGAAGAAACAGTGTCCTCATATTCCCGGAAATGTTGAACCACCGCCTCCACTATCAATTCTAGATCTGTTTGCCAAGTCAATATTGAAAACACACTGGCTAACAAGGATGGTCCATTCTGCATTAATTTCCACCACATGGGTCCTGTGCAGTTAACTCCTGAATCTATCCTCTTCCCATCACCATACATTAACTCTAGCACAGCTAGTTTCCTCAGGTACTGGATACCTTTCTCTATGGTGGTCCATTTGCGTACGTGATGGGGCACACTTTCCTTAAAAGGATACCTTTCCCTCACACTTGCTAGGAGCCGCCTCCAGAGGCTTACGTTTTGTACCTTCCTCCCAATCGCTTTGTCAATGCCACTCTCTCTAGCAAGTGACCCCAACTGCTTGGCTTCTCTGCCCTCTAATTCAATGCTACTGACCACGTTATCCCCACAGTGGAGCAGCCAGGTCATAATATGTTCCCCTTGACGTTGGCCAAAGTCTCTCTGGATATCCCAGAGCTCCTTCATGGATAAAGACCGAATGGTTACATCTGCATCAGCATTGTCACATTCATCACCATCATCCTCTCTCTGGCACTACAGATGTATATAATGTCTCTATCTCCTCTGCATCTGTCCTTTGGGATGTCCCTGCTGTCCTCTCCTCCTCCTCCCCCTTTACCAGAAGGCCTGAGTTACGTTTCCATTTCTTTTTCTGTACTCGGGCAACTAACACTGGTGCCGGTTGACACTGGCAGTACCACACAGGGGTTTGCATGGCTGCATTGCACCCTGCAGTGTGTGGAGCTGTTGTGGGAGGCGGAGCTACAGCGGAAGGTGGAGCTGTTGTGGGAGGTGGAACTGTTGTGGAAGGTGGAGCCGCAGTGGGAGGTGGAGCTGCAGTGTCTGTCGAGGGGAGTTGATGTTGCTGCGGGGTGGAGTTGGTGCAGAGGGCGCAGTGGCTGCCGTGTCTGTCAAGGAGAGTTGACATCGCCGCGGAGGTGGAATTGTTGTGGGGGGTGCAGTGGCTGCAGTATCGGATGAGGGGTGTTTACATCACCATGGGGGTGGAGTCAGCGCAGGGGGTGGACTACTTGTGAGTGGTGATGGAGCCATGGGGGATGAAGCCGGCACACAGGCTGCCTCTGCCCAAAGCACTGGTAGCAGATGGGGCAGTGTTCCAAAACAGTTTTTTAACAATAAACAAGAACTGGAGAACATTCAGAAACAAGCTGATCCCCGGCCATAGGTCACCCCGAGACCACGAAAAATTTTCAAAATACTCATACACTTGTGCCATTGACCATAGAGAAGAGGGGAAAAATTGGAATAATATCCACACATCCACCCAACTGAATAATTCCTTCACATCCAACCCACTGAATCATTTCTCCTCTACAGGCTGTGTCCCAGAGGAGAAAAGGGAAAAGGTATAATTAGTGAAAGTCCCCACGAGATGACATGAGAAACATGCAAACGCTGCCAGTACTGCATACAGATACACGATTGCTCCCCAAACCAGTAGTATACAGACCAGCCAAATCAGACTCTTCAATCTGGTCAGAGCACACATGATCGGTATCATAAGGAGCACCCAAGGCAGTAAATCCCACCGTTCTATCAACAACTTCAAGACCCAAGAACTTAACGTGCTGACCAACCACCACAACATCTCTGTAACCAATACTTATCACACAATCATCTGCTTTATCACACAGTAATCAGACCTGTTCTTATCTCAACCCTTTGAGGCCCATGTTGGGTGCCAAAAAGGACTGTCGTGGTTTAACTCCGGCTAGCAAAACACCACGAAGCCGCTCTCACAAATCCCCCTCCCCTCCTCCAGTGGAGGGAAAGAATTGGAGGAAAAAGAAATAAGGAAGCTCATAAAATTGAGATAAGAACTATTTGCTAATAGAATCTAAATCAATATATACAAATACTACTACTACTACAAAATTAACATAATAGTAAATAAAACGATACAATATGATACAGTTGCTCACCACCCAGTAACCAGTGCACAACCAGGTGCTGAATAGTGAGTCAGAGCCAGAGAGCCCTTGAGCTGCAGCCCGAGAGTGATCGCAGCCCGGGAGCCACAGTCCAAGTGCCAGAGCCCGAGAGCTATCGCAGCAGATTCCGAGCGAACCCTATCAGCGATAGTACGACTGGGAAAACTAAGCAAACCCATCAACTCCCTCACAAACGAGCCAGCACAGGAGTTAGCAAAGCAGCTAATGCGGGAGGCAGGGGGAGTGTTAGCAAGTGAGTGCTAGCCAGTGTGCAAGTGAGTGCATGAATTCTATCAAAGATCAAACCAGACTAGTTGGCAAGTAGGTGAAGTGGCCTGGGAGCTAGGTATGTGTATCTAAGGCCACGGGAGAAGCTGGCTATTGGAGGTATCAGGGTTGTCTGGCTCAGCTGCCAGAGAGACTGTAGGGTCTGAGGGGGGGGGAGTCTTTAGGGCCATGCGTCCTGGCCAGCTCTGTGTGTATGCACATGTGTGTGTGACTGAGGGGTTTTTACCAGCAACTGGAGTGGGGCTGTGACCTCGGGAGCTCATATGTCCAGGTGCCAGCAAGTGGGCAGACTGAGTGTCTGACACCAGCTGCTGGAGGGAGCCACCTTGTATATCTGTATTTATATTCTCACTAATGGACTTCTAGTCCTCCTCCTCTAGTCCTTGTTAGGAATGGCCATTCCTCCTGGCACAATGTAATCAGTCATTAACATTTATTATAATTCCAGGTGGCACCTTAAATCTTAGTCAATAAGCTAGTAAAAGAAGTAATGCAACATTATAACAATACTATTCCACCTACAATCAGTAAAACCTCTACAACAGTTGTTGCAATCCCTTTCTTTAACCATGTGGACAGATCAGGGAACCAAGAAGTTAACCATGACAAGGTTTCCGAAAATCCCCAAGAAGTGTTAAATAACTATATAGACTGGACTGGATAAAGCAACACCAGTCTCCATCTGGTCTTTTACCAAATTACCACAGATGCTGGTTCAAACACCATGTTCCTCTTCCAGTCAGCAGTTCCCTGATATGTACGTGATAAGAATAGGGTTTCCAAGGCTTTAGTTTTGACCATACACCACATTTTCTCCAGTTATCTGAGAATCTAACAGTAACACAAATTTCAACAGCCATTGAAGGATCAAAGGAATAATTCCACTCGATTTTGGTATTTTTAGTAACTATAACATTCTGAACAGATTGAATCTGAAAACCCTTAATTTCACAAAAGGTTTGACATATACAATTACTGTGCTTCACCACAGTCTCATTTGCCACTGGATCTTGATAGTAGAAGAAAATTTTTGACCACAGTGTGTCAGTCCAGGGCAACTGAGAGTAGATAAGAGGTTAAGGTAGCCCTGGTGTGAAATCTTTACGCACATGTGAATGACGGATCCAGGTTTCTTTCCCCTGCACCTTCACAGCATAAAAAGAGGTTAGTTAAACCATTGTCGTAGTTTCACGACTAGCCTATTCTTCCACTCTGCGCCCCCCCCCCCCCCCCCCCCCCCCCCTCCTGGTGAGGAAGGCTCGGAGGAACAAACCGAGGAAAAGCAACCCCCCCCCCCCCACGAAACCGCCCGGGGGCCGAGAGAGTAAGAGAGAGGAAAAAAACTTTCAAACCCCGACTCCTAGACCGATCTGCCCGGCAAGACGCTGACTCTGCCTGGAGCACCCACCACTCGCCACGAGGTCCCACAACAAACAAACCCCCAGCCCCCTCGGCCGGAAGCCCCCTCAGACCCTTCCCCTTCCCAGGGTCGTGTCCAACCACAAGCCTTTCCACCCACATCCCCACCCCCTTCCCGCTGGTCCTGCAGTGCGGCGGGCCCTGGGCTGGCACTACCTATGCAGCTTGATGTGTTATGGGGTGAAGCAAAACATAGACTAGCTGGTGCAAAGCTACGACAACCATATAAGGTCTTTCCCATTTCAGTTCAAATCTGTTCCTTCTTTTCAAATTTCTACATAAACTTTATCGCCAGGTTGTATATCATGTACTTGAATTTTATGTGTCACTCCCTGATCCCAATAAGCATGGTTTCTCAATTGTGAAAAAGAATTCTGTAAATACAACAAATAACGGGTTCCCTGTTCATCTCCATCCAACAGGCTCGTCTGAGCTGGAACTTAAGTTCCTGGAACAGCTATAATCTTCCCAAATAATATTTCTGCAGGCGAAACTCCTACTGGTTGTCTAGGCATATTCCTAATATCCCATAATACTAAGTTTAATGCCTCTGGCCATTTTAACCCTGTTTGTTTACAAACCTTCACTAATTTTTCCTTAATTGTTCTATTCATCCTCTCTGCCTGACCTGACGATTCTGGATGACAGGGTGTATGTATCTGTGCTCGGATGCCTGAGGAGTGAGAGACTTGAATTAAAACAGCTGCAGTAAAACGCGCTCCCCTATCGGAATCAATGATTTCAGGAACTCCATATCTAGGAATAATTTCCTTCAAAAGAGCTTTAACAACCGCCTTTGAGTAATTTTTTTTTTCGAGTGGGGAAAGCTTCAACCCATCCCGATAATTGTTCAACAATAACAAGCGAATATGTAAATCCATGGCTTTAGGCATTTCAGCACAGTCTATTTGCAGTTCTTGGAATGGATACATTGCCAGGGGTCGTTTTTCCAGGGGTCGTTTTCCCAGGGGTGCCTTGATTCTGAGAGCCACAGTCTCTGGATCCTCAAGGCAATGTTCCCAGGACCCCCATGTGTTTTTTCATGATGCCAGCATGTAATCGGCAATAAATACCTTTTCGGGAGTAAAGGTTTACTCCCTAAAATCCACTGTCCTCCACGATGCTGAGCTCCCAGTTTCTCCCATAGCTGTTTTTCTTCTCCCTGCAGCTCTTTGGAAAGTTTCCCTTTGTCGGGTAGCTCGGTGTCAGGTTCCTTTTCCGAAATCCAAGTCATAGCGAAGACTTGTCGAGCAGCAGCTTTTGCTGCCTGATCAGCGAGAGTATTTCCTTTGGATATTTTATCCTGCTTGTTGGTATGAGCCTTAATGTATCTCACAGCCAGCTCCGAGGGTAGTTGTATTGCCTCCAGTAAGTCTTTTATTAGCTCCCCGTGCGCAACGGTTTTACCTGGAGAGGTAAGGAATCCCCGTTCTTCCCACAGCACACCTGTGGCATGGCATACTCCGAAGGCGTATTTTGAGTCCGTATAGATGTTAACGTGGTTACCAGTAGCATACTCAGCTGCTTTGGTAAGAGCCACAATTTCCTCTCCCTGCGCACCTAGACTGGAGGATAAAGGTCTGGCCGATAATACCTGGGTCTCTGTGGTAATGGCATATCCGGTGCATCTCTGACCACCTTCATAATATGACAATCCGTCTGCAAAAAGGTTCAAATTTGGGTGATCCTTCTCACTATCTGTAGGCAGTAGCATCAGGGTGGCAGGATTCCGAGTATTGCCCCTTTCCAGCTTCAAATTATCAGCAAGCAAAAGTATCAGTTCAGATCGGTGTGCCCTTTGTGGAGAAAGTGCCTTCTCAGCGTATTGTTTTAAAAGTATTTCCACTTCATGAGGCACACACACCGTGAGGGGATGTCCCAAAGCTATATTTCGAGTTCTTTCTACTAACTCAGTGGCGGCTGCTCTAGCTCGAACACAAAAGGAGTTCCTTTAACTACTGGATCTAAAGAGCAGGAATAATATGCTACAGGTCTTTCATAGAGACCTAAAGTTTGAGTCAAAACTCCATTCCCTGTTCCCTTATTTTCAGTACCAGAAAGTTTAAATGGTTTGGTATAATCCAGGATTCCTGGAGCTGGGGCTTTTGACAATGCTCCCTTCAGTGCTCAAAAAGCCTTTTCCCTTTCTGGGCCCCCTGTTATCGGTTCCACTTCATCATTTTTTGTTGCCTCATGCAATGGTTTAGCTATTTCACTAAACCTGGGGATCCACGCTCTGCAAAATCCCACTTGACCTAGGAATCCCCTTAACTGCTTCTTAGTCCCAGCTCTGGGTATCTCCTGTACTGCCTTTATGTGTTCAAGGTCTATCTCCCTTTTGTCCCAGCTTAAAAATAACCCCCAGGTACTTCACCTGTTGGTGACAGAGCCATAGTTTGGATAGAGATGCACGGTGACCCTCCTTTGCAAGTTGTACACATAAATATTTGGTGTCACAAACACAATCAGCTTTTGACTGACTTACAATCAATAAATCATCCACATATTGTACCCGTAACGACGCCCATGGAAAAACAGTAGGTGAGAACTAACATGTTCATTTACAGCACGTAAATCTTGTACAAATCGATACTCAAGATCTCCATCTTTATCCAATCTGTGTTTACTAACAGGTAAAATTGGAGTACTATAAGGACTTCTACATTATTTCAATATTCCATTTTTCAAGAAATTTCCAATTTGTTTTCCAATGCCAGGCATTGCTTCAGAAATTATGGGGTATTGTCTGATTGACGGTGGAGCCCCTCCTTTTGTTTGAATCACCACTGATTCCGCAGGTTTAACAATCCTACCTCATCTCCGGAGGTACTCCACAGCTCAGAAGGGATCTCAATCAGTTCCTCACGATTCCTTTATTCTTTTGCTTCTCAGGTTTTAATTTCAGTATTGAGACTCCTATCATTACCAATTGGATTCCTTTGGGTGTTAGAGATATCCATGTTCCAAATTCTTGTAACAAGTCTTGTCCCAGCAAAGATACTGGTGTTTCTGGGGAAATGACAAATCTTCCCCAAGCCATTTTACCTCCTAATATCACCGGGAGGGGAAAAGAGAGAAATAATTCTTTACCAGCTAAGACCCCATCAATAATTACGGTATCAATAGAGACCTGTGGTATTTGAAAATTAAGTAAAGATAACATTTCTCCAGTGTCTACTAAAAAATTTACTGAAATACCATTTACCTTTGCTGTGATGTGACCGTTACGATCTACCTTAATTCCTGTCATTTCCATAAATTGATAACTCCAGTGTTTTCTTCTTTATTGAGAATGAGGTCTGGGCGGTCTCCCCACGGGAGTCCTTCCGCTGGAGCTGATGGGTCTAAGAGGACAGTCGCGTTGTACGTGTCCTAAATTACATTAAAAACACTCAAGGGCATGAGGATAAGAAGTTGAAGAGGGAAAATCCCTTCCTCTCTGTCTTCTCCCTCTGCCCCCTTGCCAGGGAAAACCCCGACCTCTTTGTTGGCTATAACTTTGAGTAATTGCTGCAGCTAACAGAGTGATTTCTCTCTCTCTCCTCACTCTGTCCATCATACACAAATGTAGCAATACTCAAGATTTTAGCCAAAGTTTCTCCCTGCCATCCAGGCATATATTTTTTTTAATATTTACTGATATCTGGGGCAGATTGATCTACAAATACTTTTATAGCTAATGGTTCTTTTCTCGGGTCATACCTCCATATTTGAGTAAGGTAGCTTTTAGACATCCCCAATAATCACAGGGATGTTTATCAGGTTTTTGTCTGCATTCCAGCACTTTTGTCCAATTAGTGACCCGTTCTCCAGCTTGTCGGACCGCTTCCACTACTTGTTGGATAGCGGTTCGATAAGCTGTCATTCCACCAGCAGTGGATATGTCCCATTCAGGGTTATTTTCTGGCCAGGGGAGTAGTCCCTGGGCTTGCCCCCTTTGGGCAATCTCTCTATCTTTTTGAAAATTTATTTTTTTTTAAATCCTCCAGATGAAACAATTCTTGGAGAAGGGTTCTCATATCATTCCAATTGGGTGTATAATCAGTTATAATGCCAGATAACAATTGAGCACATTTTTCTGCATCATCCCGTAGTCTTGGCATTTTAGCCTGCCAAGCTACCAAATCCCCTTGTTTCCAAGGCTCATGTCTTACCACGGCAGTGACAGTGGAAACCTCTGGTGGAGCTCCAGGTCCTGCCCTAGGGTTTGGGATGTAATCCAAGCGCATTGGGTACATGCGAACCCCTCCTGAGGACGATTCAAGTTCCTCTTCAGCTTTTGGAGCTACTGGAACTAATCGTTCTCATTTCTAGTTAAAGACTTTCTTCTTTGTTGGGCCCAATTATACCAAATATACCAATAACCAATATCCTGACTCCCTGTATCCTCGAGGATAATTCTCAGGAACTTCAACTTATGAGACTTACAGGATCCCTTAGGAGGCCATACATCTATCGATCCTCCTCCTCTCGTCCTTGTTAGGAATGGCCATTCCTCCTGGCACAATGTAATCAGTCTCCTCTTCTATAAACTCTGTGCCAGGATTACCTTTTTCCAGTTCTCTAAAACCTCAGCAAGGGGCGTCCCCCTTTCAACGCTGGGCGTCGTTCCCATTCTCTCAACCAGCTATAGCTTTTTCAGCAATTCTAAACACAAGAGGTTCTCAGTAAATCTGTTCTGAATTTGCCTGTGCCCAAGTACTCTGGACCCACCTGGTCCTGTTTATTGCCGGCAATTTGAGTGTTGGTAACGGGTTATCCAGAAGGATCTCTGAATTTCCTCTCTCTTGTGTCCTAGAGTCCCATCTGGGTCGCCAATTTCTGTTAAAGATTTTTCCCCAGGCAAAGCGGGTTGCTCTAGGTATGCCATTTATTTAATCACAACTCAGAGTTGGGCCACCACCTCAGTGAGTGGCCAATGGCCCAAGATCTCACCCAGTTTATATACCATTCAATCAATACCCATTACAGAAGGTCTGAAGTCTTTGTATATTTCCACTCAGCCTTTCAGTCCCCAGAGTGAGTTCATCGTTTCCCAAAGACCATCCCAATCCCCTCTCTCAGCTGCATTCTTCTGTTCTGGTTCCAAGCCTCGGTTCAGTTTCAGGGTCTCTTCGGGTCGCCGTCTCCGTAATCACTCTTCTGCCACTTCCGTCCTGCACAATTCTGAGACAGACTTTGAGATGTACTATGAAGGGTTTACCTTTTGTCTAGCAAAGCACCTGTGCTTCATTAATTAATCGCTCTTTGTTGAAACTGTCTCTACATGATTAGCTTGACTGGGTTTGAAACCAGCCTTGGGTGGGTCTGTGCAAGGAGCAGGTTGAGAACAAACATTCTGGGCCTGTTGAGCGGTATTTCTGCACTTTTACAAGACCCCAAACCTCAGATCTAAACCTGCACTGGAGACTGTGAAAGAGTCCTTCACAGTCTGGCCCAGTATTTCACCTAACCTTCCCCTCAGTCTTTCTAGTGAGGGGGAAAGGTTCACGTAGGAGTGGATGCAACCAGCAGGTCAACACCTGGCAGTGTGGCTGTATTGCAGGCAGGGCTTAGGCTTCTTTGACTACAGGAACCACTTTGAAGAAAAAAGCACTGCTGAACAGGAACGGGATAAATCTAACAAAGTGGGACAAGCAAATATTGAAAAACAGGCTTCCTAACCTACTGAGGGCAGCTTTAAACTAGTACATTGGGGAAGGCTACCATAACCTAAAAAGAAGTGAAGGCATGGGGGTCAGTGATGAAGTGTCCAGGGGACAGCATGATGGGGGAGGCTCTTGCACCTCCTCTGTGAAATCCCCTCCTCTGGGCGGGGATATCTCAAGTATCTGAATATAGATGCACACAGCATGGGAAACAGGAGGAATGAAAAGGTTTGTAGTGGTTTTGGCTGTGATAGAGTTAATTTTCCTCATAGTAGCCTGTATGGACTGTGTTTTGGATTTGTGCTGAAAACAGTGTCGATAACATAGGGATGTTTACATTTAATGCTGAGCAGTGCTTACACAGAGTCAAGGCCTTTTCTGCTTCTCACACTGCCCTGCTAGTGAGTAGGCTTGGGGTGCATGAGCAGTTGGGAGGAGACATAGCTGGGACAGCTGACCCCAACTGACCAAAGGGGTATTCCATACTATATGCCGTTACATTCAGCAATAAAAGCTGGAGGAAGGAGGGATGTTTGGAGTTATGGCGTTTGTCTTCCCAAGTAACCATTACATGTGGTGGAGCTCTGCTTTCCTGGAAATGACTAAACATCTGTCTGCTGACTGGAAGTAGTGAATGAATTCCTTATTTTTGCTTTGCTAGCACGTGCAGCTTTTGCTTTCCTTATTAAACTGTCTTTATCTCATCCCATGAGTTTTTGCACTTTTGCCCTTCCAATTCTCTCCCCCATCCCACTGTGAGGAGAGTAAGTGGCTGTGTGGGGCTTAGTTACATACTGGGGTGAAACCATGACAAAGTTTATACACAGTTGCAGAGCTATGACCTCCTTGGGATTACACAGATGTGTTAGAAGTGCTACATGTGTAGATATGGTGGTATGACTGGGGTGCTGCCATGGATGGATACAGGCTCTTTTTGGAAAGACAGGCTGAGAAGGTGAGGAAGAGGCGAGGATAGAACTTTGCCTTGAAACAAGCGATAAGTCAATCATAGGACAATTCAAGTTGTAATGGACTTCAGGAAGCCTCCAATCCAATCCCCTGCCCAAAGCAGGGCCAGCTATGAGGTCAGACCATCTTTTGGGGGCTTTATCCAGTCTTGTCTTGAAAACACTCAAGGATGAAGACTAAACAACCTGTCTGAGCCCCTGTTCCAATGCTCAACTGCCCTCATGGTGAAAAAGTTTCTCCTTATAGCTAGTCAGAGCTTCTCTTGTTTCAGCCTATGCCCATTGCCTTTCACGCCCCTCCATGCACCACTATGAAGAGCCTGGCTCCATTTTCCTGATCTCCTCCTTATGGGTATTAGAAGGCTGCAATTAGATTCCCTCAAAGCCTTTTCTTCTCCAAGCTGAACAAGCTCAGTTCCCTCAGCCCCTCCTAATTGGGCATGTGCTCCAGCATCTTGACCATCTTGGTGGCCTGTGCTGGTTTTGGTTGGGGTAGAGTTAATTTTCCTCACAGTTGCTAGTATGAGGCTATGTTTTGGATTTGTGCTGAGAAGAATATTGATAACACACTGATGTTTTTAGTTGTTACTAAGCAATGTCTATATTAATTGAAGGACTTTTTCAGTTTCTCATACTGCACCTGTGTTCCCAGCTTCTTCTCTACAAGAAGCTGGGAGGGGACACAGGCAGGACAAAATGACCAAAGGGATATTTCATTCCATCAAACATCATGCTCAGTACATAAGTTGGGGGGAGTGGGATGAAGGTCTGGCTCCTGGGGGTTCTCGCTCTGCTGGCTCTTGACTCTCTCGGGTCTCTCAGGCTTTGGCTTGTTATCGCTCTGGCTCTGGTTCTTGCTGCTCAGGGACTGGCTGGGCACCGGTCGGTGAGTGGTGAGCAGTTGTATCATTTGGGGTTTCTTTAAATTATTTTCATTACATATTATTAGTAGTAATATTAGTATTGCTAGTATTATTTGTATCATTATTTTATTTATTTTTAATTATTAAATTGTTCTTATCTCAACCCATGACTTTTCTTGTCTTTTCCTCCGATTCTCCTCCCCATCCCCCAGGGGGATGGGGGAGGTGAGCGAACGGTTGTGTGGTGCTTAGTTGCTGGCTGGGGTTAGACCATGACAGTCCTTTTTGGTGCCCAACGTGGGGCTCAAAGGGTTGAGATAACGACAGATGTGATCAGAGTGTGTTAAAACATTATTCATTATAATGATTTGGTGGTGGCTGGTCAGAATTTTGACTTCTTTTCTCTTAAAGTTGTTATTAGAACTGTGGGATCTACTGCCCTACGTGTTCCTTGTTATGCTGATTATCAGTGTTGGAGCCTGGTTGAAGGGTATTGCTCGGCTGAGCGGTGTAACGCTGGTGGTGGGAACAATCCAGTATCTGTATTCAGAATTGTCATCACCCGGGTACTTCGGGGGCCATCTCCTGGAGACTATTAATAATTACACCTTTCACCTTTTTGGGGAGCCAACATATGGAGGAGAAATTGTCCCGCATTTTTTCCATTTTCTACCAGGGCAATGACAATAGTTTATGAGTATTTTGGAAACTTTCTGTATTCTTGGAATGTCTTATTGCTAGGAATTATCATGCTCCTGCACGTTGTCCAGATCTTCCTCAGGGTTAAACAACTATTTGGAAATACAACCCCATCTGCTACCAGTGCTCAGTGCGAATGCTGGCACTGTGCAGGTACCAGAACCCCTGTGACGGTCCATGTGGCCACCCAAATCCCTGTAATGGGTACTGCAGCTACTCAACCCCCCGCGACAGGATATGTATCTACCCAAACCCCCGCAACAGGCAACGTGGCTACTCTAATCCTAATGACATGCATTTTGGTCATGGACTCATCTCCAGATGCCCTTTGGGATGAAGAAGAAGGGATGGAAAGGAAAACTGAAGGAGAATGGTAGTTTAAGGGGAACATATCTCATTGACTTTATTCGGTTGTTTATGGACACAGAGTTTTGCGGCTATTATTTCCTAACACATGACAAAGGCTGCGATGGCTACTTCGTTATTAGCCAGCTTTTGAAAGGAAAAATGGACTTGCAATTAATCACCCAAGGTGGTAAACTCATGTGCATAAAAGTACCCAGCCTGAGTATTCGTTTAATAGACTCTTTACAGTTTTTAATCCATTAAGCTAAGCAGCCTTCCCCAAGCATTGGGAATAGCAGGCTGCAAAGGTTATCCCCCCCTCCCCCCCCCCCCCCCCCTTTTTTTTCAGAACTGCTGAAAATCAAAATTATGTAGACCCTCTTCCACCGCCAGAATATTATGGGGTGGACAGCATGATGCCTGAAGTTAGAAAAAAACACTCTTGGCATGGCACACAGCTAATCAGAAAAAGACTTTTGACCTGCAAAAAGAATTGGGTTTGGCTGGGATGGAGTTAACTTTACCTATAGCAGCCCTCACAGTGCTGTGCTTTGTACTGATAGCTAGAACAGTGTTGATGACACACCAGTGTTTCAGCTAATCCTGAGCAGCACTCCCACAGCATCAAGGCTGTCTCTCCAATACCCAGACCAACACCAAAGGCCAGTAGGGCAATTCACCAGGGATTCACCTGATCAAGCTGGACAGACTTATAAGGAGGGCCTTAAACTAGACTTAACAGGGGAAAAGGATGGAGTTCTGAGCACCAGACAATTGCCAGGGGATGCTGAGGTATTAGTAACCAACAAGGAGGAGGAGCTGGAAGCCACAATGAAGCTAGAAAGCTATGATCTAATCACTATTGCAGAAATACGGTGGGACAAATCGCACGACTGGAGTGCTGCAATCGATGGTTATAAGCTGTTCAGAAGGGACAGGCAAGGAATGGACTGACTGCACAGAGCTGTCTTTGAAAAACAGCGACGATCAGGTTGAGAGCTTATGGATAAAAATTAGGGGCCAAGCCAACAAAGGAAACCTCGTGGCTGGTGTTTACTGCAGGCCGCCTAACCAGGGGGAGCCTGTGGACAAAGCATTCTTGCTTCAGCTACAGGAATCCTCATGCACACCGGTCCTGTTGCTGCTGGGGGACTTCAATCACCCTGACATCTGCTGGAAAAGCAGCACAGCAAGGTGTAAGCAGTCCAGGAGACTCTTGGTGTGCATCGAGGATAATTTCTTAATCCAGGTGACAGACAGCCGGACCAGAGGAGAAGGGTTACTGGACCTCTTGCTCACCAACACAGGTGAACTAAATAGAGAGGTCAAGACTGGTGGCAGGCAGCCTGGGCTGCAGTGATGATGCCCTGGTAGAATTCACAATCTTGAGAGCTATGGATGGGCCAAGTGAAGAGTAGAGTCAAGAGCCTGAATTTTAGGAGACCAAACTTTCAGTTGTTTAAGGAACTAGCACATGTGACATCCTGGGAAACTACCTTCAGAGGCAAAGCAGCTTAACAGAGCTGGCAGCTCTTGAAGGACATTTTTCTTAGAGCGCAAGTGCTCTCGGTTCCCATGTGTAAGAAATCGGGCAAGGAAGGCAGGAGACCGGCATGGCTGAGTAAGGACCTTCTGGTCAAACTAAAGTGCAAGAAGGAAACCCATAGGCAGTGGAACCAGGGACATGCATCTGGGGAAGAATACAGGGACGCTGCCTGGATGTGTAGAAATGGGACCAGGAAAGCTAAGGCACAGCTGGAGCTGAATTTTGCAAGGGATGTGAAGAAGAATAAAAAGGGCTTCTATAGGTAAGTTGGCCAGAAAAGGAATATGAAAGAAAATGTACCCCTCTGATAAATAAGACATGGGAACTAATGACAACCAACATGAAGACGACTGAGGTACTCAACAATTTTTTTGCCTCAGTTTTCAATGGTAATCTCTCTTCCTACATCTCTCAAGCCCCTGAGCCTCAAGGCAGGGACTGTGGGAACTGCAACCATTTTTAAAAAGGGACCCTGAGAACTACTGACCAGTCAGCCTCACTCCCATGCCTAGTAAGATCATGTAACATATCGTCCTGGAAGATATGTCAAGGCATATGGAAGGCAGGCAGGTGATTCGAGACAGCCAGCATGGCTTCACCAAAGGCAAATTTTGCCTGACTAATCTCGTGGTCTTCTACGATGGAGGGATTGCATCAGTGGACAAGAGAAAAGATACGGACATCATCTACCTGGACTTCTGTAAGGCCTTTGACAGTGTGCTCCACAACATTCTCAAAATTGGAGAGATGGGTTTGGTGGATGGACTGTTAGATGAGTAAGGAATTGGCTGGATGGCTGCATCCAAAGAGTTACAGTCAACAGCTCAATGCCCAGGTGGAAACCATTAAAGAGTGGTGTCCCTCAAGGGTCCGGACTGGGACCAATTCTAATAAATATCTTTATCATTGATGTAGCCAGTGGGATTGAGTGCACCCTCAGCAAGTTTGCAGACAACACCAAGCTGAGTGGAGCAATTGATTTGCTAGAGTGAAGGGATGTCATCCAGAAGGACCTTGACAGGCTTATGGAGTGGCACCATGTGAACTTAATGAAGTTGAACAAATAAATACATTTGAGAACCATGAAAAAGTGACCCTCTAGCAAGACTAATTTTTATAGTTAATGGCAGCATTACAGAATTTGGGAAAAAACCAAGCAAGAGCTTAGATTAGGGTTTTAAATGCTTTACTTCAAGCAGAACACCAAGGAACTTGAGATTTGGAGCACGTGGAGAAGGGACTCGAGAATGAGCTAAAAAAGGAATGGGAACAAAACCAAGAAAAGCAAATACGTTAAAGCTGATGAACAGTATCTAAAAATCAAATGTAGTGGAAAAAATTATCCTCTCTGGCAAATCTCAAACATCACAAACTCTGTAACACATGCCACATTTCTTCTAATCAGCACAAAAACTACATCCCTAAATGTATACATTACCATTTACTATATAAGGTTTCAAGTTTGTTCTTCTTGTGTCACAAAACAATATATTTTTGTTGAAAAATTATAAGTGTATAGCAAACCTTGCATTATTCTGGCTGATACACAGAACTTTAAACTTCGACTAAAACTGTTAAGACATCTAGCACATTAAGTAAGGAAAAAACCAATTTTAGCTTACAACATTATATTCCTACTTACAAGTATGTAAGCATTCTGTTACAGTGGTGGCATCAATCAGGTATCCGTTGCATAAATGACAGGTTATATGGACATTAATATCCCAAAGCTTAATCTTTCTACTCATCATCTTTGGCATCTGTTAAACAAACAAACAAACAAACAAGTCACCCACAGATTACATATCAACTCAGATGTACTGCTGAGGTAAAAGTAGTTTTGGAATAAATGAGTAACCAGAATTCACCTTAAAGACATGCTTATGTAGATTAGCTTCAGGCTCTTGTATACTTATGTATATATTTTGGGTGAATACTAAACTTCTAAAACATTATGGAAATGAATGGTGAAATAATTGAAATCTACACTATTTTATATGTCAAGGTTTCAGAGTGGAAGAGTCCTAGTACATTATTAACACTGACCGAATGTGGTGGGTTAGCCTTAACTAACTGCCAAACTCCCACTCAGCTGCTTGCTCACTTTCCCTTCTCAGCAGAAGAGGAACATGAAAGCTCATGGTTCGATATAAACACAGGGAGATTGCTTACCAATTATGGTCACAGGCAAACCAGACTTGACTTGGGGAAAATTAAACAAAAAGACAAACATTAAACCAACACCTTTCCCATGCTCAACTTCACTCCCGACTCCTCCACCCCACCCCCACTGAGCTGCACAAGGGGCATGGGTGTGTGGGGGTTACAGTCAGTACATAATGGTTTCTCTCTGCTGCTTCTTCCTTCTCACACTTTTCCTCTGCTCTGTTGTGGGCTCCCCATGGGCAGCAGTTTGCTTAGGAATAACCTTCTACTCTGACATGGATCCTCCATAGGCTGGAAGGAATATCTTCACCAGCACCATGGATCATCTCCTCCTTTCTCTGACCTTGGTGTTGCCTCTGTTGTTTCTCACTATGTTCCCTCCGCCTCTCTGTGTCCAATGTTTTCTGCCTTTTCTTAAATATGTTTTCACAGAGGTGCCACAAACTTTGCTGATGGACTCAGCTTTGGCCTGTGGTGGGTCCATTGCCAAGCCAGCTCTGTCCAGCACAGGGCAGTCCCTGACCTCTTCCCAGAGAGGCAACACCCCTCTAGCCCACCTCCCTCCACCTCCACTTACATCTAATACACCAAGGGGTGCAGGTTTAAGAACAAATCCTCTTTTGCTCATCTAAGTAATTACAGTCAAGCCAGTAATTAAGACATCTGAAAGTGAAGAGAGACGATCCTCCTGTAACTGACAAAGTACAAAATCAAAATGAATAGGTCTGATTTGACAAATTTAGGTTAACCACACTGTCAGCCTCACATCTCCTTATTAGAACATGATTTTGAATCCCTATCTGAAAAAGGGAGCTGAAAAGTAAAATAAAAGGTCTCCCCAGAGCCTTCTCTTTTCCAGGCTGAACAAGCTCAATTCTCTCAGCCTGTCTTCATAGGAGAGGTGCTCCAGCCCTTTGATCATCTTCATGGCCCTCCTCTTCGTGGCTCCCACCGGTCAGTATCCGTCTTATGTTGAGACCCGCAGAGATGGACGCGGTACTCCAGGTGGGGTCTCACGAGAGCAGAGTAGAGGGGGAGAATCACCTCCCTTGACCTGCTGGACATGCTTCTCTGGATACAGCCCAGGAAATGGTTGGCTTTCTGGGCTGCCAGCACACACTGCCGGCTTATGTTCAGCTTTTCATCCACCAGTATCCCCAAGTCCTTCTCCTCAGGGTTGTTCTCTAGCCATTCTCCGTCCAGCCTGTACTTGTGCTTGGGATTGCCCCGACCCAGGTGCAGGACCTTGCACTTGGCCTTGTTGAACTTCATGAGGTTGGCACAGACCACAGGCCCACCTCTCCAGCCTGCCAAGGTCCCTCTGGATGGCATGGCTTCCTTCCAACATGTCGACCCGGTCACACAGTTTGGTGTCATTGGCAAACTTGTGGAGGGTGCACTCAATCCCACCGTTCATGTTGCTGACAAAGATGTTGAACAGTATTGGTCCCAATACCAACCCCTGAGGAATGCCACTCGTCACTGGTCTCCACTCAGACATTGACCCATTGACCACAACTCTTTAAGTATGACCATCCAGCCAATTTGTTATCCACTGTGTGGTCTATCCATCAAATCCATGCCTCGCCAATTTAGAGACAAGGATGTTGTGCAGGACCTTGTCAAATGCTTTGCAGAAGCCCAGGTAGATAACGTCAGTTGCTCTTCCTTTATCCACCAAGGTCGTGACCCCATTGTAGAAGGCCACCATATTTGTCAGGCATGATCTGCCCTTGGTGAAGCCATGCTGGCTGTCACCAATCACCTCCTCATTCTCCATGTGCCTTAGCATGATTTCCAGGAGGACCTGCTCCATGATCTTGCCAGACACAGGGGTGAGACTGACTGGCCTGGAGTTCCCCAGATCCTCCTTTTTTCCCTTTTTAAAGATGGGGGTTATGTTTCCCCTTTCCCAGTCAGCGGGAATTTCACCAGAATGCCTCGACTTTTCAAATATGATGGATAGAGGTTTCACAGCCTCATCTGCCAGTTCTTTCGGGACCCGTGGATGTATCCCATCAGGTCCCATGGACTTGTGCACCTTCAGGTTCTTGATGTGTTCTCAAAGCTGATCCTCAATGGCCATGGGTGGCTCTCCATTCTCCCAGTTCTTGCCCTTGTCTTCCATGACTCGGGGGGTACGGCTTGTACCTTTGCCAATGAAGACCGAAGCAAAGAAAGCATTGAGTACCTCGGCCTTGTCCATGTCCTGGGAAACCAGCTCTCCTGTTTCCTTCTGCAGAGGGCCCACATTTTCCCTGATTTTCTTTTTATCCCCGATGTACCTATAGAAGCCCTTCTTGTTGGCCTTGATGTCCCTGGCCAGGTTTCATTCTGTCAGGGCTTTGGCTTTCCTAACCTCATCTCTGACCTCTTGGACAATTTCTCTGTAATCGTCCCAGTCTACCTGTCCTTGCTTCCACACACTGTCAGCTTCCTTTTTGCTCTTCAAAAAAGGCGCAAGGAAAAAGAAAAAAAGCAAATTATTCTAAAAAATCAGTGTGTTTGTGTGTGGGGCTTGTTTGTTTTGTAAAACTAACACTCTGCCTGTGAGTGTAGAGAAAGTTGTTCTGTCCTCCTGGGATAATGTTTTAGGTATACTTGCTTTTGCAAACCTAGACTATTTTGGTTTCTTTTTTTTTTTTTTGACATTCATTTTTATTGCTTTCTATGAGATGTCAGCAGTGACTGGTTTAAAGTTCTTGACTTTCGCTGTTTGTAAATGTTGTATCTTCCATAGCCATTTGTGCTTTTGCATGGGTTGTGCTTTAATAGTGCTCATAAAAATATCCTGTTTGGATATTTTCTGGTCATTTCTTGTCTGAGCCATTATTACTAATATGCTATTGCTAACTAGTACATTTTCACTGGTAGAGGGGAGTCCCAAATGAGATAGTTATCTTCTTTTACCCTGAACTGTTTTTCTCACCATGTACACTGACATGGTTCTCTTAGAGAGACTATCTTTGTAACCAGAAATCCCATACCTCCAGAAGCTGAGGCTTATGCTAATACTACTTTGATTTCCTCATGTTCATATTATGCTTTGGTTTGTGTGGAAAGTATGAAGATTAAAGCTTTCAGAACATACTAAAGGAATTATTGAAATGCTTGTTCTTGTTTCACCCATGTATTTCTCTGGGTTTTTTCTTCTTTTTAGTTTGAATGAAATAGCACGGACTGCAATGCTAGCAAGAAGCCTCAGTTCTTTTCCTAGTCCAAGTCCTGCTATTTACACAACTTCTCATATCCCTCAGTTATGCTGTTAGATAGTCTAGTTACTGATCTTGTCTTTCAGAAATCACATGTTGGATAACACACTCTTGTATGGTGGTGTCAAAGGAGATGGAACTGATATTAGGGAAGTGTGATTAAAGTGAGAGCAAGCCATGGCCTCAGCTATTTAGAGGCTTAGAGCAGTCATTTTATACCCTTATTATCAAGGGTATTTTAAAATAAATCATTTATTTGAGGAAGACATGGCCATGTCATATTGCTCTGGATACCATCTTGTAAAAATATGACAAGAAAATGGCTTGTTAGAGGAAAATATATCATGCCAGATCCAACAGCCTGAGAAAGGTGAGGCTGCTGCTGCTCCACATTCCCAGGTCCAACCAGTAGCGAGGCTGAAGATGTATTCCCAGCAGGTGCACACACACACAAAGCACACATATGCTACATATACACATGCCTGGCCACACAGATCACAGATAGCATAGTACCCACACAAACGCTGACAGCATGACAGCACCAATGGCCCCATCCTGCTCCCCTCTCAGGCTGGACAGGATGTACACATATGTACAAGGTGGATCCCTCCAATGGCTGGGCTCAGACACTTAGTCTACATAGCAGCTGGTCCCTGGATCCTAGTCTCTCCAGTTGCTGGCACTTGGACATAAGAACACCCAAGGCCACAGCCCTACTCCAGTTGCTGGTATAGACTGTCACTGTCACAAGTACACAGCTGACCAAGACTTCTCCTGGCCCCATAGCAGGCCCCCTGTTCTCTCGCCCATGGAGATTCACAGGCACTCTCACTCCAAGAGCTGGCACTTAGAGATCCACTCATCCCCTTGTTCCCAAGGCACTTCACCTATTCACCAGCTAGTCTGGCCTGATCTTTGTGAATGATCATACACTTATGTTCCAGTTGCTGGCACCATGGACACATGGGCCTTCCAATCTGTGGTCTGACTCCAGTTGCTGGCATTCACACCTCCATACACACACATGCACACAGAATAGAGCACACTCACCCAGGAAAGAGTTAGAAAGGAATTTATTAAGTAGATCAGGCTGTGGGCATAGCCAGACAAGTGTACTGACCAGCCCACTATTTACACTTTACTGGTCCTTTTACCTCCTTATCCTTCTATTTTCCTACTCTTGTTCCTCCCCAAATCACCTAAACCCCTCCCTTGTTCCAGCTTTGATTCTTCCCCTAAACATCCCATAATAAGTCATATGCCATCCCAAACTGCTTTTCCCCTGCATCCCTAGGCAGCAACCCGTCTAGTCTGAAAGGTGATATGGAGATTGGCTCCTGATGTCTTATCGTGATGGGTTTCACACCTGGACAATGGGGCTGATAGTTATGCTGGGAACAGCCCTGGGAAAGGACTGGACAAAGTGTTTGTTCCTCAGGAGTCTCTGATTTGGGTTCCTGTCTACCACTGTGTGTCCCTGTGCTCCTCCGGGCTTGTGCAGCCACTGATGGGCTGATGGTCCCTGTGATGGACCTGGGAGTAGCCTAGCAGGGCATGATTTGGGCTCCCCCTCCTGACATTGTTTCTCTGAGGTTCTCTGTGGGTGTGCAGATGAGCTTTATCACATAACCTAACAGTGCTGAAGCTATAGACTCTAGATTTAATATTTTTTCCATATGTGAAGTGTTGGAATCTAGAAATATTAGGGTTACAAAGAAACAGGTGTCCAGTTTCTATTTTCCACACATATATATGTAGCTTGTTCCTATTACTTTTGGCTTCTTGAACCGTAAATACAGAAGGCAGACAGCAGCCCCCCTTGCAATGTAGCATATACCTATATAAGTAAATATTTTTGCAAAGTTGTGATGGTTTTAGTTGGGACAGAGTTAATTTTCTTCACAGTAGCTAGTATGAGTCTATGTTTCGGATTTGTGCTGAGAAGAATATTGATAACACTGATGTTTTAGTTCTTATCAAGCAATGTTTACATTAAGCCAAGGACTTTTTCAGTTTTTGATACTGCATCTGTATTCCCAACTTCTTCTCTACAAGAAGCTGTGAAGAGACATGGTCAAGATGACAGCTGACCCAAACTGACCAAAGGGGTATTTCATTCCATGAAACGTCATGCTCAGTATATATGTTGGGGGTGGGACGGGTGTCATGGGCCGGCTCGCTCGCTCTTTCTTTCTCAGTCACTCTTGCTCATTGGGGCTTGCTCTGGCTCTGGCGTGATCTCTCTCTCGGGCTTGGCCTGGCTCTTGGGTTCTGGCTCTCAGGGTCTTGGGCTCTGGCTCTCGCTACTTGGGGACCGGCTGGGCATTGGTCAGCAGGTGGTGAGTGGTTGTATCATTTATTTTCTTTTCTAATATTTTCATTACATATTATTATTAGCAATATTAATGTTATTAGTGTTGTTAGTAATATTGGTATTGCTAGTATTATTAGTATTGCTATTTTATTAATTTATATTCAATTATTGAAGTATCTCAACCCATGAGTTTCCTTGTCTTTTCCTCCAATTCTCCTCCACTGGAGGAAGGAGGAGGTGAGCGAGTGGCTGTGTGGTACTTAATTGCTAGCTGGGATTAAAACCACGACAGTCCTTTTGTGGTCAAATTGGGAACAGAATTTAGATATCTGACAGACAGGTCTCACCTGCTTAGATACACAGACCTTGAAGCTATATACGGCAATTCTATAGTGCTGGCATGTGCCTTTTTACCATATCGTAGCCTCTGGATAACTTTATTCCTAGAGCTAAGCATGGACCCTAAAGTCATGATATACACTGTGTTTAAGACTCAGTGGATAGTTAACCTGCTGGCAAAACATCTAGGAATGTACCACACTGAACATCCTGTTTCTAGTTGCCGCCTTAGCCAAAGTGTAAGCAGTGTCCCTGTATGTGGAAATATGCAGGTTTGGGGATTATTGTTCTGGGGTGCTTGCCTTTGCATGTGGAGAAGGTAGAGGTTTGGGGGAAGCAGTGCCAGGGGTGCCTGTCCCTGTGTGCCAAGAAGGCTAAATGGGGCAGGGAAAAAGCATGCATTGCACAAGGGCTATTTCTGAGTAAATTCACCCCTCACCCAATCAATCCCATCTTGACAAAAAGATAGCATATAAGGATGTTACCTGAAAAAAACTGTGCATGCATGAGGAAGCAATAATGGGCTGGGAATCCCACAGGGGCCACCCTAGGGAGAAACGCAGAATACAGCAGAGGTATCCTCCACCCCGAACCGGAAAGACACTATTCCCCTTTCAGAAGCACACGTATAACAGGGTGGGATAGAAGGAATGGATAACGCGAAATCAATCCCATATCTCGACAGAGGCAAGGATACAGATCTGAGCGTATGTGTACACACAGTGCGCATGCGCCATATGCATGACACGTTCACTCGGCTCTGTTCGGTCCACACTCGGCTATTTCCGTCTCTTTGTTTTAAACTCTGAGTCGGAATATTGGCGGGGAAGAAGAGGAAAGATAAAAAGTTGTTTGTTTTTTGTTTTCGTTTTTTTCTTTTTTCTCCTTTTTTTTTTTTTTTTTGGCTGGGGTAGGGAAAAAATAAAAGGGGAACTGGAAGGAAAAGGGGACTAGAATCAATCCCCTGGAGAGAAAAGATTCCTGCTCCTCCCCCTTCTCTTAGCGGCCGGGCACAGCGTTGCTCATCTTTTCTGTTGCTGTCGCTGCCATTTGTTGACAGGTCAGTCTGTCGCCCTGCGGTGCTGGGGGTGGGGGGGACGGGACGGACACGACACGACACCGGGTCGAGTGTGCGTAGGCTGTGCTTGAACTTCTTGTGATGTGGAAAATGCACGTTATTGTCTCGGTGGGATCGGTGGTATTTTAATAGATAGTGGTGGGTTGGGGTTTTTTTTTTTCCTCCTTTAACTCCCCTTCCTTTTTCGTGCTTAAGGGTAGTTTTTGCCCTCCAAGGAGGAAGGTGTCTTTTCCCTTAAAAAAACCCTCACAAACTTCTCCCCCCACCTTTTCCCCTCCTTCTGTTTTCACCCTTCCTTTTCCTATTCCAACTACTAAGCTTCCTGGAAATGCTAACGCTTCTTTCTTTCCGGGTACTTGGTAAGTGTGCCCCTGCATTATGCCAACAGACTCTTGTCCTCAGATTTGCATGGAGATCTTGCATTACTGTGGGTTGGTTTAGGTGTGCAGCTCAGCATGGTGATAAGGAACGTTTGTGAAGAGGTGGTGATGAGGTTTGGATGAGAGCTGAATCGTATTCAGAGAGCTCCCTCCACCACTACTAATGGTTTCACATTGATTAAACCCCCAGTGTTGGGAGGGGGAGGGAGTTTGTCTCTAGTCAGAATGGAGTGGGCGTATTCCTTGCTAAATTACCTCAATTATACAAATGTAGGGTTTTGATGCTGTGTATGGCTTAGGTTTTCAGGTCCTGTGAGAAATAGGAATTGAAGTAGCACTGGTAGATTAAACAGGTAATGTTTGTGATGTGCACTGCCTCCCCTCCCTGACTATTTGTTGAATGGTGTCATCTTCTTCTACCAAGTTCTGTTTGTTTTCTACAAACACTGAATTTGTCAGTGAGTTGTGGTGCTATACGTGACAGTCAGTCTCTTGTTGAGAAGTAATTGATTTTGCTTCAGAATATCCTATGAAGAAACTGCAGGAGACTTAATACTTTCATACTATGGTTGTATAATACTTGGATGCTTTTTCCTAGTTCACATATTTTTGCCCTCTAGATGTGAAATATGTGTGACTGAGAAACTTAGATCTAAAAATTCTGTTTGATTACCCATGTGTGCTCCAGAATGTTCCTTTAGGAGTGTTTTGCTTTGGTATTTTTCAGGAGTCCTACATAATTGTCTACCTATATTTCTAGAATTAAAGTTATGGATGAGAAGGTTAAAATAAAATAGAGCCATGCTATTTAAAGACAACATTCATTCTAACTTTGAAATCTTGTATGCATAACAACCCTTCTGGACTAAAGTAATATTAGACCAAAATGTTGGACTCTCCAGGAAGCTACACCAGGAATATATTTAAAATATTTGCATGGAAACTTTAAGCTAGATATGATCTGTAAAGTGGATGTACATTTTGAAAAACACTGCAAATGTAATGAGATCTTGCAAGAATGCAAGTGTAGAATGCTCCTCTGTTTATATGTGTATATATAATTCTTCATCCTTTTATATTGTGATAATGGTCTGACTGGTACATAGACTTCCATTTAGTATCTGTCTCAAGCTATCAGCAGTATTTGGTGATGCAACAGATTTCAGTATGTTGATGTTCTTGAATGTCCTGTGGTTTAAACTGTTTCCTTTTTGATATTATTAGTAAAAAGAGCTGAGTAACAGTTCAAACTACCCCCCTTGTGCTAAGTACTCTATCTGGTTTGAAGGGAGGCCAGAGAAAACTGATTTAGGAATGTCAGATTAGAATGTCTCATTGAAATAAGTTAACAGCTAGAAAGACAGTGCCCAATTCCAGAGTCTATTACTTGGTACAGGACTTGTATTGGAGTCCTGTCTCTAGGCTAAATTAATAATTTTAATAAAAGATGAATTTTTGGGAAGATGAAAGAAAGTCAAAGCGATACCATAAAAGTTGGCAGAAGAAAAACACTCTAAGACTTAGTTTGAAGTTTTTGAAGGCAGGCATTCTTTATTGCAGCGCATGCCGGATGCACGGGAGATAGCTCTGCCTGACGTGCATGCTGTATGTTGCACCAGACTCAGCTTTTATACAGCACATGACGCGAACCACACGGCATTCTGGGAGTGCACGTTTCTCAGGTCTCGCTTATCACATGCTGTCCACGAGTCCCCCTAGTTCCATTCGCCTCTTTTAAGTAACCAGCACCACACGTCAAGACTGTCCAAGCAGGCACAACCCAAAGCGCACAACATAGTCACGAAAGGCAACAAGCAGAACAGCAAATTTCCACCCACCTATACACAGATATCAACTCTCTCCTTTTCTTGAGACTTTGAATTCATAAGTCTAAAGCCTCAATACTTAAATCTTACTTTCATACATAACTGACTGCAACAGCTACAGCATCGAATCGTTATACAGGCTAATATACAAACACAAATTGCAATTATTATAATAACAAGCAAGTTTTTCAGCCAAGTCCAGTCTGGTAGCCATGAGATAAGTTTATGCCATAGTTCAGATCCCAGGGTGTATCCCAATATGGACTTTGCCAAACTTGGTTCATGGCTACCATAATTAACATAAAGCATAGAGACTAATCATAGTTTCTTTGTCTTTAGTTTAAGAGAAAATTACTGTTTTACTGTCCATGGAGCTGAAGCCTTTTTGACTCTTGAATAATGAATCCAAGGTCTCTTGTTCCAAACTTTTACAGCTGTAAAGGTGGTTAGAAGAACTTAGAATGTTCCCTTCCACTTCTGAGTCAGTGGTTCTGAATTCCAGGATTTAATATAAACCAAATCTCCAGGCTGGATCAGATGTGCTGATGTCTCAAGTTCCAGGGGTCTGTCTGTCATCTTGTATTTCTGGAGTTCCTGTAAGATATAAATAATTATTTGGTGTCTTTAGGAAAAACCTATTTCTTCCCTAATACGAGTATCTCTAGGAATTTGTGGAGCTTGATAAGGTTGTCCATACATTAGTTCATAGGGACTCGCATTACCCCTTCCCTGAGGTTGTATTCTGATTCTTAACAATGCCAAAGGCAGGGCCTGTACCCAGGTCATTGAGGTTTCCTGACAAATTTTCCCAAGCTGTAATTTAAGCGTGTAATTCATTCTTTCCACCATCCCACTGGATTTTGGTCTGTAAGGGGTATGGAGATCCCAAGTGATATTCAGGATTCTGCTTGATTATCTCACAATACTAGCTACAAAGTGAGACCCTCTATCTGAGGACATTCCTAGAGGAATGCCAAACCTAGGAATAATCTCTTTCAAGAGGACTTTAACTACCTCCTTTGCTTTATTGGTGTGGCAGGGAAAGGCTTCCAGCCACCTAGTAGAGGTGTCAGCTGGGACCAAAATATATCTATACCCCGCTTTTCTGGGCAGTTCTGTGAAGTCTATCTGCCGATAGTCTCTGGGAGACTTTCCTCCTTTAGTCACTCCAAACACTATTTTATAGCTAGTGTTAGAATTATTTTTACAACAGTTTTCATATTTTTCTGTGATAGATTGAATGATTTTGGCCATGGCTTTACTTATCAAAACATCTTAGAAAGATGGTTATAAATTCTCTGCTCCCCAATGTACTTTATCATGTTCACGCCTGACAATCTCACTAATGAGGGTGGAATTATTATTTGCCCAGTGGATGTAACAGCCCACCCATTCATTTGTTTTTGTGCCTGCAGAACTTTTGTTAATTTGGAATATTTACTATCATATTTAGGTGGTGCCTCAGGTAAAGTTATCTCTTTTTCTGGTAACAATGCCATAATGCCTATTTCTGCAGCCTCTTTGGCAGCTTTGTCTGCCAATCGATTCCCTTTTTCTAGTGGGGTCTTTCCTGTTTGATGGACTTTACAATGCATTACTGCAACTGCCGTTGGCTTCTGAGTATTTTCTAATAGCTCTTGTATTTGTGTGGAATGATTAATTTAATTTCCTTGTGTTATTAATAGTCCTCTCTTTCCATATGGCTCTGTGGGCATGTACAACTCCAAAGGCATACTTAGAATCTGTCCAAATATTAACTTTTTTCCCTTCACTTAATTCCAAGACTTGTGTTAGGACTATTAATTCTGCCTTTTGGGCTGATGTTTTAGGAGACAAGGCTCATACCTCTACTATTCCATCCAAGATTGTCACAGCATACCCTGAAAGTCTTTTTCCTTCACGAACAAAGCTGCTGCCATCTGTGTATATCTCCCAATCTGGGTTTTCTAATGTAACATTTTTGAGATCCAGGCAGCTGGAATAGGTTTCCTCCACTGTCTGTAAGCAGTCATGTTCTGCTGAACCTTATTGCTCTAAGATCTTGAATTAAGCAGTAATCTTTTCTTTTAGCTTTCTTTACTGGCAGAATAGGGGTACTATACTTTGATTCACACTCCACTAATAAGCTGTATTTAAAAAATTTCTGAACTGTTGGTACCAAACCAACCCTTGCTTCTAATTTTAAAGGATATTGTTTAATTCTTACTGGTGACTATCCTGGTTTTAAATCAATTCTTACTGGTTCTGCCCTTTTGGACCTTCCCTGAACTCCTGTCCTAACAATGGGAATCACTGTGTCCTCTATTTCTCGAGGTATCTTGTCCTTTTTGAGATTTACATTCTGTAACAACAAGGCTGCAGCTTCAACGTATTTAGATTCTGGAATTAGAATTTCAGCTTCTATTTTTCTCAAGCAAATCCCTGCCCAATAAAGGTTTTGGAGAATTTGTCAAATATAAAAATTGATGAGTAACCCATTGCTTTCCTAACTTAAAGGTTAGAGGCTTAAAGAATGGTCAGGTTTCTCAACCCCCTGTTGCACCAATAACATTTATACTTTTCTTACTTAGACTTCCTTCTAAAGTATTTAAGACCGAATACATAGCTCCTGTACAGAAAATCACGTTACCAGGAGTCAGTGTTCACAAAGGAGACAGAGGAGTCCTGTAAAAAAATAATAATAAAACTTTATTCAAATAAAGGGAGAGTCCGCAGGACATATTCCTGTGGGGTCTGTCAATCTACAGGGGGACGCAGCCCCCTTTTATCCTGCTTTCCCGACCACAAGAGACCCTCCTCATTTCCCCATTGGCTGAGGTACTCTGAGTGTACAGACTGCCCGATCCGCCTAAGATATTCAAGACAAGTTCATTTGACACATTCAAGATATTCATGTCATTTCGATATTCCAGATATGCAGGTGGTTTACCATATTCAAGGGATCATGTAGTTTTGATAGTCTTTCTTATCTTAAGCCTGAGTTCACACAGGCTGCTTTTGTTCCTTGTCTTGAGCCTGGGTGTGCACAGGCTTCTTTTGTAAAGACACAAAACCAGTGTTCCTATCGTTAGTATCACTATAAGTTTCATTTATATAATTAAATCGTTCTTAACTTCTACGAGCTTCCCTTGGTTTTTTGTCTTTCTTTCTCCATCTGGAAGTGATAGAGCGACTGTGTGGTACTTAATTGCCAGATAAGGCTAAACCACAACACTTTTTTCTATACACAGTCCAGGCTACATATAATAGTTTACCTAGGTCCCAGGCATCGTTTCCCTGTAGCTTCTGTAACTTTCTCCTTATATCATCTGATGACTGTCCTATAAAAAGGGGAGCTAATTGTTTTCTTCCCAAATTGGGATTGTCCAAGCAGGCACAACCCAAAGCACACAACATAGCCACAAAAGGCAACAAGCAGAACAGCAAATTTCCACCCACCTATACACAGGTATCAAAGGCTCACCAACTTTGTTCTAAATGTACTTGCTATGCTGAAGTAGTTAATGCACTCAAAGGGTAGAGGGGGTAGGGTTGCATTGCATGAAAACCAGCCTTGCTACTGTGATATGTACTGTTGTGTTTTATTGCCGATTGAAACAGATACTGTATGCAGTGGTTACCACTGTAGTCTAATTTGAAGAGCTGAGGAAAAACTTGCTGCTCTTCTTCAAATCAGGTTTCTGTTGTACGGAAAATCACAGTACCAGGAGTCAGCATTCACATAGGAGACAGAGGAGTCCTGTAAAAAAAAATAATAAACCTTTATTCGAATAAAGGCAGAGTCCACGGGACATATTCCTGTGGGGTCTGTCAATCTACAGGGGGACACAACCCCCTTTTATCCTGCTTTCCCGACCACAAGAGACCCTCCTCATTTCCCCATTGGCTGAGGTACTCTGAGTGTACAGACTGCCCGATCCGCCTAAGATATTCAAGACAAGTTCATTTGACACATTCAAGATATTCATGTCATTTAGATATTGCAGGTGGTTTAACATATTCAAGGGATAATGTCATTTACATATTCCAGATATTCAGGTAGTTTACCATATTCAAGAGATCATGTAGTTTTGATAGTCTTTCTTATCTTAAGCCTGAGTTCACACAGGCTGCTTTTGTTCCTTGTCTTGATCCTGGGTGTGCACAGGCTTCTTTTGTAAAGACACAAAACCAGTGTTCCTATCCCTGTTAATTCAATCTTCTGAATAAATACTTCTATATTTAAATTGCTAGCATATAAAATATTTCCTGTGGTGAGAATTTAGGAGATTGAAAAAGTTTATTTGCTATTGAAGACTTGAATGGAACCTGTCATTACAAAGGTCTGAAAGTCTTATAGGCATGTTGCAGGACAGAATAAAAGAGCAATGACTTGGTAACTAATGCTGTTGTCCCAAAATCAGGGTTCTTCACCCAGTGTGCAAAGAGCTGATCAACACACAGAGTCGAGATACCTGTTTTAATTTCATGTGTGCTCAGAGGTGGGTGCTAGGTGGTAATTCCACAAAGCTAGCACACCTCAGCTAACACACGGTAGATATACATCCCGAGTAACCATTATCAGTATTTTTAGTCATACTTAGTCAGCCTCGTTCCCATTAATTCTGCAATGCCTCATCTTCTTGCCTCATCGTTCATGCCTGACAAATATGGTGGCCTTCTACGATGGGGTCACAACATTGGTGGATAAAGGATGGGCAACTGATATCATCTACCTGGACTTGTGCAAAGCATTCGACACCGTGCGCACAACATCCTTGTCTCTAAGTTGGAGAGGCATGGATTTGACAGATGGACCACTTGATAGATAAAGAACTGGCTTGATGGTTGCACTCAGAGAGTTGTGGTCAACAGATAGACGTCTGAGTGGAGAGCAGTGACAAGTGGCATTCCACAGGGGTCAGTATTGGGACTGGCACTGTTAAACATCTTTGTCAGCAACATGGATGGTGGGACTGAGTGCACCCTCAGGAAGTTTGCTGATGACAGCAAGCTCTGTGGTATGCTGCAGTGAAGGGATGCAACCAAGAGGGACCTGGACAGGCTGCAGAGGTGGGCCTCTGCCAACCTCATGGAGTTCAACAAGGCCAAGTGCAAGGTCCTGCACCTGGGTTAGGGCAATCCTAAATACAAGTACAGGCTGGGTGGAGAATGGATCAAGAGCAGCCCTGAGGAGAAGGACTTGGGGGTATTAGTGGATGAAAAGCTGAACATAAGCCGGCAGTGTGCACTGGCAGCCCAGAAAGCCAATTGTATCCTGGGCTGTATCTGGAGAAGCATGGCCACCAGATCGAGGGAGGTGATTCTCCCCCTCTACTCTGCTCTCGTGAGACCCCACCTGGAGTGCTGTGTCCAGCTCTGGGGTGTCCTCAACATAAGAAGGATATCGACCGGTTGGAGCGAGTCCAGAGGAGGGCCTCAAAGATGATCAGGGGGCTGGAGCACCTCTGCTATGAAGAAAGGCTGAGAGAATTGGGCTTGTCTGGCCTGGAGAAGAGAAGGCTTCAGGGAGACCTTATTGCAACCTTCCAGTATCTGAAGGGGACCTACAAGGAAGCTGAGGGGGGGACTTTTTACAAGGGCCTGTAGTAATAGGACAAGAGGTAACAGGTTTAAATTGAAAGCAGGGATATTTAGATTGGATATCAGGAAGAAATTCTTCACAGAGAGGGTGGTGAAGCACTTGCACAGGTTGCCCAGAGAAGTTGTGGATGCCCTGTCCCTGGAAGTGTTCAAGGCCAGGCTGGATGAGGCTTTGAGCAACCTGGTCTAGTGGAGGGTGTCCCTGCCCATGGCAGGGGGGTTGGAACTGGATGATCTTTAAGGTGCCTTCCAACCCAGACGTCAAGTCGCTGTACCACTCTGCCCCCACACCCCACTCCCAGTTTGGAAGGGTCAGAGGAAAAACGAGGAAAAGCCCGTAGGAGTTGAGATAAGAACTATTTAATTTTATAAATGAAACTTAGGGCGTTACTAACAATGCTGGTGCTAATAAGTAATTTAAGGAACAGAAAAAAAAGTAGAACAAATGATACAGGATCTCACCACACATGGATGGACACAGCCAGATTCCAAGCAAAACAGGAAAATCCAAAAACCCCGAGAAAGGAAAAAAAAAAAAACCCCAAACCGAAGAGAGCAAACACCACCCCCCCCCAACCAGCCCGTGAGCAGGGAGAGCAAAAGAAAAAAAACTTTCAAACCCCGACTCCTAGACCGATCTGCCTGACAAAAGACGCTCTCTTTGCGATGAGCACCCAGCATTAACCACGAGGTCCCCACAACAAAGAAACCCCCAGCCCCCCTGGCCGGAAGTCCCCTCGGACCCTTCCCCCTTCCGGGGTCGTGTCCAACTGTAACCCTTTCCGTCCCCATCCCCACCCCTTCCCTGCCGGTCTTGCAGTGCTGCGGGCACCGGGTTGGTGCCACCTATTCAGCTTGATGTATTATGGGGTGAAGCAAAATATAGACTAAAAGTGGTGCAAAATATAGACCAAGGCACCAGACCATTCATAGAATGGTGATCGTAATTTAAAGTCACAGTATCCTCGGGTTTTTTGCATGACCTCTGGGCAAGGGGCTTTTGTTGGTAGAGGACTTTCCCTACCCAAGGGCCAATTTTTCACTATGCTAATTAAGATGGTTCACACATAGTTCAAGTAATCCTCTCTTGGGTTTCATTAGCAGTTTGGTGCCATTGCACTTGTATTTGTATTTTCTCATTTGACTTCACCTATGTTATCCTATTCCTTCCAGTTGCCTAGCTATCTACTGACTTGAATAAACCCTTTGTTTATTTTTGCATATCTCTAACAATGCCAACAAAGAGGGCGGTGAAGCACTGGAAAATGTTACCCTGGCAAAATTAGGGATCCACAGTTGACACAATCTGGCCATGCCCCCAAATCCTCTTAATTGTTTCTTTGAGGGGGGTACCGCAATTCTCCAAATTGCTTCTTTTGGTTCTGCACTTTCCTCCCTCTATCCCGGCATTATATCAAATCCCAAATATCAAACTCTGTCTCTTACTATTTATGTCTTTTTCTTGGAGACATGATATCCTGCAAGTCCTAAGAAATTCAGTAAACTAATTGTAGCTTCAAGGCACTTGCTGTAATTATTTGAACCAATTAATAAATCATCAACATACTGTAACAAAGTTATATGTTCATTGTCACTTTGCCATTGTTCCAATCCTTCTGCCAATACACTACTAAATAACATGGGGCTATTCTTAAATTCTTGTGGCAGTACAGTCCAACATAACTGGGTCTTCCGTCCGGTAGTCGCATTTTCCCATTTGAAAGGAAAAATGAGTTGACTCTTGTTTTGCTAATTGACGGGGTTGGCAGGAAGAACACAGACACCAAGTTAAAGTTGAAAAGAGAAACTTAGTTACTACAGTCTAAACCAGCAGACAGCATGAGCAAGGTAACGCATCGATCATTACTACATAAAGTTACTAACAGTGATTAAGGAAGATCCATCACCAATTGCCCTAATACTTCACCATCATCCAGACCCGCACATCAGCTGGGGAGCTCTGGTCACAGCGAGGATTTGGAGAGCCTGTCCCGGCCATTGGGAAATCCTACGCAGTGCGTCCACTCGTAGGTGAGGATCTCCAAAGTCGCTGCGAGACGGTCCAGCTTTTATACAGTTGAATAAACAATCTTTGAGACTCCACGTGCGGAGACATCTGATGTTCCCCCCACCCCTTCCACTGGATTCCACCCGAGGCCTGGCCAGGGCCCAGGGCGGAATCCAAAAGGGGCATCTCTATCTGTTTGGCTCAGACAAGGCTGGACATCTGGCTGTATGGCCTTGGCAGTCTGTCTCTACATAGATGTTTCATCCTTCTAATGAATATATTTTGTCTAAGCTTCATCCTCTGCTAATGAGCACACACATTCCAACAATGATCAGCGGGTACTCCCACAGTCACTTCCCATACTGATATGATGCTGGCCGGGAGATTCACTCAGAAGTCAACTTTGGTTCGAGGCCTATGATTCAGGCCTGTTTGAGGCCTGTAATCCAGGCCTTCTTATATCAACTCCGTTCATCCACTGGGATACAAAAGAAAGCATCTGTCAAATCTAGAACTGTAAAATACACATTACTTTCATGGATAGAAGCAAGCAATGTATATGGATTTGGTACCACAGGGTGGACATCGACGGTCCGAATGTTCATTTCTCACAGGTCTTGGAATCATAGAATGGTTTGGGTTGGAAGGGACCTTAAAGATCATCTAGTTCCAACCCCCCTGCCATGGGCAGGGACACCCTCCACTAGCCCAGGTTGCTCAAAGCCTCATCCAGCCTGGCCTTGAAGACAGCCAGGGACAGGGCATCCACAGCTTCTCTGGGCAACCTGTGCCAGTGCTTCACCACCCTCTCGGTGAAGAGCTTCTTCCTGATATCTAATCTAAATATCCCTGCTATTAATTTAAACCCATGACCCCTTGTCCTGTCACTACAGGCCCTTGTAAAAAGCCCTCCCCCAGCTTTCTTGTAGGCCCCCTTCAGGTACTGGAAGGCTGCAATAAGGTCTCCCCGAAGCCTTCTCTTCTCCAGGCTGAAGAAGCCCAATTCTCTCAGCTTTTCTTCGTAGGAGAGGTGCTCCAGCCCTCTGATCATCTGCGTGGCCCTCCTCTGGACTCGCTCCAACCGGTCGATATCCTTCTTATGTTGAGGACACCCCAGAGCTGGACACAGCACTCCAGGTGGGGTCTCACAGGAGCAGAGTAGAGGGGGAGAATCACCTCCCTCGACCTGCTGGCCACGCTTCTCCAGATACAGCCCAGGATACAATTGGCTTTCTGGGCTGCCAGTGCACACTGCCGACTCATGTTCAGCTTTTCATCCACTAATACCCCCAAGTCCTTCCCCTCAGGGGTGCTCTCGATCCATTCTCCACCCAGCCTGTACTTGTATTTAGGATTGCCCTAACCCAGGTGCAGGACCTCGCACTTGGCCTTGTTGAACTCCATGAGATTGGCAGAGGCCCACCTTTGCAGCCTGTCCAGGTCCCTCTGGATGGCATCCCTTCCCTCCAGCGTGTCAACTGCACCACACAGCTTGCTGTCGTCAGCGAACTTGTTGAGGGTGCACTCGATGCCATCGTCCATATCACTGATGAAGATGTTAAACAGGACCGGTCCCAACACCAACCCCTGTGGAATGCCATTTGTCACTGGTCTCCACTCAGACATTGGCCCATTGACCACCACTCTCTGAGTGTGACCAGCCAGCCAATTCTTTATCCATCGAGCGGTCCATCTGTCATATCAATGCCTCTCCAGTTTAGAGACAAGGATGTCATGTGGGACAGTCTTACACTATATTCTTGAGAATTAAGTTTTCTTACTGGTAAGATAGGAGTATTAAATTCTGATTTTCATTCTCATAACAATCCATATTCCAAGAGGGAGTTGATAAGTGGTTCCATTTTTCTCCTCACCTCCAATTTTATATGGTATTGTTTTTTTTCTTACTGGTTGAGCTCCAGGTTTCAATTCAGTTTCAATTGAGGTTTTATACTTTGCTTGTCCTGGTTTTCCCAATGCCCATACCAATGGTATTACTGCATTCATTATTTCTTCAGGAATATTTGTGTCTTCATCATTCTCACATTGAGTCAGTGTGCTGGTTTTACTTAGGACAGAGTTAACTTTCTTCACTAGTATGAGGCTATGTTTTGGATTTGCCCTGAGAAGAGTACTGATGACACTGGTGTTTTTAGTTGTTGCTAGGGCATGTTTGTACTAATTCAAGGACTTTTTTGACTTCTGATACTGCACCTGTGTTCCTAAGTTTTTTTTTCGTTACAAGCAGCAGGGGGGGACGACACAGAGTCCAGACAGCTAACCCAAACTTACCAAAGGGATATTTCATTCCATAGCACATCATGCTCAGTATATAAGCTGGGGGTGGGCTGGGGGCCATTGTTCGTTGGCTTTCTCATTCGTTCTCTCTCTCAGGCTTGCTCAGACTCTGGTGTGATCTCTCTCTTGGGCTCTCTGTCTCTGACTCTTGCTACTCAAGTCCCAGCTGCGTATCGGTCAGCAGGTGGTGAGCAATTGTATAATGTTTTATTTTCCTTTATTTTCATTACTTAGTATTGTTAGTTTTACTATTTTATTAATTTATATTCAATTATTAAATTATTTTTATCTCAGCCCATGAGTTTCGTTGTATTTGAATGTCGTTCTTCAATGGTGGAGGGGTAGGGAGGTGAGTGAGCAGCTGTGTGGTCCTTAATTGCTAGCTGGGATTAAACCACAACAGTCAGCAAACATATCTGTGCCTTCCAAGCATTTTCTGGAGGAATATGTAACTGTATAGAATTTTCAGAGAAAGTTATTTTTGCATTCAATTTACATAATAAATCTCTCCCCAACAGTGTCAGGGGACATTCTGGCATATAGAGAAAGGAATGAGTTGGTGTTTCTGTAATATTTCCAATTGTGCGCTCCATTGGTTGCAAAAATGATTTTAGAGTCCTTTTCCTGGTGGCACCAATTACACTAGCTTTGATTTTACTTAATAGTCCATTATAGTCTGTAAGTATGGAATGTGTTACCCCACTGTCTATTAAAAAAAAAAAATATATTGTTTCATTCCCTAGCTTCACCGGAACCAGAGGTTTAGTTGGGGAGACTTTACTAGATTCCTCTGGTTCCCTTCAGTCCAACCCAATCTTGGTCATGACCCCAACGGCTTGTCCTGTCCCTTTTTCTCTGTTACTTTCTCCAATGTCCCTCTTGCTTACAATATGCACACTGACTAGGTCCTAAAGGGGTATCGCACCGGTTCCCCTTCAAATTTCTGCTGCCTCCTCCTCAGCCCCTAAATCCACTTAGTGAATTTCCTTTTCCATTTCCTCTACCTTTCCCTTGTCGTTCTGCCTAAGTGGCTAACAAGGAAGCCTGTAGCTATGTCTTTTTTTCTTTTTCTTTTTTTTCATAGAATCATGGAATGGTTTGGGTTGGAAGGGACCTTAAAGATCATCTAGTTCCAACCCCCCTGCCGTGGGCAGGGACAGCCTCCACTAGACCAGGTTGGTTGCTCCAAGCCTCATCCAGCCTGGCCTTGAAGACAGCCAGGGATGGCGCATCCACAACTTCTCTGGGCAACCTGTGCCAGTGCTTCACCACCTTCTCAGTGAAGAGCTTCTTCCTGATATCTAATCTAAATATCCCTGCTATTAATTTAAACCCATGACCCCTTGTCCTGTCACTACAGGCCCTTGTAAAAAGCCCTCCCCCAGCTTCCTTGCAGCCTTCCAGTACCTGAAGGGGACCTACAATAAGGTCTCCCCGAAGCCTTCTCTTCTCCAGGCTGAACAAGCCCAATTCTCTCAGCCTTTCTTCATAGCAGAGGGGCTCCAGCCCTCTGATCATCTGCGTGGCCTCCTCTGGACTCACTCCAACTAGTCAATATCCTTCTTATGTTGAGGGCTCCACAGCTGGACACAGTACTCCAGGTGAGGTCTCAGGATTAACACTTCTTTTCCCACTTCTTCCTGATAATTATAAAATTTATATGCAATTGACATCAGTTGTGAAATTGTCATTCTATATCTGATGCCGATTGATGAATAAAAAACATATTAAACAATTTTGTATGACTAGCATCATCCAGATACAAATTTGTCCATTTTTGAGTTACTTCACACATTCTTTCATAAAAGGCAGATGGGGCCTCTTTGTCCCCTTATCTTATTTCATATAGCTTAGATAAATTGTTGGGGTTTTCTACCCCCTTTTGGATTCCGTATAAAATTAATTTTTGGTATTCTTGTACTGTTGTTATTCCCTTATCTGTATTAGGGTCCCACCCTGGATCCTCCTGTGGTAGATATGTGTCAGCATTAGGTACTCCTCCATGCTGTTGGAATAATCCTCCTCTAGCCTTTTCTAAGACTGTCTTCCTTTCCTCGTGGGTAAATAAGTACTCTAAAAGCACTTGTATATTTCTCCAATTAGGGTTATGAGTTATCATTAGTCTTTAAAATGCTATACATCCCCTCTGGGTTATTTCAATAAGACCCGATTACCTGTTTCCAATTTAATAAATCTGAGGTAGTAAATGGAACATGTACATACACAGGGTTTCCTTCTGGGCTCACTGCTTGTCTTAAAGGGGCTTGAACACTAGATTTCTGACCCCTCATTCTCCTAGTTACTGGACTAACAATATTGTCCTCCTCTGAGCTTTCAGATTCATTAGCTTTAGAAGTTGCAACCAACAATTGAACCTTTTTGTCGCATTTTTCCCAATTTTACAACCTGTACAACAAGAATTGCTATTTTTCTTTTTAACCAGATTCCATTTTGATGTTTAGAATCCACCAAACCACACTTCTTTCTAATCTCCCAGTCATTCCTTAAAGTGAAAAACACATCCAGATATGGAAGTTAATCCCACTTCTCTGTTCTTTGACAAAATAACATCAATTAAAAAATGGCATTATATTTTATTGACCTATTTTCAGGCCACTTCTCACCATCTTCCAAACAATATTGTGGCCACTATTGATTACAATATCTTTTCAATTTATTTTTTGTCATGGGATCCTCCCCAAATTTATTCCAATGTTTTAGGATGCATCCTAGAGGTGCATAAAGGGGTGTCCCCTGGGAAGCAGCAGTACCCATTTTGGTACTGAAAAAGAATTTCCTAACCCAGTGTTTCATACACTAAGCAAAACGAGGGAAGTCTCCCTATGTTACCCAACGTGTACGCAAAACGAGGGATGTCTCCCTTTACCCAAAACAACGCGTACACTAACCAAACAAGGAACGTCTTTCTTCATACCAATCAAAATTATGCTAGCCCAAAACAAAACAACGTTATCAAATGCTACCTGCTTCACTGAGAGATCTTGCCCCTACCCTCCTTTTCTCATATTCAAAAAAACCCTCTTTTCAGTAGTGTTGCACCATTGTGTCGCTTACGACCCGACCGCAGGAGAGGAGCCGATGGAGTCCCGGATCAACAGGTTGGTGCACACTGGAGTCCACTCACGTCTCCCCATCGGATGCGGCAAGGCAAACTGGGCAAGGCTGTCAGTGTGGTCTCATCTGGGTCGCCAAAAACTGTTGTCCCAAAAGTGGGGTCATTTGCTCAGTGTGTGTCACCAAATTTACACACAGAGTTGAGGCATTTTCCTTTAATATGTCAGTGCACAGATAAGGGTGCATGGTACAAACCAGCACACTGTCGGTACAAACTGACAGTTATTTATACACAAAATTTAATCAGCTAATACATATTCATTGTTATTCTATCAAATTATTGGACAAAATTATTCACCTATCATGTAAACAACTACGCATGCCTACTATGATTTTTGAGACCTTTACTTCCTTAACCTTTTGGGTCAGTGGGTTTCTTGAGTGGGTGGTCCTTGAGTCAGTAGTTGTGATCTCCCCCTGCTGGAATTACCTTTCATCTAGTCTAAGGTAGATTTGGCAACACTAAGCGGTCCTTCACGGACCTTTAACAAAGCAGACTATCATTCAATTTGGGATTTTGTTCTTAAACAGCAATATCCTGGTTTACAATGCCAAAGTGTTGTTAGGGTAAAATGAACTAAGTTAATCTTTATCAATATCATAATTCCTCATACTTGTGAATGTTTTGGTTTATGTTTTGCAGAGGGATAAAGTAATGGAATTATTACGTGTTTTCTTTAAATAATAAATTGATGGCTGAATAAAGGTAGAGAAGGGACCTAAATAAGTGAGACAGTATGGTGAGCTCAAGACTTACCTGTTCTGTTTAGCTTTTGGCAACTAGTCCTGTAGCAATTACTGCCTCTTACCCAGCTTGTAGTTAGGCAATGTGGAGTCAGCTGGGGAAAGTGTTGAGATTTGGATGAGAACTGGAGATACCAGGGGTGGGTATGTTTGTGTTACTATGACTGAGGAAAGTAAAGGCACAAATGCAAAGGAAATGCTCTCTTAGTTCTCTTGGTCATGGAACAGCTTGTTTGCACAGATGAGAAATGGTTGCATGCGCTTAGAGTGATGGGAAGGGAATTCATGATATCCTCATATGTTTGGGTTATTAACCTGTTGTGCCATGTCCGGCACGGCAGCACTCAGTGGTGGCGTGACTTCATTCAGGCCACGATAGTCCACTGTCAGTCTCCATTCCCCATCAGACTTACGCACCGGCCAGATGGGGCTGTTAAAGGGTGAGTGGGTTTTGCTGATCACCCCTTGGCTCTCCAGCTGACGAATCAGCTTCTGGATGGGAAGCAAAGAGTCTCTGTTAGTGCAATACTGCTGCCGGTGCGCTGTTGTGGTGGCAATTGGCACCTGTTGGTCTGCAACCTTTAGCAGTCCCACAGCAGAAGGGTCCTGTGACAGACCAGGCAAGACAGACAGCTGCTCAATTTCATCAGTCTCTAAAGCAGCTATCCCAAAAGCCCACCGGTACCCTTTTGGGTCCTTAAAGTATCCTCTATTGAGATAGTCAATGCCAAGGCTGCATGGGGCATCTGGGCCAGTCACAATAGGGTGCTTTTGCCACTCCTCCCCAGTCAGGCTTATTTCAGCCTCCAACACAGTCAATTGTTGGGAATCCCCAGTCACACCAGAAATGCTGATGGGTTGTACCCCCTTATAGCTTGATGGCCTGAGGGTACACTGTACACCCATATCCACTAGAGCCTTATACTGCTGTGGCTCTGATGTGCCAGGCCATCGAATCCACACAGTCCAGTAAACACGGTTGTCCCTTTCCTCCACCTGGCTGGAGGCAGGGCCCCTCTAAAAGTGATCTGATTCACAGTCACTCATGTCTTGGAGGAATGGATTATTGCTCCGCTGCTGTTTGGCTACGGGAGCAACAGTTTTCTTGGAAGAGTCCTTACTGGTGTGCTTTTTCCCTTTCAGTTCACATACTCGTTTCTCTAAGTGCGAGGTGGGTTTCCCATCCCACTTCCTCATGTCCTCTCCATGGTCACGTAGGTAAAACCACAGGGTACGGCGTGATGGATGATACCTTTTATATTCCTGTCTTTGAGGAAAGGAACGCTTCCTCCTAATGGCTGAGACACTGGCTTGTGCAGGTGGGGACTGGAACATCTCCTTTCTGAATTGCTTAAACTCCTTGGATAGTTCCGCTATAGCTGAGACACAGGCCCGCATGGGGGAAGAAACAGTGTCCTCATATCCCCGGAACTTTTGAACTACCTCCTCCAGTACTGGGTCTTCATCCCTTTCAAGTCAATACTGCAAATGCGGCAGCTATCGAGGGTGGTCCATTCTGCATTAACTTCCGCCACATGGGTCGGGTGCACCTGATTCTGTCTCGATCTATCCTCCCATCATCACGATAAACTAACTCTAGCACAGCTAGTTCCCTCACGTACTGGATAGCTTTCTCCATGGTGGTCCATTTGTGTACATGATATGGCATGTCTTCCTTAAAGGGATACCTTTCCCTCACACTATCCAGGAGCCTCCTCCAGAGGCTTACATTCTGTGTCTCCCTCCCAATTCCTCTGTCAATGCCACTCTCTCTGGCAAGTGACCCCAGCTGCTTGGCTTCTCTGCCCTCTAAGTCAATGCTACTGCCCCGTTATCCCAGCAGCGGAGCAGCCAGGTAATAACATGTTCACCTTGATGACGGCCAAAGTCTCTCCGGATATCCCGGAGCTCCTTCAAGGCTAAAGATCGCATGGTTACATCTGCGTCACCATCATCCTCTGTCCCTGTCACTGTCCCTTGGGATGGCCCTGCTGTCTCCCCCTCCACCTGCACCAGACGCCCTGATTTACGCTTCCATTTCTTTTTCTGTACTGGGTCAACTAACACTGGTGCTGGTTGATGCTGACAGTACCACACAGGGGTTTGCACGGCTGCATTGCACCCTGCAGTGTGTAGGGCTGCTGTGGGAGGCGGGGCTACAGCAGGAGGCGGAGCTGCTGTGGGAGGTGGAACTACAGTGGAGGGCGGAACTACAGTGGAAGGCGAAGCTGTTGTGGGAGATGGAACCACAGTGGGAGGTGGAGCTGGAGCAGAGGGTGCAGTGACTGCCGTGTCTGTCGAGGGGAGTTGCCATCGCCGCGGAGGTATAGGTGGCGCAGGAGGTGCAGTGGCTGCAGTGTCCATCGAGAAGAGTTGATGTTGCTGCAGGGTTGGAGGTGGCGCAGGTGATGCAGTGGCTGTAGTGTCTGTCAAGGGGCGTTTACGTCGCCGTAGGGGTGGAGTTGATGTGGAGGATGGGCTACTTGTGAGCGGTGATGTAGCCATGGGGGATGAAGCTGGCACACAGGGCCTGTCTCTTCCCCAAGCACCGGTAGCAGATGGGGCAGTGTTCCAAAACATTTCTTTAACTTTACACAGGAGCACAATGACATTCAAAAACAAGCTGATCCCTGGCTACAGGTCACCCCGAGACCATGAAAAATTTCCCAAATACTCATACACTTGTGCCATTGACCATAGAGAAGAGGGAGAAAATTGGAATAATTTCCACACATCCACTCAACTGAATAGTTCCTTCACATCCAACCCACTGAATCATTTCTCCTCTACAGGCTGTGTCCCAGAGGAGAAAAGGGAAAAGGTATAATTAGTGAAAGTCCCCACGAGATGACACGTGAAACATGCAAACGCTGCCAGTACTGCATACAGATACACAATTGCTCCCCAAACCAGTAGTATACAGACCAGCCAAATCAGACTCTTCAATCTGGTCAGAGCACACATGATCAGTATCATAAGGAGCACCCAAGGCAGTAAATCCCACCGTTCTATCAACAACTTCAAGACCCAAGAACTTAACGTGCTGACCAACCACCACAACATCTCTGTAACCAATACTTATCACACAATCATCTGCTTTATCACACAGTAATCAGATCTGTTCTTATCTCAACCCTTTGAGGCCCACGTTTGGCGCCAAAAAGGACTGTCGTGGTTTAACTCCGGCTAGCAAAACACCACGAAGCCGCTCTCACAAATCCCCCTCCCCTCCTCCAGCGGAGGGGAAGAATCGGAGGAAAAAGAAATAAGGAAGCTCGTAAAATTGAGATAAGAACTATTTACTAATTAAATCTAAATCAATATATACAGGTACTACTAATAACAAAAACTTAAAATAGTAGAAAATAAAACATGGTACAATATATACAATAACATATGATACAATTTCCCACCATCCACTAACGCACACCCAGATGTTGAGTGATGAAAATCACACCCAGAGATCCCAGGAACCACAGCCCGAGAGCCGTGGCCTGAGGGCCGGAGCCCGGGAGCCTACGCAGCAGATTCCGAGCGAACCCTATCAGTGATAACACGGCCTGAAAACTCAAAACAACCACCAACTCCCACACGAATGAGCCAGCACAGGAGTTGGCAAAGCAGCTAACACACAGGGTGGGCAAGTGCCCGGGAGTAAATGAGCAAGGGAGTAAGGGAGAGAGAGAGAAGGGAAGAGTAATGGCTACCAGACCCCCTTCCCCACCCCAAGAGACCAGAACATGATGTACTATGGAATGAAATACTTCCTTGGTTAGTTTGGGTCAGCTACAGTATCCGAAGCGGACAAAAGACCTTGAGTTCAGTGCAGGCCATCCCCAGCACCAGCTGAGGCCTTATCAGTGTTTTCTCTTAGCGTCCAGCAACAGAGTTCCCTGGCAACCAGAGTAAAGGGAGTTAACCCTTTCCTGACTGAACCCAGCACACATGACTTTTCGAATATGATGGATAGAGGTTTCGCAGCCTCATCTGCCAGTTCTTTCAGGACCTGTGCATGTATTCCATCAGGTCCCATGGACTTGTGCACCTTCCGGTTCTTGATGTGTTCTCAAAGCTGATCCTCACTGACCATGGGTGGCTCTCCATTCTCCCAGTCCCTTCCCTTGTCTTCCATGACTCTGGGGGTACAGCTTGTGCCCTTGCCAGTGAAGACCGAGGCAAAGAAAGCATTGAGTACCTCGGCCTTGTCCATGTCCTGGGAAACCAGCTCTCCTGTTTCCTTCCACAGAGGGCCCACATTTTCCCTGGTTTACTTTTTATCTCCTATGTACCTATAGAAGCTCTTCTTGTTGGCCTTGATGTCCCTGGCCACGTTTCATTCTGTCAGGGCCTCGGATTTCCTAACCTCATCTCTGACCTCTCGGACAACTTTCCTGTCATCCTCCCAGTCTACCTGTCCTTGCTTCCACCCACTGTAGGCTGCTTTTTTTTGTTTTACTTTTTACAGGAGCTGCTTGTTCATCTACACAGGCTTCTGGGCACTTTTACCCCACTTCCTCTTCATTGGGATGCATCGCTCCTGAGCTTGGAGGAGGTGGTCCTTGAATACTCACCAGCTTTCTTGGGCCCCTCTTCCCTCCAGGGCTTCTTCCCAAGGAACCTTTCAAATCAGTTCCCTGAAGAGGCTGAAGTCTGCTCTCCTGCAGTCCAGGGCAGCGAGCTTGCTGCGCGCCCTCCTTGCCTCCGTAATGATCTCAAACGCCACCATTTTGTGGTCACTGCAGCCAAGGCTGCCCTTGAGCTTCACATTCCCCACCAGCCTCTCCCTGTTGGTGAGAACAAGATCCAGCATGGCACCCCTCTTCGTAGGCTCCTCTATCAGTAATGAAAAGAATAGAAAAATAGAACAAATGATACAGGATCTCACCACCCGTGGATGGACACAGCCAGGTTTCAGGCAATGCAGAAAAATAAATCCAAAAACCCCAAGAAAGAGAGAAAAAAAACCCCAAACCCCAAAAAACCCAAAACATAAAAAAAAAAACCAACCCAAAAACAAACAAAAAAACCCAAACCAAAAAAAACCCCAAAACAAAACTGAGGGAGAAAGCACCCCGGCTCAGTCAGCCTGGGAGTGGAGAGCAGGGAGAGGGGAAAAAAACTTTCAAACCCCGACTCCTAGATCAATCTGCTTGACAAAAGACGCTCCTTCTCCGCTAATCCCCCGACTCAAGGTCTAAACAAAGACAGTGCTTTGCTCCTGGCCGGACCTCCCCCCTTTCCCCCGAGCCTACCCTCCCACCCCGTCCTGGTTCCCCCCCCATCCCTGCCCTGCCGGCTCGGCTCGCAGTGCCGCTCGTACTGGGGTGACACCAACCACTCAGCTGGATGTATTATGGAGTGAAACAAAATATAGACTGGCCCTAGGAGAGCAGCTCATCCACTGCCTGAGACTAGGACGTAACCGTTTTACATTTTAACCTTGTGACTGACGCTAACACTAAAACTGAAAATATGTAAACCCACTTACTTTAGTGGTAGTAACTACCATTATTAGTGAAATTGGGTGTATATTTGCTTTCTGAATAGCATAGTACAGTGGGAAACATTTGTGTAGAGCAAAGATTTGACTGCTGGCTTACCAAGAATAATTTAGTTGATAAATTAAACAGAGATTTTTTTAAATTTCTTTTTTCACCCTTATGTATTTCCATGGTTTAACCCTAGCTGGCAACTAAGCACCACACATCTGCTTGCTCACTCACTTCTCCCAGCTGCTGTTGGGATGGGGGAGAATTGGAAGGGTAAAAGTGAGAATTTCATGATAAAAACAGTTTAATAACTAAAAAGAAATAATAATAAATTGTAAGGAAAAGAGGAAAAAAATAAAGGAGAGAGAGAGGAAAAGGAAAGCCAGTAAAGGCAAGTGATGCAAATGAAAACAATTGCTCACCACCAACCAATTGGTGCCTAGCCAGTCCCTGAGCAGCAGCCCCTCACCCCCCTCCGCCAACTTTCTCCCCACTTTTATTGCTGAGTATGACAGCATATAGTATGGAATATCCCTTTGGTCAGTTGGGGTCAGCTGTCCCAACTGTGTCCCCTCCACAATTCTTGTGCACCCTGTCATGGTTTAACCTTGCCTAGCAATAAAGTACCACACAGCCGCTCTCACACTTTCCCCTCCTCCTCCAATGGAGGAAGAGAATTGGAGGAAAAGACAAGGAAGCCTGTGAATTGAGATCAGATTTAATAATTTGTCATGGGCCCACCAAGGGAGAGATGCCACGTACAGGTGGGCTCGTGACCGAAGGGTAGACTTGACCACGGACGCTATAGCGCAGGTCATTCACGAATGTGAGACGTGCTGCCATCACACAAGCCAAGAGGGTGAAGCCTCTTTGGTATGGGGGGCGATGGCTGAAATACAAGTATGGGCAGGCCTGGCAGGTTGACTACATCACCCTCCCCAAAACCCGCCAGGGCAAGTGCCATGTCCTCACAATGGTGGAGGCAACCACGGGGTGGCTAGAAACATATCCTGTACCCCATGCCACTGCCCGAAATACTATCCTGGGCCTTGAAAGGCAAGTCCTGTGGCGACACGGCACCCCAGAAAGAATTGAATCAGATAATGGGACTCATTTCTGAAACAGCCTCATAGACACCTGGCCCAAAGAGCACGGCATTGAGTGGGTCTATCACATCTCCTACCATGCACCTGCCTCTGGGAAGGTTGAACGGTGCAATGGGCTGTTAAAGACCACCCTGAGGGCAATGGGGGGTGGAACTTTCAAAAATTAGGATACACATTTGGCAAAGGCCACCTGGTTAGTCAACACCAGAGGATCTGCCAACCGTGCTGGCCTAGCTCAATCAAAACTTCTGCGCACTGTGGAAGGAGATAAGGTCCCTGTAGTGCATGTTAAGAATATGCTGGGAAAAACAGTCTGGGTTATTCCTGCCTCAAGCAAAGGCAAACCCATCTGTGGAATTGCTTTCGCTCAAGGACCTGGATGTACTTGGTGGGTGATGAGAGAAGATGGGCAAGTCCGATGTGTGCCTCAAGGAGATTTGATTCTGGGTGAAACTAGCCCTTGAACTAAATTGCATGATGGACATGAACTGCTGCAAATAACCCTTGTTCTGAGCTCTGTGTTGTAGGAATCACTGTGGCAGAGATCACCTGAATCTACAGGGTCCAGCCTTGCCAGAAGGGCAGTAGTGACCTGACCTGAGCTGGCATCATCGCCCAACAATCCCACACAACACCTCACCTTTTCTGTCCCGAGTGACCACCTGATGGAACCCAAAGTCATGGACTAATGGAAATTTTGCCAATATGGTTCATAGATTAAGGGAATGATATCTGTGTGCGATGGGATGGGAAAGGGGAAGCTGGTTCATGGGAATTTATGGATAGTATGGAACTTAAGCATGATGTAAATGGTATGAAATAAGGGGTGGAGAATGTGCTGGGTTCAGTCAGGAAAGAGTTAACTCTCTTTTCCGTGGCTGCTAGGAATCTGTGTTCCTGGACGCTGAGAGAAGTACTGATAAGTTCTTAGCTGGCGCTGGGGAATGCCTGTACTGAATTCTAGGTCTTTTTCTGCTTGTGATACTGCAGCTAACCCAAACTGCCCAAGGAAGTATTTCATTCCATAGTACGTCATGTTCCGCGTCTTTGGGCGAGGAGGGGGTCTGGTAGCCATTACTCTCTCCCTTACTCTCTTGCTTGTCTACTCCCGTTCACTTGCTAACCTTCCCTGCATTAGCTGCTTTGCTAACTCCTGTGCTGGCTTGTTTGTGAGGGAGTTGGTGGGTTTGTTTAGTTTTACCAGTCGTGCTATCACTGATAGGGTTCATTCAGAGTCTGCTGCGACAGCTCTCGGGCTCTGGCACTCGGGCTGTGGCTCTCAAGCTGCGATCGCTCGGGCTGTGGTTCTCGGGCTCTCTGGGTCTGACTCACTACTCAACATCTGGGTGTGCATTGGTCAGTGGATGGTGAGAATTTGTATCATATTGTAGCATATTGGATTATATTGTATAATTTGGTTTATTTTCTATTATTTTAATTATTTATTATTAGCAGTATTTGTATATATTAATTTAGATTTAATTAGTAAATAGTTCTTATCTCAATTTTACGAGCTTCCTTATTTCTTTTTCCTCCGATTCTTCCCCTCCACTGGAGGAGGGGAGGGGGAATTTGTGAGAGCAGCTTTGTGGTATTTTGTGAGATGGAGTTAAACCATGACATAATTGAATATAAATGAATATTATAGTGATAGTCATAATATTAACAATACTACTACTAAGTTATTAAAATAATATAAAAATTTGAACATATGATACAATTGCTCGCCACCCACCAATCGAAACACAGCCAGGTCCTGAGTAGCGAGAATCAGAGCCAGGGAGCCCAAGAGCCAGAGCCCGAGGGCAATCGCAGCAGAATCCGTGCAAGCCCCATGAGTGACAACACAACTGGGTAAGCCAACCGACTCACTAACAAATGAGTAAGATAAGGAGTTAGCAAAAGAGCTAACAAAGGAGCTAGGGAACTAGGAAAAGAGTTATGGCCCCCTGGCCCACTCCCCGCTTATGTACTGAGCATGATGCAATATAGAATGAAATACTGCTTTGGTTAGTTTTGGTTAGCCGTCTGAACTGTGTGTCCCCAGACACGCTGCTTGTAGTGAGAAAGTTGGGAACACAGCTGCAGTATCAGAAGCTGAAAAAACCCTTGAATTGGTGCAAGAACTCCCCAGCACCAGCTAAATAGACACGTTATCAGTACTGTTCTCAGGGCAAATCCAAAAATGTAGCCTCATACCAGCCATTGTGAAGTGTCTTAGCTTTGCACCAGCTAGTCTGTGTTTTGCTTCACCCCATAACACATCAAGCTGCATAGGTAGTGCCAGCCCAGGACCTGCGGCACGGCAGGACCGGCGGGGAGGGGGTGGGGATAAGGGTGGAAAGGCTTGTGGTTGGGCAGGACCCTGGGAAGGGGAAGGGTCTGAGGGGGCTTCCGGCCGAGGGGGCTGGGGGTTTGTTTGTTGTGGGACCTCGTGGCGAGTGGTGGGTGCTCTGAGCAGAGCCAGCGTCTTGCCGGGCAGATCGGTCTGGGAGTCGGGGTTTGGAAGGTTTTTTTTCTCTCTCTTACTCTCTCGGCCCCCGGGCGGTTTCGTGGGGGGTTTGCTCCCTTCGGGTGGGGTTTTCTTTCCTTTTTTCCCTTCTTGGGGTGGGATCCTGTATCATTTGTTCTACCCTCTTCCTCCGTTCCTTACATTACTCATTAGCACTAGCATTGTTAGTAACTCCCTAAGTTTCATTGATATAATTAAATAGTTCTTATCTCAACTCCTACGGGCTTTTCCTGGTTTGTTCCTCTGACCCTTCCTCACCGGGAGGAGGTGGGGGGGGGGGCCCGGGGTGGTAGAGCAGGCTTGTCGTCAAACTACGACATGAAGAAAATTAACTCTTTCCTGACTTAAACCCAGCACATTCTCCACTCCTTATTTCATACCATTTATGTCATGCTCAAGTCCCACACTATTCCATAAATTCTTGTTAACCAGCTCCCCCTTTCCCATCTCATTCTACACAGATATCATTCCCTTAGTCTATGGACCATATTCGCAAAATGTCCATTAAAATGTTCATTAGTCCATGACTGCGGGCTCCATCTGCTGTGGTGGTCACTCAGGACAGGAAAGTCGAAGTGTTGCCTGGGATCATTGGGTGCGAAAGCCAGATCAGGTCAGGTCGCTGCTGTAATTCTTGCAAGGCTTGTCCTCCATTGATTCAGGAATAACACAGACATATTTTTAACATGCACTACAGCGACTTTATCCCCTTCTACAGTACTCCAGATGGGGTCTTATGAGAGCAGAGTAGAGGGGGAGAATCACCTCCCTCAACCTGCTGGACACATGTCTCTTTGTACAGTCCAGGATACAGTTGGCTTTCTGGGCTGCCAGCACACACTGCCGGCTCATGTCCAGCTTTTGGTCATATCGTGTGCATGGAAATATTAATCTAAAAGTATAAATGGTTCCTGTCGGAGATTGAGGGCACAGACCCCGGCATGATGCACACCAAGCGAGATCATTTATTGTTTTACAGCGTGGGTCTTTATAGACAGATTCAGTAGTTTTCCACAGTCTAAACCCCTCCCAGTGTTTTGCAAAAGCTGAGGCTGATAACTGTAACTTTTGTAAGCTTGGCTCTGCAGTGCCTTACAGTTAGCTTATCAAGCTCCTGACTTGAGCCCCTTTGGTGTCAACATCCTAGTCCTGTGTTTTTAATTCCTCATGTATCTTGTGAGAACAAGACCTTCAGCTCTTTGTGCAGTTTGTGAGAACAAGACCTTCAGCTCTTTGTGCAGTTCGTGAGAACCTGACCTGTCCAGCTGGTCTGCAACATCTCCCCCTTTCTTGTTTTTTGCCAGCCACAGGATGCTTGGCCTGCTCTCCTCTCCTGGATGGGCCTCTGATAACAGAGGAGACCATCCCTCACACCAAGGTCTGGTATGGCGTGTGTCCCCACCGCTCAACACCTGCTGGGTTGCAGCCAACAGCGGAGCTAAAAGATCTTCTTGGTGGCAAACACAGAGGCCAACCCAGTCTTGCCCTTGACTATGGAAGGAGGAGCTTGGCCAGCCCCAGTCCTGTCACCTGGGTGTTAATGCAGAGCTTCACCTGCCTCAGCCAGTAACAAGTCACTACCGTGGCCAAGCACATGCAGATTTGTATTAGCAGTATGACTACAATTAAAGGATCAATTAATAACATTTTTCTGATATCGTTGTGAAACCAAAACACAGGTAGCTGGTATCATGACAAAGTGGTCAGTATTAATAACAGAATGATTCTGTAAAACAGTTCTATATTCAGCCCATGCCGACCTATTTTGTATTTCTATAGCGCTTATGCAATCCAAGATACTAAGTGTAGCAAAGGTTATATCACCACTACTGCTAAAATCACACCAACTATAAGCATTATTACAACAAGACTCATATGTCAGTCAGGGTGAGCATACATTAATAAGAGAAAGATTACAACATCTTATGGCACTAGCATTCAAGGCAGTTACATTGTCAGCATTAGTTTGGCATTGTCTTTTGTAACTGAAGGATTGTCACGCAGTCACTCCAGGTGAAAGGGTCAAGCTCACTACTGGGCAGCACTGATTCATTTTGCAGGTGTAATCATCTTGCTGTCGTGGACTGTTTTCCCAATTCTAGTGTATGGAATTATTCATCTTTTCCAAATTGCTTCCTGGGGTAATGACATTGCCCAAATGGACCATAATCAAGGGATGAAGATCGTGGTCATGATCCGAATCGGTTGTTTCTGCAAAACAAAACTAGATAATCATAATATCATTCTCAAAGGTAACATTTATGAGCAGGAACATATCCCATTTTTCCTGTCTGGATGTAATTACTAAACCGGTATTGTCTTTCCCAGTAGCTCTAACTTCTGCTGGTTCGGGAGGACCCTTAGGTCCTTCCACCCATACTTCAGCTCTGTTGTTAAAAGCACCAGCAGATCCAAATCCTTTGTCACCTCGTACAGTTGTTATCTGTGGGGCTTGTCCTTTAACCACCTTGGATTTTAGAACAGGTAAAAATTGGGCAATCCTATCCTGTGGCTGAATCAGTAGGTCTTGAACGCCACTATTTACCAACATAACTTTAATTTCTCCTTGATAATCAGCATCAATGACTTCCTCTAATATTTCTATTCCTTTTTCATTCTGTGGTGTTGCAAAATCCAAAGTTTTCTGTTTGGCTGTTGACAATATTTCTCCGTGGCCTTGGTGCCACTGTGTTCCTAACAATTTTACTGTTTGTGCTGGTCCTTGGATTTTGAAGTTACCTCTGATTCAATTGAACACAGTATAATACAGAATTTAGAAGAATTTTCTTTTGTAACACAAACGGGTAATGTTTCAGTATAAAATTCTGCATCTTGACCATGAAATCAATCTGAATTATTCTGTAGTGTGCCTAAGGGTGATATCCAGTGTCCCCCGGACCAACGTGTACTTGGGCTTGAGTTAAGGGAGGCACTGTAAGGAGACAGAAAAGCATGCTCAATTGATCAGAAATTACAGCAAAATAGACCAAAAAATGTGTTTATCACATTAGGTTCTGGTCCACATTTTCGCATCATACTACTTGCGATTTCATCAAGCTGTTTAAGTCGACCCCGTGTCACGCCATCATATGTCCTCTTGCGCTTGTTGAGGTTGATCCTCAGGCATTTCATCTGGGGGATTGGATTTGTCGTCGTGTCCTTCCAGCTCATAATACGGCTTGATGTCTCGGGCTGGAACCCAACGGGGACCTGAAGGTAACAGAACACAAGCACACCCTCTTCCCCACGTTAGCAATTCTGCAGGACTTAAATCCTTAATAAATCCTTAAACCACGCCTTTGGGTTTTGGGAACGCATCGGAGGAATACTGAAATGCCGTTCTATCGATCGCAGTTGTCTGTAAATGCTGAGAGGATCGATTTAAAAAATTTAAGGTATATGTTGCATTTTCCAACTGTTCTTGTGTGGACATATTCCCCCTTTTTTGTTTTAAAAGCACACGTTTGAGATTTCTATGACTGCGTTGAACAATTGCCTGTCCAGAGGGTGAATGCGGAATCCCTGTTACATTTTGGGCCCCCCATTGCTGAAGAAATGACACAAGGCCCTTCATGGTGTCAGCTGGGCCGTTACCAGTTTTAATTGTACGTGGTACTTCCATGAGAGCAAAACAGTGTTTTGCTAATTGACGGGGTTGGCAAGAAGAACACAGACACCAAGTTAAAGTTGAAAAGAGAAACTTAGTTACTGCAGTCTAAACCAGCAGACAGCACAAGCAAGGTAACGCATCGATCATTACTACATAAAGTTACTAACAGTGATTAAGGAAGATCCATCACCAATTGCCCTAATACTTCACCATCATCCAGATCCGCACATCAGCTGGGGAGCTCTGGTCACAGCGAGGATTTGGAGAGCCTGTCCCGGCCATTGGGAAATCCTATGCAGTGCGTCCACTTGTAGGTGAGGATCTCCAAAGTCGCTGCGAGACGGTCCAGCTTTTATACAGTTGAATAAACAATCTTTGAGACTCCACGTGCGGAGACATCTGACGTTCCCCCCCCCTTCATTGGATTCCACCCGAGGCCTGGCCAGGGCCCAGGGCGGAATCCAAAGGGGGCATCTCTATCTGTTTGGCTCAGACAAGGCTGTATGGCCTTGGCAGTCTGTCTCCAAACAGATGTTTCATGAATTGATCAAAATCTTGTTCGGTTAAGGGTAGATACATTTCATCTGGATCCTTACCTGTCAGCATCTGCACTCGTTCCCGAGCCTTAACAAGCAAAGTAATCAACAAATGTGTGGGTAGTAACTGTTCTGCGCAGGCTGTGTGGTAAAAATACCCATTCCAGCCTTTTTACTGAATTCTCACTAACATCATATTGCCCTCGAAGTGCAAGCGGCTGTCTCTTGCCATTAAGCAGATACAATGTAACCGGAAGGTGTGTACAAAAGCGATCTGCTGCTTGTTCTTGTAAGCGAGAGCTGTCTTTCTCCAGTGACTGGGACCCATTGCACCTCTAACAATGTGAGTTTCGGAGCTTGTTCACGTGCCTGGGGATTCATACCAGCTTGTGCTGCGGCTGTAATATAACATCCCTGACCAAGCAATTCATCTGAACCTTTATTAACCTCCTGTGTGAGATTTTGCATTGCCTGCTCCGTCACTAAATCACGATATTCTGTTGCCATACAGAATACTGTGCTGCTGTTAACACAGTCATCAACAACTTCCAGTCATAAGGGGTCATTACATAACTACCCCAATGGCTTCAAACAAGCCAGCAGTATAAGCGCTTTGTAAGCCATTCTCCTTTAGAGCCTTTCACAATTCTTTCATCATTTTGTAAGGCAGGGCAGCATCCTCTGGAGGTCTTTGTGGCCGATAAATTACAGGACATGCTCTAAATATCTCTGTATCCCCTTTAGCAAAAGCGGCATCTCGACATTGCTGTATTAATGGTTTTTCAGTATGCGCTGTCTTATCAGGGGAGGTAAGATCAAACAAAGGCATAGCCTGTAACGGGGGGGCAGAAGGGACCACAGACTGACCCTGGGATAGTACTGTTTGGACAGAGGGTGCCGAATTAGCAGTAACTTTTACGGGAGTGAGAGGTGGATATAAATCAAATTCCCTCTCAGGATTTATTGGACCGGGATCAAAAGGATCATCAGGTTCAGGAGATGCAGCAGTCACATATTCATTTGCTGAATCTCCTTCTTATTTCCTTTGAAGCAAAGTTTCAGCTGGCTCTAAGTTTTGCAGTGTTGTAAACACAGCGCGCCAGGTTACGATAACCTCCTCAGAAACTGTGAGCTGTAATTGTTTCTTACTTGTAATCTCTTCGCCTACTTTCGCCCAGAGCTTACTGTCATAGCTGCCTTGTGAAGGGAACCAGGTGCAGTGTTCCTTTATCCAAAAGAATAAATTAGCAAGCCTAACGGCTGGGATTTTTTGAATGGCCTGTACTGCCAACTCGGCAGCCTGCGTTAAAATTTCTGTGTTTAGCCGAGCTTGTCGCTGGGAATCAGTGAAGTCTCCCTCCTCCATTAGTTGTGCCGTGCCGGTGCTCCTGCCGGCCTCTTCCCAAGTTCGTACTTCAAACTCCATTACCGAATCAGCGCATATACCATTAGTCTTTAGCCATTTCAACGTAAGTTTTATCTAATAATCATCATACTTAATACCATGATTCTGTAAGATTTTAAGCAATATCTGTACTATAGCTTTCTCTTCCGCGGATACTTGTGCTCCCATCTTTAAATGCTATCCAGCCGCTCACCTGCACTCAGACGGAGAGGCGATTGACCCGGGTATAGGTGCTTCAGGCAGTCCAGCTGCTGTAGCGATTCGTTCGGCTGGAGCTTCTCCCGGCGCCGCAGCGTCTCGACCCTATTGGGGTCACCATTTGTCGGAGATTGAGGGCACGGACCCTGGCATGATGTGCACCAAGCGAGATCATTTATTGTTTGACACCATGGGTCTTTATAGACAGATTGGGTAATTTTCCACAGTCTAAACCCCTCCCAGTGTTTTGCAAAAGCTGAGGCTGATAACTAACTTTTGTAAGCTTGGCTCTGCAGGTGCCTTACAGTTAGCTTATCAAGCTCCTGACTTGAGCCCCTTTGGTGTCAACATCCTAGTCCTGTGTTTTTAATTCCTCATGTATCTTGTGAGAACAAGACCTTCAGCTCTTTGTGCAGTTCGTGAGAACCTGGGTCGTGAGAACCTGACCTGTCCAGCTGGTCTGCAACAGGTTCCTATTATTTTTGTTATTAAAAAAAACCCCAAAAACCAAAACAAACCCCCCAAAACCCCACAAAAAACCCCCAACTCTACAGCCTGGAAACACTACAATGACTAGGGTTACTTTTTCTTTTGGTAATGTGTTGTCCTTGTACAATCCTTCCCCACCCACAATTTGGCACCTGAAAGAAAATGGTGAAACATATGAGGCAACTAGCTAATTACTAATGTTCATTACTTAAGGTTAATGTATTATATGTAGATAGCATTTTGTGGTGAGTAGGAGCCATTTACTAGTTTAAATATACAGACTGACATAATGGAAGGTGTGAGTCAATTACTTGGAATAGTTTTTGCGATACAGTCCTCTTCATCTAACTTATTAGATAGGAGAATTTTTTGTAGCATATGTTTTATTACACCGAGTTTATTTGTTGTATTTTAAGAGTAGTTATCTGTGTGCTGGACTTGTGGAATGGAAACTTTGAAGTGCAGCCAGCAGGTTGAGGGAGGTGATTCTCCCTCTACTCTGTTCTTTTGAGACCCCACCTGGAATACTTTGTCCAACTGTGGAGCCCTCAACATAAGAAGGATATCGACTAGTTGGAGTGAGTCCAGAGGAGGCCACGCAGATGATCAGAGGGCTGGAGCACCTCTCCTATGAAGAAAAGCTGAGAATTGGGCTTGTTCAGCCTGGAAAAGAGAAGGCTCTGGGGAGACCTTATTGCAACCTTCCAGTACCTGAAGGGGGCTACAAGGAAGCTGGAGGGGAACTATTTACAAGGGCCTGTAGTGATGGGACAAGGGGTAATGGGTTTAAATTGAAAGTGGTTAGATTTAGATCTGCAGCCCTATTTTCAAGTGTGGCTTCTCTTATTTGAGTAATTTCTGTACCAATAGCTGAGAGTGCTTGTGAAGTACAATTTATATCTTCAACCAAGGCACAAGCAATTTTTTTTATGGTATGATAATTCATAGATACTCCAATTCCACGTTAGTATAGTTGCTGCTGACACCTCAGTTGCGCTACATATAATGTAACCTGTGAGTCACAGTCTTCTGGGAATTGATGGACCGTCCTTTTGCTTTGTTTATGTTCTAAATCTTTTCTGTCAATTAACAGAGGGGCCATTCTCCCTAGAGAATACAGTCCCCCGACCACATTTTCTGGTATGTATGTATATGCCAATCATCCACATACATAGTAAAAATGATCCAAGGGGCAACCTAGTATGTGTCTATGCATAAATTTGAGTTTCAGTAATATTACAACTTAAAGGGGGCTGTAATTGTGTTAATTCTCACATTTTGTGGGGCAATTTATAAACTCAACACAATTCCTTGCAGGGAGTGTTCCTTTTACTTTTAACATTGTCCTTGCTTTAATTTTTGTTGTCCTACCTAAACTATATATATGTTTATAAGTGAGTTCAAACCCATGGCTATCAAAATTTTGAAACATGGTGTAGTTTCTCAATGGTTCCAAAGGAGCAGGAACACCTATTAAAGAGGAACTATACATCCTTCCTACTGAATTTTCAGCTGCTATGCAAAAGAGGATGTGTTACTCACCTCCCAGTCTAGAAGTTCCCAAATATTTCTGTTCCTGTCCCATTTTGGAAATGTAACTTGTGATTTAAATCTATTCACTAGAATCATTAACAAGCTCAGTACTATTTTCAATTCCATACTGACTCCTTTTGCCTATTCTAAATTCCTTATGTCTGTTGGTTAATATACACTATACTAATGTAAGGTAACTTCTTAGGTCAGGATGCCCCATATAAGGGGGAAAACTTGCATCACCATGGTCTTTTCTACAGGCTGCAGGGAAATATCTGTTCTCATGCCTGGAGCACCTCCTCTCCCTCCTTCACTGACCTTGGTGTCTGCAGGGTTGTTTCTCTTGCATATTCTCACTCCTGCTCTTTTGAATTTGTTACCCTTTTAAAAAATGCTATCACAGAGGTTCCACTACCTTTGCTGACTGGCTCAGCTTTGGTCAGTGGTGGGTCTGCATTGGAGCCAGCTGGAACTGATTCTGTCTGACATGGGGACAGCTGCTGGTGTTTTTTCACAGACACCCCCCCGTAGCCCACCTCCGCTACCAAAACCTTGCCACATAACCCCAATACTCTTTCCCACATCCATGGGCAAAGCGAGCTCCCACCACCACCTGTCCCTCTCTGTGTGAGACTTACCTCAAAGCAGTTTCCCATTCATGGGCCTATTGGCTAGTTTTTCTGGTTCACATGGTCTTTGGGGGAGAATCCCTTGGGGGATTTTCATATTGTCCCCATTCACATGTTGTCCTGAAGTTAGTGTTTTGTCCTGGTTTTCCTCTTTTAACTGCTTTGCCCACATCTTGAAGCACAGTACTAAGTCCAAAAGCTACCCCAATAATATTGCATGGTCATCCTGTTGGGCTGGGGCTGGATGTAGGAGGCCTCTCAGTCTGACTCACAGAATTGGTCTCTTCTTTGCATGGGGTGAGAATTGCAAAGGGACCTCTTGGAGGGTCTCCTAGGAGGGGTCCATAGCCCTCAGGCATGTTCGGGATTGTTTGTACCCCACCCCCATCTCCCCCTTTTGTCATTGCCCCAAATTCCAAGCATGTTAGAACTTGTTCAGCAGACTTCTGAAAGGGGAGTGTGTGTCTCTCTAAACTTGCCTTTTATGTTTACTTATGTTTAATTACTTTCTATTCACATTTAAAATTTATTTTAAATATATATACACACAGAGGTAGGTAGATAAATACTCTAGATACGGGTGTGTATATATCCATAAAGATTATTAAAAAATAATGATGTTCTATGTCTGTGTATAAATAATGTGCAAATATACGAGATGTATAGATACATGCAAATGCATATGGTTTTATATGTGAGCACTTTGGGGCCCAAAAGAAATGGGCAGTCAATCAGAGGATGTTCTGAGAACACATGGATATAACAGTGTCATAAATGGCAACCAGCCAATATGAAAATACTTGAATTCATGACATTGTTCAAAACAATGGCCGTGGAGCTTCCAGAACTGATGTAGGCATACAAACAATAATGTCTACATAGACATAGACGTTGACTAACAACCCTGCAGACACCAAGGTCAGTGAAGAAGGAGGAGGAGGAGGTGCTCTAGGTGCTGGAGCAGAGATTCCCCTGCAGCCTATGGAGAAGAAAATGGTGATGCAGGTTGTCCGCCTGCAGTCCATGGAGGACCACGATGGAGCAGATGGATATACCCTGAAGGAAGCTGCAGCCCATGGAGAGCTCATGCCAGAGCAAGCTTCTGGCAGGAACTGCAGCCCATGGAGAGGAGCCCATGCAGGAGCAGCTTTTCTGGCAAGACCTGTGACCCCGTGGGGGACCTGTGCTGGAGTAGTCAGTTCCTGAAGGACTGCAGCCCATAGGAAGGACTGTATTGTGTGGGAGAGACCCCACACTAGAGCAGGAGAAGAGCATGAGAAGGAAGGAGCGGCAAAGATGAAGCGTTATAAACTGACCATGATCCCCATCCCCCTGTGCTGCTTGGGAAGAGGAGGTAGAAAAGTCAGGAGTGAAGGTGAGCCTGGGAAGAATGGAGGGGTGGGAGGAAGGTGTTTTTAGATGTGTTCTTATTTCTCACTGTCCTGCTTTAATTTATTGTCAATTTATTGTAATAATTTCCCCAATTCGAGTCTGTTTTGCCCATGATGGTAACTGGTAAGTGATCTCCCTGTCCTTATCTTGACTCAGGCCTTTCATCATATTTTCTCCACCTGTCCTATTTATGGAGGAGACTGATAGAGTGGCTTGGTGGGCACTTGATGAGCAGCCAAGGTCAACCCACCAGAAAGAGTTTACAGTTGTCTGTAAGACTGTTATGGGATGCAGGCTTGTGCTATGTGTCTTCTCCTTTGGTTATTGATAACATTATAGGACATTGGAAAAAGCTCGAACTGAGTGAGGAGAGAGGAGACAGAAATGTACTGTGAACTGCTTGCATTCCTGCACAGGCCTGCAGCAGTCAAAGAAAGAAGAATAGGTATAGAAAGGAGAACAGTGTTCAAGGGAAAAAAAGAAAGAGGCTAGAGAAGCCTGACTGGTGATTGACACCCTGCATAACCTGTTATTAAAGTTTCTATCTGCATGGGTTAAATTCAGTGTTTTATTTTGTATGTGTGCATAGTAGTGGTGTGTTGGGAGATGTGGCATAGACATGTCTACTGACACACTAATTTTATTAAAAAACGTGTATAGTGCTCTAGAGGAGGCAAGAAGCTCTGGAGGTTTTGGAAGAAACAAGGTGAGTGTGGCAGGGGTGGATGCTCCATGGCAGGAAGACTTGGTGGATAGGCAACAGTGTTCAAAACACAAGGATGGTCTTAAATACTTGTTAACAGTGATTGATAGATGCATTATCAAAGCATGACTGGGCCATTGATCTAAAAGGCAAAATGGATTCTGAAATAGCTGGGGATTTATGAAAACACTTTTAGTAGGGGGCCCATGCCTCAGAAGTTATAGACAAACTGAAGAAATAAATTTCTAAGCAAGCCTTTAAACAAGCATTTAAAGCAGTATGATGTTTACCAATTTGTTATATACCATGTTTAATAATGAAGTAAAAGCCTCTGCTTGTTTTGAGCATCCTCTTTAAACCCTTAATAAAGATAATTTACAGCACATGACACTTGACTACATTCATGTGGTGTTCAAGTTTATAAAGAGCTAGAGCCATAGCTTTCACAGAAGTGTCAGAACCAGGCCTGTGGATGTGAACTCTTTAAATGCTGTGATGGTTTGAAAAAAAATATATATGAGGGTGTATTTATATTGTGGTTTATTCCCAGCTAACAATTAAGTACCACGCAGCTGCTCGCTCACCTCCCCCCTCCTCCGGTGGAGGAGGAGAGTTAAAGACAAAGAAGCTTGTGGATTGAGATAAGAACAATTTAATAATTGAATATAAAAGAATAAAATAGTGATGTTAATAATATTAACAGTACTAAAAATACTAACAATACTAAGAATAATATGTAATGAAAATAAGGGAAAATAAATTATACAACTGATCACCACCCACCAACTGATAAACAGACAGATCCTGAGTAGTGAGAGCCAGAGAATGAGAGAGTGATCACAGCAGAGTCTGAGCAAGCCTCACAAGTGAGAGACTCACTGAGAAGAAAGTAGTTGGTGGGTCAGGGAGCTAACGAATGAACAAAACTATGGCCCCCTGGCCCACCCCTGGCTGATATACTGAGCATGATGTTCAATGGAATGAAATATTCCTTTGGTCAGTTTGGGTTAGCTATCTGAACTGTGTGTCATGTTGTGTGTCTTACCCCCGCTAGCTGTTTGTAACAAGAAAGTTGGGAACACAGCTGCAGTATCAGAAGCTGAAAAAGTCCTTGAATTGGTAGAAAAACTCCATAGCAACAACTGAAGAACAATCATCAATGATTCTGTGAAAAGAAGCGTGGCCAGCAGGTCGAGGGAAGTGATTCTCCCCCTCTATTGAGCTCTCATGAGACCCCGCCTGGAGTACTGCATTCAGCTCTGGGGCCACCAGCATAAGAAGGACATGGACCTGTTGGAGTGAGTCCAGAGGAGGGCCACAAAGATGATCAGAGGGTTGGAGCACCTCTCCTATGAAGAAAGGCTGAGAGAATTGGGCTCTTTCAGCCTGGAGAAGAGAAGGCTCTGGGGAGACCTTATAGCAGCCTTCCAGTACTGGAAGGGGGCTACAAGAATGCTGGAGGGGGACTTTTAAAAAGGGCACGTAGTGACAAGATAAGAGCTAATGGCTTTAAACTGAAAGCGGGTAGATTTAGATGGCATATCAGGAAAAAATTCTTCACAGAGAGGGTGGGGAGGCACTGGAATAGGTTGCCCAGAGAAGCTGTGGGTGCCCCATCCCTGGCTGTCTTCAAGGTCAGGCTGGATGAGGCTTTGAGCAACCTGGTCTAGTGGAGGGTGTCCCTGCCCATGGCAGGGGGGTTGGAACTAGATGATCTTTAAGGTCCTTTCCAAGCCAAACCATGCTGTGAATCTGTGAATTGTCACCTGTGCTCAGAATGGGAGACTAGTTGGAGGTATTCAACACTGCTCAAAATGGCTGAAAAGCCTTATGCTGTTGTGCTGGGTTCAGTCAGGAAAGGGCTAACTCCCTTTACTCTGGTTGCCAGGGAACTATGTTGCTGGACAGTAAGTGAAAACACTGATAAGGCCTCAGCTGGTGCTGGGGATGGCCTGTACTGAACTCAAGGTCTTTTGTCCGCTTCGGATACTGTAGCTCACCCAGACTGACCAAGTATTGCATTCCATAGTACGTCATGTTCCAGTCTCTTTGGGTGGGGAAGAGGGTCCGGTAGCCATTACTCTTCCCTTCTCTCTCTCCCTTACTCCCTTGCTCGTTTACTCCCGGGCACTTGCTAACCCTCCTGCGTTAGCTGCTTTGCCAACTCCTGTGCTGGCTCCTTTGTGTGGGAGTTGGTGGGTTGTTTTGAGTTTTCTGGCCGTGTTATTGGTGATAAGGTTTGCTCGGAATCTGCTGCGTAGGCTCCCGGGCTCCGGCCTTCAGGCCGTGGCTCTCGGGCTGTGGTTCTTGGGCTCTCTGAGTCTTATTTTCATCCCTCAACATCTGGGTGTGCATTGGTCAGTGGATGGTGGGGAATTGTATCATATTGTATCATATTGTATCATATTGTACTATATGTTTCATTTTCTACTATTTTAATTATTTATTATTAGTAGTACCTGTATATATTGATTTAGATTTAATTAGTAAATAGTTCCTATCTCAACTTTACGAGCTTCCTTATTTCTTTTTCCTCCGATTCTTCCCCTCTGCTGGAGGAGGGGAGGGGGATTTGTGAGAGCGGCTTCGTGGTATTTTGCTAGCCGGAGTTAAACCACGACAACTGTATCCTACATCAGGGGACATAGCGCACTGGGCAGGTGTGCGGCAGCATGGTGACCACCTGGCAAAAAGAGGTGTCCTCCGCTTCTCCTGAGCTTCTAGCACCTGGTAGAATCAATGCAGCCACACAGACAGAGCTCCTGTTGGAGCATGTGACCACCCAGGTTTCAGACTGTGAGGGGATGTGTGAGGATATTCCTGGAGATGCAGGGTGATAGCAAGCAAGCCTGTGGGCAGTGTGAACAGGTAGACGAACTACTCTGCTGGGTGGCCAAGCTTCAGGAAGAGGTGGGCAGACTGAGGAGCATATGAGAAATAGATCATCTACTGGAGCTGTGCTCTTCCATCTCTGGTACACATATGCCAACTCCTGGCCACTACGGAGGTAGGTCCAGAATCTGTTTTGTGCCAGGAGGAAGACAGCATTATGCAGGATAGGGAGGAGTGGAAGCAGGTGGGCCCTGGAACTCCTTGGTAATTGGAAAAGTCCTACACGGTGCGTCCACCCATAGGTGAGGCTTCAGAAGTCAGCCCGAGGGTCTCCCGCTTTTATAGCAAGTAACAAACACCTTACATCAGTCTTTTTGGCATAAATTGTGTGAACGTGCGGACTGTTATGCTCCCATTATCAATCCCACCTGGAACACTGCCAGGTGCTCAGGATGGGACTGAGAATCGAGCCACGTCCAGTCGGCACACATTATGATATTGTCTGGATGTTTATGATGTTATTCGCAGAGGTGGATAAGTATAGCAGCAGTAATCAATCATGAGCAGTAATCAACTATTTTCACTACATTTGGTCCGTTGATTACTGCTCATGGGAAGTATAAGACCAAGAAATTAATAAAGGATAAGTTAGTTGTCTAATCTTTTTTACTGTAAGGGTGATCAAACACTGCAACAGGTTTGCCCAGAGAGGTTATGGAGTCTCCATCTGTGGAGACAGTCAAAACCTAACTGGACACAGTCCTGAACCGTCTGCTCTAGGTGACCCTGCTTGAGCAGGGGGTGTCAGACTAGGTTATCTCAAGAGGTCCTTTCCAACCTCAACCATTCTGTGATTCGTGCCAATCACAGGATGCTTGGCCTGCTCTCCCCTCCTGGATGGCTCTCTTATAACAGAGGAGGCCATCCCTCACATCAAGGTCTGGTATGGCATGTCCCCACTGCTCAACGCCTATCGGTTTGCAGCCAACAGCAGAGCTAAAAGATTTTCTTGATTTCGTAAAACAGTTATATATATTCAGCCCATGACAACCTATTTTCTATTTCTATAGTGTTTATGGAAACCAAGATATTAAGTGTAGCTAAGGTTATATTACCACTACTGCTAAAATAATGCAAACTATAAGTATTATTACAAGACTCATATGTCAATCATGGAGAACATATATTAATAAGAGAAAGATTACAGCATTTTATGACACTAGAATTTGAGGAAGTGTCGTAGTTTGACGACAAGCCTTCTCTACAACCCCGCCCCCCCCCCCCCCCCCCCCCCACCTCCTCCCGGTGAGGAAGGGTCAGAGGAACAAACCAAGAAAAGCCCGGAGGAGTTGAGATAAGAACTATTTAATTATATCAATGAAACTTAGGGAGTTACTAACAATGCTAGTGCTAATGAGTAATGTAAGGAACGGAGGAAGAGGGTAGAACAAATGATACAGGATCCCACCCCAAGAAGGGAAAAAAGGAAAGAAAACCCCACCCGAAGGGAGCAAACCCCCCACAAAACCGCCCGGGGGCCGAGAGAGTAAGAGAGAGGAAAAAAACCTTCCAAACCCCGACTCCCAGACCGATCTGCCCGGCAAGACGCTGACTCTGCCTGGAGCACCCACCACTCGCCACGAGGTCCCACAACAAACAAACCCCCAGCCCCCTCGGCCGGAAGCCCCCTCAGACCCTTCCCCTTCCCAGGGTTGTGTCCAACCACAAGCCTTTCCACCCACATCCCCACCCCCTCCCCGCCGGTCCTGCCGTGCCGCGGGCTCCGGGCTGGCACCACCTATGCAGCTTGATGTGCTATGGGGTGAAGCAAAACATAGACTAGCTGGTGCAAAGCTAAGACAGGAAGTTACATAGTCAGCATTAGTTCGGTATTGTAAGAAGAGATGTCCTACTCATTGTCTTTAGCAATTGAAGGATCGCCATGCAGTCACTCCAGGTGAAAAGGTCAAGTTCACTACTGGGCAGTGTCGATTCGCTTTACAGGTATAATTATCTTGCTGTCATGGTTTTGTACTGTTTTCCCAATTCCAGTGTATGGAATTATTAATCTTTTCCAAATTGCTTCCTGGGGTAATGACATCACCCAAATGGACCGTAATCAAAAGACAAAGATTGTGGTCATGATCTCAATTAGGTGTTTCTGTAAAATAAAACTAGATAATCATAATATCATTCTCGAAGATAACATTTATGAGCAGGAACATATTCCCATTTTTCCTGTCTGGATTTGATTACTAAACCTGTATTATCTTTTCCAGTAGCTCTAACTTCTGCTGATTCAAGAGGATCCTCAGGTCCTTGCACCAATACTTTAGCTCCATTGTTAAAAGCACCAGCAGATCCAAATCCTTTGTCACCTCGTACAGTTGTTATCTGTGGGGCTTGTCCTTTAATCACCTTGGATTTGAGAACAAGTAAAATTTGGGCAATCCTAACTTGTGGCTGAATCAGTAGGTCTTGAACGCCACTATTTACCAACATAACTTTAATTTCTCCTTGATAATCAGCATCAATGACTTCCTCTAATATTTCTATTCCTTTTTCATTCTGTGGTGTTGCAAAATCCAAAGTTTTCTGTTTGGCTGTTGACAATATTTCTCTATGGCCTTGGTGCCACTGTATTCCTAAATTTTACTGTTTGTGCCTGTCCTTGGATTTTGCTAGTGTTAATTTCCCCCCCTTTATCTTGCATATGATGAACTAACAATCATCGATATAATGCACTATTTGCATTGTGTCTGGCATTACTAATTGGTCCAGATGTTCAGCCACTATTCAGTGGCAAATGGTGGGACTATGAACCCACCCCTGGGGTAAGTGAGTATAAGTATACTGCCTACCCTGCCAAGTAAAAGCAAACTGATCCCAGTGCTCTTCAGCAATGGGGACGGTAAAGAATGCATTTGTTAAAACAGTTACTGCATACCACTTTCCTGGATGTCATTGTGCTTGTTTGATTAAAGTAATAACTACCAAAACTGAGTAAGTTTGTTTTGGCAAATGTCCCCTTTTCATCTCAATTTCAGTTTGTACAGCCTCAATTTGTTTTCCTCCTAATCACTAATAATAACCCTTTGACCTTTAAATCATTTCGGATTTCCATAAATTAAAGAGAACTCCACTCCAGTATCCACAAGGGCTCCAATTTGCTGAGGAGACCGATTCTTCCAGTAAATTTGCAATTCCATATGAGGGCGCTCATCTCCCTCAACCACCCTTGAACTGGAGCTTGGCCCTTTCCTCAGTCAGTTTTCAATTTTTTCAATTGCTGAACTAATGCTCTAACGTCTCACCAGGGGTACAAATCATCAAACTGCTCCCAATTGTTCTGATCCCCCGGAATTTCCGAGTGAGGCACCTCCCGAGTCGAGGCTCCAAAGGCAGTGCAGAACACTGAGCCGTAGCCTCTGGGAGTTCTGTTGTTCCTGAACAGCTATAACTATCAAAAAGCATCCTGCACAAAGGAGTCAGAGCTCAGCATCACACATTTTTTGCTATATCTACTTCATCTAGGGTAACTCCCGATGCCCCTAAGCTATACGCTCACACCATCCATGTAAGCAGCGATTCCCCAGCTTTTTGTTGAAACCGCTCAATCATATCCATAATTTCATTTTGAGTGAAATCCTCTATTACATATTGCCTCACATGCTGCCCATCTCTTCCTCGCTCAAACTTCTAACAATGGGTTTTACTTCTATATCCTCGGAGGGGGATTCTTTGCCTGTACTACTATCTGAATCAGTCGAAACCCCAGATATCTTCGTTGCATTTATTTGGATCCCTACGTGTACCTGCCTCGGCAATCACAGCATGCACCTTCTTTCTATTCACTTTCCCCTGTCAGTTTCGATATTTATACTGAGTAGCTCTAACAGCTGCTTTTTCTGCCATGGTCTGGTATGTGTCTAATTTATCTACCAGCAGATGATTCTGACACTGCAACATAACTATTTTACCCTGAAAAATCACATATCTGCTTTTCCACCGTTACTTCTTTGACACATAACTGATCTCATTGATGGTGTTGTTTCCTATAAGCAGTTAACAAAATCCACACACGCTGCCCTAAAGCAGCCATTTCCTTTCCCTTCTCAATTGGTATTTTCTTCATGCATTTTATTACATCAGCAGGTTTTGCTTCTGCTAAACATAAATCCCAACTTTCACACAATCCAGCACCACAAGACCACACAGTGGCCAGAATGCAATAAGGTAACTGTTCCCACCTGGGAATATCAAGAGTTGCAGTAGCAACATTAGACTCTTTTTGCCAAAATAAAGACATTTTTACTTCAAATCCTGCTGATTACACCAAATTTATGTCTTGCTGAATGGCAAGATTCCAAGTAAAAACACAGACTCCAGCTTATAAAGATTAATATGCTTTACTATATATATATATATCATAGTAACAACCAAAAGGAAAAGCAGAATAACGATGCACCAATTAGAAAGGAAAGATAAGCAGGATAGCGATGCACCAGTTCATTACTGTAAAGCAAGACAGTGATTAAGAAAAGGATACATCACCAATTACCACCTCAAAAACATCATCTGGGTTCACACTTCAGCTGGGAAGCCCTTCAGTAGTTGGGCCCTGGAACTCCTTGGTAATTGGAAAAGTCCTACACGGTGCGTCCACCCATAGGTGAGGCTTCAGAAGTCAGCCCGAGGGTCTCCTGCTTTTATACCAAGTAACAAACACCTTACATCAGTCTTTTTGGCATAAATTGTGTGAACGTGCGGACTGTTATGCTCCCATTATCAATCCCACACGGAACACTGGCCAGGTGCTCAGGATGGGACTGAGAATCGAGCCACGTCCAGTCGGCACACACTATGATATTGTCTGGATGTTTATGTTACTATTCGCAGAGGTGGATAAGTATAGCAGCAGTAATCAATCATGAGCAGTAATCAACTATTTTCACTACAGCAGGTTACTGCTCAGAGCTGTAAAAGGAACTCCTCCTTACCCCCTCAGCTACCTTTACAGAATAGGTACAAGGGTCTGGGTATGATAGTCAAAGTGCATAATAAGATAGGAGGAACCTGTGCAAGCACATCGCTAAGGTCAGATCAACCAGCTCCTCACAACAAGACCTGCATTAACACCAGTGCTGTGAAGAAACAGTGGTGCGTTATGGTCATAGGTGGCTTCTTACTGAGTGGAACGGAGGCACCTGTTTGTAGACCAGACCCTCTTTTCAGGGAATTTTGCTGCATCCCTGGTGCCTGAATTAAGGATGTCACCACAAGACTGACGAGCTTAATACAGTCTTTGGACTATTACCCACTCCTCTTTCATGTGAGTACTAATGATGTTGCAACAAGAAGTCCAAGGTTGATCAAGAGACATTTCAGGGCCCTGTGAAGAATGCTAAAAAAATTTGGGAGCACAGGTAGTGTTTCCTCAATACTCCCAGTAATGGAGGGAGACTTTGGAAGAAGCAAGTGTGCCCAATATATAAATAGCTAAAACTTTGTTTTTTATAACCATGGAAGAGTGAGTCTTTGAGGCACAAGCTATGCTGGGGCCTGACCGTATCCACCTGTCCTGATGGGGGGAAGGCTTCTTTGCTCATAAGTTAGCAGGACTGACTGAGAGGGCTTTAAAGTAGAATCAATGGGGGAAGGGGATAGTAACAGGATTGCTGTAGGTAAGCCAAAGGTTTGCATAGATTGGGAGAGGAGTGGCTGGAGAGCAGTCCTGCATAAAGGGATCTGGGGATGCTGGTTAACAGTAAGTTCAATATGTCAGCAGTGTGTCCTGTCAGCCAAGAGGGCAAACTGCATCCTGGGGTGCATTAAACACAGTATAACCAGCCGGTCAGAAAAGGTGATTATCCTTCTCTATTTAGCATTAGTGTGGCCTCACCTTGGGTATTGTGTGCAGTTTTGAAGTCCTAGTATAGACCCTTGAGGGACACCACTTGTTACTGGTTTCCACTGGGACATTGAGCCATTGACTGTAACTCTTTGGATACAGCCATCCTATGTAAAAAATTGCTGTCCTATGTGGCTATTCCCACATGTCCAAGACCAGTTTCCAATAATGTGGCGGGTAGTCCTTGGCTGGCTGCCCAACACCCATACAGCTGCTCTGTCACCCCTCCTTCTCAACAAGACAGGGGGAAGAAAATAAGATGGAAAAGCTTGTGGGGTAAAGACCGGGAGATCTCTTAACAATTATTGTTATGGGCAAACCAGACACAATTTGGGTAAAATTAATTCAATGTATTGCCAATTAATGGTGAGAAACAAAATCTAAACCACCTTCCCCCCACCCCTCCTTTTTTTCACAGGCTCAACTTCACTCCTTCATTCCCAGTCCTGACTTCTCTACCTCCTCCTTGCCACGTTTCCCAGCAACACAGGAGGGAATTGGGAAATAGGGGGTTGCCATCAGTTCATAACACTTCATCTCTACCTCTTCCTACTACTCACACTTTTCCCCTGCCCCAGTTCACATCCATCCCATGGGCTGCAGTCCTCCAAGAAAATCTCCAGCGTGGGTCCTCTTCAAAGGCCAAAGTTCCTGTTGGGAGAGCCTGCTCCAGCATGGGTTCCTCCATGGGTTTCAGCGTGGACATCTGCTCCAGCGTGGTCCTCTCCACGGACTGCAGGGAAATATCTGCTCCAGTACCTGAAGCACCTTCTCTCCTTCCTTCTTCTCTGACCATGGTGTCTGCAGGATTGTATCTCTAACTTTTTTTTCCTCTCACTGCCTATGCAGAATTTTCTACACTTACTTAAATGTACAACTTGGGTATTGTGTGCAGTTCTGGGCCCCACAATTTAAGAAGGATGTTAAGGTCCTTGAATGTGTCCAGAGGAGGGCAACAAAGCTGGTGAAAGGGCTGGAAGGCATGTCCTCTGAGGAGCAGCCAAGTACACTGGGTTTGTCTAGTTTGGAAAAAAAGTGCCTGAGGGGTGACCTTATTGCTCTCTACAGCTTCCTGAGGAGGGGAAGTGGAGAGGGAGGTGCTGATCTCTTCTCCCTGGTATCCAGTGACAGGACTGTGCTGGTTTTAGTCAGGACAGAGTTAATTTTATTCACAGTAGCTGGTATGAGGCTATGTTTTGGATTTGCTCTCAAAAGAGTACTGATAACACTGGTGTGGTTTTAGTTGGTGTTAAGGAGTGTTTGCACCAATTGAAGGACTTTTTAGGCTTCTGATACTACACCTGTGTTCCCAACTTTCTCATTGCAAGCAGTGTGTGTGTGGGACACACAGTTCAGAGGGCTAACCCAAACTAACCAAAGGAGTGTTTCATTCCATAGCACATCATGCTCAGTTATTGACCGGTTGGAGTGGGTCCAGGGGAGGGCCATGAAGATGATCAGAGTGCTGGAACACTCCTCCTATGAAGAAAGGCTAAAAGAATAGGTTTATACAGTACCAGGCCTGCTGGCAACAGATGGCGTACAGCTGTCTCAAAGGGGAAAAAGTTTCTTGCCCGTAAATTGGCAGGGCTCATCGATAGGGCTTTAAACTAGGTTGGAAGGGGGAAGGGGGGCAAAACTACTAGTGCCACCAACAGATGCCCAGAGCCTGGAGAAGAATCGCTGGTCACAAGGAGAGCACCTGGCAAACAAAAGAAGACAATTCTAGATGCTCCAGTCAGCAAGCCAACTTCATTGGGGACCCATCTTAAATGCCTCTATGCAAACACACGGAGAATGTGAAGTAAACAAGAGAGGAGTTAGAGGTGTGCGCACGCAGGAGGGGGCTATGACACCATTGGCATCCTGGAGACATGGTGGGATGGCTCCTGTGACTGGAGTGTCAGAATGGAAGGACACAGGCTCTTTAGGAAGGACAGGCAGGGGAGACATGGAGGGGCGTTGCTCTCTACGGGCTGGAGTGTGTGGAACTCCACCTGGGGAGGGATGAGGAGCTGACAGTTTATGGGTCAGGATTAAAGGGAGGACAGGGAGAGGGGATACTATAGTGGGAGTCTGCTACAGGCCACCTGGCCAGGACGAGTGAGTGGATGAGGCCCTCTACAGGCAGATGGCAGCAGCCTCACATTCACAAACCCTGGTCCTCATGGGGGACTTCAACGACCCCGATATCTGTTGGAGGGACAACACGGCAGGGCACAAGCAAGCCAGGAGGTTCCTGGAATGCGTCGATGACAGCTTCCTTATCCAAGTGATAGAGGAGCTGAGGAGGAGGGATGCCATGCTGGATCTTGTTCTCACCAACAGGGAGGGGCTGGTGAGGAATGTGAGCCTTAGGTGCAGCGATCATGAAATGGTGGCATTTGAGATCCTTACAGAGGTGAGGAGGGTGTGCAGCAAGCTTGCTACCCTGGACTTCAGGAGAGCAGACTTTGGCCTCTTCAGAGCACTGATTGGCAGAGTTCCATGGCATGAAGCCCTGGAGGGAAGAGGGGTCCAAGAAAGCTGGCAATTATTCAAGGACCACCTCCTCCAAGCTCAGGAGCAATGCATCCCAACGAAGAGGAAGTTGGGTAAAAACGCCAGGAGGCCTGTGTGGATGAACAAGCAGCTCCTGGACAAACTGAGGAGCAAAAAGGAAGCCTACAGTGGGTGGAAGCAAGGACAGGTAGCCTGGGAGGATGACAGGGAAGTTGTCTGAGAAACCAGGGATCAGGTTAGGAAAGCCAAAGCCCTGACAGAATGAAACCTGGCCAGGGTCATCAAGGCCAACAAGAAGGGCTTCTGTAGGTACATCGGGGATAAAAAGAAGATCAGGGAAAATGTGGGCCCTCTGCCAAACAAGCCAGGTGTTTCCATGTCATGGTTTAGTTCCGGCTAGCCAAATACCACGAAGCTGCTCTCAAAAATCCCTCTCCCTTCCTCCACTGGAGGGGAAGAATTGGAGGAAAAAGAAATAAGGAAGCTCGTAAAATTGAGATAAGAACTATTTACTAATTAAATCTAAATTAATATGTACAAATACTACTAAACCCAAGTAATTAGATAATAGAAAATAAAACATATGATACAATATGATACAATAATGATACAGTTTCTCACCACCCACTGACCAGTGCACAACCGGGTGCTGAGTAGTGAGAGTCAGATCCAGAGAGCCCGAGCTGCAGCCCGAGAGCTATCGCAGCAGATTCTGAACAAAGTGTGAGGTAGGTTTTCCATCCCACTTCCTCATGTCCTCTCTGTGGTCACGTAGGTAAAACCACAGCGTACGGAGTGATGGATACCTTTTATATTCCTTTCTTTGAGTAGAGGAATGCTTAATCCTAATAGCTGAGATACTGGCTCGCACAGGTGGGGCTTGGAACATCTCCTTTCTGAATTGCTTAAGCTCTTTGGACAGTTCCTCTACAGCCAAGTCACAGGCCTGTATGGGGAAGAAACAGTGTCCTCATATTCCCGGAAATGTTGAACCACCGCCTCCACTATCAATTCTAGATCTGTTTGCCAAGTCAATATTGAAAACACACTGGCTAACAAGGATGGTCCATTCTGCATTAATTTCCACCACATGGGTCCTGTGCAGTTAACTCCTGAATCTATCCTCTTCCCATCACCATACATTAACTCTAGCACAGCTAGTTTCCTCAGGTACTGGATACCTTTCTCTATGGTGGTCCATTTGCGTACGTGATGGGGCACACTTTCCTTAAAAGGATACCTTTCCCTCACACTTGCTAGGAGCCGCCTCCAGAGGCTTACGTTTTGTACCTTCCTCCCAATCGCTTTGTCAATGCCACTCTCTCTAGCAAGTGACCCCAACTGCCTGGCTTCTCTGCCCTCTAATTCAATGCTACTGACCACGTTATCCCCACAGTGGAGCAGCCAGGTCATAATATGTTCCCCTTGACGTTGGCCAAAGTCTCTCTGGATATCCCAGAGCTCCTTCATGGATAAAGACCGAATGGTTACATCTGCATCAGCATTGTCACATTCATCACCATCATCCTCTCTCTGGCACTACAGATGTATATAATGTCTCTATCTCCTCTGCATCTGTCCTTTGGGATGTCCCTGCTGTCCTCTCCTCCTCCTCCCCCTTTACCAGAAGGCCTGAGTTACGTTTCCATTTCTTTTTCTGTACTCGGGCAACTAACACTGGTGCCGGTTGACACTGGCAGTACCACACAGGGGTTTGCATGGCTGCATTGCACCCTGCAGTGTGTGGAGCTGTTGTGGGAGGCGGAGCTACAGCGGAAGGTGGAGCTGTTGTGGGAGGTGGAACTGTTGTGGAAGGTGGAGCCGCAGTGGGAGGTGGAGCTGCAGTGTCTGTCGAGGGGAGTTGATGTTGCTGCGGGGTGGAGTTGGTGCAGAGGGCGCAGTGGCTGCCGTGTCTGTCAAGGAGAGTTGACATCGCCGCGGAGGTGGAATTGTTGTGGGGGGTGCAGTGGCTGCAGTATCGGATGAGGGGTGTTTACATCACCATGGGGGTGGAGTCAGCGCAGGGGGTGGACTACTTGTGAGTGGTGATGGAGCCATGGGGGATGAAGCCGGCACACAGGCTGCCTCTGCCCAAAGCACTGGTAGCAGATGGGGCAGTGTTCCAAAACAGTTTTTTAACAATAAACAAGAACTGGAGAACATTCAGAAACAAGCTGATCCCCGGCCATAGGTCACCCCGAGACCACGAAAAATTTTCAAAATACTCATACACTTGTGCCATTGACCATAGAGAAGAGGGGAAAAATTGGAATAATATCCACACATCCACCCAACTGAATAGTTCCTTCACATCCAACCCACTGAATCATTTCTCCTCTACAGGCTGTGTCCCAGAGGAGAAAAGGGAAAAGGTATAATTAGTGAAAGTCCCCACGAGATGACATGAGAAACATGCAAACGCTGCCAGTACTGCATACAGATACACGATTGCTCCCCAAACCAGTAGTATACAGACCAGCCAAATCAGACTCTTCAATCTGGTCAGAGCACACATGATCGGTATCATAAGGAGCACCCAAGGCAGTAAATCCCACCGTTCTATCAACAACTTCAAGACCCAAGAACTTAACGTGCTGACCAACCACCACAACATCTCTGTAACCAATACTTATCACACAATCATCTGCTTTATCACACAGTAATCAGACCTGTTCTTATCTCAACCCTTTGAGGCCCATGTTGGGTGCCAAAAAGGACTGTCGTGGTTTAACTCCGGCTAGCAAAACACCACGAAGCCGCTCTCACAAATCCCCCTCCCCTCCTCCAGTAGAGGGAAAGAATTGGAGGAAAAAGAAATAAGGAAGCTCATAAAATTGAGATAAGAACTATTTGCTAATAGAATCTAAATCAATATATACAAATACTACTACTACTACAAAATTAACATAATAGTAAATAAAACGATACAATATGATACAGTTGCTCACCACCCAGTAACCAGTGCACAACCAGGTGCTGAATAGTGAGTCAGAGCCAGAGAGCCCTTGAGCTGCAGCCCGAGAGTGATCGCAGCCCGGGAGCCACAGTCCAAGTGCCAGAGCCCGAGAGCTATCGCAGCAGATTCCGAGCGAACCCTATCAGCGATAGTACGACTGGGAAAACTAAGCAAACCCATCAACTCCCTCACAAACGAGCCAGCACAGGAGTTAGCAAAGCAGCTAATGCGGGAGGCAGGGGGAGTGTTAGCAAGTGAGTGCTAGCCAGTGTGCAAGTGAGTGCATGAATTCTATCAAAGATCAAACCAGACTAGTTGGCAAGTAGGTGAAGTGGCCTGGGAGCTAGGTATGTGTATCTAAGGCCACGGGAGAAGCTGGCTATTGGAGGTATCAGGGTTGTCTGGCTCAGCTGCCAGAGAGACTGTAGGGTCTGAGGGGGGGGGAGTCTTTAGGGCCATGCGTCCTGGCCAGCTCTGTGTGTATGCACATGTGTGTGTGACTGAGGGGTTTTTACCAGCAACTGGAGTGGGGCTGTGACCTCGGGAGCTCATATGTCCAGGTGCCAGCAAGTGGGCAGACTGAGTGTCTGACACCAGCTGCTGGAGGGAGCCACCTTGTATATCTGTATTTATATTCTCACTAATGGACTTCTAGTCCTCCTCCTCTAGTCCTTGTTAGGAATGGCCATTCCTCCTGGCACAATGTAATCATTCATTAACATTTATTATAATTCCAGGTGGCACCTTAAATCTTAGTCAATAAGCTAGTAAAAGAAGTAATGCAACATTATAACAATACTATTCCACCTACAATCAGTAAAACCTCTACAACAGTTGTTGCAATCCCTTTCTTTAACCATGTGGACAGATCAGGGAACCAAGAAGTTAACCATGACAAGGTTTCCGAAAATCCCCAAGAAGTGTTAAATAACTATATAGACTGGACTGGATAAAGCAACACCAGTCTCCATCTGGTCTTTTACCAAATTACCACAGATGCTGGTTCAAACACCATGTTCCTCTTCCAGTCAGCAGTTCCCTGATATGTACGTGATAAGAATAGGGTTTCCAAGGCTTTAGTTTTGACCATACACCACATTTTCTCCAGTTATCTGAGAATCTAACAGTAACACAAATTTCAACAGCCATTGAAGGATCAAAGGAATAATTCCACTCGATTTTGGTATTTTTAGTAACTATAACATTCTGAACAGATTGAATCTGAAAACCCTTAATTTCACAAAAGGTTTGACATATACAATTACTGTGCTTCACCACAGTCTCATTTGCCACTGGATCTTGATAGTAGAAGAAAATTTTTGACCACAGTGTGTCAGTCCAGGGCAACTGAGAGTAGATAAGAGGTTAAGGTAGCCCTGGTGTGAAATCTTTACGCACATGTGAATGACGGATCCAGGTTTCTTTCCCCTGCACCTTCACAGCATAAAAAGAGGTTAGTTAAACCATTGTCGTAGTTTCACGACTAGCCTATTCTTCCACTCTGCGCCCCCCCCCCCCCCCCCCCCCCCCCTTCCTGGTGAGGAAGGCTCGGAGGAACAAACCGAGGAAAAGCAACCCCCCCCCCCCACGAAACCGCCCGGGGGCCGAGAGAGTAAGAGAGAGGAAAAAAACTTTCAAACCCCGACTCCTAGACCGATCTGCCCGGCAAGACGCTGACTCTGCCTGGAGCACCCACCACTCGCCACGAGGTCCCACAACAAACAAACCCCCAGCCCCCTCGGCCGGAAGCCCCCTCAGACCCTTCCCCTTCCCAGGGTCGTGTCCAACCACAAGCCTTTCCACCCACATCCCCACCCCCTTCCCGCTGGTCCTGCAGTGCGGCGGGCCCTGGGCTGGCACTACCTATGCAGCTTGATGTGTTATGGGGTGAAGCAAAACACAGACTAGCTGGTGCAAAGCTACGACAACCATATAAGGTCTTTCCCATTTCAGTTCAAATCTGTTCCTTCTTTTCAAATTTCTACATAAACTTTATCGCCAGGTTGTATATCATGTACTTGAATTTTATGTGTCACTCCCTGATCCCAATAAGCATGGTTTCTCAATTGTGAAAAAGAATTCTGTAAATACAACAAATAACGGGTTCCCTGTTCATCTCCATCCAACAGGCTCGTCTGAGCTGGAACTTAAGTTCCTGGAACAGCTATAATCTTCCCAAATAATATTTCTGCAGGCGAAACTCCTACTGGTTGTCTAGGCATATTCCTAATATCCCATAATACTAAGTTTAATGCCTCTGGCCATTTTAACCCTGTTTGTTTACAAACCTTCACTAATTTTTCCTTAATTGTTCTATTCATCCTCTCTGCCTGACCTGACGATTCTGGATGACAGGGTGTATGTAGCTGTGCTCGGATGCCTGAGGAGTGAGAGACTTGAATTAAAACAGCTGCAGTAAAACGCGCTCCCCTATCGGAATCAATGATTTCAGGAACTCCATATCTAGGAATAATTTCCTTCAAAAGAGCTTTAACAACCGCCTTTGAGTAATTTTTTTTTTCGAGTGGGGAAAGCTTCAACCCATCCCGATAATTGTTCAACAATAACAAGCGAATATGTAAATCCATGGCTTTAGGCATTTCAGCACAGTCTATTTGCAGTTCTTGGAATGGATACATTGCCAGGGGTCGTTTTTCCAGGGGTCGTTTTCCCAGGGGTGCCTTGATTCTGAGAGCCACAGTCTCTGGATCCTCAAGGCAATGTTCCCAGGACCCCCATGTGTTTTTTCATGATGCCAGCATGTAATCGGCAATAAATACCTTTTCGGGAGTAAAGGTTTACTCCCTAAAATCCACTGTCCTCCACGATGCTGAGCTCCCAGTTTCTCCCATAGCTGTTTTTCTTCTCCCTGCAGCTCTTTGGAAAGTTTCCCTTTGTCGGGTAGCTCGGTGTCAGGTTCCTTTTCCGAAATCCAAGTCATAGCGAAGACTTGTCGAGCAGCAGCTTTTGCTGCCTGATCAGCGAGAGTATTTCCTTTGGATATTTTATCCTGCTTGTTGGTATGAGCCTTAATGTATCTCACAGCCAGCTCCGAGGGTAGTTGTATTGCCTCCAGTAAGTCTTTTATTAGCTCCCCGTGCGCAACGGTTTTACCTGGAGAGGTAAGGAATCCCCGTTCTTCCCACAGCACACCTGTGGCATGGCATACTCCGAAGGCGTATTTTGAGTCCGTATAGATGTTAACGTGGTTACCAGTAGCATACTCAGCTGCTTTGGTAAGAGCCACAATTTCCTCTCCCTGCGCACCTAGACTGGAGGATAAAGGTCTGGCCGATAATACCTGGGTCTCTGTGGTAATGGCATATCCGGTGCATCTCTGACCACCTTCATAATATGACAATCCGTCTGCAAAAAGGTTCAAATTTGGGTGATCCTTCTCACTATCTGTAGGCAGTAGCATCAGGGTGGCAGGATTCCGAGTATTGCCCCTTTCCAGCTTCAAATTATCAGCAAGCAAAAGTATCAGTTCAGATCGGTGTGCCCTTTGTGGAGAAAGTGCCTTCTCAGCGTATTGTTTTAAAAGTATTTCCACTTCATGAGGCACACACACCGTGAGGGGATGTCCCAAAGCTATATTTCGAGTTCTTTCTACTAACTCAGTGGCGGCTGCTCTACCTCGAACACAAAAGGAGTTCCTTTAACTACTGGATCTAAAGAGCAGGAATAATATGCTACAGGTCTTTCATAGAGACCTAAAGTTTGAGTCAAAACTCCATTCCCTGTTCCCTTATTTTCAGTACCAGAAAGTTTAAATGGTTTGGTATAATCCAGGATTCCTGGAGCTGGGGCTTTTGACAATGCTCCCTTCAGTGCTCAAAAAGCCTTTTCCCTTTCTGGGCCCCCTGTTATCGGTTCCACTTCATCATTTTTTGTTGCCTCATGCAATGGTTTAGCTATTTCACTAAACCTGGGGATCCACGCTCTGCAAAATCCCACTTGACCTAGGAATCCCCTTAACTGCTTCTTAGTCCCAGCTCTGGGTATCTCCTGTACTGCCTTTATGTGTTCAAGGTCTATCTCCCTTTTGTCCCAGCTTAAAAATAACCCCCAGGTACTTTACCTGTTGTCGACAGAGCCGTAGTTTGGATAGAGATGCACGGTGACCCTCCTTTGCAAGTTGTACACATAAATATTTGGTGTCACAAACACAATCAGCTTTTGACTGACTTACAATCAATAAATCATCCACATATTGTACCCGTAACGACGCCCATGGAAAAACAGTAGGTGAGAACTAACATGTTCATTTACAGCACGTAAATCTTGTACAAATCGATACTCAAGATCTCCATCTTTATCCAATCTGTGTTTACTAACAGGTAAAATTGGAGTACTATAAGGACTTCTACATTATTTCAATATTCCATTTTTCAAGAAATTTCCAATTTGTTTTCCAATGCCAGGCATTGCTTCAGAAATTATGGGGTATTGTCTGATTGACGGTGGAGCCCCTCCTTTTGTTTGAATCACCACTGATTCCGCAGGTTTTAACAATCCTACCTCATCTCCGGAGGTACTCCACAGCTCAGAAGGGATCTCAATCAGTTCCTCACGATTCCTTTATTCTTTTGCTTCTCAGGTTTTAATTTCAGTATTGAGACTCCTATCATTACCAATTGGATTCCTTTGGGTGTTAGAGATATCCATGTTCCAAATTCTTGTAACAAGTCTTGTCCCAGCAAAGATACTGGTGTTTCTGGGGAAATGACAAATCTTCCCCAAGCCATTTTACCTCCTAATATCACCGGGAGGGGAAAAGAGAGAAATAATTCTTTACCAGCTAAGACCCCATCAATAATTACGGTATCAATAGAGACCTGTGGTATTTGAAAATTAAGTAAAGATAACATTTCTCCAGTGTCTACTAAAAAATTTACTGAAATACCATTTACCTTTGCTGTGATGTGACCGTTACGATCTACCTTAATTCCTGTCATTTCCATAAATTGATAACTCCAGTGTTTTCTTCTTTATTGAGAATGAGGTCTGGGCGGTCTCCCCACGGGAGTCCTTCCGCTGGAGCTGATGGGTCTAAGAGGACAGTCGCGTTGTACGTGTCCTAAATTACATTAAAAACACTCAAGGGCATGAGGATAAGAAGTTGAAGAGGGAAAATCCCTTCCTCTCTGTCTTCTCCCTCTGCCCCCTTGCCAGGGAAAACCCCGACCTCTTTGTTGGCTATAACTTTGAGTAATTGCTGCAGCTAACAGAGTGATTTCTCTCTCTCTCCTCACTCTGTCCATCATACACAAATGTAGCAATACTCAAGATTTTAGCCAAAGTTTCTCCCTGCCATCCAGGCATATATTTTTTTTAATATTTACTGATATCTGGGGCAGATTGATCTACAAATACTTTTATAGCTAATGGTTCTTTTCTCGGGTCATACCTCCATATTTGAGTAAGGTAGCTTTTAGACATCCCCAATAATCACAGGGATGTTTATCAGGTTTTTGTCTGCATTCCAGCACTTTTGTCCAATTAGTGACCCGTTCTCCAGCTTGTCGGACCGCTTCCACTACTTGTTGGATAGCGGTTCGATAAGCTGTCATTCCACCAGCAGTGGATATGTCCCATTCAGGGTTATTTTCTGGCCAGGGGAGTAGTCCCTGGGCTTGCCCCCTTTGGGCAATCTCTCTATCTTTTTGAAAATTTATTTTTTTTTAAATCCTCCAGATGAAACAATTCTTGGAGAAGGGTTCTCATATCATTCCAATTGGGTGTATAATCAGTTATAATGCCAGATAACAATTGAGCACATTTTTCTGCATCATCCCGTAGTCTTGGCATTTTAGCCTGCCAAGCTACCAAATCCCCTTGTTTCCAAGGCTCATGTCTTACCACGGCAGTGACAGTGGAAACCTCTGGTGGAGCTCCAGGTCCTGCCCTAGGGTTTGGGATGTAATCCAAGCGCATTGGGTACATGCGAACCCCTCCTGAGGACGATTCAAGTTCCTCTTCAGCTTTTGGAGCTACTGGAACTAATCGTTCTCATTTCTAGTTAAAGACTTTCTTCTTTGTTGGGCCCAATTATACCAAATATACCAATAACCAATATCCTGACTCCCTGTATCCTCGAGGATAATTCTCAGGAACTTCAACTTATGAGACTTACAGGATCCCTTAGGAGGCCATACATCTATCGATCCTCCTCCTCTCGTCCTTGTTAGGAATGGCCATTCCTCCTGGCACAATGTAATCAGTCTCCTCTTCTATAAACTCTGTGCCAGGATTACCTTTTTCCAGTTCTCTAAAACCTCAGCAAGGGGCGTCCCCCTTTCAACGCTGGGCGTCGTTCCCATTCTCTCAACCAGCTATAGCTTTTTCAGCAATTCTAAACACAAGAGGTTCTCAGTAAATCTGTTCTGAATTTGCCTGTGCCCAAGTACTCTGGACCCACCTGGTCCTGTTTATTGCCGGCAATTTGAGTGTTGGTAACGGGTTATCCAGAAGGATCTCTGAATTTCCTCTCTCTTGTGTCCTAGAGTCCCATCTGGGTCGCCAATTTCTGTTAAAGATTTTTCCCCAGGCAAAGCGGGTTGCTCTAGGTATGCCATTTATTTAATCACAACTCAGAGTTGGGCCACCACCTCAGTGAGTGGCCAATGGCCCAAGATCTCACCCAGTTTATATACCATTCAATCAATACCCATTACAGAAGGTCTGAAGTCTTTGTATATTTCCACTCAGCCTTTCAGTCCCCAGAGTGAGTTCATCGTTTCCCAAAGACCATCCCAATCCCCTCTCTCAGCTGCATTCTTCTGTTCTGGTTCCAAGCCTCGGTTCAGTTTCAGGGTCTCTTCGGGTCGCCGTCTCCGTAATCACTCTTCTGCCACTTCCGTCCTGCACAATTCTGAGACAGACTTTGAGATGTACTATGAAGGGTTTACCTTTTGTCTAGCAAAGCACCTGTGCTTCATTAATTAATCGCTCTTTGTTGAAACTGTCTCTACATGATTAGCTTGACTGGGTTTGAAACCAGCCTTGGGTGGGTCTGTGCAAGGAGCAGGTTGAGAACAAACATTCTGGGCCTGTTGAGCGGTATTTCTGCACTTTTACAAGACCCCAAACCTCAGATCTAAACCTGCACTGGAGACTGTGAAAGAGTCCTTCACAGTCTGGCCCAGTATTTCACCTAACCTTCCCCTCAGTCTTTCTAGTGAGGGGGAAAGGTTCACGTAGGAGTGGATGCAACCAGCAGGTCAACACCTGGCAGTGTGGCTGTATTGCAGGCAGGGCTTAGGCTTCTTTGACTACAGGAACCACTTTGAAGAAAAAAGCACTGCTGAACAGGAACGGGATAAATCTAACAAAGTGGGACAAGCAAATATTGAAAAACAGGCTTCCTAACCTACTGAGGGCAGCTTTAAACTAGTACATTGGGGAAGGCTACCATAACCTAAAAAGAAGTGAAGGCATGGGGGTCAGTGATGAAGTGTCCAGGGGACAGCATGATGGGGGAGGCTCTTGCACCTCCTCTGTGAAATCCCCTCCTCTGGGCGGGGATATCTCAAGTATCTGAATATAGATGCACACAGCATGGGAAACAGGAGGAATGAAAAGGTTTGTAGTGGTTTTGGCTGTGATAGAGTTAATTTTCCTCATAGTAGCCTGTATGGACTGTGTTTTGGATTTGTGCTGAAAACAGTGTCGATAACATAGGGATGTTTACATTTAATGCTGAGCAGTGCTTACACAGAGTCAAGGCCTTTTCTGCTTCTCACACTGCCCTGCTAGTGAGTAGGCTTGGGGTGCATGAGCAGTTGGGAGGAGACATAGCTGGGACAGCTGACCCCAACTGACCAAAGGGGTATTCCATACTATATGCCGTTACATTCAGCAATAAAAGCTGGAGGAAGGAGGGATGTTTGGAGTTATGGCGTTTGTCTTCCCAAGTAACCATTACATGTGGTGGAGCTCTGCTTTCCTGGAAATGACTAAACATCTGTCTGCTGACTGGAAGTAGTGAATGAATTCCTTATTTTTGCTTTGCTAGCACGTGCAGCTTTTGCTTTCCTTATTAAACTGTCTTTATCTCATCCCATGAGTTTTTGCACTTTTGCCCTTCCAATTCTCTCCCCCATCCCACTGTGAGGAGAGTAAGTGGCTGTGTGGGGCTTAGTTACATACTGGGGTGAAACCATGACAAAGTTTATACACAGTTGCAGAGCTATGACCTCCTTGGGATTACACAGATGTGTTAGAAGTGCTACATGTGTAGATATGGTGGTATGACTGGGGTGCTGCCATGGATGGATACAGGCTCTTTTTGGAAAGACAGGCTGAGAAGGTGAGGAAGAGGCGAGGATAGAACTTTGCCTTGAAACAAGCGATAAGTCAATCATAGGACAATTCAAGTTGTAATGGACTTCAGGAAGCCTCCAATCCAATCCCCTGCCCAAAGCAGGGCCAGCTATGAGGTCAGACCATCTTTTGGGGGCTTTATCCAGTCTTGTCTTGAAAACACTCAAGGATGAAGACTAAACAACCTGTCTGAGCCCCTGTTCCAATGCTCAACTGCCCTCATGGTGAAAAAGTTTCTCCTTATAGCTAGTCAGAGCTTCTCTTGTTTCAGCCTATGCCCATTGCCTTTCACGCCCCTCCATGCACCACTATGAAGAGCCTGGCTCCATTTTCCTGATCTCCTCCTTATGGGTATTAGAAGGCTGCAATTAGATTCCCTCAAAGCCTTTTCTTCTCCAAGCTGAACAAGCTCAGTTCCCTCAGCCCCTCCTAATTGGGCATGTGCTCCAGCATCTTGACCATCTTGGTGGCCTGTGCTGGTTTTGGTTGGGGTAGAGTTAATTTTCCTCACAGTTGCTAGTATGAGGCTATGTTTTGGATTTGTGCTGAGAAGAATATTGATAACACACTGATGTTTTTAGTTGTTACTAAGCAATGTCTATATTAATTGAAGGACTTTTTCAGTTTCTCATACTGCACCTGTGTTCCCAGCTTCTTCTCTACAAGAAGCTGGGAGGGGACACAGGCAGGACAAAATGACCAAAGGGATATTTCATTCCATCAAACATCATGCTCAGTACATAAGTTGGGGGGAGTGGGATGAAGGTCTGGCTCCTGGGGGTTCTCGCTCTGCTGGCTCTTGACTCTCTCGGGTCTCTCAGGCTTTGGCTTGTTATCGCTCTGGCTCTGGTTCTTGCTGCTCAGGGACTGGCTGGGCACCGGTCGGTGAGTGGTGAGCAGTTGTATCATTTGGGGTTTCTTTAAATTATTTTCATTACATATTATTAGTAGTAATATTAGTATTGCTAGTATTATTTGTATCATTATTTTATTTATTTTTAATTATTAAATTGTTCTTATCTCAACCCATGACTTTTCTTGTCTTTTCCTCCGATTCTCCTCCCCATCCCCCAGGGGGATGGGGGAGGTGAGCGAACGGTTGTGTGGTGCTTAGTTGCTGGCTGGGGTTAGACCATGACAGTCCTTTTTGGTGCCCAACGTGGGGCTCAAAGGGTTGAGATAACGACAGATGTGATCAGAGTGTGTTAAAACATTATTCATTATAATGATTTGGTGGTGGCTGGTCAGAATTTTGACTTCTTTTCTCTTAAAGTTGTTATTAGAACTGTGGGATCTACTGCCCTACGTGTTCCTTGTTATGCTGATTATCAGTGTTGGAGCCTGGTTGAAGGGTATTGCTCGGCTGAGCGGTGTAACGCTGGTGGTGGGAACAATCCAGTATCTGTATTCAGAATTGTCATCACCCGGGTACTTCGGGGGCCATCTCCTGGAGACTATTAATAATTACACCTTTCACCTTTTTGGGGAGCCAACATATGGAGGAGAAATTGTCCCGCATTTTTTCCATTTTCTACCAGGGCAATGACAATAGTTTATGAGTATTTTGGAAACTTTCTGTATTCTTGGAATGTCTTATTGCTAGGAATTATCATGCTCCTGCACGTTGTCCAGATCTTCCTCAGGGTTAAACAACTATTTGGAAATACAACCCCATCTGCTACCAGTGCTCAGTGCGAATGCTGGCACTGTGCAGGTACCAGAACCCCTGTGACGGTCCATGTGGCCACCCAAATCCCTGTAATGGGTACTGCAGCTACTCAACCCCCCGCGACAGGATATGTATCTACCCAAACCCCCGCAACAGGCAACGTGGCTACTCTAATCCTAATGACATGCATTTTGGTCATGGACTCATCTCCAGATGCCCTTTGGGATGAAGAAGAAGGGATGGAAAGGAAAACTGAAGGAGAATGGTAGTTTAAGGGGAACATATCTCATTGACTTTATTCGGTTGTTTATGGACACAGAGTTTTGCGGCTATTATTTCCTAACACATGACAAAGGCTGCGATGGCTACTTCGTTATTAGCCAGCTTTTGAAAGGAAAAATGGACTTGCAATTAATCACCCAAGGTGGTAAACTCATGTGCATAAAAGTACCCAGCCTGAGTATTCGTTTAATAGACTCTTTACAGTTTTTAATCCATTAAGCTAAGCAGCCTTCCCCAAGCATTGGGAATAGCAGGCTGCAAAGGTTATCCCCCCCTCCCCCCCCCCCCCCCCCTTTTTTTTCAGAACTGCTGAAAATCAAAATTATGTAGACCCTCTTCCACCGCCAGAATATTATGGGGTGGACAGCATGATGCCTGAAGTTAGAAAAAAACACTCTTGGCATGGCACACAGCTAATCAGAAAAAGACTTTTGACCTGCAAAAAGAATTGGGTTTGGCTGGGATGGAGTTAACTTTACCTATAGCAGCCCTCACAGTGCTGTGCTTTGTACTGATAGCTAGAACAGTGTTGATGACACACCAGTGTTTCAGCTAATCCTGAGCAGCACTCCCACAGCATCAAGGCTGTCTCTCCAATACCCAGACCAACACCAAAGGCCAGTAGGGCAATTCACCAGGGATTCACCTGATCAAGCTGGACAGACTTATAAGGAGGGCCTTAAACTAGACTTAACAGGGGAAAAGGATGGAGTTCTGAGCACCAGACAATTGCCAGGGGATGCTGAGGTATTAGTAACCAACAAGGAGGAGGAGCTGGAAGCCACAATGAAGCTAGAAAGCTATGATCTAATCACTATTGCAGAAATACGGTGGGACAAATCGCACGACTGGAGTGCTGCAATCGATGGTTATAAGCTGTTCAGAAGGGACAGGCAAGGAATGGACTGACTGCACAGAGCTGTCTTTGAAAAACAGCGACGATCAGGTTGAGAGCTTATGGATAAAAATTAGGGGCCAAGCCAACAAAGGAAACCTCGTGGCTGGTGTTTACTGCAGGCCGCCTAACCAGGGGGAGCCTGTGGACAAAGCATTCTTGCTTCAGCTACAGGAATCCTCATGCACACCGGTCCTGTTGCTGCTGGGGGACTTCAATCACCCTGACATCTGCTGGAAAAGCAGCACAGCAAGGTGTAAGCAGTCCAGGAGACTCTTGGTGTGCATCGAGGATAATTTCTTAATCCAGGTGACAGACAGCCGGACCAGAGGAGAAGGGTTACTGGACCTCTTGCTCACCAACACAGGTGAACTAAATAGAGAGGTCAAGACTGGTGGCAGGCAGCCTGGGCTGCAGTGATGATGCCCTGGTAGAATTCACAATCTTGAGAGCTATGGATGGGCCAAGTGAAGAGTAGAGTCAAGAGCCTGAATTTTAGGAGACCAAACTTTCAGTTGTTTAAGGAACTAGCACATGTGACATCCTGGGAAACTACCTTCAGAGGCAAAGCAGCTTAACAGAGCTGGCAGCTCTTGAAGGACATTTTTCTTAGAGCGCAAGTGCTCTCGGTTCCCATGTGTAAGAAATCGGGCAAGGAAGGCAGGAGACCGGCATGGCTGAGTAAGGACCTTCTGGTCAAACTAAAGTGCAAGAAGGAAACCCATAGGCAGTGGAACCAGGGACATGCATCTGGGGAAGAATACAGGGACGCTGCCTGGATGTGTAGAAATGGGACCAGGAAAGCTAAGGCACAGCTGGAGCTGAATTTTGCAAGGGATGTGAAGAAGAATAAAAAGGGCTTCTATAGGTAAGTTGGCCAGAAAAGGAATATGAAAGAAAATGTACCCCTCTGATAAATAAGACATGGGAACTAATGACAACCAACATGAAGACGACTGAGGTACTCAACAATTTTTTTGCCTCAGTTTTCAATGGTAATCTCTCTTCCTACATCTCTCAAGCCCCTGAGCCTCAAGGCAGGGACTGTGGGAACTGCAACCATTTTTAAAAAGGGACCCTGAGAACTACTGACCAGTCAGCCTCACTCCCATGCCTAGTAAGATCATGTAACATATCGTCCTGGAAGATATGTCAAGGCATATGGAAGGCAGGCAGGTGATTCGAGACAGCCAGCATGGCTTCACCAAAGGCAAATTTTGCCTGACTAATCTCGTGGTCTTCTACGATGGAGGGATTGCATCAGTGGACAAGAGAAAAGATACGGACATCATCTACCTGGACTTCTGTAAGGCCTTTGACAGTGTGCTCCACAACATTCTCAAAATTGGAGAGATGGGTTTGGTGGATGGACTGTTAGATGAGTAAGGAATTGGCTGGATGGCTGCATCCAAAGAGTTACAGTCAACAGCTCAATGCCCAGGTGGAAACCATTAAAGAGTGGTGTCCCTCAAGGGTCCGGACTGGGACCAATTCTAATAAATATCTTTATCATTGATGTAGCCAGTGGGATTGAGTGCACCCTCAGCAAGTTTGCAGACAACACCAAGCTGAGTGGAGCAATTGATTTGCTAGAGTGAAGGGATGTCATCCAGAAGGACCTTGACAGGCTTATGGAGTGGCACCATGTGAACTTAATGAAGTTGAACAAATAAATACATTTGAGAACCATGAAAAAGTGACCCTCTAGCAAGACTAATTTTTATAGTTAATGGCAGCATTACAGAATTTGGGAAAAAACCAAGCAAGAGCTTAGATTAGGGTTTTAAATGCTTTACTTCAAGCAGAACACCAAGGAACTTGAGATTTGGAGCACGTGGAGAAGGGACTCGAGAATGAGCTAAAAAAGGAATGGGAACAAAACCAAGAAAAGCAAATACGTTAAAGCTGATGAACAGTATCTAAAAATCAAATGTAGTGGAAAAAATTATCCTCTCTGGCAAATCTCAAACATCACAAACTCTGTAACACATGCCACATTTCTTCTAATCAGCACAAAAACTACATCCCTAAATGTATACATTACCATTTACTATATAAGGTTTCAAGTTTGTTCTTCTTGTGTCACAAAACAATATATTTTTGTTGAAAAATTATAAGTGTATAGCAAACCTTGCATTATTCTGGCTGATACACAGAACTTTAAACTTCGACTAAAACTGTTAAGACATCTAGCACATTAAGTAAGGAAAAAACCAATTTTAGCTTACAACATTATATTCCTACTTACAAGTATGTAAGCATTCTGTTACAGTGGTGGCATCAATCAGGTATCCGTTGCATAAATGACAGGTTATATGGACATTAATATCCCAAAGCTTAATCTTTCTACTCATCATCTTTGGCATCTGTTAAACAAACAAACAAACAAACAAGTCACCCACAGATTACATATCAACTCAGATGTACTGCTGAGGTAAAAGTAGTTTTGGAATAAATGAGTAACCAGAATTCACCTTAAAGACATGCTTATGTAGATTAGCTTCAGGCTCTTGTATACTTATGTATATATTTTGGGTGAATACTAAACTTCTAAAACATTATGGAAATGAATGGTGAAATAATTGAAATCTACACTATTTTATATGTCAAGGTTTCAGAGTGGAAGAGTCCTAGTACATTATTAACACTGACCGAATGTGGTGGGTTAGCCTTAACTAACTGCCAAACTCCCACTCAGCTGCTTGCTCACTTTCCCTTCTCAGCAGAAGAGGAACATGAAAGCTCATGGTTCGATATAAACACAGGGAGATTGCTTACCAATTATGGTCACAGGCAAACCAGACTTGACTTGGGGAAAATTAAACAAAAAGACAAACATTAAACCAACACCTTTCCCATGCTCAACTTCACTCCCGACTCCTCCACCCCACCCCCACTGAGCTGCACAAGGGGCATGGGTGTGTGGGGGTTACAGTCAGTACATAATGGTTTCTCTCTGCTGCTTCTTCCTTCTCACACTTTTCCTCTGCTCTGTTGTGGGCTCCCCATGGGCAGCAGTTTGCTTAGGAATAACCTTCTACTCTGACATGGATCCTCCATAGGCTGGAAGGAATATCTTCACCAGCACCATGGATCATCTCCTCCTTTCTCTGACCTTGGTGTTGCCTCTGTTGTTTCTCACTATGTTCCCTCCGCCTCTCTGTGTCCAATGTTTTCTGCCTTTTCTTAAATATGTTTTCACAGAGGTGCCACAAACTTTGCTGATGGACTCAGCTTTGGCCTGTGGTGGGTCCATTGCCAAGCCAGCTCTGTCCAGCACAGGGCAGTCCCTGACCTCTTCCCAGAGAGGCAACACCCCTCTAGCCCACCTCCCTCCACCTCCACTTACATCTAATACACCAAGGGGTGCAGGTTTAAGAACAAATCCTCTTTTGCTCATCTAAGTAATTACAGTCAAGCCAGTAATTGACATCTGAAAGTGAAGAGAGACGATCCTCCTGTAACTGACAAAGTACAAAATCAAAATGAATAGGTCTGATTTGACAAATTTAGGTTAACCACACTGTCAGCCTCACATCTCCTTATTAGAACATGATTTTGAATCCCTATCTGAAAAAGGGAGCTGAAAAGTAAAATAAAAGGTCTCCCCAGAGCCTTCTCTTTTCCAGGCTGAACAAGCTCAATTCTCTCAGCCTGTCTTCATAGGAGAGGTGCTCCAGCCCTTTGATCATCTTCATGGCCCTCCTCTTCGTGGCTCCCACCGGTCAGTATCCGTCTTATGTTGAGACCCGCAGAGATGGACGCGGTACTCCAGGTGGGGTCTCACGAGAGCAGAGTAGAGGGGGAGAATCACCTCCCTTGACCTGCTGGACATGCTTCTCTGGATACAGCCCAGGAAATGGTTGGCTTTCTGGGCTGCCAGCACACACTGCCGGCTTATGTTCAGCTTTTCATCCACCAGTATCCCCAAGTCCTTCTCCTCAGGGTTGTTCTCTAGCCATTCTCCGTCCAGCCTGTACTTGTGCTTGGGATTGCCCCGACCCAGGTGCAGGACCTTGCACTTGGCCTTGTTGAACTTCATGAGGTTGGCACAGACCACAGGCCCACCTCTCCAGCCTGCCAAGGTCCCTCTGGATGGCATGGCTTCCTTCCAACATGTCGACCCGGTCACACAGTTTGGTGTCATTGGCAAACTTGTGGAGGGTGCACTCAATCCCACCGTTCATGTTGCTGACAAAGATGTTGAACAGTATTGGTCCCAATACCAACCCCTGAGGAATGCCACTCGTCACTGGTCTCCACTCAGACATCAAACCGAGGTTTATTGCTAGCAGAGGTTAAACCACAACACTGCCTCCCAACGGACTCTGTCTACCAGTCTCCTAAACTGGCCAAAGTCTGCCCTCCAGAAGTCCAAGGTGTCAGTTCTGCCAAACCCCCTCCTTATTTCTTCAGGAATTGAAAACTGTCTCATTTCGTGATTGCTGTGCCCAAGATGGCCTCCATTCACCACATCACCCACAAGTCTTTCCCTGTTCCCAAACAACAGGCCCAGCGTTGCTCCTTTCCTTCTTGGCTCACTTACCAGCTATCCCACCATGATATCTCCCATGTTGGCCTTCCCTCCGTTTCTTACCCATAAATACTCAACCCTGTCATCACCATCATGAAGGTCTAAACACGTTATCTGTGTTGAGAGCTTCTGATTAAGGATTGGCAAACAGGCCAACCAACTCATCATCTGCTCCAAGGCAAGCTCCATGAAATCAAGCTATGTGTTTGCATAGAGCACCACCTGTTCTTCACCTTTTTGGCCTTACCTTCCTAAAGAATCTGTATCCATCCATTGCACCACTCCAGTCCCTATGCAGTCCCTGAACACTTGCGTCATGAAATTGTCTTCAGCACTGTCCAGAAGTCTCCTGGCTTGTTTGTGCCCCAACATATTTCCATTCCAGCAGTTATCAGGGTTTTTGAAGTCTCCTATGACTACTAAGGCCTGTGATCGAGAGGCTTGTTTCAGCTATTTAAAGAGCTGTCTTCCCCTTCTTGGTTATAGAGTCTGTAGTAGATGCCTTCCACAACATCAGCCATGTTGGCCTATCCTCTGATCATTAGCCGTAAGATCTTCATTCAAAGACAATCCATAGAACTATAAACAGGTCAGCCTTACTTTGGTTCTTGGGAAAATCATGGAGCAAGTCTTTTTGGAATAGATTTCTCGTTTTACTAAAGATATCCAAGTTAGGATGTTATGGTCAGGATTGACGGACAACTTGATGGGTAAAAAAATCTGGTTGGATGGTCAGGTTCAAAGGGTAGCTGTACTCTGTCTGGAGGGTGGTAGCAAGCGGAATACCACAGGGATTCTTCACTTCTCTACTGATTCAATTTCTGCCACCCCATTTTGTCTCAGTTCACTGTTAATGGAGTGTTAGCTCCCTTTATGTACTTTCAAGGTAGAAACCGCTAGCTGTTTTCTCCATCAACTTTTTCCTCAGTCTTATCTAGCACTATTTCCCTTGCACATAGAACTTGACCTCCATCCTATAAGGTCATATATTTTGTTCTATTCATATATTTCTACAAAGTCAAATTTTTAACACATGGTGAAATGATTATATGTAGAGCTGAGATGGGAAACTTCTCAAGGTAATAAATTCCCATGCTAGCTAGAATAAGCAAAGCTGGTGGTTAATGCTGCAGCTATTAAGGGTAATCGATAATTGCTTTCATTCTCCAAGGTTGAATTAAGTGGTTAGTAATAGACAATTTAAAAAACATTTTTCACTACTCTGTTCATTTAAGTGCAAACCCTGTTGAGCACTAAGCAGTAAGGGAAAATACAGATAATATTTTTTTGAGACCTTTAATTGAAATATCTGGAGTAGGAGAACAAAACTGAGAATTCTGGCTGACAGTCAAGTTGGTGAATCTAGTTGTCACTCTACCTGCCCCTTTTCTGAAGAATTTCCTCTTGCCCTTTTTGCCATCTTTTGGCTATATTAGCAAAACCTGCCTTCATCAATGGTTTGTGCTAATATGACTTACTGTTGAGCATTTGAGGTGCAAATATGGTTTTGCTTCAAGGTGGCCATGTCTAGCAAGGGGTGGACAGTTGCAGGCAATAAGGAATGAGTCTGTCAGCTCTTACATAAATCAAATATTCCTGTGATCATCACTGAGATTTTTCTGTGTCTGTAACAATCTAGACATTTCAGTTTTTGTTGAAGATTAGCTTAGTGGAGAAGCAGTCTTTCTCCGTGTTTTGACAAAACAACCCAGACCACTGTTGTCATTTTCCACTAAGCTATTTTCTCTGAGACCATGTCCCTTAGACCAGTGTAATGTTGTAGTGTTACTGTTATGATGATACTGCTTTCATTTCTATAGTTGGGGTTTCATTCTATCTTAAGATTTTGTCTGTCATAGTTTGGGAAATGTAGCTGGTGCTAATGGCCTTGACTTAGAATACAGACAAAAGACTGCACTGGAACAATCAAAATATGTTCCTTAAGGTATGTTTGAACACTGATTCATTATTAGATTATGTAATGAAGAAATGGGTTAATTGTTGACTTTTTAACCTAATTTTTTTTCCTGTAAGTTATTGAGTGAAACATTTAAATGTTGAGAATATAGTGGCCCTTTCTGTACTCACACTGTCAAAGTTGGAGAAAAACTTGTACTAAAAAATGTGAAATACAGAGCTTCCGCACCCCTTCCCGAATTAAAGGATGCTACAACCACCGTTAAATTCTGAATTCCTTCATTTTAACGATTAAATGGCTTGTGGATTTGTGGGTTTTTTTGTGTGTGTGTGGTTTTTTTTTTCTCTCAACAATGTCCATCACTGGTAAACAGACAGACTACAAAATACATGCTTTAAATAATTAATATGCTGCAACCTTTTAAATATATATCATCTTTCTGCTTATGTAATCTCAAAAAGAAGAGTAACAAAAATCTTAAATAATTTTAAAAGTCACTTCAAACTGTGCTGGGAAACTAAGTAACCTTTAACTCTCAAACATATAATTTTCATAAATATACAGCCAAGGATTAAGATTCAAGCTTCCTAAACTTTCCTCCCCCTAATTGCAACTTAATACTTATGATTTATGTCCTGTTTATCCTCAGATTATATGCAACATTTTTCATTCCTTTTGTTTAAAATACAAGAGGATAAGTTACCCAGGAAGCAGATAGATTCTGATCCCCCCAAAACCCCTTATGTGCACAGTTTTAAATACAATAGAGAAACTGCCTCCTTATACATATATATCAAAATAAAAATTGCACTGGCAGCATTAGATTTAATTAAAAAAGATTAAACTGGTTTGCAATCCGTTACATTCGGTGCCCACACTGCAGATTACACTGTTACCAGAAAGCCTTGCTCTCCAGTAAACTGAGTAGTCAGGGCTTACAAATACTGGTTTAACTGAGTTTGCTTTGCAATACATTTCAGAATTTGAATAGTGGAACATTTTTCACAGTATGCAAAGCTTCAGACGGGAATATGAAAAGATGGTAGCCTGAACCCTAAATTTGTTAAACATAAAAAAAGGAGGAAGTAAACATAAAAAAAGGAGCAACCACGGAGTGGCTAGAAACACGTCCTGTGCCCCATGTCACTGCCCAAAATACTATCCTGGGCCTTGAAAAGCAGGTCTTGTGGCGACATGGCACCCCACAAAGGATTGAATCAGACAGTGGGACTCACTTCTGAAACAGCCTCATAGATGCTTGGCCCAAAGAGCACGGCATTGAGTGGGTGTACCACATCCCCTACCATGCACCTGCCTCTGGGAAGGTCGAACGGTGCCATGGGCTGTTAAAGACCACCCTGAGGGCAATGGGGGGTGGAACTCTCAAAAATTGGGATACACATTTGGCAAAGGCCACCTGGTTAGTCAACACCAGAGGATCTGCCAACCATGCTGGCCCAGCTCAATCAAAACTTCTGCGCACTGTGGCAGGAGATAAAGTCCCTGTAGTGCATGTTAAGAACATGCTGGGAAAAACAGTCTGGGTTATTCCTGCCTCAGGCAAAGGCAAACCCATCCGTGGGATTGCTTTCGCTCAAGGACCTGGATGTACTTGGTAGGTAATGAGAGAAGATGGACAAGTCCGATGTGTGCCTCAAGGAGATTTGATTCTGGGTGAACCTAGCCCATGAACTAAATTGCATGATGGACACTAACTGCTGCAAATAACCCTTGTTCTGAGCTCTGTGTTGTAGGAACCACTCTGGCACTACATTTGTCACTACAAATGGAGCTATTGTCTCTATCTCCTCTGTATCTGTCTTTCAGCATGGCCCTCCTGCATCCTCCTCCCCCTTTACCAGACGCCCTGATTTACGTTTCCATTTCTTTTTCTGTACTGGGGCAACTAACACTGGTGCCGGTTGACACTGGCAGTACCACACAGGGGTTTGCACGGCTGCATTGCACCCTGCAGTGTGTGGAGCTGTTGTGGGAGGCGGAGCTACAGCGGAAGGTGGAGCTGTTGTGGCAGGTGGAGCCTCAGTGGGAGGTGGAGCCGCAGTTTCTGTCGCTGTCGAGGGGAGTTGATGTTGCCGTGGGGGTGGGGTAGGCACAGAGGGTGCAGTGGCTGCCGTGTCAGTTGCGGGGAGTTGATGTCACTGTGGGGGTGGAATCGGCGCAGGGTTTGCAGCGGCTGCGGTGTCTGTCGAGGGAAGTTGATGTTGCCGTGGGGGTGGAGTCAACACCCGGGGTGGACTACTTGTGAGCAGTGAGGTAGCCTTGGGGGACGGAGCCGGCACACAGAGGCTGCCTCTTCCCCAAACACCGGTAGCACATGGGGCAGTATTCCCAAACAGTTTTTTAACTATAAACAAGAACTGGAGAACATTCTGAAGCATGCTGATCCCCGGTCACAGATCACCCCAAGACCATGAAAATTTTCTAAAATACTCATACACTTGTGCCATTGACCAGAGAGAAGGGAGGAAATTGGAATAATTTCCACACATCCACCCAACTGAATAGTTCCTTCACATCCAACCCACTGAATCATTTCTCCTCTACAGGCTGTGTCCCAGAGGAGAAAAGGGAAAAGGTGTAATTAGTGAAAGTCCCCTCGAGATGACACGTGAAACATGCAAACGCTGCCAGTACTGCATACAGATACATGATTATTCCCCAAACCAGTAGTATACAGACCAGCCAAATCAGACTCTTCAATCTGGTCAGAGCACACATGATCAGTATCATAGGGAGCACACAAGGAAAATCCCACCATTCTATGAACAACTTCAAGACCCAAGAACTTAACGTGCTGACCAGCCACCACAACAAATAAGAAATACTTACCATCAGGAAGATGGTAAGAATCAGAAGATTGATAGCCCCTTTTAGAAAACATCTTCATTGTTCTTAAACTTGTGATGTTTTCAGAATGCTCTGGTGATAAACCTTTAATTCAGTTTCTTCAACCACAATTTAAATTAGGACATTTTATTTCTGAAGGAATGGGTTTTGTTGCAGCAGATGCATCCTCAAGTCCATTCTCCTCTACAGACAAGGGATTTTCTATTCTCTTTGTGAAGTTTTTGTTGTCAGTACCAAAGCATAGTAATTTAATGCCACTCTTTGGTTTCAGTGTGGCAATGTTTAACATTTCTTTGTATTTTCTCTGCATGCAGTTAAAAAAAGTACCCGAAGGAGGTGCTGAGAGATCGTTCAGTTGCATTTCATTCTGGTTTTCACCTATTGCTGTCATGAAGTTTTTTTGTACCGTAGTGTTTAGCATTTCCTTAAGCAATATAAAAGCAAAATTAGTAATTGCAGGTTATGCCTTTGATTTTGATGGAGGAAGATAAAGAAGCAGTGTTCATTGTTTATAACATCTGGATATTTCCTGTGTGAATTAACTTTAAAAATTTGCCGCCTTTTGTCAAGCTGAAATGTTCATGTAATTATCCTCTGTCTGGAAAGTGATGGAAAAATAATTTTTCCTTTTATGTTGGAAAATATATGAAGATTTTGGAGATATGGCATATTTCCATCTTAATTTTTTTTGAAAATTCAGTGAAATGGAGAGCAGATACTTTTAAATATCTTTTGAGACTAATACTGCTTCCTGTGGATCTTCAAACCCAAATCTTCTTTTTAACAGACCAATCATTTTCTTCTGTCATTCTCATTTGTGCAAATATAGTGGGTTGACCCAAGCTAGCAGCTAAGCACCACACAGTCGCTTGCTCACTCCCCCCCCGCCAGCAGGACAAGGGAGACAATAGAAGAGCAAAAGCAAGAAAACTCATGCGTTGAGATAAAGATAATATAATAAGCAAAGAGGAAGAAAGGAAAAATAAACAGAAAGACTATGCAAAGGCAATCACTCACCACCTCTTATAAGTAGACCGATGCCCAGACAGTCCCTGAGCAATGGCTACTTACCCAAACCTCCCTCCATCTGATTTTATTGCTGCTGCATGAAGTTATATGGCATGGAATATCCCTTTGGTCAGCTGTTCTGGTTGTGTCCCCTCCCAAACTCTTGCACACCCCACTCTATGTGCTGTGGGGCAGAGTGGGAAACAGAGAAGGCCTTGACACTGTGTAAGCACTTTTCAGCAATAGCTAAAACATTGTATCAACACAGTTTTGGTCACAAATCCAAAACAGTGCTGCACTGCCACAGCTCTCTTCCTCCTGAGTAATCTCTGTTACCCATGATGGGCTCCAAAGCTGGCTGTGAATGACACTGTGAGTGTTGTGATTGTCAGAGGTGCCTTTGGAGGGATTGCAGGTTCCAGCCAGCTGAAGTCCTGGGCAATTCCTGTTGTGCTGGTGGTTAGCACCATACAGGTTGCTATGAAGAAAATTAACTCCATCTTCATCAGACCCAATACAGCAGATAATTTTTTTTATTTTCTACCACATGGTATCAGGACTGCTTGAATTTTGGACTGTTTTTACTTTTCTGTGGTAAGCTTCTCCTTTCATAGAGGATGTTACATAGGTGTTTCCTGAAGTTCCTTTTTCTTCTAATTCTGTCAGGCTTTCCATTTTTTCTTTATCAAAACCAAATGTTTCTTTCTCCCTTGAGTTGTTTTGAATTAATACATGTAGGTAGTGTTAGGTGAGCTTAGTATGTTAAGATTTCTATGTGGTGGTTGGATTTTAAGGAGTTTTGGATGATAACCTTCAGATAATTTTTCTGTTTTTTCAGGTCTCTGGATGGCAGACTGAAAAGAAATGCAGTTTTCAGAGGTATGCTTCATGTAGCCCAAAATATTCCTGACTAGCATATACAGTAATGATAAAGTTACTCCATTGAGGAGGGGTCTCTTTGTTTGTCCTCTGTTTCTGTGAGTCTAAGTTTTCTTTGTTGGAATCTCTGAAAGCTACTTCTTCAAACTTGTTTTGTTAGTGGCATAACTTTACCGAAGAGGTCTGTAATATACTGCTTATCCTTCTGATTGACAATTGTTGTGGTTTATCCCCAGTCAGCAACTAAGTACCACACAGCTGCTCACTCACCTCCCCCCCTCCCCCAGTGGGATGGGGGAGAGAATTGGAGGAAAAAGATAAGAGGACTTGTAGACTGAGATAAGCACAGTTTAATAGTTGAAAAAAAATGAAATAAAATAGTGATGCTACTACTACTACTACTGATGATAATATGTAAGGGAAAAAAAAACCAACAATGAAAGAAAAAGAATTGATACAACCGCTCACCACCCACTAACTGACACCCAGCCAGTCCCTGAACAGTGAGAGCGAGAGCCCCCTGACCAACCCCCCCCCCCCCCCCCCCCCCAACTTATATACTAATCATGACGTTTTATGGCATGAAATATCCCTTTGGTCAGTTTGGGTCAGCTGTCCTGGCTGTGTTTCCTCCCAGCTTCTTGTAGAGAAGCATCTGGGAACACAGGTGCAGTATGAAAAAACTGTAAAAGTCCTTGGCTTAATGTAATTATTGCTTGGCCACAACTAAAAACATCAATTTGTCAACATTCTTAGCACAAATCCAAAACACAGCCTCATATTAGCTACTGTGAAGAAAATTAACTCTGTCCCAGACAAAAGCAGCACATAATTTTAACAAGACATTACCTTAGTGGAGAAAGTATAGCATGAATAAGGCTACTTGACTGACACATCTACCCTCTTCCACCCTCTCCTGTTGTGGATTTCCTTTAAATTGGGAGTGTACTCCAAATACTTTTATAGTTTCCTCTATTCCATCCCTTGGTTGAATGCCTGGGCTATCAGGCACCGATAGTGTTCCAAGCATCAGTGTGGTATAACATAGCATTATTTAGAAACAAAAAGGAGAAATACTAGTCTCTGATCAAATGATCATTTTGGTATATTGGCTGGATATTTGGATCTGATTGTGTTTTGTTCTGGTTTTCATGTTCTATCTATTCAGAGATCTGCCTCATTTACTCCTCTCCGGTGTTGATGCATCGTGTCTGAATAATTCAGTGCTTTACAGCTGCTAGCAACAGGATCCCACTTCAGGAATCCACTCAAGACAGTTATAGATTGAATAGCAAATCCTGCTTGCCAAGTCCTGAATCAGAAGCGACCATTTAAAGTTCTAACTGTTCATCCTTCCAACACATCAATACCCAAGATATATTCTTTAATTGGAGCAATTAACATCATCGTGGTAAATGGTGTGGCATTTCCTATTGTTAAGGTAACCTTAACTTGGAGGGCAGGGGTCGGATTTCCCCCCAGTCCACAGATCTGTGATGTGGCTTCTTTATTATTAATATTACTATATAATCCAGTAACCTCAGCTCCAGTATCCACCAGAGCTAATACATGTAAAATCCCCCCAGGCTGCCATCCTATACTTAAAATCATAGGGGCATTGGTCCCCTTCACAGTAAGAGGCTACAGTGTCAGCAATTTTGGGGGACACTCCAAACCTTCATTTCTGCTTTTTTGGCATTTGCCAGGTAGTGCCTTGCCTTGAGGTGGCAGGCAGAGGTGGAGGGTGGGCATGGAGTTGGTGGCAGGGCCAGGGCGAATGTCTTTTTGTCATAGGTGTTTTAACTTTTGCCATCAGCGAAACATTTCTGGTGGTGTAATCCCATTTATTTCTGATTGTGGGACACCAGTTTGTACAAGATTATTCCACATTTGTTTCCTTGTCACCTGTGATGTAACTCCTTTCAGTTTTGATGGCTTTTCTTTATTCACCACCTACACAGATGGTCCCAAAGTTACAGCCCCAATTTCACTCAAGCTATTTGCTAGGGCATCTACATTACCCATAGCATTTGTCACTGCTTGTATAATCAAGGGTTTTAGTGAGATGGGTGGTCCTCTCAAAAGCTGCATTTTGATACTTCTCGTTACTTCGACCTTGTCTGGACTGAATCCTGTAATCAATACATGAGCCATGGCTGTTATCAAAATGTTCCCAGGCACAGCAGCGTGAGATGATAAGCAGTACAGCAAGCAGCAAAAGCAAAAAACAGTCACTAACAAGCACTGGACTCTAATATACAGTATGGCAAGCAAGCCCCATGGCAAGTACATGAGCCTGCTGATTAATAGCTAAACAGCAATATAAACTATAAATTTGATCTAGCACATTCCAATAAAATCTATCATTATCTTGAACCCTTCGAGCCCCACGTTGGGTGGCTGTGCTGGTTTTAGTCAGGACAGAGTTAATTTTGTTCAGTGGCTGGTATGAGGCTATGTTTTTGGATTTGCCCTGAGAATAGTACTGATAAGGTGCTTAGTTGGTGCTAAAAGAAGTGCTTTCACTAATTCAAGGTCTTTCTCCGCTTCTGATACTGCAGCTGTGTTCCCAACTCTCTCTCACTACAGGCAGTGTGGGGGACACATGGTTCAAACAGCTGACCCAAACTGACCAAAGGAGTATTTCATTCCATAGTACGTCATGCTCAGTACACAGGCAGGGAATGGGTCTGGGAGCCATTACTCTTTTACTTCCTTATACTTGCTAACACTCTCCCTGACTCCTGCGTTAGCTGCTTTGCTGGGTCCTTTGCTGGCTCATTCGGGAGTGAGTTGGTGGATTTGTTAGTTTTTTCCAGTCATGCTATCGCTGATACGGTTCGCTCGGAATCTGCTGTGATAGCTCTTGGGCTGCAGCTCTCGGTCTTTCTGGCTCTGACTCTCAATTCTCAGGACCTGGTTGTGCATTGGTCAGTGGGTGGTGAGCAATTATAATAGTATCATATTGTATCATATGTTTTATTTTCTATTATTTTAATTACTTAGTAGTAGTAGTATTTTTATATATTCATTTAGATTCAATTAGTAAATAGTTCTTATCTCAATTTTACGAGCTTCCTTGTTTCTTTTTCCTCCAATTGTTCCCCTTCACTGGAGGAGGGGAGGGGGGATCTGTGAGAGCGGCTTCATGGTGTTTTGCTGGCTGGAGTGAAATCATAACAATTTTCTATTATTTTAATAACTTATTATTAGTAATATTGTTAATATTATTAGTATCGCTATAATATCTATTTATATTCAGTTATTAAATAGTTCTTATCTCAGTCCATGAGCTTCCTTGTCTTTTCCTCTGATTCTCCTCCACTGGAGGAGGGAGGCAGGTGAATGAGCAGCTATGTGGTACTTAATTGCTAGCTGAGGTTAAACCACGACATGCCTGTGAGTATAATTGGAGCATGATCCCTCCCTATCCTTGACTCAACCCACGAGCCTTTCCTTATATTCTCTCCTCCCCATCTCATTGGGAGGAGGAGCAAGCAAGAGGCTGCCTGGTGCTTTGTGGAGGAGTTTCTGACTGCAGGAGGGCATGATTTGTATCTGTCCATGACTATGAACAACCCAGGCTTCCAGGCCGAGGCGTACGTGACTGAGCCCGTATAGGGCGTCCTTGAACTGCCCTTGACAGGCCAAAAGAGGGAAAATAAAGCCAGCTGCAATCAGCATCAAGGATGTTGAGCAGGATGTTGAAACCGCAAGCAAGGCGGAGACTTGCCAGAAGCTTTTCGCATGACCACCCATCAGTATCTGCTTGAGGCGCGTGGACAACTATGATTATCCAATCGCATGTATGCTTTAGACGCATGGACAGCTTAGAAAAGTATAAGTATCGAGCTTTTTGTGCAATAAAGAGAGAACGATTCCTAACCGCATTGGTGTATGGTCGTTACTCCGGACTTGCCTTCGTCGGGGACCCTTCGACAAGTGGCGCCCGAACAGGGACCCTCGGACGCTTCAATGCGGACAAACCTCCATACCATCGTGAGCCGGCGATAGCGGGAGTACGGAGGCAAGTCACCAGAGGTGGGCACAAGCCGAAAAAGAAGCGTTGGAGCCTGGAAGTGCTGCACGGCCAAGCAGCCCCTCTGTAGGAGGTAAGACCGCAATGGAATTCGACGTGGTCATAAAACTCTTCACTGGAATACTCTCTAAGAGAGGGGAAGCAGGAGATCTGAAGGACTTGAAAGCCCTTATTAAATGGGCGCACAACAGAAATCGCTGCCTCGCCACATCCTTATTATTTAGTCCAGAGGAGTGGCGAGAAGTGGGGGACTTGTTGTGGGCTGCCACTATCGAAGGAGGGAAGGATGGTAAAGTGGCTCGAGATTTAGGACCCCTGTGGCGGTCGGTAATTAACACGTTGAGAGAAATGAAAATGGAGAGGCAGGTTGCCGCTGCAGCAATAAGTGCCTTGCAAACAGAGCCAACAGCTCCTCCGGTACCGGCGGAAGAGAAGAAGCCGGGTCGTTTGGCCTCATTTTTCAGAGCGGGACAAATGCGCCCTATGAGGGGAAATGACAGGCACCCCCTCCTCCTCAGTTCAGGAGATGTTACGGCGAGTAGCAAAAGAGGAAGTATCCAACTCAGGGACACAGTGTTCTGGGGAGAATGAGGAAGTGGCAATACCGGATGATTCAGGGGGCGGGCGGATATTGATGACATGCGGGGATGCGAAAGAACAAGGCGGAGCCTTGTGTCGACCAGCTGAGCCCCCACCCCCAACACCTTTGGGAAGAGACTCTGATAGTAGAGAGGATCCGGCGAATGCAACCATGCCTGGAGACGGTGAAGTTGAGCAACTCATGCATGAGGTGCTGAGCAAGTTGGAAGATCTTGCAATCCAACGTACAGAATGTACGTCACAGAATCAGGATAACTCAAGATGCAATGTAAATCAAGAGCCTGAGTCAACGGTTCCATGATTGCCTGCGCATTCGTTGGCCATCAAAGGTGTAGAGAGGCCGCCCCCTTATGCCGATGTCAGCGCACCCCCGCTCGGTGATCCCATCCAGCGCAGGTGGACTGGAGTAGTAAAGGACGCTATCCTAGAAGGGCACTGGCAGTCTGTCGGATCGTTGGCCTATTCCGTTGTTGTGCAGAACGACCAGGCAACGTGGGAACCGCATGACTGGAAAATATTGCAGCAGGCCAAACAAACGGTGAACACTTACAGAATCAGATGTGAGGCGGCGCGAAACATTATCAAGTACATCTTTTCTTGTGATGTAATGTGCCCTGGTGACTGCCAAAACTTGGCGTCCTTACTATTGTCGCCATCGCAATACCTATTATGGGAGAGAGAATGGAGGTGGTTGGCCACAGCTGAAGCGAACCGACCCAGACAGCCTAACGATCCACATTATGGAGTTACCGTTGACATGCTTACAGGAACAGGGGCATATGCCACTACGGCAGTACAACTACAGTTTCCTACATGGATGCATCAAATGAGTGCCACACTCGCCCACTAGGCCTTGCATAATCTCCCCAATTCGACCAGGAAGAGTCTGCCGTTTGCATCAATCCACCAAGGGGTGACTGAGCCCTCAAGGAAGTCCAGTCAACGAAATGTTATTGAGAGCCGCCCGAGCTGAACAGCACGCTCAAGCTGCAGTGGTCGCCGCGGCCGTGAAAGGAGCTGTTAGCGAACAAAATAAGATAATTGCAGCTGCGCTGCGTGATGCTCGACCAAAAAGAGGCAGGGAGGACAGCAAAATGAAATGTGCTTGCTACCGCTGTGGGGAAGTAGGGCACGTGAGAAAAGCTTGCCGAAAAGCTGTGTGGTGTCACAACTGTAATCAAGATACCCATGCAACTCAAGCCTGTCGAAAATCGGGAAACTTCGAGCGGAGCGCGCAAGGGCAGCGCGCTCAGACACAAGTAAATGCCCGCCAGATGGCTTCTTGGTCCGAAACAAGTCCACCACTCAAGGAAGTATCGGGGTGGACCTGGAGACCGCAATAGAAGTAACCTTACAAGACCAGCATGTGGTACTGATACCGACAACAACCAAGGGACCACTATATCATGAGGACTCAGTTGTGGGAGGCCTATTGTTGGGAAGATCATCTGCCGGAAAGCAGGGACTCATAATATTGCCGGGGGTTATTGATGCTGATTACACAGGAATAATAAAAAACATGGTGTATACGCTGCACCCACCCGTTACCATTCCACAGGGCAGCAAAATCGCACAAATTGTTGTAGTAAACGGAATGCGGCCAATCGGAACAGAAACCAGCAAAGCCTATAGAGGAGAAACGGGTTTTGGCTCGACTGGTCCTGCAGTGTTGTTTACTCAGGAGCTGTTTAAACGACCGCAACAAAACATAATGCTATCCAGCGGTTCTGATCGGGTAAGCCTATGCCCATTGTTAGACACCGGCGCGGATGTTACCATCGTAAATGCTCAGAAGTGGCCTAGTGATTGGCCCGTTCAGGACCCCACTGCACATGTGATGGGAGTAGGAGGTACCTGAACCCCTAAGATAAGCGTGAAGCCCATCACCTTCCACTTCTCAGAAGGGCAAAAAGTGACCTTGGGGCCCTATGTAATGGAACTACCTGACGCCTTAGACGGACTGGTAGGGCGTGATGTATTGTCCCAAATTGGGGTGGTCCTAACGACTCAGCAAAGTTTTTAGCATCGGTCACTGAAGAGCAGCCTACACCGCCTCTGACTTGGTTGACTGACACTCCCATCTGGGTGGATCAGTGGCCGATAACGCAAGAGCAGCTGCAAATTGCTCCGAAACTAGTCCAGGAACAGTTAGATGCCGGACACATCAAACCCTCTGTGAGCCCATGGAACACTCCCATTTTTGTGATACCTAAGAAATCGGGGAAATGGAGACTATTACACGACCTAAGACGGGTCAATAACCAGATGCAAGCCATGGGAGCTTTGCAGCCTGGCCTACCATTGCCAACAATGGTCCCGGAAGGGTGGCCGCTGCTGATCATTGACCTGAAAGACTGTTTCTTCACTATTCTGTTGCATACGCAAGATACGCAGCGTTTCGCATTTACATTGCCGTCCATTAATCATGCAGAACCGAGTAAACATTACGAATGGATTGTTTTGCCACAAGGAATGAAGAATTCACCAACTTTGTGCCAGCTTTATGTGGCCTGGGCACTAAAAGACCTTCGAAGTCATTTTAAAAACACATTGATTTATCATTATATGGATGACATTCTGTTTGCTAGAGCCACTGTTCTCATGGAATCGGAGCTTCAGTACATTCAAGAAAACCTGAAGAAAAAGGGCTTAGTCATCGCACCTGAGAAGGTTCAACGCATGGCACCGTGGAAATATTTAGGCTGGAAAATCTCGGATGCACAGATTCGTCCACAGAAAATCGAATTAAGGACTGATATTCGTACCCTCCATGATGCACAAAAACTTCTTGGAGACTTACAGTGGATATGCAACATTGTAGGTATAACCAATGAAGATCTTAGCCCGTTGTTGAGTTGGTTGCAAGGGACAGAAGCTCAAGCTCCCCGGGAATGTACCCCTGAACAACGACGAGCACTTGACCAAATTTCTGAAAAGGTTACAAATGGATGGAGCATGCGTCGGGTGCTCAAGGTGCCACTGTCCCTTTTGGTGGTCAATCACGAAGAAAGCCCATTTGCCGTCCTCTGCCAGTGGCAAAAGGAAAAGAGGGAGGCATTGAGGGATCCGGCCCCAGAAATATGAATATTGGAATGGGTCTTCTTGCCCACACAACCGAAATTGAGTATTTTAACTCGATCAGAGGCATTGGGAGCGATAATCAAAAAGGGCAGAGACCGTATGGTAGAGATCGCGGGGCAAGAGCCAGAAGATATCAGCATTCCAGTGCGAGCCGAAGATTTGGAATGGCAATTGCGTCATTCAACATCCATCCAAGAGGCCCTATTAGGATATCCTGGGGTGATTCACAATAAACAGCCGAAGGGATCACTCTGGCAGGTATTGAAACGACATAGGTGGGTGGAAAGATCACAATGTTCTGTTACGCCTATTCCGGGACGGACAGTCTATACAGATGCAGGAAAGAGGACTAAAAAGGCAGCCTGCGTCTGGACTGAAGAAGGAAAATGGAAAACACACCTAATCCAGGGTGATGTACGAGATAGCCTGCAAACGATGGAACTTGCTGCAGTACTATGGGCTTTTATTCAATGGAATAAAGAGCCCTTGAATGTAGTGTCAGACTCTTTATATGTGGTGGGAGTCGTACAATGCCTGGAGGACGCTTTGTTGCGACGAACACATAACCCACGATTGGGACAACTATTTCAGCGCCTGCGTACGACACTTTGGCTTCGAGAACATCCCTATTGCATTCTCCACATTCGTAGTCACCAATGGGATCGAGGTCTCGGTGAGGGCAACGCTCGTGCTGATTCTGCCGTCAGTTGGGTGGCTCACCTTCCGCCTAACAATCAGTTTGAGCGAGCCCGAGAGAGCCATTCCACTTTTCATCAGAACACACGAGCATTACAGCGACAGTTTGGGCTATCATATGTTGATGCACAAAGGATTGTCCGCACCTGCCCACAGTGTAGCCACCATGGGCCAGGCCTAGGCCTAGGAGTCAATCCTAAGGGACTGAAGGCTCTTGAGATCTGGCAGATGGACGTTACCCATGTGCCCGAATTCAGACGGTTAAAATATGTCCACGTTTCCATTGACACATATTCGAAATTTATCTGGGCTACTGCCCAGGTGGGAGAAAGGGCGCTGCATGTGCAGAAGCATTTAACTGCGTGTTTTGCAGTAATGGGGGTCCCGGAACAGATTAAGACGGACAATGGGCCATCGTATTGTAGTCACAGCGTGGCATGTTTTATGGCCACATGGGGGGTAAAACATGTGACGGGTATTCCTCATTCACCTACTGGACAGGCTGTGGTGGAAAGAGTGCACCGAGTCCTGAAAGAGTACCTGACAAAACAAAAAGACGAGGAGAGCTTAGATCCTACCCAGAGGCTAAATAAGGTGTTATTTACATTAAACTATTTATGTCTGTCTGAGGGATGGGAAGAACCTCCCATGGTAGTCCATCATGCCACTGTCAAGGCAGGGCGCCCGCAGTCTCTCCCAGGACTCATGGTGCACTATAAAGACCCTAAGACGGGGCTATGGGAGGGGCCAGCTCCAGTGTTGTTTAATGGCCGGGGATATATGTGTATTATTTCCACAGGAAACGGGCCACTGTGGGTACCAAGCAGGTTCACGCATGCAGCACCCGGTGACTGTGGTAGCGGGACTGCTCCTGTGAATGCCTGAACTCAGCACAGAAGTATTCCAGAGACAACAATATCGACTGACCCGCGGACTGACTAGCTGGTTGCGGAAGCTCGGCCCCGGAGCCGAACAAATTATATCAGTCCTTCCTGACCAAACGGAATTTCGTGCTAGATTGGTATCCAGTCGACAGTTGTCGGATCAACAAACGGAGCAACTGACCAACGCCTGTGCTGAACACAAGGGACAGTGCCGACCCTGGATTAAAATTTGGTGTAATACGTGTGAAAGGGTGTGGTGGCGTGTAGTGCGCTGGGACGACAGAGATAAGCATTGGCTTTGCCCAGATTGTTCTGGTAGTATTGTTCGTTTTTCACATTATGAGTGGATACAGAACCTTGTGAATCATCCTTTAGAGGCGTTGCCAGGTGCGCTGTCTGAAGGGCCACAAGTTGTTAGGAAGCGTCACAACTTGCTTAATGCGGTGCAGTTAATTGAGGACCTTGGAACTAGGGTCATTGCTTTGCTTGTATTTGATATATTACAAGCAGCTGCTAGAAAGGAAAATATTATAAAAAATAAGATTATAGGTAGAGAGTGTGGTTTAAAGAATAAAATACCCAGAAGTTGGCCTGTGACATCAGGCGAGTGGGAGCAGCAAAAGCGGCAATGGGTACAACAGCGGCGTCCCTGGTGGTGCTAATATGGGTAGCATGTGGGTTTTTTGGGGCAGAAGGAGTATTGAGGGACCGGTTGCGTGACTTTAATCCACGGACCAATTTGTGGGTTACGTTGGCCACTCGGTTGAATCAAAGCAGCTTTTGTGTCTCGATGGCTCAGCCTTATTCGCCGTTTCATACTTGCTTGATAGGAATACCACTTAATGATTCTGAGTCAGCTTTGTTGACTCAAGGCATGAGCCTCCTCAAGCAAAAGAACTGTAACAACTCAATGGAGAACTGTACGGGCCTGTATGACATATGGGATGACAACCTGCCATATGGGCCTGAGCCCGAGGCCTTAGAGATTTTAGCCATGGCTGATGCCCGAGCTTGTTTTTATGTTAACTCAACCTCGTGCGATGAAGGGAACGGCCAATGGTGTAACATCACTGCGACAACGAGTGTCCAGCCAGTAAATGCGTATTGGCACAATGCCTCCAACTGGTGCCAAAGTGTAGGGCGTAATCAGACACATCCCGCCCCGGGTACCACCATCCCACGAAAATTGCCTTTAGGAATATTTCTAATATGCGGAGATATGGCATGGTCAGGTATTCCAACGAGACCAATAGGTGGTCCATGCACATTTGGCCGGCTATCCATTACTTTGCCCACTACGGGAATGATGAGCAAGCTCATGCTCAATCAGACACATACACCACCGCCATAGCAAACGAACTGCCCAGCTGTTGTCTGCCGGTTGTAACAACAGACTACAGCTTTTTAGCAAAGCGGAGCAGGTAGCATCATCTATCTTTTTGCCAGGATTAGCTGCAGCCAAGGCTTTAGCTGACCTAGAGATCCTTGCATGCTGGGTAGCAACAAACGCCAACGCCACCTCGGAAATATTATCTTTAATGGCTAGCGACTTAGCACAAGTTAAACATGCCACGCTGCAGAATCGAGCGGCCATTGACTTTTTACTATTAGCACACGGCCACGGTTGTGAGGATTTTGATGGGATGTGTTGTATGGATCTGGATGGCAATTCTCAGTCAATCCACCCAAAAGGTCAAGGAGTTGCAAGAGCAGACTGGCAACCTGCGACAGGACGTAGGGTTTTTCGGATTAAATGCTCTTTTTGGCTCCTGGAACATTGGTGGATGGCTAAAGGGGTTGTTGCAGACCATCATGCTGGTGGGAATATTATTGCTGTTTATACTTTTGTTTATCCCTTGTATAATGAGTTGCTTGCAGCGGCTGCTTGAGAGAACCATCAAACACGCCTGGCTTGTCCAAAAAGAAAAAGGGGGATGTGTGGAGGAGTTTCTGACTGCAGGAGGGCATGATTTGTATCTGTCCATGACTATGAACAACCCAGGCTTCCAGGCCGAGGCGTACGTGACTGAGCCCGTATAGGGCGTCCTTGAACTGCCCTTGACAGGCCAAAAGAGGGAAAATAAAGCCAGCTGCAATCAGCATCAAGGATGTTGAGCAGGATGTTGAAACCGCAAGCAAGGCGGAGACTTGCCAGAAGCTTTTCGCATGACCACCCATCAGTATCTGCTTGAGGCGCGTGGACAACTATGATTATCCAATCGCATGTATGCTTTAGACGCATGGACAGCTTAGAAAAGTATAAGTATCGAGCTTTTTGTGCAATAAAGAGAGAACGATTCCTAACCGCATTGGTGTATGGTCGTTACTCCGGACTTGCCTTCGTCGGGGACCCTTCGACAGTGCTTAGTTGCTGGCTAGGCTCAAATCACACCACAATTATAAACAATGAAATATTGTATGAAATATGTGTTTTTCTACGCTCCAGCTGCACATCACTTGATCATATTTACAATCATCTTCCTTGTCAATCTTCTGTTATTTTCCCACATAAGGGCAAGGAGAGATCACTCACCCATTACTGTCACAGTCAAAACAAACTCGACTTAGTGAAAGTAATTTATTACCAATAATATCAGAGCAGGATAATGAGAGATAAAACCAGATCTTAAAAAACTTTCCCCCCATCCATTCTTAAATATGTTATCACAGAGACGTTACCACCATCGCTGATTGGCTTGGCCTTGGCCACCAGCGGGTCTGTCTTGGAGATGGCTGGCATTGGCTCTGTTGGACATATAGGGGAAACTTCTAGCAGCTTCTCACAGAAGCCACCTCTGTAGTCCCCCTGCTACCAAAACCTTGCCACACAAACCCAATACACTTTCCTGCTTGTTGAAATGGACCTTTCTTGAGTTTGGAGAATGTGATCCTTGAATATAAACCAGATCTCCTGGGCCCCTCTTTTCTCCAGGGCCATATCCCATGGGATTCTTCCTAGCAGATCTTTGAAGTGCTTGAAGCCTGCTTTTATTCCACCCTTTGTGACAGATGTGAATGCTGGGTTAATTTAGGCTTTTTGGACTGTTAGGCACTAAAGACAGATGCTGAAACTTTTTAAAGACTACTAAAACTGTCTGAACGTAAATCTGTCTTGATACTTTTATAGGAACTCATCAGTAAAAGAAATATTAACTATTTCATTTAGTTGATTAATAACATTTCACATGGAATTTGTAATTTATTTAGAAAAATGTAAAATCTTAGACTTCAGTATATGTTGAATTCACTACTGGAAACACTGAAATAACTTTCAGCAAACATCAACACAAGTCTGTGAGTGTATACATAATTGTATATATGAAATTAGTATTGTTTAACACTAGAGTTTTGGGGGTTAATTTTGGTATGCCTATATGGTGATGTGTCAAAATAGTTCTAACATTAATAGATTTTAATTGTTGTATTTGCTCTGTTTGCTTCTAATATTTTCATTAGACATTATTTAAAAGCTTTTCCCCTGCAACGTTGTACTTCTGAGTGTGTGTATGGATACAAGAAAAATAAAATACATTTGTGGTAAATTACTTGAACATTTATTTGTTGGGTAGTAGGTCATAGAGTGCTGGTACTTTCTAACCAGAAGAAATCTGTGGTTCAACTAACCTAATACCTCATCTGAGGTGACAGATGTTAACAGATGCCATACAGGAATGTGCAAGAAATCCTGTGCTAAATATCTACTCACATGGAGAGTTTCTTCCTAAGTATTGTAGCTTTGTATCTTGAATCATCAGGATTTAACTTTCATAAATACATTAGTGTGGTGGGTTGACCCTGGTCAACACCCACCCAGCTTATTGCTCACTTCCCTCTCCCACAGGACGGGAAGAAAACAGAGGGATCAAGATAATTACAGTTAATTAAGGAAACCCAAAGCTTTGTTCTCAAGCAAAGCAAAAAGAGGATTTAATTTGCTACTTCCCCTCAGCAGGCAGATGTTTAGCCACTTCCTGGGAAGCAGGGCCTCAGCACACATAATGGTATCTTAGAAAGACAAATGCTATAACCATGAATGTCTCTAATTCTACCTCCTTTCCCTGAGTATTTATTGCTGATAATGACATCATATTGTATGGAATATCACTTTGTTAAGTTGGGGTCAGCTGTCTTAGCTATGTCCCCTCGCAACCACTTGCCCATCCCCAGCCTATGCCCTGTGTGTGTGCGTGAGGGGAAGAAGAAAGAAAGTCTTCACGCTGTGCAAGCACCATTTAGCAATAGTCGAAATATTGGTGTGTTCTCATCAATGTTTTAGCTACACATACAAAGCATAGCAACATGCAGGCTGCTATGAAGAATGTTAAATCCGTCTCAGTACAGTTACTTGGGAAGGAGGATCTAGGAAACTACAGGCCTGTCAGTCTGACCTCAGTGCCGGGGAAGGTTATGGAGCTGTCGTGATTTAACTCCGGCTAGCAAAACACCATGAAGCCGCTCTCACAGATCCCCCCTCCCCTCCTCCAGTGAAGGGGAACAATTGGAGGAAAAAGAAACAAGGAAGCTCGTAAAATTGAGATAAGAACTATTTACTAATTGAATCTAAATGAATATATAAAAATACTACTACTACTAAGTAATTAAAATAATAGAAAATAAAACATATGATACAATATGATACTATTATAATTGCTCACCACCCACTGACCAATGCACAACCAGGTCCTGAGAATTGAGAGTCAGAGCCAGAAAGACCGAGAGCTGCAGCCCAAGAGCTATCACAGCAGATTCCGAGCGAACCGTATCAGCGATAGCATGACTGGAAAAAACTAACAAATCCACCAACTCACTCCCGAATGAGCCAGCAAAGGACCCAGCAAAGCAGCTAACGCAGGAGTCAGGGAGAGTGTTAGCAAGTATAAGGAAGTAAAAGAGTAATGGCTCCCAGACCCATTCCCTGCCTGTGTACTGAGCATGACGTACTATGGAATGAAATACTCCTTTGGTCAGTTTGGGTCAGCTGTTTGAACCATGTGTCCCCCACACTGCCTGTAGTGAGAGAGAGTTGGGAACACAGCTGCAGTATCAGAAGCGGAGAAAGACCTTGCATTTGGTGCAGGCATTGCCCAGTGCCAGCTAAGACCTTATCAGTACTTTTCTCAGTGTAAATCCAGGAACTGGATTCATACCAACCACTGTGAAGAGAGTTAACTCTTTCCTGACTGAACCCAGAACATTCTCCGCCCCTTATTTCATACCATTTCCATCATGCTTAAGTCCCATACTATCCATAAATTCTCATTAACCAGCTCCCCTTTTCTCATCCCATCCTACACTGATATCATTCCCTTAGTCTATGGACCATACTGGAAAAATGTCCATTAAAATTTCCATTAGTCCATGACTTCAGGATCCATCAGGTGTGGGTGTCACTCAAAATAGGAAAGGTGAAGTGGTGCATGCGGTTATTGGATGGTCAAGCCAGCTCACTGTTGCGCTTTGTGCAAGGCTTGACCTCTCTAGGTTCAGATGATTTCTGCCATATTGATTCCTACAACACAAAACTCAGACCAAGGGTTATTTGCATCAATTAATTCACAGATTCACAAGTGGTAGGGGTTGGAAGGGACCTCTAGAGATCATCTAGTCCAACCCCCCTGCCAGAGCAGGATCACCTAGAGCAGATCACACAGGAACAAGTCCAGGCGGCTTTTCAAAGTCTCCAGGGAAGGACACTCCACCACCTCTCTGGGCAGCTTGTCCCAGGGCTCTGGCACCCTCACAGGGAAGAAGTGTTTCCTCATGTTCAGTCTGAACCTTCTGTTTTCCAGTTTATGGCCATTGCCCCTCGTCCTGTCCCTGGACACCACTGAGAAGAGTCTGGCCCCATCCTCCTGACACCCCACCCTTTAGATATTGATCAGCATTGATCAGATCCCCCTCAGCCTCTTCTTCTCCAAGCTAAACAGCCCCAGCTCTCTCAGCCTTTCCTCATATGGAAGGTGCTCCAGGCCCTTAATCATCTTAGTGGCCCTGTGCTGGACCCTCTCCAGTAGTTCCTTGTCCTTCTGGAGCTGAGGAGCCCAAAACTGGACACAGTAAAACAGGTGAGGCCTCTACCAATTCATTGGCTAGTTTTACCCAGAATCAAATCTCCTTGAGGCACACATCGGACTTGCCCATCTTCTCTTATCACCCACCAAGTACATCCAGGTCCTTGAGCAAAAGCAATGCCACGGGTGTGTTTGCCTTTGCCCGAGGCAGGAATAACCCAGACTGTTTTTCCCAGCATATTCTTAACATGCACTACAGGGACCTTATCTCCTGCCACAGTGTGCAGAAGTTTTGATTGAGCTGGGCCAGCACGGTTGGCAGATCCTCTGGTGTTGACTAACCAGGTGGCCTTTGCCAAATGTGTATCCCAATTTTTGAGAGTTCCACCCCCCATTGCCCTCAGGGTGGTCTTTAACAGCCCATGGCACCGTTCGACCTTCCCCGAGGCAGGTGCATGGTAGGGGATGTGATACACCCACTCAATGCCGTGCTCTCTGGCCCAAGTGTCTATGAGGCTGTTTCGGAAATGAGTCCCTGTCGTGGTTTAACTCCGGCTAGCAAAATTCCACGAAGCCGCTCTCACAAATCCCCCTCCCCTCCTCCAGTGGAGGAGAAGAATTGGAGGAAAAAGAAATAAAGAAGTTTGAAAATTGAGATAAGAACCATATACTACTTAAATCTAAATCAATATATACAGGTACTACTAATAATAAATAATTAAAATAGTAGAAAATGAAACATATGGTACAATATGATACAATATGATACAATTTGTTACAATTTCCCACCATCCACTGACCAATGCACACCCAGATGTTGAGGGATGAAAATCAGACCCAGAGAGCCTGAGAACCACAGCCCAAGAGCGATCGCAGCCCGAGAGCTGCAGCCCGAGGGCCGGAGCCCGGGAGCTAATGCAGCAGATTCCGAACGAACCCTAACAGTGATAGCACAGCCATAAACTCAAAACAACCTACCAGCTCCCACATGAACAAAGCACAGGAGTTGGCAAAGCAGCTAACGCAGGGGGTTTAGCAAGTGCCCAGGAGTAAATGAGCAAGGGAGTAAGGGAGAGAGTAATGGGAAGAGTAATGGCTTCCAGACCCCCTTCCCCACCCAAGAGTCCCGGAACATGACGTACTATGGAATGAAATACTTACTTGGTAAGTCTGGGTCAGCTACAGTATCCAAAGCGGACAAAAGACCTTGAGTTCAGTACAAGCCCTCCCCAGCACCAGCTGAGGCCTTATCAATGTTTTTCAAGCAACTTCTTAGCAACTGCAGAAAAGGGAGTTAACTTTTTTCCTGACTGAACCCAGCACATTCTCCACCCCTTATTTCATACCATTTACATCATGCTTATTTCCGTAAATTCACATGAAATGGCTTCCCCTTTCCCATCCCCTCGCACACAGATATCATTCCCTTAGGCTATGAACCATATTGGCAAAATTTCCATTAGTCCATGACTTTGGGTTCCATCAGGTGGTCACTCAGGACAGAAAAGGTGAAGTGTTGCGTGGGATCGTTAGGCACCGATTCCAGCTCAGGTCAGGTCACTGCTGCCCTTCTGGCAAGGCTGGACCCTGTAGGTTCAGGTGATCTCTGCCAGAGTGATTCCTACAACACAGAGCTCAGAACAAGGGTTATTTGCAGCAGTTAGTGTCCATCATGCAATTTAGTTCATGGGCTAGTTTCACCCAGAATCAAATCTCCTTGAGGCACACATCGGACTTGTCCATCTTCTCTCATTACCTACCAAGTACATCCAGGTCCTTGAGCGAAAGCAACCCCACGGATGGGTTTGCCTTTGCCCGAGGCAGGAATAACCCAGACTGTTTTTCCCAGCATGTTCTTAACATGCACTACAGGGACTTTATCTCCTGCCACAGTGCGCAGAAGTTTTGATTGAGCTGGGCCAGCATGGTTGGCAGATCCTCTGGTGTTGACTAACCAGGTGGCCTTTGCCAAATGTGTATCCCAATTTTTGAGAGTTCCACCCCCCATTGCCCTCAGGGTGGTCTTTAACAGCCCATGGCACCGTTCGACCTTCCCAGAGGCAGGTGCATGGTAGGGGATGTGGTACACCCACTCAATGCCGTGCTCTTTGGGCCAAGCATCTATGAGGCTGTTTCAGAAGTGAGTCCCACTGTCTGATTCAATCCTTTGTGGGGTGCCATGTCGCCACAAGACCTGCTTTTCAAGGCCCAGGATAGTATTTTGGGCAGTGACATGGGGCACAGGACGTGTTTCTAGCCACTCCGTGGTTGCTCCTTTTTTTATGTTTACTTCCTCCTTTTTTTATGTTTAACAAATTTAGGGTTCAGGCTACCATCTTTTCATATTCCCGTCTGAAGCTTTGCATACTGTGAAAAATGTTCCACTATTCAAATTCTGAAATGTATTGCAAAGCAAACTCAGTTAAACCAGTATTTGTAAGCCCTGACTACTCAGTTTACTGGAGAGCAAGGCTTTCTGGTAACAGTGTAATCTGCAGTGTGGGCACCGAATGTAACGGATTGCAAACCAGTTTAATCTTTTTTAATTAAATCTAATGCTGCCAGTGCAATTTTTATTTTGATATATATGTATAAGGAGGCAGTTTCTCTATTGTATTTAAAACTGTGCACATAAGGGGTTTTGGGGGGATCAGAATCTATCTGCTTCCTGGGTAACTTATCCTCTTGTATTTTAAACAAAAGGAATGAAAAATGTTGCATATAATCTGAGGATAAACAGGACATAAATCATAAGTATTAAGTTGCAATTAGGGGGAGGAAAGTTTAGGAAGCTTGAATCTTAATCCTTGGCTGTATATTTATGAAAATTATATGTTTGAGAGTTAAAGGTTACTTAGTTTCCCAGCACAGTTTGAAGTGACTTTTAAAATTATTTAAGATTTTTGTTACTCTTCTTTTTGAGATTACATAAGCAGAAAGATGATATATATTTAAAAGGTTGCAGCATATTAATTATTTAAAGCATGTATTTTGTAGTCTGTCTGTTTACCAGTGATGGACATTGTTGAGAGAAAAAAAAAAACCACACACACACAAAAAAACCCACAAATCCACAAGCCATTTAATCGTTAAAATGAAGGACTTCAGAATTTAACGGTGGTTGTAGCATCCTTTAATTCGGGAAGGGGTGCGGAAGCTCTGTATTTCACATTTTTTAGTACAAGTTTTTCTCCAACTTTGACAGTGTGAGTACAGAAAGGGCCACTATATTCTCAACATTTAAATGTTTCACTCAATAACTTACAGGAAAAAAAATTAGGTTAAAAAGTCAACAATTAACCCATTTCTTCATTACATAATCTAATAATGAATCAGTGTTCAAACATACCTTAAGGAACATATTTTGATTGTTCCAGTGCAGTCTTTTGTCTGTATTCTAAGTCAAGGCCATTAGCACCAGCTACATTTCCCAAACTATGACAGACAAAATCTTAAGATAGAATGAAACCCCAACTATAGAAATGAAAGCAGTATCATCATAACAGTAACACTACAACATTACACTGGTCTAAGGGACATGGTCTCAGAGAAAATAGCTTAGTGGAAAATGACAACAGTGGTCTGGGTTGTTTTGTCAAAACACGGAGAAAGACTGCTTCTCCACTAAGCTAATCTTCAACAAAAACTGAAATGTCTAGATTGTTACAGACACAGAAAAATCTCAGTGATGATCACAGGAATATTTGATTTATGTAAGAGCTGACAAACTCATTCCTTATTGCCTGCAACTGTCCACCCCTTGCTAGACATGGCCACCTTGAAGCAAAACCATATTTGCACCTCAAATGCTCAACAGTAAGTCATATTAGCACAAACCATTGATGAAGGCAGGTTTTGCTAATATAGCCAAAAGATGGCAAAAAGGGCAAGAGGAAATTCTTCAGAAAAGGGGCAGGTAGAGTGACAACTAGATTCACCAACTTGACTGTCAGCCAGAATTCTCAGTTTTGTTCTCCTACTCCAGATATTTCAATTAAAGGTCTCAAAAAAATATTATCTGTATTTTCCCTTACTGCTTAGTGCTCAACAGGGTTTGCACTTAAATGAACAGAGTAGTGAAAAATGTTTTTTAAATTGTCTATTACTAACCACTTAATTCAACCTTGGAGAATGAAAGCAATTATCGATTACCCTTAATAGCTGCAGCATTAACCACCAGCTTTGCTTATTCTAGCTAGCATGGGAATTTATTACCTTGAGAAGTTTCCCATCTCAGCTCTACATATAATCATTTCACCATGTGTTAAAAATTTGACTTTGTAGAAATATATGAATAGAACAAAATATATGACCTTATAGGATGGAGGTCAAGTTCTATGTGCAAGGGAAATAGTGCTAGATAAGACTGAGGAAAAAGTTGATGGAGAAAACAGCTAGCGGTTTCTACCTTGAAAGTACATAAAGGGAGCTAACACTCCATTAACAGTGAACTGAGACAAAATGGGGTGGCAGAAATTGAATCAGTAGAGAAGTGAAGAATCCCTGTGGTATTCCGCTTGCTACCACCCTCCAGACAGAGTACAGCTACCCTTTGAACCTGACCATCCAACCAGATTTTTTTACCCATCAAGTTGTCCGTCAATCCTGACCATAACATCCTAACTTGGATATCTTTAGTAAAACGAGAAATCTATTCCAAAAAGACTTGCTCCATGATTTTCCCAAGAACCAAAGTAAGGCTGACCTGTTTATAGTTCTATGGATTGTCTTTGAATGAAGATCTTACGGCTAATGATCAGAGGATAGGCCAACATGGCTGATGTTGTGGAAGGCATCTACTACAGACTCTATAACCAAGAAGGGGAAGACAGCTCTTTAAATAGCTGAAACAAGCCTCTCGATCACAGGCCTTAGTAGTCATAGGAGACTTCAAAAACCCTGATAACTGCTGGAATGGAAATATGTTGGGGCACAAACAAGCCAGGAGACTTCTGGACAGTGCTGAAGACAATTTCATGACGCAAGTGTTCAGGGACTGCATAGGGACTGGAGTGGTGCAATGGATGGATACAGATTCTTTAGGAAGGTAAGGCCAAAAAGGTGAAGAACAGGTGGTGCTCTATGCAAACACATAGCTTGATTTCATGGAGCTTGCCTTGGAGCAGATGATGAGTTGGTTGGCCTGTTTGCCAATCCTTAATCAGAAGCTCTCAACACAGATAACGTGTTTAGACCTTCATGATGGTGATGACAGGGTTGAGTATTTATGGGTAAGAAACGGAGGGAAGGCCAACATGGGAGATATCATGGTGGGATAGCTGGTAAGTGAGCCAAGAAGGAAAGGAGCAACGCTGGGCCTGTTGTTTGGGAACAGGGAAAGACTTGTGGGTGATGTGGTGAATGGAGGCCATCTTGGGCACAGCAATCACGAAATGAGACAGTTTTCAATTCCTGAAGAAATAAGGAGGGGGTTTGGCAGAACTGACACCTTGGACTTCTGGAGGGCAGACTTTGGCCAGTTTAGGAGACTGGTAGACAGAGTCCGTTGGGAGGCAGTGTTGTGGTTTAACCTCTGCTAGCAATAAACCTCGGTTTGATGTCTGAGTGGAGACCAGTGACGAGTGGCATTCCTCAGGGGTTGGTATTGGGACCAATACTGTTCAACATCTTTGTCAGCAACATGAACGGTGGGATTGAGTGCACCCTCCACAAGTTTGCCAATGACACCAAACTGTGTGACCGGGTCGACATGTTGGAAGGAAGCCATGCCATCCAGAGGGACCTTGGCAGGCTGGAGAGGTGGGCCTGTGGTCTGTGCCAACCTCATGAAGTTCAACAAGGCCAAGTGCAAGGTCCTGCACCTGGGTCGGGGCAATCCCAAGCACAAGTACAGGCTGGACGGAGAATGGCTAGAGAACAACCCTGAGGAGAAGGACTTGGGGATACTGGTGGATGAAAAGCTGAACATAAGCCGTCAGTGTGTGCTGGCAGCCCAGAAAGCCAACCATTTCCTGGGCTGTATCCAGAGAAGCATGTCCAGCAGGTCAAGGGAGGTGATTCTCCCCCTCTACTCTGCTCTCGTGAGACCCCACCTGGAGTACCGCGTCCATCTCTGCGGGTCTCAACATAAGACGGATACTGACCGGTGGGAGCCACGAAGAGGAGGGCCATGAAGATGATCAAAGGGCTGGAGCACCTCTCCTATGAAGACAGGCTGAGAGAATTGAGCTTGTTCAGCCTGGAAAAGAGAAGGCTCTGGGGAGACCTTTTATTTTACTTTTCAGCTCCCTTTTTCAGATAGGGATTCAAAATCATGTTCTAATAAGGAGATGTGAGGCTGACAGTGTGGTTAACCTAAATTTGTCAAATCAGACCTATTCATTTTGATTTTGTACTTTGTCAGTTACAGGAGGATCGTCTCTCTTCACTTTCAGATGTCAATTACTGGCTTGACTGTAATTACTTAGATGAGCAAAAGAGGATTTGTTCTTAAACCTGCACCCCTTGGTGTATTAGATGTAAGTGGAGGTGGAGGGAGGTGGGCTAGAGGGGTGTTGCCTCTCTGGGAAGAGGTCAGGGACTGCCCTGTGCTGGACAGAGCTGGCTTGGCAATGGACCCACCACAGGCCAAAGCTGAGTCCATCAGCAAAGTTTGTGGCACCTCTGTGAAAACATATTTAAGAAAAGGCAGAAAACATTGGACACAGAGAGGCGGAGGGAACATAGTGAGAAACAACAGAGGCAACACCAAGGTCAGAGAAAGGAGGAGATGATCCATGGTGCTGGTGAAGATATTCCTTCCAGCCTATGGAGGATCCATGTCAGAGTAGAAGGTTATTCCTAAGCAAACTGCTGCCCATGGGGAGCCCACAACAGAGCAGAGGAAAAGTGTGAGAAGGAAGAAGCAGCAGAGAGAAACCATTATGTACTGACTGTAACCCCCACACACCCATGCCCCTTGTGCAGCTCAGTGGGGGTGGGGTGGAGGAGTCGGGAGTGAAGTTGAGCATGGGAAAGGTGTTGGTTTAATGTTTGTCTTTTTGTTTAATTTTCCCCAAGTCAAGTCTGGTTTGCCTGTGACCATAATTGGTAAGCAATCTCCCTGTGTTTATATCGAACCATGAGCTTTCATGTTCCTCTTCTGCTGAGAAGGGAAAGTGAGCAAGCAGCTGAGTGGGAGTTTGGCAGTTAGTTAAGGCTAACCCACCACATTCGGTCAGTGTTAATAATGTACTAGGACTCTTCCACTCTGAAACCTTGACATATAAAATAGTGTAGATTTCAATTATTTCACCATTCATTTCCATAATGTTTTAGAAGTTTAGTATTCACCCAAAATATATACATAAGTATACAAGAGCCTGAAGCTAATCTACATAAGCATGTCTTTAAGGTGAATTCTGGTTACTCATTTATTCCAAAACTACTTTTACCTCAGCAGTACATCTGAGTTGATATGTAATCTGTGGGTGACTTGTTTGTTTGTTTGTTTGTTTAACAGATGCCAAAGATGATGAGTAGAAAGATTAAGCTTTGGGATATTAATGTCCATATAACCTGTCATTTATGCAACGGATACCTGATTGATGCCACCACTGTAACAGAATGCTTACATACTTGTAAGTAGGAATATAATGTTGTAAGCTAAAATTGGTTTTTTCCTTACTTAATGTGCTAGATGTCTTAACAGTTTTAGTCGAAGTTTAAAGTTCTGTGTATCAGCCAGAATAATGCAAGGTTTGCTATACACTTATAATTTTTCAACAAAAATATATTGTTTTGTGACACAAGAAGAACAAACTTGAAACCTTATATAGTAAATGGTAATGTATACATTTAGGGATGTAGTTTTTGTGCTGATTAGAAGAAATGTGGCATGTGTTACAGAGTTTGTGATGTTTGAGATTTGCCAGAGAGGATAATTTTTTCCACTACATTTGATTTTTAGATACTGTTCATCAGCTTTAACGTATTTGCTTTTCTTGGTTTTGTTCCCATTCCTTTTTTAGCTCATTCTCGAGTCCCTTCTCCACGTGCTCCAAATCTCAAGTTCCTTGGTGTTCTGCTTGAAGTAAAGCATTTAAAACCCTAATCTAAGCTCTTGCTTGGTTTTTTCCCAAATTCTGTAATGCTGCCATTAACTATAAAAATTAGTCTTGCTAGAGGGTCACTTTTTCATGGTTCTCAAATGTATTTATTTGTTCAACTTCATTAAGTTCACATGGTGCCACTCCATAAGCCTGTCAAGGTCCTTCTGGATGACATCCCTTCACTCTAGCAAATCAATTGCTCCACTCAGCTTGGTGTTGTCTGCAAACTTGCTGAGGGTGCACTCAATCCCACTGGCTACATCAATGATAAAGATATTTATTAGAATTGGTCCCAGTCCGGACCCTTGAGGGACACCACTCTTTAATGGTTTCCACCTGGGCATTGAGCTGTTGACTGTAACTCTTTGGATGCAGCCATCCAGCCAATTCCTTACTCATCTAACAGTCCATCCACCAAACCCATCTCTCCAATTTTGAGAATGTTGTGGAGCACACTGTCAAAGGCCTTACAGAAGTCCAGGTAGATGATGTCCGTATCTTTTCTCTTGTCCACTGATGCAATCCCTCCATCGTAGAAGACCACGAGATTAGTCAGGCAAAATTTGCCTTTGGTGAAGCCATGCTGGCTGTCTCGAATCACCTGCCTGCCTTCCATATGCCTTGACATATCTTCCAGGACGATATGTTACATGATCTTACTAGGCATGGGAGTGAGGCTGACTGGTCAGTAGTTCTCAGGGTCCCTTTTTAAAAATGGTTGCAGTTCCCACAGTCCCTGCCTTGAGGCTCAGGGGCTTGAGAGATGTAGGAAGAGAGATTACCATTGAAAACTGAGGCAAAAAAATTGTTGAGTACCTCAGTCGTCTTCATGTTGGTTGTCATTAGTTCCCATGTCTTATTTATCAGAGGGGTACATTTTCTTTCATATTCCTTTTCTGGCCAACTTACCTATAGAAGCCCTTTTTATTCTTCTTCACATCCCTTGCAAAATTCAGCTCCAGCTGTGCCTTAGCTTTCCTGGTCCCATTTCTACACATCCAGGCAGCGTCCCTGTATTCTTCCCCAGATGCATGTCCCTGGTTCCACTGCCTATGGGTTTCCTTCTTGCACTTTAGTTTGACCAGAAGGTCCTTACTCAGCCATGCCGGTCTCCTGCCTTCCTTGCCCGATTTCTTACACATGGGAACCGAGAGCACTTGCGCTCTAAGAAAAATGTCCTTCAAGAGCTGCCAGCTCTGTTAAGCTGCTTTGCCTCTGAAGGTAGTTTCCCAGGATGTCACATGTGCTAGTTCCTTAAACAACTGAAAGTTTGGTCTCCTAAAATTCAGGCTCTTGACTCTACTCTTCACTTGGCCCATCCATAGCTCTCAAGATTGTGAATTCTACCAGGGCATCATCACTGCAGCCCAGGCTGCCTGCCACCAGTCTTGACCTCTCTATTTAGTTCACCTGTGTTGGTGAGCAAGAGGTCCAGTAACCCTTCTCCTCTGGTCCGGCTGTCTGTCACCTGGATTAAGAAATTATCCTCGATGCACACCAAGAGTCTCCTGGACTGCTTACACCTTGCTGTGCTGCTTTTCCAGCAGATGTCAGGGTGATTGAAGTCCCCCAGCAGCAACAGGACCGGTGTGCATGAGGATTCCTGTAGCTGAAGCAAGAATGCTTTGTCCACAGGCTCCCCCTGGTTAGGCGGCCTGCAGTAAACACCAGCCACGAGGTTTCCTTTGTTGGCTTGGCCCCTAATTTTTATCCATAAGCTCTCAACCTGATCGTCGCTGTTTTTCAAAGACAGCTCTGTGCAGTCAGTCCATTCCTTGCCTGTCCCTTCTGAACAGCTTATAACCATCGATTGCAGCACTCCAGTCGTGCGATTTGTCCCACCGTATTTCTGCAATAGTGATTAGATCATAGCTTTCTAGCTTCATTGTGGCTTCCAGCTCCTCCTCCTTGTTGGTTACTAATACCTCAGCATCCCCTGGCAATTGTCTGGTGCTCAGAACTCCATCCTTTTCCCCTGTTAAGTCTAGTTTAAGGCCCTCCTTATAAGTCTGTCCAGCTTGATCAGGTGAATCCCTGGTGAATTGCCCTACTGGCCTTTGGTGTTGGTCTGGGTATTGGAGAGACAGCCTTGATGCTGTGGGAGTGCTGCTCAGGATTAGCTGAAACACTGGTGTGTCATCAACACTGTTCTAGCTATCAGTACAAAGCACAGCACTGTGAGGGCTGCTATAGGTAAAGTTAACTCCATCCCAGCCAAACCCAATTCTTTTTGCAGGTCAAAAGTCTTTTTCTGATTAGCTGTGTGCCATGCCAAGAGTGTTTTTTTCTAACTTCAGGCATCATGCTGTCCACCCCATAATATTCTGGCGGTGGAAGAGGGTCTACATAATTTTGATTTTCAGCAGTTCTGAAAAAAAAGGGGGGGGGGGGGGGGGAGGGGGGGATAACCTTTGCAGCCTGCTATTCCCAATGCTTGGGGAAGGCTGCTTAGCTTAATGGATTAAAAACTGTAAAGAGTCTATTAAACGAATACTCAGGCTGGGTACTTTTATGCACATGAGTTTACCACCTTGGGTGATTAATTGCAAGTCCATTTTTCCTTTCAAAAGCTGGCTAATAACGAAGTAGCCATCGCAGCCTTTGTCATGTGTTAGGAAATAATAGCCGCAAAACTCTGTGTCCATAAACAACCGAATAAAGTCAATGAGATATGTTCCCCTTAAACTACCATTCTCCTTCAGTTTTCCTTTCCATCCCTTCTTCTTCATCCCAAAGGGCATCTGGAGATGAGTCCATGACCAAAATGCATGTCATTAGGATTAGAGTAGCCACGTTGCCTGTTGCGGGGGTTTGGGTAGATACATATCCTGTCGCGGGGGGTTGAGTAGCTGCAGTACCCATTACAGGGATTTGGGTGGCCACATGGACCGTCACATGGGTTCTGGTACCTGCACAGTGCCAGCATTCGCACTGAGCACTGGTAGCAGATGGGGTTGTATTTCCAAATAGTTGTTTAACCCTGAGGAAGATCTGGACAACGTGCAGGAGCATGATAATTCCTAGCAATAAGACATTCCAAGAATACAGAAAGTTTCCAAAATACTCATAAACTATTGTCATTGCCCTGGTAGAAAATGGAAAAAATGCGGGACAATTTCTCCTCCATATGTTGGCTCCCCAAAAAGGTGAAAGGTGTAATTATTAATAGTCTCCAGGAGATGGCCCCCGAAGTACCCGGGTGATGACAATTCTGAATACAGATACTGGATTGTTCCCACCACCAGCGTTACACCGCTCAGCCGAGCAATACCCTTCAACCAGGCTCCAACACTGATAATCAGCATAACAAGGAACACGTAGGGCAGTAGATCCCACAGTTCTAATAACAACTTTAAGAGAAAAGAAGTCAAAATTCTGACCAGCCACCACCAAATCATTATAATGAATAATGTTTTAACACACTCTGATCACATCTGTCGTTATCTCAACCCTTTGAGCCCCACGTTGGGCACCAAAAAGGACTGTCATGGTCTAACCCCAGCCAGCAACTAAGCACCACACAACCGTTCGCTCACCTCCCCCATCCCCCTGGGGGATGGGGAGGAGAATCGGAGGAAAAGACAAGAAAAGTCATGGGTTGAGATAAGAACAATTTAATAATTAAAAATAAATAAAATAATGATACAAATAATACTAGCAATACTAATATTACTACTAATAATATGTAATGAAAATAATTTAAAGAAACCCCAAATGATACAACTGCTCACCACTCGCTACTGGTTAGGCAGCCTACAGTAAACACCAGCCACGACATTTCCTTTGTTGGCTTGGCCCCTAATTTTTATCCATAAGCTCTCAACCTGTTCATTGCTGTTTTATTAAAGACACCTCTTTGCAGTCAGTCCATTTTTTCTTACATAGAGGGCAGCTCCCCTACCACTCCTTCCTTGCCTGTCCCTTTTCAACAGTTTATATCCATCAATTGCAGCATTCCAGTCAGGTGATTCATCCCACCATGTTTCAGTGCTAGCAGTTACATCATAGCTTTCTAACTGTACAGTAGCTTATAGCTCCTCCTGCTTGTTACCTATGCTGCATCCACTGATATAGAAGCACTTCAGCTGGGCTATCAGCCTTGTCACCTTTATAGAGGAACATGCTCCAATTCCTTTGAGGCTTTTCACAGGTGTTTCCCTGTTGGTTCCTAATACATTACCAACCCCTGGCTCTTTATTGCTCAGAACTCCTTCTCCTGCTAAGTCTAGTTTAAAGCCCTCCTTGTAATTCTGGCCAGCTTGTTGGTGAAGACCCTCTTGCCCCACTTGGTCAGGTGAATCCCATCAGCTCTAAACAGACCCAGCTCCTCAAAGGCAGATCCATGATCATAGAAGCCAAAACCTTAAGTATGGTACCAGCCAGGCATTCACCTTTTCAATTAATTTTCTCCTTCCTGAACCCCTTCCTCTGACTGGAAGGATAGAGGAGAACACCACCTGTGCTCCAGATCCTTTTAATATTGCACTGAGGCACATACAGTATCTTTTGATGGTTCTAAGTTGCCCTGTTACAGTATCATTGGACCCTATGCAGAAAAGTAGGAGCAGATGACAATCTGTAGGGTTCACCAGGCTCAGCAGCCTCTCAGTGATGTCACGAATGCAAGCTCCTGGTAGGCTGCAAACTTCTCTACAGAAATTGTCTGGACAGCAAAATCTTCCATGCCTCTCATTAAGGAATCTCTAATTACTACTACTTTATGTGCTTTTATAGTGGCACTGTTTCTAATGCAGTTGGGTGGTTGGATCAACTTTGCATGGTCAGCTTTTCCTGGATCCTGTCTGTTACTCGTGCTCTTCATTCTCCAACCCCAGAGCATCATATCTGCTATGTATAGGCACTTTAGGAGAAGGTTCTTCCTTCTGCCCCGAGCAGAGAAAAGGGTCCAGTCTTCATCTTGTGAGTTTCTTGTGTCAGTCAGCTCAAGGTTGAATTCAGGCTTACCTTCCCCTTGCACAGTCTTAAGGCTGGGCAGTCGCTCAGCCTGGGACAGCACAAAATACCATGTATGGGATCTCCCGCTCACATTCCTGCATACTGCACTGCCTGTTAAGCTCCTTTTGTAATACAGCTACTTGTTTGAGAAGTTCTAGCTGGGCACACTTTTAGCTATGACATCCATTGCTGCCTTACGGTGTTAGGGAGACTTCCAGGTGCTGGATCTCCATGTAACCTGAGGTCTGGACAGCTATTTCAGTCCTTGCGAGGTCTGTTTGGGTGGAGACATCAGCACAGGTAGGCTGTAGTGCTTATGTTGGGGTTTCAGCCTCAGCCTTGTAGTTGCAGTGGGTGGACACCATTTTATTTCAGCAGGTTTCAGTCTCCTTGTAGTTCTCAGAAAAAAATGGCCCACTTACAGAATGGTATTTCTTCTGAAAGATGTCATCCTTCTAATTCCTTGGAGACCTCAAGTTTCTGGGTAGGTTTGCACAGCCACCAGTTAGATGTGGTGACCATCAGGGCTGCAGCCTAAGGCAGCAGGTGAGCTGAGCAGGGAGTAGCCCAACAACGGGCAGAGCACGCTCTCCTTTTTATGAAAACTGCTGACACCACTCCCAACCTACACCACACTCTTGGCTGCTGGTGCATCCTAGGCGCCAGTTATATGCAGATTCCTGGGGTTTTGAAATGGCTATGGGGACCTCTAGCACTGTCCAACTCTTGCCCGCCCCTCTCGTAAGACCTGTCACCTGCCAGCTGGTCCCTCCACAGGCACAGCCCAAGGATATCAGAAACCCACTCAGATACCCCTGGCAACCTCACAAGTTTCTTCAAACTATGTTTTATTTCTTTTTAATTATGAATGTTTTTCTTATTAGTCTGTAGAAGCTGCTTGGTGAAGTATTTGGAGGAAAACAACACCTGTCCAACATGTCGGATTGTTATACACCAGAGCCACCCGTTACAGTATATTGGGTAAGTGTGCAGTATGAAAGGAAAAGCACAACTGGTTACTCTCTGGGCTGTACAAACCTCTCAAATACAGCATAATTACAATTTCTCTCTACATTTTTTATTTTGCTTATTAATATTTTAAACATATATAAAGAAGCTTGATTAGAAGATATAAGATTATTTTAAGAGGTAAGGTAATGAATTTTGCTGTGCATTTGCAATTCTTTTGAAGCAAATCTTTTTCTCTTTAATCGGACTAACACAATGCACTTCACTGTTTAATTCCTGAGTGAAGTTTAATGAGATTTACTCGCTTCCTGTTCTGTATGCCTGGATACAAGGCATAGTTCAGGGACCCTGGAGTGCAGGTAGTCTTTTCATCAATCATCCTGGTCAAAGGGAAGGGGTTTGAAAGGGCCACTTGAATCTGGTGAATAAACAAATGGTTACAGGACTGGTGCCACAGCCAGGGGTTCAGCTACTTAGACCATGGGACTCTCTTTGAGAAACCTGATCAACTGGGATCTGAGTGGGTCCATCTGTCAGAGAAAGGGAAGAGCATCTTCAGTCATAGGCTTGCTGAGCTGGTGAAGAAGGCTTTAAACTAAAGTTGCTGGGGGAGGGGAACCTCAACTCATCCCACTCCTACCAGTTTGATGCCAGTGCCAGCAATAGATGCGCAGAGCCTGGAGAAGGATCACAGATCAGCAAGAGAGCACCACAAAGGAATTCCAGCCACTCAGCTTCACTGGGGGCCCAACTTAAATGCCTCTATGCAAATGCACAAAGCATGGGGAATAAACAAGAGAAGTTAGAGACATGCACATGCCTGCAGGGCTACAATCTTACTGGCACTGCAGAGATGTGGTGGGATGGCTCCTATGACTGGAGCATTGGAATAGAAGGATACAGGTTCTTTAGGAAGGACAGACAGGGGAGATGCGGAGGGGGGGTTGCTCTCTATGTCAGAGACCAGCTGGAGTGCATGGAGCTCTGCCTGGGGATGGATGAGGACTCAACTGAGAGCTTATGGGTCAGGATTAAAGGGCAGGCAGGGACAGGTGTCATTATAGTGGGGGTCTGCTACAGGTCACCTGACGAGGAAGACTGAGTGGATGAGGCCCTCTATAGACAGGTAGGAGCATCCTCACATTCACAAGCCCTGGTCCTCATGGGAGACTTCAACCACACCAAAATCTGTTGGAGGGACAACATAGCAGGGCATAAGCAATCCAGGAGGTTCCTGGAATGCATTGATTCCAGGAACTTCACTTGGAGGAATTGAAGGGAATTTACTTGAAGGAATTGAAATTCCTTCTCCAAGTGATAGAGGAGCCAAAGATGATGGGTGCCATGCTGGACCTTGTTCCAACCGACAAGGAAGGGTTGGCATTATTAATATTCATCTATTATTTCAAGGAATGTCTTTCATGAGAAAAAGAAAAATAGAGTGAAAGAAAATTGAGAGGAAAGAGGAGAGAAAGATGGAGAGGTTTCTCACACCCTTGGATCCAGCATTGTTATCTTGAGTCACTCTCTATCCGTAGGTGATGGGTTGACAAAGGCGAAATGCATGCTCACCTTTTTATAGTCTAGTACGTGTGGGACCACCTCGAGGCTGCAACTTTCTCACATCTGCTGGGTGTTAATTCGGTGGTCTTGGCAAGCAGGAAATGGCTCCTGGAGGTGCTGCAAGTGGGAAAGCATGGTGGCTCTGTAACGCCCCTGCATGGCAGAAGCTTGCCCGCCCTCTGCCATAGGGCAAGTGTGACAAATCGACTCAGTGAGAAAACTGTTTTGACCTGTCTCAGAGTGTACCAAACTGATGTTCTTCATCCACAAGAGGAAGTAGGGAAAAACAGCTCGCTGCCCTGTCTCCATGGGACTCGATCTGTCACTTCATTCATTCCCTCTAGGCAACGCTTTCTATCTTGAGTTGAGGCAAAACAAGCCAAGTTCCTTATTGGTCTTTGACAGGGACCAGTCGAGATGCATCTCTGGGTCCTGTGAGAACCAGCGGATGAGGTTGATAAATATCTATCCATCATATTCGAGAGGATGTGGCAGACTGGTGAAGTTCCCGCTGACTGGGAAAGGGGAAACATAACCTCCATCTTTAAAAAGGGAAAAAAGGAGGACCCGGGAAACTCCAGGCCAGTCAGTCTCACCTCTGTGTCTGGCAAGATCATGGAGCAGGTCCTCCTGGAAATCATGCTAAGGCACATGGAGAATGAGGAGGTGATTGGTGACAGCCAGCATGGCTTCACCAAGGGCAGATCATGCCTGACAAATATGGTGGCCTTCTACAATGAGGTCACGACCTTAGTGGTTAAAGGAAGGGCATCCGTTTTCATTTACCTGGACTTGTGCAAAGCGTTCGACACCGTCCCACATGACATCCTTGTCTCTAAACTGGAGAGGCATGGATTTGATGGATGGACCGCTCGACGGATAAAGAACTGGCTGGCTGGTCGCACTCAGAGAACAGTTGTGGTCAATGGGTCAATGTCTGAGTGGAGACCAGTGACGAGCGGTGTTCCTCAGGGATTGGTATTGGGACTGGCACTGTTCAACATCTTTGACGGCATCAAAGAAGGTGGAATTGAGTGTAATCTCAGCGAATTTGCTGACGACACCAAGCTGTGTGGTGCGGTCGACACGCTGGAGGGAAGGGATGCCATCCAGAGTGTCGTGATAGAGAAAGGATTAGACCGCTTAAAACATTGTGTCAGATATTAAGGGGAAAAAGCTATTTCAATATGAATTTGTGAAAAGCACAACTTAACAGAATTCACTGGCAAGGTCCACTCTATTACTTATTCAACAAGGAAAAGCATAAAAAGTGAAATCAAATTAGCACTTGGTTAGAACAGTTTATATATGGATCAGGAAAAATTATTTACGTAGCATCAGGGAAATTGAATCTCAGTTGTGTTGGTGTGATATATATATAGGGATTAGGGAAAAAGGGTAAGGAAGTTCCTTCTGTTGAGTCACGAGGTTTAGAGTGGAACCCCTCGCTTTCTAAACCTCTCAAAGAGAAGTCCAGGGGTAGCTTAATCCACTACTAGTCCCAGACTTGGTCAATGGTTTATGACTAAGGGATTAGGTGTAGAGATCACACGTGGTAAGTTTGAGTTTTCTATAACTTCAGAGTAGCAGCAGTTTCAAAATAGAATCAGTTTAAAGTTTGTTAATGCTATTGAGTCACACAATTAGATTATATAATTTCCTAGAAAAATTAACTATCAATGAATTAATACAGCAACTTAATCAAAGACAGTGTTATCAACATGACAACATAAAATAAACAAAATTTATCAACATAAAATTGCATACACACACACAAAAGCATAGATGTAGAGATATATAATCAAAGGTATACCTGTGAAAATTTTTCCTTGAGTTCATTGAAAATATTCTAATCAGACACCTTTGCATCTCTCAACAGGCACAGTTGAGCCTTAAGGACGTTTTCACCCTAAGTTGCAAGGTCCACTGATTCCACAGACTTAAGACTGTGAAATCCTAGATGTGTCCCACTCGGAGGTAGATACTGGTGGATACACTGCAGTCCAGCAGAGCTCAAAGGGTCTCACTTGGGACTCCTGTTTATAGGATTGTGAGATAATTGACTTTAGGCATCAGTAACTTTCCACTTTGACCACAATTCGGGATGGTAATTACTAGAATGTCAGTAACTGATGATACCAACTTGCCCAAGTCCCAAGGTTGTCAGGGAATGATTAGTTATTCTATTCTTATTCCCAGTGCAGCTAGATGATCGAATTCCTGGTACACCCACTGGTCAGGCAGCTGCACTCTCAGTATGGTCAGTATTGTTGCCTACCTTAGTGTCTTGGTTTAACTCTGGCCAGCAAAATACCACAAAGCTGCTCACACACCTTCTCCCCCCCCCCCCGCCTCCGCCTCCACCAGAAGGGAAGAAATTGGAGGAAAAAGGCAAGGAAGCTCGTAAAATTGAGATAAGAACTATTTACTAATTGGATATAAATGAATAATACATATATATTAATATGTAACAATACTACTAATAATAAGTAAAATAATAGAAAATAAAACATATGATACAGTTGCTTGCCACCCACCGACCAATGCACAGCTAGATCCCGAGACATGAGAGCCAGAGCCTGAGAGCTATCACAGCAGAGTCCGAGAAAGCACCAGAAGCGATGGCATGACTGGGAAAGCTAACTGCCCACCAATTCGTGAATGAACCAGCAAATAAAAGAATTAGCAAAAGAGTTACCAAAGGAGTTAAGGACCTAACCAGGGGAGTTAGCAAAGGAGAAAAAAGAGTTATGGAGAGAGGCAAAGAGTTATGGCCCACAAGTCCACTCCCCGCTTAAGTGCTGAGCATGATGTACTATGGAATGAAATAGAATCATAGAATGGTTTGGGTTGGAAGGGACCTTAAAGATCATCAAGTTCCAAACCCCCTGCCATGGGCAGGGACACCTTCCACTAGACCAGGTTGCTCAAAGCCTCATCCAGCCTGGCCTTGAAGACAGCCAGGGACAGGGCATCCACAACTTCTCTGGGCAACCTGTTCCAGTACTTCACCACCCTCTCCAGGAAGAAGTTCTTCCTGATATCCAATCTAAATCTCCCTGCTTTCAGTTTCAACCCATTACCCCTTGTCCTGTCACTACAGGCCCTTGTAAAAAGTCCCCCTCCAGCTTTCTTGTAGGTCCCCTTCAGGTACTGGAAGGCTGCAATAAGGTCTCCCCGAAGCCTTCTCTTCTCCAGGCTGAACAAGCCCAATTCTCTCAGCCTTTCTTCATAGGAGAGGTGCTCCAGCCCTCTGATCAGCTTCGTGGCCCTCCTCTGGACTTGTGCCAACTGGTCGATATCCTTCTTAAGCTGAGGGCTCCACAGCTGGACACAGTACTCCAGGTGGGATCTCACAGGAGCAGAGTAGAGGAGGGGAATCACCTCCCTCGATCTGCTGGCCACACTTCTCCTGATGCAGCCCAGGATACAATTGGCTTTCTGGGCTTTCAACGCACACTGCCGGCTCATGTTCAGCTTCTCGTCCACCAGTACCCCCAAGTCCTTCTCCTCAGGGCTACTCTCGATCCATTCTCCACCCAGCCTGTACTTGTATTTGGGATTTCCCCGACCCAGGTGCAGGACCTTGCACTTGGCCTTGTTGAACTTCATGATGTTGGCAGAGGCCCACCTCTCCAGCCTGCCAAGGTCCCTCTGGATGGCATGGCTTCCTTCCAACATGTCGACCCGATCACACAGTTTGGTCTCATCGGAAAACTTGCTGAGGGTGCACTTGATGCCATCGTCCATGTCACTGACGAAGATGTTAAACAGGACCGGTCCCAACACCGATCCCTGAGGAACGCCACTCATCACTGTTCTCCACTCAGACATTGACCCATTGACCACAACTCTCTGAGTACGACCAGCCAGCCAATTCTTTATCCATCGAGCGGTCCATCCATCAAATCCATGCCTCTCCAGTTTAGAGACAAGGATGTCATGTGGGACGGTGTCGAACGCTTTGCACAAGTCCAGGTAAATGACATTGGTTGCCCATCCTTTATTCACCAAGGTCGTGACCTCATTGTAGAAGGCCACCATATTTGTCAGGCATGATCTGCCCTTGGTGAAGCCATGCTGGCTGTCACCAATCACCTCCTCATTCTCCATGTGCCTTAGCATGATTTCCAGGAGGACCTGCTCCATGATCTTGCCAGACACAGGGGTGAGACTGACTGGCCTGTAGTTTCCCGGGTCCTCCTTTTTTCCCTTTTTAAAGATGGAGGTTATGTTTCCCCTTTCCCAGTCAGCAGGAACTTCACCAGTCTGTCACGACTTTTTGAATATGATGGATAGAGGTTTCGCAACCCCATCCACCAATTCTTTCAGGACCTGCGGATGTATTCCATCAGGTCCCATGGACTTGTGCACCTTCAGGTTCCTCAGGTGTTCCCGAAGCTGATCCTCACTAACCATGGGTGGCTCTCCATTCTCCCAGTTCTTGCCCTTGTCTTCCATGACTCTGGGGGTATGGCTTGCGCCCTTGCCAGTGAAGACCGAGGCAAAAAAAGCATTGAGTACCTCGGCCTTGTCCATGTCCTGGGAAACCACTCTCCTGTTTCCTTCTGCAGAGGGCCCACATTTTCCCTGGTCTTCTTTTTATCCCCTATGTACCTATAGAAGCCCTTCTTGTTGGCCTTGATGTCCCTGGCCAGGTTTAATTCTGTCAGGGCTTTGGCTTTCCTAACCTCATCTCTGACCTCTCGGACAATTTCCCTGTCATCCTCCCAGGCTCCCTGTCCTTGCTTCCACTCACTGTAGGCTGCTTCTTTTTATTTTACTTTGTCCAGGAGCTGCTTGTTCATCCACGCAGGCCTCCGGGCACTTTTACCTGACTTCTTGGCTTGCAGACTGGAGCATCTAGAATTTCCCTGTTTTGCCTGCCAGGTGTTCTCCTGGTGAGCAGTGATTTTTCTCCAGGCTCTGGGCATCTCTTGGTGTCCCTGCTGGTTCTGTCCCACTCCCCCTTCCAATCTAGTTTAAAGCCCTATCGATGAGCCCTGCCAATTCATGGGCTAGAATCCTTTTTCCCCTTGGAGACAACTGTACTCCATCTGTCGCCAGCCAGCCTGGTGCCATATAAACCTCCCCCTGCTCAAGGAACCCAAAGCTCCACTGCTCACACCAGCCTCGGAGCCATGTGGTGATCAGTTGTGCTTTCCTATTCCTCTCAGCATCCTTCCCTGCTGCTAAAGGGATTGAGAACACTACCTGTGCCCCGATCCTGCAACTATTCACCCCAGTGCCCTGAAGTCTCTTTTGATGTCTTGTGGATTCCTCTCCTCGAGCTCGTCACTGCCCACCTGCATTACCAATAGAGGGTAATAGTCACAGGGCTTTACCAGATCAGGGAGTTTCCTGGTGATGCCCCTAACCTGGGCCCCAGGGAGGCAGCAGACTTCCCTGTGGGATGGGTCTGGGCAGCATATCGGGCCCTCTGTTCCCCTCAGAAGGGAATTGCCTACCACAATGACCCTCCTCCTTTTTTTAACGGAGGCTGTTGCGGGGCTGACGGGGTTGTCCTATGAAGCTCCCTGGAAGGACCTTCCTCTGCCAATGCCTGGCCCAATACTCCTTCAGTTAGTTTGGGTTGGCTGTCTGAACTGTGTGTTCCCCCACACTGCCTGTAGTGATTAAGTTAGGAACGCAGCTGCAGTATCAGAAGCTGAGAAACACCTGGATTTTGGGGCAAGCACTCCCCAGCACCAGCTAAAAAGACACCTTATCAGTACTTTTCTCAGCGTAAATCTAGGAACATAGCTTCATACCAGCCACTGTAAAGAAAGTTAACTCTTTCCTCACTAAACCCAGCACACCTGCCCATGGCAGGGGGCTTGGAACTAGATGATCTTTAAGGGTCCCTTCCAACCCAAACCATTCTATGAAGAAGGGTGGAATAAAGGTGTTTTTAAGATTTGGTTTTGTTTCTCATTATCTTACTCTGATCTGATTGGTAATAAATTTTCCCCAAGTTGAGTCTGTTATTGTTATCTTGACCCACAAGCCTTTTGTCTTATTTTTCTCCCACCCTGTCCAGCTGAGGAGCTGAGCAAAAAAAGTGCCTTTGAGGTACCTATTGAGTACCTCAGCCTTATCGATGTCCTGGTATCTTAGTCTATATTTTGCACCTGTTAGTCTATATTTTGCTTCACCCTATAATACATGAAGCAGAGTGGGTGGTGCCAACCCGGTGCCCGCGGCACTGCAAGACCAGCAGGGAAGGGGTGGGGATGGGGATGGAAAGGGTTACAGTTGGGCATGACCCAGGAAGGCGGAAGGGTCTGTGCTGGGTTCAGTCAGGGAAGGGTTAACTCCCTTTACTCTGGTTGCCAGGGAACTATGTTGCTGGATGCTAAGAGAAAACATTGATAAGGCCTCAGATAGTGCTGGGGATGGCCTGCACTGAACTCAAGGTCTTTTGTCCGCTTCGGATACTGTAGCTGACCCAGACTGACCAAGGAAGTATTTCATTCCATAGTACGTCATGTTCCGGGACTCTTGGGCGGGGAAGGGGTTCTGGTAGCCATTACTCTGCCCTTCTCTCTCTCCCTTACTCACTTTCTGATCTGTCCAGGGAACTTGCTAACCCTCCTGTGTTAGCTGCTTTGCTAACTCCTGTGCTGGCTCCTTCGTGTGGGAGTTGATGGGTCGTTTAGAGTTCATGGCTGCGCCATCACTGTTAGGGTTCGTTCGGAATCTGCTGCAGTAGCTCCTGGGCTCCGGCCCTCGGGCTGTGGCTCTCGGGCTGTGATCGCTCTCGGGCTGTGGTTTTCGGGCTCTCTGGGTCTGATTTTCATCACTCAACATCTGGGTGTGCATTGGTCAGGGGTTGGTGGGAAATTGTATCATATTGTACATATTTTACCATATGTTCTCTCTTCTACTATTTTAATTATTTATTATTAGTAGTATCTGTATATATTGATTTGGATTTAATTAGTAAATAGTTCTTATCTCAATTTTACGAGCTTCCTTATTTCGTTTTCCTCCAATTCTTCCCCTCTGCTGGAGGAGGGGAGAGGGATTAATGAGAGCGGCTTCGTGGTGTTTTGCTAGCCAGAGTTAAACCACGACAGTCCTTTTTGGCGCCAAACGTGGGGCTCAAAGGGTTGAGATAAGAACAGGTCTGATTACTGTGTGATAAAGCAGATGATTGTGTGATAAGTATTGGTTACAGAGATGTTGTGGTGGTTGGTCAGCACGTTAAGTTCTTGGGTCTTGAAGTTGTTGATAGAACAGTGGGATTTACTGCCTTGGGTGCTCCTTATGATACCGATCATGTGTGCTCTGACCAGATTGAAGAGTCTGATTTGGCTGGTCTGTATACTACTGGTTTGGGGAATAATCATGTATCTGTATGCAGTACTGGCAGCGTTTGCATGTTTCACGTGTCATCTCGTGGGGACTTTCACTAATTACACCTCTTCCCTTTTCTCCTCTGGGACACAGCCTGTAGAGGAGAAATGATTCAGTGGGTTGGATGTGAAGGAACTATTCAGTTGAGTGGATGTGTGGAAATTATTCCAATTTTCTCCCTCTTCTCTCTGGTCAACGGCACAAGTGTATGAGTATTTGGGAAATTTTTCGTGGTCTCGGGGTGACCTATTGCTAGAGTCCAGCTTTTTTCTGATTGTCATTGTGCTCTTGTGTAAAGTTAAAGAAATGTTTTCGAATACTGCCCCATGTGCTACCGGTGTTTGGGGAAGAGGCAGGCCCTGTGCGCTGGCTCCGTCCCCCATGGCTACATCACCGCTCATAAGTAGCTCATTCTCCACATCAACTCCACCCCCACGGCGACGTAAACGCCCCTTGAAGGACGCTACAGCCACTGCATCCCATGCACCACGTCCACCCCTGCAGCAACATCAACTCTTCTCGATGGACACTGCAGCCACTGCACCTCCTGCGCCACCCATACCTCTGTGGCAATGGCAACTCCCCTCGACGAGGCAGCCACTGCACCCTCTGTGCCAGCTCCGCCTTCTGCTGCAGCTCCACCTCCCACTGTGGTTCTATCATCTCCCACAGCAGCTCCGCCCTCCACTACAGTTCCAGCTCCCAGTGTAGCTCTGCCTTCCACAACAGTTCTTACCTCCCACAACAGCTCCCCCTCCTGCTGTAGCAATTGCGAGGGAGACACAAAATGTCAGCCTCTGGAGGAGGCTCCTGGATACTGTGAGGGAAAGGTATCCTTTCAAGGAAAGCGTGCCACATCACATATGCAAATGGACCACCATAGAGAAAGGTATCCAGTATGTGAGGGAACTAGCTGTGCTAGAGTTAGCTTACGGTGATGGGAAGAGGACAGATCCAGATAGAGTTAAGTGCACACGACCCATGTGGCAGATGTTAATGCAGAATGGACCACCCTCGTTAGCCGCCATATTTGCAGTATTGACTTGAAAGGGATGAAGACCCAATAGTGGAGGAGTTGGTTCAAAAGTTCCGGGGATATGAGGACACTGTTTCTTCCCCCATGCGGGCCTGTGTCTCAGCTATAGCGGAACTATCCAAGGAGTTTAAGCAATTCAGAAAGGAGATGTTCCAGTCCCCACCTGCACGAGCCAGTGTCTCAGCCATTAGGAGGAAGCGTTCCTTTCCTCAAAGAAAGGAATATAAAAGGTATCCATCACGCCGTACCCTGTGGTTTTACCTACGTGACCATGGAGAGGACATGAGGAAGTGGGATGGAAAACCTGCCTCGCACTTAGAGAAACGAGTATGTGAACTGAAAGGGAAAAAGCTCACAAGGACTCTTCCCAGAAAATTGTTGCTCCCGTAGCCAAACAGCACCCCTCCAAGACATGAGTGACTGTGAATCAGATCACTTCTAGAGGGACCCTGCCTCCAGCCAGGTGGAGGAAAGGGACAACCGTGTTTACTGGACTGTATGGATTCGATGGCCTGGCACATCAGACCCGCAGGAGTTTAGAACTCTAGTGGACACGGGTGCACAGTGTACCCTCATGCCATCAAGCTATAAGGGGGTACAACCCATCAGCATTTCTGGTGTGACTGGGGGCTCTCAACAACTGACTGTGTTGGAGGCTGAAATAAGCCTGACTGGGAAGGAGTGGCAAAAGCACCCTATTGTGACTGGCCCAGATGCCCCATGCATCCTTGGCATAGACTATCTTAAGAGAGGGTACTTTAAGGACCCGAAAGGGTACCGGTGGGCTTTTGGGATAGCTGCTTTAGAGACTGATGAAATCGAGCAGCTGTCTGTCTTGCCTGGTCTCTCACAGGACCCTTCTGTTGTGGGATTGCTAAAGGTTGCAGACCAACAAGTGCCAATTGCCACCACAACAGTGCATCGGTGACAGTACCGTACTAACAGAGACTCTTTGCTTCCCATCCAGAAGCTGATCCGTCAGCTGGAGAGCCAAGGGGTGATCAGCAAAACCCGCTCACCCTTTAACAGCCCCATCTGGCCAGTGCGTAAGTCTGATGGAGAATGGAGACTGACAGTGGACTATCGTGGCCTGAATGAAGTGACACCACCACTGAGTGCTGCTGTGCCGGACATGCTGGAACTCCAGTACGAGCTGGAGTCAAAGGCAGCCAAGTGGTACGCCACGATTGACATTGCTAATGCCTTTTTCTCCATTCCTTTGGCAGCAGAGTGCAGGCCACAGTTTGCTTTCACCTGGAGGGGCATCCAATACACCTGGAATCGGCTGCCCCAGGGGTGGAAGCACAGTCCTACCATCTGCCATGGACTGGTCCAGACCGGACTGGAACAGGGTGCAGCTCCCGAACATCTACAGTACATTGATGACATCATTGTATGGGGCGACACAGCTGACGAAGTTTTTGAGAAGGGGAAGAAGATCATCCAAATTCTGCTGAAAGCTGGTTTTGCCATCAAGCAAAGTAAGGTCAAGGGTCCTGCACGAGAGATTCAATTCCTGGGAGTAAAATGGCAAGATGGACGTTGCCAGATCCCGATGGACGTGATTAACAAAATCACAGCTATGTCCCCACCAACGAGCAAAAGGGAAACTCAGGCTTTCCTAGGCGTCGTGGGTTTCTGGTGGATGCATATTCCAAATTACACTCAAATTGTCAGCCCTCTCTATGAAGTGACCCATAAGAAAAATTATTTCAAATGGGGCCCTGAGCAGCGCCAAGCCTTTGAACAGATCAAGCAGGAGATCGTGCATGCAGTAGCCCTTGGACCAGTCCGGACAGGGCCAGAGGTAAAGAATGAGCTCTACACCGCAGCCGGGGAGAATGGCCCTACCTGGAGTCTCTGGCAGAAAGAACCAGGGGAGACCCGAGGTCGACCCCTAGGATTTTGGAGCCAGGGATACAGAGGATCTGAGGTCCGCTACACTCCTACCGAAAAAGAGATACTGTCAGCTTATGAGGGAATCCGATCTGCCTCAGAAGTGGTTGGGACTGAAGCACAGCTCCTCCTGGCACCTCGACTACCAGTGCAGGGCTGGATGTTCAAAGGCAGAGCCTCTTCTACTCATCATGCCACCAATGCTACAGGGAGTAAGTGGGCTGCCCTGATCACACGACGAGCTCGCATAGGAAATCCCAGTCGCTCAAGAATCCTAGAAGTGATCATGGACTGGCCGGAAGGCAAAAACTTTGGGATGTCACCAGAGGAAGGGATGACACAGGCTGAAGAAGCCCCTTTGTACAACCAGTTGCCAGACCATGAGAAGCAGTATGCCCTGTTTACTGATGGGTCTTGCCGCATTGTAGGGAAACACTGGAGGTGGAAAGTTGCTGTATGGAATCCTACATAACAAGGGACAGAAACTGCTGAAGGACAAGGTGAATCGAGTCAATTTGCAGAGGTAAAGGCCGTCCAGCTGGCTCTGGACGTTGCTGAATGAGAGAAATGGCTGGTGTTTTACCTCTACACCGACTCATGGATGGTGGCGAATGCACTGTTGGGGTGGCTGCAGCAATGGAACAGAACAACTGGCAGTGCAGAGGCAAACCCATCTGGGCTGCTGCGTTATGGCAAGACATTGCTTCCTGTCTAGACAACCTGGTCGTCAAGGTGCGTCACGTCGATGTCCACGTACCCAGAATTCGAGCTACTGAAGAACATCAATACAATCAGCAGGTGGATCAAGCTGCTAACATTACAGTGGCTCAGATGAGTCTGAACTAGCAACATAAAGGTGAGCTGTTTATGGCTAGGTGGGCCCATGACACCTCAGGCCACCAAGGGAGAGATGCCATGTACAGATGGGCTTGTGAACGAAGCCTGGCAGGTTGACTATATCACACTGCCCAAAACCTGCCAAGGCAAGTGCCATGTGCTCACAATGGTGGAGGCAACCACCAGGTGGCTGGAAACATATCCTGTGCCCCATGCCACTGCCCGGAATACTATCCAGAGCCTTGAAAAGCAAGTCCTGTGGTGACATGGCCCCCCAGAGAGGATTGAATCAGATAAAGGGACTCATTTCTGAAACAGCCTCATAGACACTTGACCCAAAGAGCACGGCATTGAGTGGGTGTATCACATCCCCTACCATGCACCTGCCTCTGGGAAGGTTGAACGGTGCAATGGGCTGTTAAAGACCACCCTGAGGGCAATGGGGGGTGGAACTCTCAAAAATTGGGATACACATTTGGCAAAGGCCACCTGGTTAGTCAACACCAGAGGATCTGCCAACCGTGCTGGCCCAGCTCAATCAAAACTTCTGCGCACTGTGGCAGGAGATAAGGTCCCTGTAGTGCATGTTAAGAACATGCTGGGAAAAACAGTCTGGGTTATTCCTGCCTCAGGCAAAGGCAAACCCATCCGTGGGATTGCTTTTGCTCAAGGACCTGGATGTACTTGGTGGGTAATGAGAGAAGATGGGCAAGTCTGATGTGTGCCTCAAGGACATTTGATTCTGGGTGAAACTAGCCCTTGAACTAAATTGCATGATGGACATTAATTGCTGCAAATAACCCTTGTTCTGAGCTCTGTGTTGTAGGAACCACTCTGGCAGAGATCACCTGAACCTACAGGGTCCAGCCTTGCCAGAAGTGCAGCAGTGACCTGACCTGAGCTGGCATCATCGCCCAACAATCCCACACAACACCTCACCTTTTCTGTCCCGAGTGACCACCTGATGGAACCCAAAGTCATGGACTAATGGACATTTTGCCAATATGGTTCATAGATTAAGGGAATGATATCTGTGTGCGATGGGATGGGAAAGGGGAAGCTGGTTCATGGGAATTTATGGATGGTATGGAACTTAAGCATGATGTAAATGGTATGAAATAAGGGGTGGAGAATGTGCTGGGTTCAGTCAGGAAAGGGTTAACTCCCTTTACTCTGGTTGCCAGGGAACTATGTTGCTGGACGCTAAGAGAAAACATTGATAAGGCCTCAGCTGGTGCTGGGGATGGCCTGCACTGAACTCAAGGTCTTTTGTCCGCTTTGGATACTGTAGCTGACCCAGACTGCCCAAGGAAGTATTTCATTCCATAGTACGTCATGTTCCGGGACTCTTGGGCGGGGAAGGGGTTCTGGTAGCCATTACTCTGCCCTTCTCTCTCTCCCTTACTCACTTGATTGTCTCTCCGCGTCACTTTGCTAACTCCTCTGCTGGCTCATTCGTGTGGGAGTTGATGGGTTGTTTTGAGTTTCTGGCTGCGCCATCACTGATAGGGTTCTTTCACAATCATCTGCTGCGTTCGGTCCTGGGCTCCAGCCCTTGGGCTGTGGCTCTCGGGCTGCGATCGCTCTCGGGCTGTGGTTTTCGGGCTCTCTGGGTCTGATTTTCATCACTCAACATCTGGGTGTGCATTGGTCAGGGGTTGGTGGGAAATTGTATCATATTGTATATATTCTACTATATGTTTCATTTTCTACTATTTTAATTATTTATTCTTAGTAGTACCTGTATATATTGATTTAGATTTAATTAGTAAATAGTTCTTATCTCAATTTTACGAGCTTCCTTATTTCTTCTCCCTCTCATTCTTCCCCTCTGCTGGAGGAGGGAAGGGGGATTAGTGAGAGCGGCTTCGTGGTATTTTGCTAGCCGGAGTTAAACCATGACAGGGTCTGAGGGGGCTTCCGGCCATGGGGGCAGGGGACTTTTTTGTTGTGGGGACCTTGTGTCGAGTGCTGGGTGCTCAGGTCAAAGAGAGCATCTTTTGTCAGGCAGATTGGTCTAGGGCTCGGGGTTTGAAAGTTTTTTCTTTTGCTTTCCCTGCTCTCAGCTCCCGGGTTGATTGGGGTGGTGGTGGTTTGCTCTCTTCGGTTTGGCTTTCTTTTTCCATTCTCGGGGTTTTTGGATTTTCCTGCTTTGCTTGGAAACTGCTTTTGTCTATCCCCGTGTGTTGAGATCCTGTATCATTTGTTCTACCTTTTTTCTCTGTTTCTTAAATTACTTCTTAGCACTAGCATTGTTAGTAACTCCCTAAGTTTCATTTATATAATTATATAATTCTTAACTCCTACGGGCTTATCCTCATTTTTTTCCTCTGACCCTTCCTCACTGGGAGTGGGGTGGGGGGGCAAAGTGGCAGAGCGACTCGTTGTGCTGAAACGACGACTCCTGGGAAACCAGCTATCCTGTTTCCTTTCACAGAGGGCCCACATTTTCCCTGATCTTTTTTTTATCCCCTATGTACCTATAGAAGCCCTTCTTGTTGGCCTTGATGTCCCTGGCCAGGTTTCATTCTGTCAGGGCTTTGGCTTTCCTAACCTCATCTCTGACCTCTTGGACAACTTCCCTGTCATCCTCCCAGGCTCCCTGTCCTTGCTTCCACCCACTGTAGGCTTCTTTTTTGTTTATTTTACTTTGTCCAGGAGCTGCTTGTTCATCCATGCAGGCCTCAGGGCACTTTTACCCCACTTCCTCTTCATTGGGATGCATTGCTCCTGAGCTTGGAGGAGAAGGTCCTTGAATACTTGCCAGGTTTCGTGGGCCCCTCTTCCCTCCAGGGCTTCTTCCCAAGGAACCTTTCCAATCAGTTCCCTGGAGAGGCTGAAGTCTGCTCTCCTGAAGTGCAGGGTAGCGAGCTTGCTGTGTGCCCTCCTCGTCTCCGTAATGATCTCAAACGCCACCATTTCGTGGTCGCTGCAGGCAAGGCTGCCCTTGAGCTTCACATTCCCCACCAGCCTCTCCCTGTTGGTGAGAACAAGATCCAGCATGGCACCCCTCCTTGTCGGATCCTCTATCACTTGGAGAAAGAAGTTGTCATCAGTACATTCCAGGAACCTCCTGGCTGGCTTGTGCCCTGCCATGTTGTCCCTCCAACAGATATGGGGGTGGTTGAAGTCCCCCATGAGGACCAGGGTTTGTGACTGTGAGGCTGCTGCTCTCTGCCTGTAGGGGGCCTCATCCACTCACTCATCCTGGCCAGGTGGCCTGTAGCAAATTCCTACTACTATCTCCCCTCTCCCTGCCCTCCCTTTAATCCTGACCCATAAGCTCTGGGTCAGGTCCTCATCCATCTCCAGGTGGAGTTCCACACACTCCAGCTGGTCACGGACATAGAGAGCAACCCCCCCTATCCTGGGCCTTGAAAAGCAACTCCTGTGGCAACATGGCCCCCCAGAAAGGACTGAATCAGACAATGGGACTCATTTTTGAAACAGCCTCATAGACACAAATCCCCCCCCTCTATAGAGGGGGATTTGTGAGAGTGGCTTTGTGGTATTTTGCTAGCCGGAGTTAAACCACGACAGAGACTCACTTTTGAGCAAGCAGAAAGTTCTTGTAGAACATTGCAGTGGGTTGACATTGGATAAATGTCAGGTGCCCACCAAAGCCACTCTATCATTCCTTCTCCTCAGCTGGACAGGGTGGGAGAAAAATAAGACAAAAGGCTTGTGGGTCAAGATAACAATAACAGACTCAACTTGGGGAAAATTTATTACCAATCAGATCAGAGTAAGATAATGAGAAACAAAACCAAATCTTAAAAACACCTTTATTCCACCCTTCTTCATAGAATGGTTTGGGTTGGAAGGGACCCTTAAAGATCATCTAGTTCCAAGCCCCCTGCCATGGGCAGGTGTGCTGGGTTTAGTGAGGAAAGAGTTAACTTTCTTTACAGTGGCTGGTATGAAGCTATGTTCCTAGATTTACGCTGAGAAAAGTACTGATAAGGTGTCTTTTTAGCTGGTGCTGGGGAGTGCTTGCCCCAAAATCCAGGTGTTTCTCAGCTTCTGATACTGCAGCTGCGTTCCTAACTTAATCACTACAGGCAGTGTGGGGGAACACACAGTTCAGACAGCCAACCCAAACTAACTGAAGGAGTATTGGGCCAGGCATTGGCAGAGGAAGGTCCTTCCAGGGAGCTTCATAGGACAACCCCGTCAGCCCCGCAACAGCCTCCGTTAAAAAAAGGAGGAGGGTCATTGTGGTAGGCAATTCCCTTCTGAGGGGAACAGAGGGCCCGATATGCTGCCCAGACCCATCCCACAGGGAAGTCTGCTGCCTCCCTGGGGCCCAGGTTAGGGGCATCACCAGGAAACTCCCTGATCTGGTAAAGCCCTGTGACTATTACCCTCTATTGGTAATGCAGGTGGGCAGTGACGAGCTCGAGGAGAGGAATCCACAAGACATCAAAAGAGACTTCAGGGCACTGGGGTGAATAGTTGCAGGATCGGGGCACAGGTAGTGTTCTCAATCCCTTTAGCAGCAGGGAAGGATGCTGAGAGGAATAGGAAAGCACAACTGATCACCACATGGCTCCGAGGCTGGTGTGAGCAGTGGAGCTTTGGGTTCCTTGAGCAGGGGGAGGTTTATATGGCACCAGGCTGGCTGGCGACAGATGGAGTACAGTTGTCTCCAAGGGGAAAAAGGATTCTAGCCCATGAATTGGCAGGGCTCATCGATAGGGCTTTAAACTAGGTTGGAAGGGGGAGTGGGACAGAACCAGCAGGGACACCAAGAGATGCCCAGAGCCTGGAGAAAAATCACTGCTCACCAGGAGAACACCTGGCAGGCAAAACAGGGAAATTCTAGATGCTCCAGTCTGCAAGCCAAGAAGTCAGGTAAAAGTGCCCGGAGGCCTGCGTGGATGAACAAGCAGCTCCTGGACAAAGTAAAATAAAAAGAAGCAGCCTACAGTGAGTGGAAGCAAGGACAGGGAGCCTGGGAGGATGACAGGGAAATTGTCCGAGAGGTCAGAGATGAGGTTAGGAAAGCCAAAGCCCTGACAGAATTAAACCTGGCCAGGGACATCAAGGCCAACAAGAAGGGCTTCTATAGGTACATAGGGGATAAAAAGAAGACCAGGGAAAATGTGGGCCCTCTGCAGAAGGAAACAGGAGAGTGGTTTCCCAGGACATGGACAAGGCCGAGGTACTCAATGCTTTTTTTGCCTCGGTCTTCACTGGCAAGGGCGCAAGCCATACCCCCAGAGTCATGGAAGACAAGGGCAAGAACTGGGAGAATGGAGAGCCACCCATGGTTAGTGAGGATCAGCTTCGGGAACACCTGAGGAACCTGAAGGTGCACAAGTCCATGGGACCTGATGGAATACATCCGCAGGTCCTGAAAGAATTGGTGGATGGGGTTGCGAAACCTCTATCCATCATATTCAAAAAGTCGTGACAGACTGGTGAAGTTCCTGCTGACTGGGAAAGGGGAAACATAACCCCCATCTTTAAAAAGGGAAAAAAGGAGGACCCGGGAAACTACAGGCCAGTCAGTCTCACCCCTGTGTCTGGCAAGATCATGGAGCAGGTCCTCCTGGAAATCATGCTAAGGCACATGGAGAATGAGGAGGTGATTGGTGACAGCCAGCATGGCTTCACCAAGGGCAGATCATGCCTGACAAATATGGTGGCCTTCTACAATGAGGTCACGACCTTGGTGAATAAAGGATGGGCAACCAATGTCATTTACCTGGACTTGTGCAAAGCGTTCGACACCGTCCCACATGACATCCTTGTCTCTAAACTGGAGAGGCATGGATTTGATGGATGGACCGCTCGATGGATAAAGAATTGGCTGGCTGGTCGTACTCAGAGAGTTGTGGTCAATGGGTCAATGTCTGAGTGGAGAACAGTGATGAGTGGCGTTCCTCAGGGATCGGTGTTGGGACCGGTCCTGTTTAACATCTTCGTCAGTGACATGGACGATGGCATCAAGTGCACCCTCAGCAAGTTTTCCGATGAGACCAAACTGTGTGATCGGGTCGACATGTTGGAAGGAAGCCATGCCATCCAGAGGGACCTTGGCAGGCTGGAGAGGTGGGCCTCTGCCAACATCATGAAGTTCAACAAGGCCAAGTGCAAGGTCCTGCACCTGGGTCGGGGAAATCCCAAATACAAGTACAGGCTGGGTGGAGAATGGATCGAGAGTAGCCTTGAGGAGAAGGACTTGGGGGTACTGGTGGACGAGAAGCTGAACATGAGCCGGCAGTGTGCGTTGACAGCCCAGAAAGCCAATTGTATCCTGGGCTGCATCAGGAGAAGTGTGGCCAGCAGATCGAGGGAGGTGATTCCCCTCCTCTACTCTGCTCCTGTGAGATCCCACCTGGAGTACTGTGTCCAGCTGTGGAGCCCTCAGCTTAAGAAGGATATCGACCAGTTGGCACAAGTCCAGAGGAGGGCCACGAAGCTGATCAGAGGGCTGGAGCACCTCTCCTATGAAGAAAGGCTGAGAGAATTGGGCTTGTTCAGCCTGGAGAAGAGAAGGCTTCGGGGAGACCTTAATAGCAGCCTTCCAGTACCTGAAGGGGCCTACAAGAAAGCTGGAGGGGGACTTTTTACAAGGGCCTGTAGTGACAGGACAAGGGGTAATGGGTTGAAACTGAAAGCAGGGAGATTTAGATTGGATATCAGGAAGAACTTCTTCCTGGAGAGGGTGGTGAAGTACTGGAACAGGTTGCCCAGAGAAGTTGTGGATGCCCTGTCCCTGGCTGTCTTCAAGGCCAGGCTGGATGAGGCTTTGAGTAACCTGGTCTAGTGGAGGGTGTCCCTGCCCATGGCAGGGGGTTTGGAACTTGATGATCTTTAAGGTCCCTTCCAACCCAAACCATTCTATGATATGACATCTCTCACAGAATGCCATCCTTTGCATCATAAAGACCATCCTTCCTAGAATTTCTGTTAAACTTGTGTGAGTTTAACTTTTGTCAGTTCTTGTGTTAGCCTGAATGTTGTCTGGATTCCTTTCTTGTTACTGTTATCTCATGTTTGATATTTCAGTTATCCAAGATAAATATTTTTATTTCTTCCAAGACTTTACAGGTATGTAGAGTCTATTTAATACTGAATCTCTAAGAGTAATGTTTTCAATAAAGATGGCTAATTTAAACCTTCAATTTTTCTTTTTTTTTTCCCTGCTAGTCATGATAGAACAATGCAAGATATTGTTTACAAGCTTGTGCCAGGCCTTCAAGAAGGTAAGTTTTCTGGTATGACCTATTTTTACTGAATGTTAAATTTACACATAGTTCCTTTACATTAACGAAAGGAGGAAATGAGGAGAATGTTTATGGGGGGACAAAAAAATCCATCTTCACTTGTTCCGGTTCTAGCACTACTTTTATACTTCAGTGCTTTTTTAACTTGTAGTAGCAGTGTTACTGGAAAAACTTTAGAAATTAAATTTATGGTGTTATTTTAGGGAAAAGTAACATTTTGTAAGCCTAAATAGCACTACAACTTTTTCATGTTGGCATTCCATAATTTGCACATTCTTCAATAAATTGTGTACATATTCCTGTTTTTTTTGACATCGTTGCAGAGTTCTCAGAGGTAGAATACTAATGTAACATGACTTTTAATTTCAGTGAATTTTTCTTCTCCTAAGATGTACTTAAATCCTTTGCTAGCAGGTACCTTTGCATTTGTGTTCTTATAATCTACTTTGATAATGAATTTGAACTAAAGGTATGCTTTATAGTAATTGTTCAGTATTATTTTTCAGTGGTGTGTTGCTACTTTTATTTAGGTAGAATATTTCAATGCAATTAAGCTGTCAAGTGATGACATTATTGGACATTTATAAGCAAGTTTAGGTAAAGAGTTTATTTTAAAATTTTTTCTAAGATATTGAAAATCAGAAATATGGATAAAAATTGAAAACCAGTATTTTGACAGAAATATTGAAGGGGGAAAAACACAAAGTATGGTAGAGTATTTAAAATTTATTTTATATGTAGTAACAGAAGGGTGTAATAATAGCTTTGCAAATGACTTGGTAGTATTCTGCCTCTGGAATAAGAACTAGGGTAACTTGATTATGGCAGCAAGAGTAGAGAAGTAGCAAAAAGTGCTACTACCACTTCCTCCCTGACAAGCTGCTTTTACGGAACAGAGGAAGGTTTTGGAATACCTTGATAAATATTGTTCTAGAACATTATTACATAACTAATATTAACGATTTTAAACAGCGGAAATGAAAAAGCAGAGGGAATTCTATCACAAACTGGGTATGGAAGTACCAGGGGACATCAAAGGGGAGACATGTTCTGCAAAGCAACATCTAGATTTACATCGCAATGGTAAATGGTCTTATGTTTATTCTGGTTTAGGGTGGGGGCGAAGACTGCCATTAAGCATATATATGTATACAAGAACTCACCACTTTGAATTCACCATCTAAGTGCAGTATTTTTTTGCATCACACTTGTTTATAGAATGCGTTCTTTTAGCTGTCTGTAATTGTCATGAAGGAGAGTGGTTTAGGCTGCTTAAAAGATCAGTGACACAAATATTAGGGGGGAAAAGCTAATTTAATATGAATTTGTGAAAAGTGCGACTTAACATAGTTTGATGGCAAAGTCCACTCTATTACTTATTTGACATGGAAAAGCATACAAAGATGAAATCAAATTAGTAGTAGGTTAAAATGGTTTATACATGAATTAAAAATTATTTACACAGGGTCAGGGGAAATCGAATCCAAATTGGGTTGGTGTGGGTAAAGAAATTCCTCCCATTGAGTCATGAGGTGCAGAGTGAAACCCCTCACTTTCTGAACTCCTCAAAGAGAAGTCTAGGGGTGGCTGAATCCACTCTTAGTCCCAGACTTGGTCAGTGGATTATGTCTAAGAGATTAGGTGTAGGGATCACAGTGTGGTGATTTTGTGTTTTGAGTAACTTTGGGAGAAAAGCAATTTAAAATAGCATCAATTTAAAGTTCATTAACACTATTAAAATGTATCACAGAATTATATAATTTCCTAGAAAAACTTAACTATCAATGAATTGACACAGCAACTTAACAAAGTTATCAACATAAAATTTCATGCACACACACACACACACACAGAGACAAATATAGAGATAGATATATATACAAAGGTACCTGTTAAAATTTCCCTTTCAGTTTAGTGAAAACATTCATGTCAGACACCTTTGTATCTCTCACCAGGCAAAGAGTTGAGCCTCAAAGAGGTTTTCAGCCTAAGTTGCAGGGTCCTCTGATTCCACAAATTTAAGAGTTTGTGAACTCAGAGAGGTGTCCCGCTCAGAGGTAGATACTGGGCACAGCCCATTGCGGTCCAGGAGAGCTCAAAGGGTCTCACTTGGGACTCCTGTTTATAGGATTGTGAGATAATTGACTTTAGGCATCAGTAACTTTCCACTTTGGCCACAACTTGGGGTGGTAATTACTAGAATGTCGGTAATTGATGCTACCAACTTTCCGAGTCACAGGGTTGTCAGGGAATGATTAGTTATTCCATTCTTATTCCCACCGCAGCCAGGTGTTCGAATTCCTGGTGCACACTCTGGTCAGGCAGCCAAACTCCCAGTATGGTCAGTACCATTCCCTACCATAGCAGTCCAAGAGTGCTTGGTATGGTCAAGGGACGCTTAACTGCCAAACTCGCTGCATAATGGGCAAGGCTGGATGGGAATCTTTAGGTCATATAGTGATCCAGGAGCTGTGGTGGGGGAAATTTGTTCTGGTGAAGATATTCAGTAGCATCTATGTGGGAACTCTATGATAAGAAAAGTTTATGTTTTATCCCAGTCTTGAATTGCCTTAACTTCAGAAACTGCTGATGTTAAGTAGAATTTTGTGATAAAAATACTATGGTGTTTATACTTAAAATGTATGTGTGTGTATTTATCCACGGGCAAAAGAATTTGTGACTGTCAGGAGAGCATATCAGTTTTACAGAATAGAGAATGAGCCCTAACAAATTTGTAGCAAGGTCTCCTGAACTGATTTTCTGGGAAACTTGGGATTCATTGTCCACATGTCTGCTACCAAGAATAAAGCTGCTTTCCAACTTATTTCCTGGATAGAAAGCCTAATTACATAAAAAAGCCAAGACCAAACAAAAACCCCCAAAGTTGCTCTTACAGTCTTGACTTTTGTTTCAGGATTACCTGTCATCCGATATGTCTAATTTATTTATGGTAATGCTCTGCTTTCTTCTGAAAGGTGAAACTAAACTAGATGAAAATTCAAATAAAGAAACTTCTGAAGAAAAACAGGAAGAAGATAATGACTATCATCGAAGTGATGAACAGGTGGGCTTCCTTCTGATATAGGGTATTACTTAGTATTTTGTATTTCCACTTTATCATTAAATGATTATTTTTCTTTGATAAACTTTTTTTCCTCTGACAGAAAAGATACAGTGTTTTCCCATGCTTTTGTGTAAATTTGAACTTCATCTTTTTTCTTTAGGTAGCTGTGGAGAAATTTGGTCTTGATGCCAGGTGCCCACCATGCTGCTCTATCATTCCCTCCTCAGCAGGACAGGGGGAGAGACAATAAGATGGAAAAAAAAATCGTGGGTCAAGATAAAGGCAGTTTAATAAAGCAAAAGCTAAGACCGTGCGCAGAAGCAAAGGAAAACAAAATATTTATTCTCTACTTCCTGGGAAGTAGGGCTTCAGTACACGTAGCGCTTGCTCCGGAAGGCAAACGTCATACTAATGAATGCCGCCCAGTCTCAGAATCATAGAATCTTTTAGGTTGGAAAAGACTATTAAGATCATCAAGTCCAGCCATTAACCACCATGTCCCTAAGCATCACGTTGTCCACACATCCTTTAAATACCTCCAGCAATGGTGACTCAACAACCTCCCTGGGCAGCCCGTTCCAATGCTTGACAACCCTTTCAGTGAAGAAATGTTTCCTAATATCCAGTCTAAACCTTCCCTGGTGCAACTTGAGGCCATTTCCTCTTGTCCTATTGCTTGTTACTTGAGAGACCAACACCCACCTCTCTGCAACCTCCTTTCAGGTAGTTGTAAAGATCGATAAGGTCTCACCTGAGCCTCCTTTTCTGCAGACTAAACAGCCCCAGTTCTCTCAATCGTTCTTCATTAGACTTGTTCTCTAGACCCTTCACCAGCTTTGTTGCCCTCCTCTGGATGCGCTCCAGCACCTCAATGTCTTTGTTGAAGTGAGGGGCACAAAACTAAACACAGTATTCAAGGTACAGTCTCATAAAGGTACAGTAAAAGGATGGGCCTTGGCTCATCAATCCAGACTGTCCAGATCCCTCTGAAGAGCCTTCCTACCCTTGGGCAGATCAACACTCCCACCCAACTTGATGTCATCTGCAAACTTACTGTGGTTGCACTTGATTCCCTTGTCCAGATCATAAAGATATTGAACAAAACTGGCCCCCAATACTGAGCCCTGGGGGACACCACTTGTGACTGGCTGCCAACGGGATTTAACTCTATACACCACAACTCTTTGAGCCCAGACATCTAGACGTTTTTTTTTTACCCAGTGAAGAGTGTGCCTGTCCAAGCCATGAGCAACCAGTTTCTCCAGGAGAATGCTGTAGGAAAGTGTCAAAGGTTTTACTGAAGTCCAGTTAGACTGCATCCACAGCCTTGCTCTCGGCCACTAAGCGTGTCACCTTGTCATAGAAGGAGATCAGGTTGGTCAAGCAGGACCTGCCTTTGATAAACACATGCTGACTGGGCCTGATCCCCTGGTTGTCCTATACGTGCTTCATGATGGCACTCAAGATGATCTGCTCCATAACCTTCTCCGACACTGAGGTCAGAATGACAGGCTTGTATGTAGTTCCCTGGAGCCTCCTTCTTGTAGATGGGCATCACATTTGCTAACCTCCAGTCAAATGGGACCTCCCTGGTTAGCCAGGACTGCTGATAGATGATGGAAAGTGGTTTGGGGAGCACTTCTTCCAGCTCCCTTACAACCCTTGGGTGGATCCCATACGGTCCCATAGACTTGTGTGTATCTAAGTGGAGCAGCAGGTCGCTAACCATTTCCCCTTGGATTGTGGGGACTTTTTTCTGCTCCCTGTCACTATCTACAATCACAGGGAGCTGGGTACTTGGAGGACAACTGGTCTGACTATTAAAGACTGAGGCAAAGGAGGCATTCAGTACCTCAGCCTTTTCCTCATCCTTTCTCACTGTGTTTCCCCCCACATCCAGTAAAGGTCAAGAGATTCTCCTTGGCCCTGCTTTTGTTGCTAATATATTTTGAGAAACATTTTCTTATTGCCTTTTATGGTAGAGGCCAGGTTAAGTTCTAGTTGGACTTTGGCCTTTCTAATTTTCTCCCTGCAAAACCTCATGACATCCTTGTAGTCCTCCTGAGTTGCCTGCCCCTTCTTCCAGAGTTCATAAACTCTCTTTTTTTTTTCTGAGTTCCATCCAAAGCTCTCTGTTCAGCCAGGCAGTTCTTCCCTGCCAGCTCCTCTTCCAGCACATGGGGACAGCCTGTTCCTGCGCCTTTAAGACTTCCTTCTTGAAGAATGTCCAGCCTTCCTGGACTCCTTTGCCCTTCAGAACTGCCTCCCAAGGGACTCTGTCAACCAGGCTCCAAAACAGGCCAAAGTCAGCCCTCCAGAAGTCCAAGGTGGAAGTTCTGCTAACCCCCTCTTTACTTCCCCCAAAATCAAACACACTATCATTTCATGTTCCCTATACCCAAGACAGCCTCCAACCCTCACATCCCCCACAAGTCCTCTGTTTGCAAACAACAGGTCCAGTGGGGTGCCTACCCTAGTTTGCTCACTCACCAGCTGTGTCAGGAAGTTGTCTTCCACATACTCCAGGAACCTCCCAGACTGTCTGCTCTCAGCTGTATTGTATTTCCAGCAGACATCTGGTAAGTTGAAGTCCCCCACGAGAACAAGGGGTAGCAATTGTGAGACTTGTCCCAGATGCTTATAGAATATGTCATCCACCTCCTTGTCTGGTTGGGTGGTCTATAACAGACTCCCACCATTATATCTGCCTTGTTGGCCTTCTCCCTGATTCTCACCCACAAACCCTCAACCCTGTCATCACTGTCATTAACCTCTAGACAAGCGAAACCCTCCTTTACATACAGGGCTACTCCACTGCCTCTCCTTCCTTGCCTGTCCATTTTGAAGAGTTTATAGCCGTCCATTGCGACACTCCAGTTGTCCCACCATGTTTCTGTGATGGCAAATATATCATAGTTTTACAGCTGGACAATGGCTTCCAGCTCCTCCTGTTTGTTGCCCATGCTGCATGTATTGGGCAGTTGGGCTACTGATCCTGTCTTCTTTTTGGTGGGAGAAGCCCCAATTCCTATGAGACTATTCTCAGGTGCTTCCCTGGTTTCTAGCACATCAATAACCCTTGTGTCTTTGTTGCCACATGGGTCTCCATCCCCTACCTCCACTGAGATGGCAGACCAAAGGTCCTCATCAGCACACTGTCCCTCAAACTCTGGTGTGCCCCTCCCCCACCCTCCCCTGGCTTATCTCCAGTGAGCCTGGTTTTATCCCTTTCCCCCTTCAAATCTAGTTTAAAGCTCTTTCAGTGAGCCCTGCTAACTCCTGCATAAAGAACCTTTCTCCCTTTGAGAAAGGTGTACGCCATCTGTCACCACCAGGCCTGGTGTCGTGTAGACTGACCTTTTATCAAAACCCCAAAATTCTTCTGCTGACACCAGTCATAGACCCCGGTATTGATCAGCTGGATCTTCCTGACTCTTTCCACATTGTTCCCTGCAACTAGAAGGAAAGAGAACACTACTTGTGCTCCTGATCCCTTAACCACTTGTCCCAAGGCCCTGAAGTCTCTTGGTTTTCTTATTGCAACTTTGTTGCTGCCTACATGAAAAAGCAGTAATGGATAATAATCTGAGGGCTGTAGCAGAGTCAAGCTTTCTCTTCACATCTTTAACCTGGGCCCCAGGGAGGCAGCAGAATTCCTTCATAATTGGGTCCAGTCTGCATATTGGGTTTTCTGTTCCCCTCAGGAGAGAGTCCCCTACAACAATGACCCATCTTTTTTTCTTTGTGGAAGCACTCCTCCTTTCTCTTAGCTTTTGTTGCTGATTTGGCATCATATGGTATGGAATATCCCTTTGGTCAGTTTAGGTCAGCTGTCCCAGCTGTGTCCCATGCCAAGATATTGCCCACTCCCAGCATACTGGTGAGAGGGGAATGTTGGAGAGACAGCCTTGATGCTGTGGGAGCACTGCTCATCAGAAACCAAAACACTGGTGTGTTGTCAACACCTTTCTAGCTACCAATACAAAGCACAGCACTATGAGGGCTGCTATGGGGAAAATGAATTTCATCTCAGCCAGACCAAATAATATCTGATAGTTATAACTATTTCTGAGTTTCCTGAATATTGGCTAAACTCTGTATTGGCTTTTGCCTCAATTAGATTTCAAGTCATTTGGGTCCTTTATCTGAGAGTCTACTCCCATGACACTCCAGTGCATGATGATTGAATATGTTTCAGTAATTAGAATGAAAAGTCTTTTTTTAATTAGTATTTAGTTTCAAGTTTTAAACACAAACCCTGTTTGAGTATGCAATTTGCTATTGGAATATACAAGTCACTGCCTTCCTGTTTCCCTGCTGTGTCCAAAGTAAATTAAATTTCAATTAATTTTTCATTTAATAGAATATAGTGCAATGGTAGTATTCAGATGGATTGTGCTTTGTACCAGATCATTTAAGTGCACAAAGTAAAACTTATCCTAAAAAGCTTAGACTAATAGATGCTTGAGAAAAGGGAATTGAAGCACACAGATCAAAAGGCCATTCTTTCCCATATAATCTTTTGAACTTCAAAAATTTGTTACATCATCTGCATCAGTAAATTTTAAAGTTCAAAATATTATTTTAAAACATGCCTTAAATATTAAAATATATTGCTGGATTCAGGGGTTAAATTAGAAACAATGCTTAGAAAGGGATAATGGTTTTGTCAGGAAGCAGCAAGGGCAGGCTGCTGCTCCATAGGGGCAGTCAAGCCAGGAACCAAGAGCAGCAATAAGCCAGACAGGACACTCACTTTACCAACAAGGGATGCAGTCCCACAATACCTGAATAGGGAGAGCATAGCAGCTCTGGTGAGAGTGTCCAGATTCAGCCACAGTCCACTGATCACCAGGTAAATCTTTAGTGATGTGGCAGGTCCAAGATTAAGGCAGAAAGTGAAATCAGCAACTTGAAGTCAGGTCCAGAGACAACAGTAACTAAGGTCATACACAGTCCAGTGATCAACAAGCCAAGTCCATAGTGATAAGACAGGTCCAAGATCAAGCCAGGAAGTCTAATCTGTGGGTCAGGTTCTAGGCCAGACACAGGCATGGCTGAAATGTAGCTCATGCAGGAGGACCAACCAAGGGAGGGAGCTTCAGCTTAAATCATGGAATCATAGAATGGTTTGGGTTGGAAGGGACCTTAGAGATCATCTAGTTCTAACCCTCCTGCCATTGGCAGGGACACCTTCCATTAGGCCAGGTTGCTCAAAGCCTCATCCAGCCTGGCCTTGAAACTAGGGACCTTTAGATTCTTCAAGCTTTTTCTCAAACAGCAATTTCTTCTTAACAGTTTCATGGTCATACAGCTGCTTATCAAAATTGGCCCTGAGCTCAGGCAACCAAACCCCCAGGGAGGGGGGAATGAGCTCAGGGTCCTGACAGGTTTTCATATTAGAGATCTCACTTTGGCCTTGACCTAAGCTTCTTCTGAACTAGTTGTAACCTCTGCAGTTAAAATAAAGCTCTGGAACAAGGCAGCCCTAAAGTTCTGCCTTGAACTTTTGTCCAGATCCCCCTTGGGTCAAATTGTGTTTAACAGTAAGCTAACAAAATACTAGACAACCTTTTTTTTAAAATGACACTGCATGCATTTCTCTTTAAAAATATTTACATTTTAATTACAAAATTCTACATTTTCATCTTTTTGTTAGACTAATAAATGCTGCATCTGAAATGCATAATGGGGACTGCAGAAAATTCTGTCAACTAGCTCTGACTCTGTTTGCTTTTTCCTAAAGGTAAGCATCTGCTTGGAATGCAATAGCAGTAAATTACGTGGATTGAAACGAAAATGGATCCGCTGCTCAGCACAAGCAACAGTCTTGCATCTAAAGAAGTTCATTGCTAAAAAACTTAACCTTTCTTCTTTTAATGAGGTAATGTTTTACTTTGTAAAATTAATTTTTCAAATGAAAGTCTTACGGATTATTTTCAAAACAGTGTCTTTCCTTCCAACCAGATTTAAAAAAAATAAAGCACACACTATTTCCTAACATAAAGAAACAGAAAATGGCTATTTAAGTTGAGGAGCTGAATGCAGGCAAATAGGTTTTTCTCCAAATTTACCCCCTTGCCCCTTTTAAGGATGCTGGTCATCTTCCCTTTTTTTCTCCCCCTCCAATACAATGGAAATGTAGCTCTTACTTTTTCTTGGCTTTATAGAAAGTTGGCAGTGCAGCTCAGTATGTTGTTCCATAACCAGTTTTAAAACATACCAAAAGGCTTGGTTATGTGTTTTCCACCTGTGTTAAAACTGACTCCTGCAAGATGCTTTGTTTGGTGGCCTTAAATGAAGAGATACACTGCCCTGGCAGAAAATTTTCACTCAGTGCAGAGGATGGGTTATAACACTTGGACACTGCTGAAAGACTGCTTTAATGGAAAACAGCACATATACTTTCTGCTTCTCTACTCTGAGTGAAACTCAGCCTTGTGTAGTATAAACTGGTGCCAACTTCCATGCAGGGAGTACATAATTGGACTGTTCGTGGGAAGAAATAATGGTGAAGGGTAAGGGAAGAAAGAGGTTTTTCTATCCTCTGCAACCTCTGTCATTTCAGATTCTAAAACTAGAACACATAATGGCAGGCATGTGAAAACAGAGCCTCTGTTCCCTCTTTGTTGGTATTAGTCACACTCCCCCCTCTATCCAGTCTGACTCTCGAACTGCTATCCCTCTTTCTTGAAAATTTCCAAGGACGGTGTTGCCATGACCTCTTTGGGCAACTTGTTCTGCTGCTTAATTATCCTTGTAGAGATTTTTTTTCCTCCTTATATCCAGTGAGAACTTCCTCTGTTTCCACTGATGACCACTGTGTCTCTCCCACCATGTACCTCAGTAAAGAGTCTAGCTCTATCTTCTCTATAGACTTCTCTTAGGTATTGGAAGGCTGTAACTAGGCCCCTTTAAGCCTTCTCTTCTCCAAGATAAATAGGCCCAGTTCCCTCAACCTCTCCTTATAGGGCAAGCACCCTGACCATCTTGGTGATCTTCCGCTGAACTTGCTCAAATTTATCAGCATTTTTCTTGTACTGGAGGGGCCAAAACTGGATGCAGCATTCCAGACATAGTCTCATGAGTGCTGATTAAAGGGGAATAATCACTTACTATCATAGAATCATAAAATCATAAAATGGAAGGTTGAAAGGGACCTTCAAAGATTATCTTGTTCGACCCATCTGCCATGGGCAGGGACATCTTTCACTAAATCAGGTTGCTCAAAGCCCCATCCAACCTGACCTTGAAGACAGACAGGGATGGGGCATCCACAACTTCTCTGGGCAACCTGTTCCAGTGTCTCACCACCCTCATCATAAAGAATTTCTTCCTCATATCCAATCTAAGCCTACCCTCTTTCAGTTTAAAACTGTTGCCCGTTTGTTAACAAAACGTTATGAAGAAAACTCTCTAAACCTAATGATACTTTAGGAAGCTGACATTGGTTTATTGTGGCACTGGGTGCATGGGGGATATCTCCGCCTAGCATACGCACCAAACAGAGTTCTTTGTACTATATTTACACACAAAACTTTTAGGATCATTAATTTTCCAGTCCACCCCCTTTACAATGATTGGTTATACAATTATAATATTGCTGACACATTGTTTCCACTATTACGCATACTCAGGGGAAGAGTCTTCACCTGGGCAGGGGTCTTCTTGACCTATGGGCGTGATTTTTAGTATTATAATAAACCTTGAATGAGCAAACATGACAAAATGGACAACATTCTTTAAACATCCACTAATCTACAAAAACACTTCTCAGTGTACAAGGACAGTGATGAGGTACTAATGAGCATGTACCCTCCTGCTTTTGATAAGCAAGTGGCCCATCTCTTGTTATCAAACCTATCTCACCAATGTACATTGAGAAAACACACTGAAAACCAGGGTATCATCAAAACAGTGAGAGACAAAGTATCATTAAAGCAGCTTAACATCTAAAACATCATTAAAATTAGAGCCTTGTCCAAAATAGCTAAACACAGTTGTCGTGGTTTAATCTCGGCTAGTAATAAAGTACCATGCAGCTGCTCACACACCTCGCCACACCACGTCTCCAGCAGAGGAGAAGAATCGGAGGAAAAGACAAGGAAGCTCATGAACTGAGATAAGAAATAATTAATACTATTAGATATTGAATAATATTAAATATTTAGGTACATGGCCATCTACGTGATGCACTTTGAAAACCAAGTTGTCTAACTGGGAAGCAATATCTTGCCATAATGCAGCAGTCCATATGGGTTTGCCTCTGCACTGCCAGCTGCTCTGCTTCCATTGCTGTAGGCACCTCCACAGGGCATTCGCCACCATCCACAAGTCAGTGTAGAGATAAAGCACTGGCCATTTCTCTTGTTCAGCAATGTCCAAAGACAGCTGGATGGCTTTCAAGCCTGCAAACTGACTCAATTCATATTGTCCTTCAGCAGTTTCTGTCCCTTGTTATGTAGGATTCCACACAGCAACTTTCCACCTCCAGTGTTTCCCTACAATACAACAGGACCCATCAGTAAACAGGGCATATTGCTTCTCATGGTCTGGCAACTGGTTGCACAAAGGGGCTTCTTCAGCCCGTGTCACCTCCTCCTCTGGTGACATTCCAAAGTCTTTGCCTTCCGGCCAGTCCATGATCACTTCTAAGATTCCTGGGCGACTGGGGTTCCCTATGCGAGCTCGTTGTGTGATCAGGGCAGCCCACTTACTCCATGTAACATCGGTGGCATGATGAGTAGAAGAGACTCTGCCTTTGAACATCCAGCCCTGCACTGGTAGTCGAGGTGCCAGGAGGAGCTGTGCTTAAGTGCCAACCACTTCTGAGGCTCCAACCACTTGCCTCTCCAGCTGACCAATCAGCTTATGGATGGGAAGCAATGAATCTCGTTTGGTCTGATACTGTCGCTGGTGCACTGTTGTAGTGGCAATTGGCACTTGTTGATCTGCAACCTTTAGCAGTCCCACAACAGAAGGGTCCTCTGAGAGACCAGGCAAGATGGACAGCTTCTCAATTTCATCAGTCTCTATAGCAGCTATCCCAAAAGCCCACCGGTACCCTTTCGGGTCCTTAAAGTATCCTCTCTAAGGTAGTCTATGCCAAGGATGCATGGAGCCTCTGAGCCAGACACAATGGGGTGGTTTTGCCACTCTTTCCCAGTCAGGCTTATTTCAGCCTCCAACACAGTCAGTTGTTGAGAGCTCTGATGTGCCAGGTCATCGGATCCACACAGTCCAGTAAACACAGTTGTCCCTCTCCTCCACCGGGTTGGAGGCAGGGCCCCTCTAGTACTGACATGATTCACTCATGTCTTTCTTAGAAGAACAGATTATTGCTCCTTTTTACATCAGGTGTTCCATCCTTTGTGGATATGGGAGCAGCAATTTTCCTGGAAGAATCCCCACTTGTGAATTTTTTCCCTTTCAATTCACATCCCACCTCATATCCTCTCTGTGGTCATGTAGGTAAAACCACAGAGTACACCATGATGGATACCTTTTGTATTCCCTTCTTTGAGCAGAGGAATGCTTCATAGCCAAGATACTGGCTCGCACAGGTGGTGAGTGGAAAAACCCCTCTTTGAATTGCATAAACTCCTGGGACAGGTTCTCAGGTAGGATGTCTGGCAGTTACTCTATATCCAAGACATAGGCCTGTATGGGGGAAGAGAGACTTTCCTCATATTCCCAGAATTAGCGAATCACCTCATCCACTGATGGTGCTTCATCCTTATTCCAAGTCATTATTGCAAACACACTGGCATATGAGGATGGTGCACTCCGCAGTAATTTCTGCCACATGGGTCATATGCATTGAACTTCATCTGGATCTGTGGGTGCCCGTGCATTGTTCATGTCACGATAAACTATCTCTAGCACAGCTAATTCCCTCAGGTACTGGATACCTTTCTCTATGGTGGTCCATTTGCCTGGGTGATGTGGCATATTTTCCGTAAAGGGAAACCTTTCCCTCACACTTGTCAAGAGTCATCTCCAGAGGCTTACGTTTTGTGTCCTCATTCCAATCGCTTTGTCAATGCTCCCTTCTCTAGCAAGTGACCCCAGCTGATTGGCTTCTCTGCCCTCTAACTCCATGGTACTGGCCCCGTTATCCCAGCAGTGGAGCAGCCAGGTCATAATATGTTCACCTGGATGACAGCCAAAGTCTCTCCGGATATCCAGTAGCTCACTCAGGGTTAAAGATTGAGTGGTTACTTGTTCTGCTTCTGTCTCTGTCTCCTGGGACGCCCCTGCTCCCTTCTCCTTCTCCTTTGTCTCTGTCTCTTGTGACGGCTCTGCTACCTCCTCCTCCTTTACCAGTAGGGCTGATTTGCATGTCCATTTCTTTTTCTGCACTGGGGCAACTGACACTGGCATCAATTGACACTGATACTGGCATGGGCACACGGGGGTTTGGATGGTTGCATTGCCCCATGCAGCAAGTGGAGCTGCCGCAGGATGTGGACCAGCCGCAGGGAGTGCAGTAGCTGCAGCACCCATCACAGGGGTTGGAGCGGCCGCCAGAGGGTGGAGTATCCACAGGGGTTGCATTGGTCACTGTGGTGGAGTAGCTGCAGTGCAATGGGCTTGGATAACACAGTGCCTACATTCGCATCGAGCACCGGCAGCAGATGTGGCAGCCTTTACAAACAGTTCTTTAGCTTTAAACCAGAACTGGAGAACATTCAGAAGCATGCTGATCCCTAGAAATAGGACACTCCAAGACCATGAAAAATTTCCCAAATACTCATACGCTTGTGCCATTGGCCGAAGAGAAGAGGGAAAAAATTGGAATAATTTCTCTACATCCAAACCAGCACAGAATAATTTCTCCTCTATAGGCTGAGTACCCGAGGAGAAAAAGGGAAAGGTGTAATTAGTGAAAGTCCCCATGAGATGGCTCACAAAGTACCAGGATGCTGACAATATTGACTACACATACAGGATTCCTCCCAACAGCTGTAATAAACCAACCAGACAAACAAGACCCTTCAACCTGGTTTGAGCATATATGATCAGTATCATAAGAAACACGTAAGGCAGTAGATCTTACTGTTCTATGAACAAATTAAAGAGCCAAGAACTCAATGCCCTGAGCAGCCACCACCACATCACTATAACGAATACTTATCACAAAATTCCATATTAACACACAGTAATCAGATCTGTCTTTATCTCAACCCTTTGGGCCCCACGTTGGGTGCCAAAAAGGGCTATCGTGGTTTAACCTCAGCTGGCAATAAAGTACCTCGCAGCTGCTCACACAACTCCCCCACACCCTTCTCCAGTGGAGGAGGACAATTGGAGGAAAAGACAAGGAAGCTCATGAGTTGAGATAAAAACTATTTAATAATTGTATATCAATTAATATTATAGTGATACTAATAATATTAACAATACTACTAAAAACAAGTAATTAAAAAAATAGTGCATATTATAGAATTGCTCACCACCCGCCGACCGATACACAGCCAGGTCCCAAGTAGCGAGATTCAGAACTAGAGAGCCTGAGAGCCAGAGAGTAATTGCAGCAAAGTCTGAGCAAGCCCCACAAGCAACAGCATGACCAGGAAAGCCAAACGACCCACCACCTCACTAACGAACAAGCAAGCTAAGTTGTTAGCAAAGGAGTTAACAAAGGAACTAAGGAACTATGCCCCCCCCGGCCCACTTTCTGCTTATGTACTGAGCATGACGTGCTATGGAATGAAATACCTCTTCAGTAAGTTTGGGTTAGCTGTCTGAACTGTGTGTCCCTCCTCAACACAGCCTATAATGAGAAAGTTGGGAACACAGCTGCAGTATCAGAAGCTGAAAAAGACCTTGAATTTGGTGCAAGCACTCCTCAGCACCAGCTAAAAACCACCTTATCAGTACTATTCTCGGGGCAAATCCAAAAACATTGCCTCACACCAGCCACTGTGAAGAAAAATAACTCTTTCCTGACTAAAACCAGCACACCTAGGAAAGCATGAAGGGGTCTGAAATAATTCCAGGGCTAAAAAATAATTACCTCCATGGTGACAATTATGGACCTCAATCTGCCTGACGTGAAAAAGACTTATGCAAAAGTGAGTTGATTGTAGTATGTAAGTACCTTTGTGAGGGGAAAACATAAGGCACAGGAGAGCTTTTTAATCTAAGGGAGAAAGGCATAAATGGATGGATGGCTGAAAAGGAAAGCCATGTTCAAAGTCAAAATAAGACTCCTGTTAAAAGAAGAAGCAGACACCTTTTCCTTTCCCAGTCTTCACACCACAACTGGGTGCTGATCTGGAAGAAGTCTTCATCAGGAAGATATCCTCTAGCCTGTGGTTGATGTACCAGAGCAATTTGAGGTCCTTCTATGTTTTAAAAACCTATGAACCCCTCTGTGCTGTGCAGCTACAGGAAGCACTGTTATGTCAGTTGCAGCAAAGCTGACCTCCCACAGTGCTTTTGTTCATAAAATGATTTTGCACAGAGATGTGAGAGAGACTGCACTCTGCAGACACCAAGATCAGTGGAGAAGGAGGGGCAGGGGGTACTCCAAAGGCCAGACTGGAGATGCCCCTGCAGCCTGTGGTGACAACCATGGTGAGTCAGGCTGTCCCCCTGCAGCCCATGGAGATCCGTGGTGGAGCGGAGATCCACCTGCAGCCCATGGAGGACTCCACGCCAGAGCAGGTGGATGCCCGAAGGAGGCTGTGACACTGTGGGGAGCCCATGCCAGAGCAGGTTTGCTGGCAGGACTTGTGACCCTGTGTGGGACCCACACTGGAGCAGTCTGTTCATGAAGGACTGCACCCTGTGGAAAGGACACACATCGGAGCAGTTTGTGAAGAACTGTAGCCCATGGGAAGTGCTCATATTGGATAAGTTTGTGGAAGACTGTCTCCCGTGAGAAAGACCGTCTCCCGTGAGAAAGACCCTACGTTGGAGCAGGAGAAAAGTGTGAGAAGTCCTTCTGAGTGGCAGAGACAACGTGTGATGAACTGACCATAACACACATTCCCTGTCCCCCTGTGCTGCTCGTGGAGGAGAAGGCAGAAAAAAGCGGGAGTGAATTTGAGCACAGGAAGAAGGGAGGTGTGGGGGGAAGGTGGTTTAAGATTTGGGTTTAGATCTTTTTTTACTCTGATTTGACTGATGATAAATTGAATTAATTTTTTCCCAAGCTGAGTCTGTTTTGCCCATGACGATAATTGCTGAATGTTCTCTCCCTGTCCTTATTTCGAGCTGCGAGCCTTTCATCATATTTTCCCTGTCCAGTTGAGGAGGGGAGTGATAGAGCAGCTTGGTGGGCACCTGGCCTCCAGCCAGGGTCAAACCACCACAACACCCCAGTATCCTGTTAGGCTTCATCACTGCCAGAGCACACTGCTGACTGATGTTCAACTGACTTTCAACCAGGACTCCCAGATCCTTTTCAGCTGAGCTGCTACCCAACTTGTAACATCTTATGACTTTGCCATTATTCTTGTTGAATTTCATGAGATTCTTGTCAGCCCATCCTTCCAGTCTGTTTAGGTCCCTCTGAATGGCAGCCCTGTCCTCAAATGTGTCAGCTGCACTGCCCCAGTTTGGTGTCATCCACAAGCTTGATGAGGTGGATTCTGTCTCCTCCAGGTCACTGATAAAGACATTCAACAGCACAGGTCCCAGAATAGACCCCTGCCATACTCCGCATGTCACTGGCCTCTGCATAGAGTACAACTCATTAACCACTACACTCTGAGTCTGATAGTCCAGCTGGGTCTTCACCCATCAAGTAATCTTCCCATCCAGATCATAATGTCCCAATATGGATACAAGGATGATGTGCAAGATGGTGTTGAAAGCCTTTCTTAAGGCTGACAACATCCACTGTTCTCTTCTCTCCTCTCCTCATCCATTTCATCAAAGAAGACAATCAATCAAGTGTGATTTTTTTTCCCTTGGTGATTTGGAGTAGCCAGAATGGATTTACCTTTGCCTTTATGTGCCCAGAAATGGCTTCCAAGAGGACTCACTTAATTACCAGGGATCACCAAAGTGAGACTTATTGGCCTCTAGATCCCTAGATAGTCCTTCTTGCCCTTTTTGAAAATGGGTACAAACAACATTTCTCCAGTCATTGGGTACCTTCCCAGATCTCTGTGACCTTTTAGTGATGATAGTGTGACCTTGCAAAGACATCAGCAAATGCTTGTGGCACCCTTGGATGCATCCCATCTGGTCCCATAGTATGTGTTGAGATTTCTCAATAAATCCCTGACTTGATCCTCCTCTGCTACTGGCAGTTTGTCTCCTTGAACCCTGTTCTGGGAGACCTTGTTGTTGAAAACTAAGGCAAAGAAGGCACTGAGTACTTCAACCTTATCTGCAGAAACTGTCACTAAATTGTCCACTCCATGCAGCAGTGGACTCACATTTTCCTTATTTATTCTGTTATTGATAATGTAGCAGTAGAAGTTCTTGTTGTCCTTGATGTCCCTTGCCAGTTTCAGCTCCATCTGAGCTTTGGCTTTCCCCAAACCATCCCTGTATACCCGGGCAATGTTTCTATATTACTCCTTTGTAGCCTGTCCTCACTTCCACCTCCTGTATATGTCTTTTTTCTCATAAGCTCCCTGTTTAGCCAAGTTGGTCTCCTGATACATCTACTTATTTTTCTGAGTATTGGGATAGACTGTTCTTGTGCTTGGAGGATGTTGTCCTTAAAGACTTGTCATCTCTTGAGCTCCTTTGCCCTTCAGAGCTGCCCCTCATGGGATCCCACTTACAAGCTTCCTGAAAAAGCAAAATTCTGCTCTCCTGAAGCCCAGGATCTGTACTCTGCTACTTGATTTCCTCACTCCCTTCAAGATCTTGAATTTCACTATTTCATGGTTGCTACAACCAAGGCTGCCATTGATTATCATGTCCCCAGAAAGTTCTTCCTTTTTGGTGAGTAGTAGATCCACCTGTATGTCACCTATGGTTAGCCCATCTAACATCTGTGTTAAAATTCCTAAGACCTTTCAGAAACCTGGTTTGTTTTCTTACTAATTACACCTTTTGCTTTTGTGTTTAAACTCACTATTCCACTGCAGCAATCTCTGGTTTTACAACCTACTTGTCTTTTACTGAAATGTAACAATGTTCATTCAACAGTACTTGTGTTTCAAGTCCTTCCTCCCTCTTTAAGGGCACATGACATTTTTGTGGAAACAGTGTATTGGTATGTGCAATAAAAAATATGTTTTGAGGAGGAAGGCCCTAAGGATGTGAACACTTGATTGAATACTATAGACAAATCCTGGTTTGAGTTATTGTCTGTCAACTAAGCCATGTTAGTAGACTGCATGCACATTCTTAGCTTTCTTAGGTTGTGGTAAAGTACCATTATCATATGTCACTTTCACAGTGACTTACCATTTCAGTACATGTCACCTTGCAGTCAAATAGGCTAAGATCATTTGCATGATAATCTACAATTCAGCTGATGGCTGATCACATGATCTCACATTTGCTTATAAGTCCATAACCTTGCTGTTTCCAATATCAAGATTTTTCAAAGCTGACATAGAAAAATAAAAACGACTATAAACTGTCTGCAAGAAACGCCCTAAAGACTGATGTATAAGCAGGGGATAGCCTTTTAAAAATGTATTTTCAAAGTAGAAAGTTACTTGCTGTGTACTGTGTAAAAATTTCATAGCGTGTCAAAGGACAAAGCTGTCTTTACATGAGAATTGAGTTCTGTTTCTTTGATCTTTTTATTGGGCCTTACTGTGTATTGTTTTAAAGCCATGTTCTATGTCTCACTGAATTCATTATTTCTTCTTTTTACATCAGCTGGATATATTATGCAATGAAGAGATTCTTGGCAAGGACCACACACTGAAGTTTGTAGTTGTTACTAGATGGAGATTTAAGGTATGACACAACTGCTTTTCATCAAAATTTTCATGTTCCATGTAAATCATTAGCTGACTAAAGAACAAAGTTCATAAAGCATACATCATGCAGGCCTATACTGAAATAACTGCAAAATGGTTAAAATATATATTTTAAAATGTCCAGTATGGAGGGGTTGTTGCTCTCTATATCAGAGACCAGCTGGAGTGCGTGGTCCTCCACCTGGGGAGGGATGAGGAGCTGACCAAGAGCTTATGGGTCAGGATTAAAGGGAGGGCAGGGAGAGGGGAGACAGTAGTAGGAGTTTGCTACAGGCCACCTGGCCAGGATGAGCGAGTGGATGAGGCCCTCTACAGACAGACAGCAGCAGCCTCACGGTCACAAACTCTGGTCCTCATGGGGGACTTCAACCACCCCCATATCTGTTGGAGGGACAACACGGCAGGGCACAAGCAAGCCAGGAGGTTCCTGGAATGCGTCAATGACACCTTCCTTCTCCTGGTGATAGAGGAGCTGACGAGGAGGGGTGCTGTGCTGGACCTTGTACTCACCAACCGGGAGAGGCTGGTGGGGAATGTGAACCCCAAGTGCAGCCTTGGCAGCAGTGACTGTGAAATGGTGGCATTTAAGATCCTTACAGAGGCGAGGAGGGTGTGCAGCAAGTTTGCTACCCTGGACTTCAAGAGTGCAGACTTTGGCCTCTTCAGAGCACTGATTGGCAGAGTTCCATGGGATGAAGCCCTGGAGGGAAGAGGGGCCCAAGAAACCTGGCGAGTATTCAAGGGTCTTCTCCTCCAACCTCAGGAGCTGTGCATCCCAGTGAAGAGGAAGTCAGGTAAAAGTGCCAGGAAGCCTGTGTGGATGAACAAGCAGCTCCTCAACAAACTGAGGTGCAAAACCGAAGCCTACAGTGGGTGGAAGCAGGGACAGGTGGTCTGGGAGGATGACAGGGAAGTTGTCCGAGAGGTCAGAGATCAGGGTAGACAAGATAAAATCCTGACAAAATTAAACCTGGCCAGGGACATCAAGGGCAACAAGAAGAGCTAGTTTCCCAGGATATGGAGAAGGCTGAGGTACTCGATTTTTTTTGCCTTGGCCTTCACTGGCAAGGGGGCAAACCATGCCACCCTAGTTGCCGAAGGCAAGGGCAGGGACTGGGAAAATGGAGAGCCACCCATGGCCAGTGAGGATCAAGTTTGGAAGCACCTCAGGAACCTGAAGGTGCACAAGTCCATGGGACCTGATGGAATACATCCACAGGTCCCGAAAGAACTGGCAGATGAGGTTGCAAAACCTCTATCCATCATATTTGAAAAGTCGTGACAGACTGGTGAAGTTCCCGCTGACTGGGAAAGGGGAAACATAACCTCCATCTTTAAAAAGGGAAAAAAGGAGGACCCGGGAAACTCCAGGCCAGTCAGTCTCACCTCTGTGTCTGGCAAGATCATGGAGCAGGTCCTCCTGGAAATCATGCTAAGGCACATGGAGAATGAGGAGGTGATTGGTGACAGCCAGCATGGCTTCACCAAGGGCAGATCATGCCTGACAAATATGGTGGCCTTCTACAATGAGGTCACGACCTTAGTGGTTAAAGGATGGGCAACCAATGTTGTTTACCTGGATTTGTGCAAAGCGTTTGACACCGTCCCACATGACATCCTTGTCTCTAAACTGGAGAGGCATGGATTTGATGGATGGACCGCTCGATGGATAAAGAATTGGCTGGCTGGTCATGCTCAGAGAACAGTTGTGGTCAACAGCTTGATGTCTGCGTGGAGACCAGTGATGAGTGGCATTCATCAGGGGTCAGTACTGGGACAGGTGCTGTTTAACATCTTTGTCAGTGACATGGACAGTGGGATTGAGTGCAGCCTGTCGTGGTTTAACTCCGGCTAGCAAAATACCACGAAGCCGCTCTCACAAATCCCCCTTCCCTTCTCCAGTGGAGGGGAAGAATCGGAGGAAAAAGAATAAGAAAACTCGTAAAATTAAGATAAGAACTATTTACTAATTAAATCTAAATCAATATATACAGATACTACTAAGAATAAATAATTAAAATAGTAGAAAATGAAACATATAGTACAATATATACATTATGATACAATTTCCCACCATCCACTGACCAATGCACACCCAGATGTTGAGTGATGAAAATCAAACCCCGAGAGCCCGAGAACCACAGCCCGAGAGCAATCACAGCCCGAGAGCTGCAGCCTGAAGGCCGGAGCCCAGGAGCTAATACAGCAGATTCCAAGCAAACCTTATCACTGATAACACAGCCAGAAAACTCAAAACAACCCACCAGCTCCCACACGAAGGAGCCAGCACAGGAGTTGGCAAAGCAGCTAACGCAGGAGGGTTAGTAAGTGCCCAGGAATAAATGAGCAAGGGAGTAACGGAGAGGGAGAAGGGAAGAGTAATGGCTACCGGACCCCCTTTCCCACCCAAGAGACTGGAACATGACGTACTATGGAATGAAATACTTCCTTGGTCAGTCTGGGTGAGCTACGGTATCCAAAGTGGACAAAAGACCTTGAGTTCAGTGCAGGCCATCCCCAGCACCAGCTGAGGCCTTATCAATGTTTTCTCTTAGCATCCAGCAACATAGTTCCCTGGCAACCAGAGTAAAGGGAGTTAACCCTTCCCTGACTGAATCCAGCACATTCTCCACCCCTTATTTCATACCATTTACATCATGCTTATTTCCATAAATTCACATGAAATGGCTTCCCCTTTCCCATCCCCTCGCACACAGATATCATTCCCTTAGGCTATGAACCATATTGGCAAAATGTCCATTAGTCCATGACTTTGGGTTCCATCAGGTGGTCACTCGGGACAGAAAAGGTGAGGTGTTGTGTGGGATTGTTGGGCGATGATGCCAGCTCAGGTCAGGTCACTGCTGCACTTCTGGCAAGGCTGGACCCTGTAGGTTCAGGTGATCTCTGCCAGAGTGGTTCCTACAACACAGAGCTCAGAACAAGGGTTATTTGCAGCAATTAATGTCCATCATGCAATTTAGTTCAAGGGCTAGTTTCACCCAGAATCAAATGTCCTTGAGGCACACATCAGACTTGCCCATCTTCTCTCATTACCCACCAAGTGCATCCAGGTCCTTGAGCGAAAGCAATCCCACGGATGGGTTTGCCTTTGCCTGAGGCAGGAATAACCCAGACTGTTTTTCCCAGCATGTTCTTAACATGCACTACAGGGACCTTATCTCCTTCCACAGTGCGCAGAAGTTTTGATTGAGCTGGGCCAGCACGGTTGGCAGATCCTCTGGTGTTCACTAACCAGGTGGCCTTTGCCAAATGTGTATCCTAATTTTTGAGAGTTCCACCCCCCATTGCCCTCAGGGTGGTCTTTAACAGCCCATTGCACCGTTCAACCTTCCCAGAGGCAGGTGCATGGTAGGAGATGTGATACACCCACTCAATGCCGTGCTCTTTGGGTCAAGTGTCTATGAGGCTGTTTCAGAAATGAGTCCCTTTATCTGATTCAATCCTCTCTGGGGTGCCATGTCGCCACAGGACTTGCTTTTCAAGGCCCAGGATAGTATTCCGGGCAGTGGCATGGGGCACAGGATATGTTTCCAGCCACCTGGTGGTTGCCTCCACCATTGTGAGCACATGGCACTTGCCTTGGCAGGTTTTAGGCAGTGTGATGTAGTCAACCTGCCAGGCCTCCCCATATTTATATTTCAGCCATCGTCCGCCATACCAAAGGGGCTTCACCCTCTTGGCTTGTTTGATGGCAGCACGTCTCACATTCATGAATGACCTGCGCTATAGCGTCCATGTTCAAGTCCACCCCTCGGTCACGAGCCCACCTGTACGTGGCATCTCTCCCTTGGTGGCCCGAGGTGTCATGGGCCCACCTAGCCATAAACAGCTCATCTTTATGTTGCCAGTCCAGATCTACCTGAACCACTTCAATCTTAGCAGCTTGATCCACCTGCTGATTGTATTGATGTTCCTCAGTAGCTCGACTTCTGGGTACGTGGGCATCGACGTGATGCACTTTGACGACCAGGTTGTCTAGACGGGAAGCAATATCTTGCCATAATGCTGCAGCCCAGATGAGTTTGCCTCGGCGCTGCCAGTTGCTCTGTTTCCATTGCTGTAGCCACCCCCACAGTGCATTTGCCACCATCCATGAGTCGGTGTAGAGGTAAAACACTGGCCATTTCTCTCGTTTAGCAACATCCAAAGCCAGCTGGATGGCCTTTACCTCTGCAAACTGACTCGATTCACCTTGTCCTTCAGCAGTCTCTGCAACGCGTCATGTGGGACTCCACACAGCAGCTTTCCACCTCCGATGTTTCCCTACAATGCGGCAGGACCCATCAGTAAACAGGGCATATTGCTTCTCATGGTCTGGCAACTGGTTGTACAAAGGAGCTTCTTCAGCCCGTGTCACCTCCGCCACTGGTGACATTCCAAAGTCTTTGCCTTCCGGCCAGTCCATGATCACTTCTAGGATTCCTGGGCGACTGGGGTTTCCTACAGCGGATCATTGTGTTATTAGGGCAGCCCACTTACTCCATGTAGCATTGGTGGCATGATGAGTAGAAGAGGCTCTGCCTTTGAACATCCAGCCCTGCACTGGCAGTCGAGGTGCCAGGAGGAGCTGTGCTTCAGTTCCAACCCCTTCTGAGGCAGATCGGATTCCCTCATAAGCTGCCAGGCTCTCTTTTTCGGTTGGAGTGTAGTTGACCTCAGATCCTCTGTATCCCTGGCTCCAAAATCCTAGAGGTCGACCACGGGTCTTTCCTGGATCTTTCTGCCAGAGACTCCAGGTAGGGCCATTCTCCCCGGCTGCGGTGTAGGGCACATTCTTTACCTCTGGCCCTGTCCGGACTGGTCCAAGGGCTACTGCATGCACGATCTCCTGCTTGATCTGTTCAAAGGCTTGGCGCTGCTCAGGGCCCCATTTGAAATCATTTTTCTTCCGAGTCACCTCGTAGAGAGGGCTTACAGTCTAACTGTAATTTGCAATATGCATGCGCCAGAAACCCACGACGCCTAGGAAAGCTTGAATTTCCTTTTTGCTCGTTGGTGGGGACACAGCTGTGATTTTGTTAATCACGTCCATCGGGATCTGGCAACGTCCATCTTGCCATTTTACTCCCAGGAATTGAATCTCTCGTGCAGGACCCTTGACCTTACTTTGCTTGATGGCAAAACCGGCTTTCAGCAGAATTTGGATGATATTCTTCCCCTTCTCAAAAACTTCGTCAGCTGTGTCGCCCCATACAATGATGTCATCAATGTACTGTAGATGTTCGGGAGCTGCACCCTGTTCCAGTGCGGTCTGGATCAGTCCATGGCAGATGGTAGGACTGTGCTTCCACCCCTGGGGCAGCTGATTCCAGGTGTATTGGATGCCCCTCCAGGTGAAAGCAAACTGTGGCCTACGTTGTGCTGCCAAAGGAATGGAGAAAAAGGCATTAGCAATGTCAATCGTGGCGTACCACTTGGCTGCCTTTGACTCCAGCTCGTACTGGAGTTCCAGCATGTCCGGCACAGCAGCACTCAGTGGTGGTGTGACTTCATTCAGGCCACGATAGTCCACTGTCAATCTCCATTCCCCATCAGACTTACACACTGGCCAGATGGGGCTGTTAAAGGGTGAGCGGGTTTTGCTGATCACCCCTTGGCTCTCCAGCTGACGAATCAGCTTCTGGATGGGAAGCAAAGAGTCCCTGTTAGTACGGTACTGTCACCGGTGCACTGTTGTGGTGGCAATTGGCACCTGTTGGTCTGCAACCTTTAGCAATCCCACAACAGAAGGGTCCTGTGAGAGACCAGGCAGGACAGAGAGCTGCTCAATCTCCTCCATCCCTAAAGGAGCTATACCAAAAGCCCACCGGTACCCTTTTGGGTCCTTAAAGTACCCTCTCTTGAGATAGTCAATGTCAAGGATGCACAGAGCATCTGAGCAAGTCACAATGGGGTGCTTTTTCCTCTCCTTCCCAGTCAGGTTTATTTCAGCCTCCAACACAGTCAATTGTTGGGAGCCCCCAGTCACACCAGAAATGCTGATGGGTTGTACCCCCTTATAGCTTGATGGCATGAGGGTACACTGTACACCCATATCCACTAGAGCCTTATACTGCTGTGGCTCTGATGTGCCAGGCCATCGAATCCACACAGTCCAGTAAACACGGTTGTCCCTTTCCTCCACCTGGCTGGAGGCAGGGCCCCTCTAAAAGTGATCTGATTCACAGTCACTCATGTCTTGGAGGAATGGATTATTGCTCCGCTGCTGTTTGGCTACGGGAGCAACAGTTTTCTTGGAAGAGTCCTTACTGGTGTGCTTTTTCCCTTTCAGTTCACATACTCGTTTCTCTAAGTGCGAGGTAGGTTTTCCATCCCACTTCCTCATGTCCTCTCCATGGTCACGTAGGTAAAACCACAGGGTACGGCGTGATGGATACCTTTTATATTCCTGTCTTTGAGGAAAGGAACGCTTCCTCCTAATGGCTGAGACACTGGCTCGTGCAGGTGGGGATTGGAACATCTCCTTTCTGAATTGCTTAAACTCCTTGGACAGTTCCGCTATAGCTGAGACACAGGCCCGCACGGGGGAAGAAACAGTGTCCTCATATCCCCGGAACTTTTGAACCAACTCCTCCACTATTGGGTCTTCATCCCTTTCCCAAGTCAATACTGCAAATATGGCGGCTAACGAGGGTGGTCCATTCTGCATTAACATCTGCCACATGGGTTGTGTGCACCTGATTCTGTCTGGATCTATCCTTCCGTCATCACGATAAACTAACTCTAGCACAGCTAGTTCCCTCACGTACTGGATAGCTTTCTCCATGGTGGTCCATCTGTGTACGTGATATAGCATGTCTTCCTTAAAGGGATACCTTTCCCTCACACTATCCAGGAGCCGCCTCCAGAGGCTTACATCCAGGCTGGATGAGGCTTTGAGCAACCTGGTCTAGTGGAGGGTGTCCCTGCCCATTGCAGGGGGGTTGGAACTAGATGATCTTTAAGGTCCCTTCCAACCCAGACCATTCTATGATTCTATGATTCTATAATAAACTACCTTTAAAAACAGATTTTTTCTTAATTGAAAAGAGAAAGTGGGGGAAAATATAAAATATGCCACTAAGGGAAAGGGGAAGTTGATGGCCTATATCAATTTGATAGTAATTAAAAATGGATAAGGTAAAGGATGCTGAAGCCATTGAGATGGACATTTTTTCTCAGCCATGTCAGTCAGATACAACTACTATTACTCTGTGTAGATTGTGAAACTGTTTACCATGCAGAATAGACAAATATTCAATATGTTCGTATTCTGTAGTTTGGAAGAGAGAGGCTGAATATACTCAGTAATGGAGGTGGATGAATTAACTTTGCTCCCCACTTCCGTTCAAGAGACTTGTATCAATATTTAGTAGGCATAAACAAGGCTGGAGAAAGAAGCTGAGTGGGTCTCTGGGTTACTGCTGTTAGTTTCTTTAAACAAAACAAATCCAAAACTCTACACAACAAAACTTAGAGCTGAATAGTAAATGATAGGGGATTTATATTGAGCATAAATTATCACTGGTTATTTATGGCCACCCAAATAAATGGCTGTAAGTATCATGAAATGTCAAGTTGAACATCTAGGATACAAGTCACATCCAGAGAATCAGGGTGTGTGCAGTTTGGGAGTGATAACTCTGAAGAGGGGTTAGTGTTCATAATGCACATGCAACACAACACAAGCTGCCAGGATAATACTGTGGTAGAAAGTTGTAATATATTTGGTTGCATAAATAGAAAGGATGAATGAGAATAGGTAGGCATTTTTTTATCAGTCTATGAATAAATTATTCATTTCAGTTTGGGAAATAGAAGGTAGGAGATTGTGGTCAGTTATGACATATTCATGAATGACCTGGAAAAGAGGTTAAATAGTGAGGTGACACTGACACCAATAAAGTTATTCAAGACAGTAAAGATAAATGTTGGTGATGAAAGGCTGCAGGAGGCCTTTACAGTACTGGATGACCAGGTGATAAAATGACACCTCAAGTTCAATATGGGTAGAGATGCATAGTGGGGAAAATATGCATCTGAACTTTATATATAAAAATGGTGGGCTCTGAGTTGACTGCCATCAAACAGAAATCAGATTTTGGGGTTAGACATAAAGATATCTGCTCAGTAATGGTCCAAGAAAAACCCAAATGAAATGTGAGAAATTATTAGGAAAAGAATAGAGCGCTAAACAAGAGCACTGCTGTGGACCCTCTCCAGCCTGTCCACATCTTTTTTGCATAGCAGGGACCAAAACTGAATGCAGTATTCCAGGTGTGGCTTGACAAGCCCTGAGTAGAGTGGGATAATTACTTTTTTATCTCTGCTGGTGATGCCCTTGTTGACACAACCCAGCATCTTGTTGGTTTTCTTTGCTACAGCAGCACACTGTTCACTCATATTGAGCTTGTCCACCAGGACCCACCAGGACCCACAGGTCCCTTTCCACAGAGCTGCTCCACAGCCGGGTACATCCCAAGACCTTACATTTTTCTTTGTTGAATTTCATAAGCTTCTTGTTAGCCCACTGTTCCAGCCTATCCAGGTCTCTTTGTAAGATGGCTCTCCTTTCTGAAGTGTCTACTTCCCCACTCAGTTTGGTATCATCAGCAAACTTCATCAGGCTATTATTAATAGAAGATAAATTTATACAGTATATTCATTTATTCCCTCACACATTTGGTCATAGTTACCCAGTTGGAGAAACATCAGGGAGACCAACACCAGCTGTGTACTCAGAAGTGTCATACTGACATGTCAGTGGCTTATAGGTAGTTCAAACAGTCCTTTATAACACTTCTCTCTGTTAATACCTAATGACCTACTAGGTCATACCAGAAAACTTACCTTCTTGAAGGCCTGGCACAAGCTTGTAAACAATATCTTGCATTGTTCTATCATGACTAGCAGGGAAAAAAAAAGAAAAATTGAAGGTTTAAATTAGCCATCTTTATTGAAAACATTACTCTTAGAGATTCAGTATTAAATAGACTCTACATACCTGTAAAGTCTTGGAAGAAATAAAAATATTTATCTTGGATAACTGAAATATCAAACATGAGATAACAGTAACAAGAAAGGAATCCAGACAACATTCAGGCTAACACAAGAACTGACAAAAGTTAAACTCACACAAGTTTAACAGAAATTCTAGGAAGGATGGTCTTTATGATGCAAAGGATGGCATTCTGTGAGAGATGTCGTATCATAGAATCATAGAATGGTTTGGATTGGAAAGGACCTTAAAGATCATCTAGTTCCAAACCCCCTGCCATGGGCAGGGACACCCTCCACTAGACCAGGTTACTCAAAGCCTCATCCAGCCTGGCCTTGAAGACAGCCAGGGATGGGGCACCCACAACTTCTCTGGGCAACCTGTTCCAGTGCTTCACCACCCTCTCTGTGAAGAATTTTTTCCTGATATCTAATCTAAATCTACCCACTTTCAATTTAAACCCATTACCCCTTGTCCTGTCACTACAGGCCCTTGTAAAAAGTCCCCCTCCAGCTTCCTTGTAGGTCCCCTTCACGTACTGGAAGGGGGCCTACACCTTGCTGTGCTGCTTTTCCAGCAGATGTCAGGGTGATTGAAATCTCCCAGCATGATCGGAGCCTGCGAGCATAATGCTTCCTGTAGCTGAAGTAAGAACACTTCATCAACAGTATCAATCACTAGGGTACACCACTCATGACTGGCTTCCAGCTGGATTTCATGCTGCTGATCACAACCCTTTGAGCTTGGCAGTTCAGTCTTTTTTCTGTCCTCTTAGCTTGTTTCTAACTTATTAGTTTGTGAGGCTTTTATGGGAGACAAATTCCTGATTGATTCCATACTTATTTGCCCCTATAGGGAGAGATCTGAGAAACATGAAGCCATTTATATATCAGGGAGCAGTTAGGGACAGCTGCTCCCTACAGGAATGGGGAAGCTATGTACAAATAACAGCTAGCAAGGCCGGGGTCTTGCCAGCCAGACCCCAGCCCTACAGTACCCAAGCAAGGCAGACACGGAGATCTTAGCCAGGTTCAACCAAGAGCTCAGATCATCAGGGAAGTTTGTGGTGATGAGCCCCTTAGGGTCTTGAGTGTGAGGTCACCAAGGCATGGTCTACGCAAATGTTATATGGTACAGTTTTAAACCAGTACTTAATCTGTCATTGTTCCTTAAAGGTACTAATATAATGGGTAATTTTCCAGCCCATTGTTTTGGGTATTGCCCTACAGTATTCTTTAGACTATTTTTCCAAGATTGATTCATTATTTCTACCACTCTGGACGATTGTGGGTGGTAGAATGTATGCAGTCTTTGTTCAGTTCCCAGGTTACTCATTAAGGCTTGAGTTCTTTCACTTACAGAAGTCTCTCCATATCTGATCCTTTCTCTGCAGGTGTTCATACCTACAGATAATGTCCTTAAATGGAAGTTTTACAGTTACAGAAGCTGTGTTCCTTTTAGAGTAAAAGGTTTCAACCCATCCTGAAAAGATACTTCTGATGACAAGGTGTCATGGTGTAACCCAGCTGGCAGCTAAGCACCACACAGCCGCTCCCTCACTCCCCACACAGTGAGATGGGAGAGAAAATTCACAGATTCACAGTGTTAGGTGTTGGAAGGGACCTCTAGAGATCATCTAGTCCAACCCCCCTGCCAGAGCAGGATCACCTAGAGCAGATCACACAGGAACAAGTCCAGGCAGCTTTTCAAAGTCTCCAGAGAAGGACACTCCACCACCTCTCTGGGCAGCTTGTTCCAGTGCTCTGGCACCCTCACAGGGCAGAAGGGTTTCCTCATGTTCAGTCTGAACCTTCTGTTTGCCAGTTTATGGCCATTGCCCCTAGTCCTGTCCCTGGACACCACTGAGAAGAGTCTGGCCCCATCCTCCTGACACCCCACCCTTTAGATATTGACCAGCATTGATCAGATCCCCCTCAGCCTCTTCTCCCAGCTGAACAGCCCCAGCTCTCTCAGCCTTTCCTCATATGGAAGGTGCTCCAGGCCCTTCACCATCTTAGTGGCCCTGTGCTGGGCCCTCTCCAGTAGCTCCTTGTCCTTCTGGAGCTGAGGAGCCCAGAACTGGACACAGTACTCCACACAGTTTTTGCTGTTGCACAATTGTTAACGATAGCATTAGTTCAGCAGTTTTCCTGCTTTCTATCTCTCCCTTTAGTTCCTGCTCCCTTTTGCTGCTCTCCTTTTTATCCTGACAAACAGCTTCCAGGAGATTTTTCCTGGTCTGATTAGCAGCTTCTAGGCAGGTACCTAGCATTTTACAAATAATTCCTTTTCCTTTTCCATCCTTCATATGTTCCCTGGCCTCCTCTAGTTGTTTTTCTACAGCTTCCCAATCATGCCAATTTTCACGAGCCCATTCTTCTGAGAATCTGGGACTCGGGCTTATTCCATGCTTTTGTAAGTAATCAGTGATAGTATTTGCCATCCTGCCGACTACGCCAATTTTGTCACAAAAGGGGGACTATGCTGAGTGGTTTAGGCCACTTAGAACATCAACGTCACAAATATTAGGGGGGAAAAGCTAATATTTTTAATATGAATTTGTGAGAAGCGTGACTTAACAGAATTCGATGGCAAGGTCCCCTCTACTACTTATTCAACATGGAAAAGCATATAAAGGCAAAATCAAATTAGCAACAGATTAAAGTAGTTGGTACATGAAGTAAAAATTATTTACAGAGTCAGGGAAATCAAGGCAGGATGGGATTGTTGTGACATGGATTAGGGAAAAGGGGCAAGGAAATTCCTCCCGTTCAGTCAGGAGGTTCAGAGCGGACCCCCTTGCTTTCTAAACTCCTCGAAAGAGAAGTCCAGGTGCGGCTGAATCCACCCCTAGTCCCAGACCTGGTCAACGGTTTATGTCTAAGGAATTGGGGAAAGGATCAGAGTGTGTGAAGTTTTGTGCTTGGTGTGAAACTTGGGGATAGCAACAATGTGGGGCAGCAATAATTCAAAGAAGTACCTTAACACTATTCAGATATGTCACAAAATTAGATCACAAAATTCCTCAGCAGGACTTAACTTCCAACAAATCAGTACAGTAACTTAATCAAGGACTTTTAACAAGGTTATCAACATAAAGTTGCATACATACATTCACACAGACAGATATAGAAATAGAGATATACGTATATTTGTATGAAGGTACCTGTTAAAATTCCCCCTTGAGTTCGGTGAAAATATTCACGTCGGATGTCTGTGCATCTCTCAGTGGGTGAAGAGTTGAGCCTCAGGGAGGGTTTATTCAGCCCAGGTTGTGTCAACTGTTCTCTGATTTCAGAAACTTGAGAGTTTGTGAACTCTGAGAGGCGTCCCACTCAGAGGGAGATGCTGGGCGCAGCCTGCTGCGGTTCAGGAGAGCTCAAAGGGTCATCCTTGGAACCGCTATTTATAGGGTCGCAAGATAATTGACTTTAGGCATAACTAATTTTACATCCTGGCCTTAATTGTGGCAGGTGGTCATTGGAATTCACAGCTGGTACTTACCTATCCAGACTGCGATAAGGTTCAAGGCTGGCAGGGGATGATTTCACTCTCATCCCACACTGTAACCAGGCAACTGACCCCTAGTATGGCCATTCCCCACCTTGGCAGTGCAAGAGTGTTTTTATATGATAAGGGGCGCTTCACCACCAAACTCCCTGCACAATGGCCAAGGGTTGACAGGAATCTCCAAGGCCATAAACTGTCCAGGAGTTAAGAGGGGAAGAAATGCACCACCACAGATGCCATTGGCCGCCTTGGCTGCGAGGGCACACTGTTGGCTCACGGTCATCCTGTTGTCCATTAGGACTCCCAGGTCCTTTTCCCCAGAGCTGCCCTCCAACAGATCAGCCCCCAACCTGTACTGATCCATGGGGTTGTTCTTCCCCAGATGCAGCACTTTACACTTGCCCTTATTGAATTGCATTCGATGTCTCCCCGCCCAGCTCTCCAGCCTGTCCAGGTCATGCTGGATGGCAGCACAGCCTTCTGGCATGGCAGCCACTCCTCCCAGTTTTGTATCATCAGCAAACTTGCTGAGAGGACATTCTGTCCCTTCGTCCAGGTCATTGATGACTATATTGAATAGTCCTGGATCCAGCACCTACCCCTGGGGGATGCCACTAGCCACAGGCCTCCAACTAGACTCTGCCCCATTGACCACAACTCCCTGAGCTCTTTCCTCCAGCCAGTTCCCAATCCACCTCACCGCCCAATGGTCCAGTTCATACTTCCTAAGCTTGGCTATGAGGATGCCATGGGAGACTGTGTCAAAAGCATTGCTGAAGTTGAGGTAGACCACATTCACTGTCTTCCCCTCGTCTATCCATCTAGTGATGCCATCATAAAAAGCTATCAGATTGGTCAAGCATGACTTCCCCTTGGTGAATCCATGCGGACTACATGTGATTAGCTTCCTTTCCTCAACATGCTTTAAGATGGCACCAAGAACAAGCTGTTCCATCATCTTTCCAGGGATGGAGGTGAGGCTGACCGGTCTATAGTTGCCTGGGTCCTCGTTCTTGGCTTTTTTGAAGATTGGAGTAACGTGGGCTTTCCTCCAGTTCTCAGGCACCTCTCCTGTTCTTCAGGACTTTTCAAAGATTATGGAGAGTGGCTGTCGTGGTTTACTCTGGCTAGCAAAATACCACGAAGCTGTTCTCACAAATTCCCTTCCCCTCCTCCAGCAGAGGGGAAGAATTGGAGGAAAAAGAAATAAGGAAGCTCGTAAATTTGAGATTAGAACTATTTACTAATTAAATCTAAATCAATATATACAGATACTACTAATAATAAATAATTAAAATAATAGAAAATACAGCATATAATACAATATATACAATATGATACAATCTCTCACCAACCCCTGACCAATGCACACCCAGATGCTGAGTAGTGAGAGTCAGAGCCAGAGAGCCCAAGAGCTGCAGCCCAAAAGCGATCACAGCCCGAGAGCCGCAGACTGAGGGCTGGAGCCCAGGAGCTAACGCAGCAGATTCCGAGCGAACCCTATCAGTGATAGTGCAGCCAGGAACTCTAGACAACCCACCAACACCCTCACAAACAAGCCAGCACAGGAGTTAGCAAAGCAGCTAATGCAGGAGGGTTAGCAAGTGCCCGGGAGTAGACGAGCAAGGGAGTAAAGGAGAGAGTAATGGCTACCAGACTCCTTCCTCGCCCAAGAACCAGAACATGACATACTATGGAATGAAATACTTCCTTGGTCAGTTTGGGTTAGCTATCTGGACTGTCCCCTACGCTGCTTGTGAGACAGCGAGAAGCGGAGAAAGACCTTGAATCCAGTGCAGGCCCAGCGCCAGCTGAGACCTTATCAGGAGCACAGTTTCTTAGCAACTACAGTAAAGGGAGTTAACCCTTTCCTGACTGAACCCAGCACAGTGGCTTAGCAATGACTTCCGCCAGCTCCCTCAGCACTCATGGGTGCATCCCATCAGGGCCCATGGATTTGTGGATGTTCAGTTTGCTTAATTGATCTCTAACCCAATCCTCTTCAACTGAAGCAAAACCTTCCTTTCTCATAACTTCCTCTATGGGTTTCAAGGTCTGGGACTCCTGAGGGCTGGTCTTAGCAGTAAAGACCAAGGCAAAGGTGGCATTCAGTAACTCTGCCTTCTCCATATCCTTGGTCACCAGGGCACCTGCTTCATTCAGCAGTGGGCCAAAACTTCCTCTGGTCTTCTTTTTTCCTCCAATGTACTTGAAAAAGCCTTTCTTGTTGTCCTGGACCTCTCTTGCCAGGTTCAGTTCTCAGGAGGCCTTAGCTTTCCTCATTGCATCCCTACATCCTCTGACAACATTTTTGTATTCCTCCCAAGTGGTCAGCCCCTTCTTCCATGTTCTATATACTTCCTTCTTCCACTTAAGTCTATTCATTAACTCCCTGCTCATCCATGTAGGTCTCCTAGCTCTCTTACTTGATTTCTTACTCTTTGGGATGCTCCAGTCTTGAGCTTGGAGGAAATGGTGCTTGAATATTAACCAGCTCTCATGGGCCCCCCTACCATCTAGAGCCCTATCCCCCCCAGGACTTCTCCAAGCAAGTCCTTGAAGAGGCCAAAGTTAGCCCTTCTGAAGTCTAAGGTAGTGACCCTGCTTGTGGCTCTGTGCCTGCTGCATATGATTCTGAACTCCACCATCTCATGGTCACTACATCGAAGGTTGCCCCCTATGTTCACATCCTCGACAGTCCCTCCTTGTTTATTAGTACAAGGTCCAGCGCTACCCCTCTCCTTGTCGGCTCTTCCACCATCTGTGTCTAGAAGTTATTGTCAATGCACTGGAGGAACCTCCTGGACTGCGCATGCCTGGCTGTGCAGCTTTTCCAGCAAATGTCAGGGTAATTGAAGTCCCCCATGACAACCAGAGCCTGTGACTGTGAGGCTACTTCCAGCTGCCTGTAGAAGGCCTCATCAGCTTCCTCATCCTGATCAGGTGGCCTGTAGTAAACACCCACAACAGTGTCTCCCATATTAGTCTGCCCCTTGATCCTTACCCACAAGCATTCAATTTGATCTTCATCCTCCCCCAAGGAAAGCTCGATACGTTCCAGTATGCTCTCTCACATAAAGAGCAACTCCACCACCTCACCTTGCTGACCTCTTTCCTAAAAAGGACATAGCCATCCCTGACAGCATTCCAGTCGTGAGCTGTTCCACCATGTCTCCACAATTGCGATGAGGTCATGGTCCTGAGAGCACACGCAGATCTCTAGTTCCTCCTGCTTGTTCCCCATACTGCGTGCATTAGTGAACGGGCATTTCAGAGAGGTGGCCAAGCATGCGGGTTTTCCTGGAGGAGAGCAGGAAGATATACCATTGTCATACACAGCCCCAGGATGGTCTGCCTTTTCGTTACTGTCTGGTGGTAGCTGAGGAGCCTTGGTGCCAAGCCTGGTTGACCTGATTTATTCCCCAGGTGGATGCATCCCCATCCCCCACCTCAACTGAGACAGCAGATTGAACAGCCTTACCATCCCACCAGCACTGGCATTCTGCGCACAGGCTCCTCTCTGGCCGGCCTAGAGACATCCCCTTCCCCCTTCAAACCTAGTTTAAAGCCCTTTCTATGAGCCCTGCCAATTCATGCACGAGGATCCTTTTTCCCCTTTGAGACAGCTGAACCCTATCTGTTGCCAGTAGACCCGGTGCCGTGTAAACCTCCCCATGATCAAAAAACCCAAAATTCTGTTGGTGGCACCAGCCTCTAAGCCATATGTTAATCAGATGTGTTTTCCTGTTCCTTTCAGTGTAATTCCCTGCCACTGAAGGGATCGAGGAAAACACTACCTGTGCTCCCGATCCTGCAACCAATCTCCCTAATGACCTGAAGTCCTTTTTAATCGCTTTTGGACTTTTCTCTGTGATCTCATCACTACCAGCTTCGATGACCAAAAGCGGGAACTACTCTGAGGACCGCACCAGACCAGGGAGTTTCCTACTAATATCCCTAACCCAGGCCCCAGGGAGGCAGCAGACTTCCCTGTGGGAGGGATCCAGTTGACATATGGGGCCCTCAGTTCCCCTCAGAAGGGAATCACCTACCACAAGTACCCTCCTTTTTTTTTCTTGATTGATTGAACTAGTCCTAAGGTGTGCGGGTGACTGACTCACCCTGGATGTCTCCCCAGATGGTCCTTCGTTTCCATCCTCATTTGCCTGGCCCTCAATTTCCAAAGCCCCATACCTGTTGCGCAGCAGTAACTGGGGAGGCAAGGGAGGCTGGCAGGAGATTCGCCTGCCTCCCCGAGGAGGAACCTGTTACCATTCCCCCATGTCTCTTAGGTCCTCTCCTCTTACCTGGTGGCAAGAGGCTAGGGGATCCTGTGCTTCATGGGGATCCTGTTGCCTTTCCCTCAGGGGTGGGAGGGTGTCATGGTTTACTCTGGCTAGCAAAATACCACAAAGCCGCTCTCACAAATTCCTCCTCCCTTCCTCCAACAGAGGGGAAGAATTGGAGGAAAAAGAAATAAGGAAGCTTGTAAAATTGAGATAAGAACTATTTACTACTAATAATAAATAATTAAAATAATAGAAAATAAAACATATGATACAATATAATACAATATGATACAATATGATACAATTTCTCACCATCCACTGACCAATGCACACCCAGATGCTGAGTAGTGAAAGTCAGACCCAGAGAGCCCAAGAACCACAGCCCGAGAGCGATCGCAGCAGATTCCGAGCGAAGCCTATCAGCAATAACATGGCTAGGAACTCTAAACAAGTTGATAACTCCCTCACAAACGAGCCAGCACAGGAATTAGCAAAGCAGCTAACGCAGGGAGGGTTAGCAAGTGCCTGGGAGTAGATGAGCAAGGGAGTAAGAGAGAGAGTAATGGCTACCAGACCCCCTTCCTGCCCAAAAACTCAGAACTTGACATACTATGGAATTAAATACTTCCTTGGTCAGTTTGGGTTAGCTGCAATATCAGAAGCAGAGAAAGACCTTGAATTTAATGCTTATCTCAACATCCAGGAGCATAGCTCCCTGACAACCACAGTAAAGGGAGTTAACTCTTTCCTGACTGAACCCAGCACAGAGGGTCTGAGTCCACCAGTCTATCTCCCTCTCACACTCCCTTATAGTCCTCTAGCTTATCCACCTCCTCTTTCAGCTCAGCCACCAGGCTGAGCAGATCATTTACCTGCTCACAGCAAACACAGGTGCTGTCCCTGCAGTCCTCCATTCCTAGTGAAAGGCTCCAGCACTCCCTTCAGTCAGGGGCCTGGGCACCGACATGTTTACATGGGACATCTGTCTGGGTTGCCACATTTCTTTTGCCACCAGCTTTTGGCCAGGTTGCAACCATAGCTCTTCCTGCCTGAGTGACTCACCCCTAACTGCCTCAGCATTCCCAGATGACTCACCATGCCCCCTTTGTTCAACCTTGATGGGTGCGCAGGGATCTTTGATATTAGTCCCTAATATTTCATAACACACTGTGTTATCTCTACCCATTGATTCCAGGTAGGTTCCCCTGCATTTTGCTGCATGGACAGTTGTGAATAGCAAGAGAATGGCTAATTCTCATAATTCAAGGAACCTGATTCATTCTTATTTCTGCCAGGGGAGCTGGAACTACTTGTAGTAGTAGTTAGGTACAACCCTATCAGGAAAAGGTGGTCAATACATGATAGGTCCTGCCAATGTTTGAGAAATCCTACATTTGTTCATAAAACATTCTCCATCTTCTCCTGGCTTAGTGCAGCTAACAAGCATACAACAGATGCAGCTGTTTGCACAGTGGTTTCTAGGCTCTACTTTTAGATGATCTAGATTTTCTGGGAATGAAAACGACTTCTTAGATCATCAGGGGACTCCTAGGAACCCCTTGAGGAACTTCAGGGTGCCTGATGTTGCTGGGAAAGGATACGTACAGAAGGCTGTGATTTTAATAAGCTCTAGCAGCAGCTAATGAGCTCTGTCAGTTTTTCTTGATCAAAGGGTGCTTTGAGCTTTTGTTCCAGCTGACTCCTGATTAGGAATGGTCAATCACACTTTCAGCAGGTGCTAGGGAGAGGCCTATATAACTGCTGGGCCTAGCATTGATAGAATCAGTAAGCAGGTATGATATTTATTATGGTAGGATATGCAAAAATTGGCTAGAAACTCTGCTGAGGGTAGTTTGTGTGCTCAGCAACAGCAATAATGTGCTTTGGGGCATGGTTCCCCAGCACTAACTAAAGTGTCTATCCCTGGAATATCAGAGGCCTTGACTCAAACTGAGCTCCAGAGGAAGATGCATTCCTCCAGGCCTTTGGCTACAGAGAGTACCTGGGGTTTTTTGGTAAGGCTGGAATAGGAGGAGATGGTACCCTTGTCTGCAGAAGATGTATGTTGGTGGTGAATCTCTGTTGTTAAGTAAAGGAGCTGCAGGGAAGAGGTCAGCAGACTGCATGGCATCAAAGATGATGAAAAGGAAATCAACAAGGAAATCAAGACTCTAGAGATGCAAGAGTCTGAATCTGCAGCTGCAATGAGGGAGGGGGCAGCAGTGGTCTGTGCTGAAAGAAAGGAACAAGGTAAATGGCAGGATCATATTCCTGGATTGAGGAGAGCAGGCTTTGGTCTGTTAAGGGACCTGCTTGGAAGAATTCTGTGTGTTTCTGACCAGTAGGCAGCTAATCACCACACAGCCACTTGCTGGCTCCTTCCTAGTGGGATGGGAGAGAGAATTGAAAGGGTAAAAGTAAGAAATTGTGTGTTGAGATAAAGATAACAATGTGTAAAGCAAAGCTCTGTGTGCAAGCAGAGCACAAATAAGGAAATAATTCCTGTAGGCAGGTAGCTGTCTAGCCATTTCCAGGAAAGCAGGGCTTCTTCCTGCATAATGGTCCAAGCATTCCCCCCACATCCTCCTTTCCCACAGCATTGATTGAGTCCCCTCCCAACTTCTTGTGCACCCCCAGCCTACTTGCTGTTTGGGCAGTGTGAGAAACGGAAGGCCTCGATGCAGCCCTAAGGAGAAGGACTTGGGGGTAATGGTGGATGAAACATGAGCCAGCAGTGTGCACTATCAGCCCAGAAAGCCAACCATACATCCTGGGCTGTATCCAGAGCAGCATGGCCAGCAGATCGAGGGAAGTGATTCTTGCTCTGCTCTTGTGAGACCCTCACCTGGAGTACTGTGTCCAGCTCTGGTGCCCTCAGCTTAAGAAGGATATTGACCAGTTGGCACAAGTCCAGAGGAGGGCCACGAAGCTGATCAGAGGGCTGGAGCACCTCTCCTATGAAGAAAGGCTGAGAGAATTGGGCTTGTTCAGCCTGGAGAAGAGAAGGCTTCGGGGAGACCTTATTGCAGCCCTCCAGTACCTGAAGGGGACCTACAAGAAAGCTGGAGGGGGACTTTTTACAAGGGCCTGTAGTGACAGGACAAGGGGTAATGGGTTGAAACTGAAAGCAGGGAGATTTAGATTGGATATCAGGAAGAACTTCTTCCTGGAGAGGGTGGTGAAGTACTGGAACAGGTTGCCCAGAGAAGTTGTGGATGCCCTGTCCCTGGCTGTCTTCAAGGCCAGGCTGGATGAGGCTTTGAGCAACCTGGTCTAGTGGAGGGTGTCCCTGCCCATGGCAGGGGGTTTGGAACTTGATGATCTTTAAGGTCCCTTCCAACCATTCTATGTTTCTATGCAAATACTGTTCAGCAATAATGAAAACATGGATGTATTATCAACATTGTTTTGGTCACAAATCCAAAACATAGCACCATAAGAGGTGCTATGAAGACAACTAACTCCATCCAGTAGATAAGTGTACTGTGTGAATAGTTAACATAGTTCACTTGTGCACATATGCTTGTAATTATTGGATTGGAGAAACAGTGGGGAGGCCAACCCCATCTGTCTACTCAGAAGTAGAGGGTCATACTGACATGCTAGTGGCTTTTGGGTAGATGTTCAGAAAGTCCCTCAGTGGTCCCTTGTCTATTCAGGTGTATATATAATCCTATAGTTTTCATCTGCATATAGCAGCCACCGCTTTCTTGGATGTGGTCTGAGTTGTGCAACATGTTATTAATGCTTATGGTCTTGGCCTTAAGCAGACCCTTGGTATTCTGTGTTTATCAGGTCTTGTGAGTTCAACAGCACTGCTAGTTTCAGGAGCTTATTGGTCCTTGGGAGACTTTCCCCCACTGTCTTTATGAACTTCAAGAGGTTCACGAAGAGCCTCATGAAGTTCAACAAGGGGAAAGACAAGGTCCTGCACCTGGGGAGGAACAACCTCATGCACCAATATATGCTGGGGGCCACCCAGCTGGGAAGCAGCTTGGTAGAAAAGAACCTGGCGGTCCTGGTGGACCAGGTTGAAAATGAGCCAACAATGCTCTTGCTGTAAAGGAGGCTGATGGTATCCTGAGATGCATCAGGCAAAGTATTGCTGACGGGTTGAGGGAGGCAATCCTTCCCCTCTACTCAGCGCTGGTGAGGCCACACCTGGAGTCCCGTGTCCAGTTCTGGGCTCCCCACTACAAGAGACGTGGACATACTGGAGAGACTCCCTCAAAGGGCAATGAAGATGAAGGTACTGGAGGATCTCTGCTATGAGGAAAGGCTGAGATGCCTGGGACTGTTTAGCCTAGGGAAGAGAAGGCTCAGGGAGGATCTTGCCAGTGTATATAAATACGTGAAGGGAGGGTGTCACTGTTGAGACGGACACGACAGGCTGCGCAGGCAGATAGATCTATTTATTCTTTTACAACACTCTTTTTATAGCATTCTCAACCACGCGTGTACATTCTCTATTGGGCCGTATATCGTGATTCTTTTTTAACTATTGGATGATTACTCCCCCCCTTCCTCCAGATGCCCCGCGGTCTCTCACTTTCTCAAAGTTGTTTACTTCTCTCATGCCAGGGATTTATCACATCTCCTAGGATACACGGGTATATCGTCAAGGTCAACCTGCTCTGTCAGGCCAACAGACCAGCTGTGTGCACCGACAATTCCCCATTTTTGCATTTGTGCAACAAAAACTGCCTGTATCATCCACTGCAGGGCCCTTTGCAGCAGGGATACTAAGCAAGGCACCATTAACAATACAATGATTACTACACCTGACACAAAAATCCCAGTTTTTAACATCCTGCGTATCCAACCCCCCAGTCCCCATGATGAGAGCCACGAGTCGAGGAGTCCAGTATTCTCTTGAATGTGTGACATCAAAGCTTGCAGTTCTTGAATCTGTTGGTGAATCGACTTAGAGCGATCATCCAAAGTACCCGAACCAGGCCTGTGTGAAAAGGTGAATAAGGTTGCGCCAAAGGGGCACAAAAACTAGTTTGATTCAGCTGCTCCATCAATGTCACCCAAACGTTGGTTGTGTGCCATTTCGGTGGGATGCTGGGCTGTCCCGCGACGATCCAGCACAGGCTGAACACAACGGGCAGGATACCAGAGTGGCCCATTTTCTGTGGAGACACAAGCATAACCCCTGCCCCAGGTAATCAGGTTACATGGCTGAGACCATTGTCCTGTTTGCAGATCCTTTACACGCACCAAAGCGGTGCCGCGTACCTCTTACGATGTTGAAAAAGAGGAAAAATGTCTCACAATTGGAGGGACTGACCCCTTCTCGGGCATGTTTAAAAAGTTCAAAACATAAATGGCCTTTGTCAACCAAGCCTCCGGGGGCTCCCCTTCCATTCCCCCTTTTTGTTTTTGGAGCAGGCGCTTCAGGGTGCCGTGGGCCTGCTCAACAATTGCTTGTCCAGTAGGGGAATGTGGGATGTCAGTAACATGCTGTGTTCCCCGTTTCTGGAGGAATTCATGAACCAGTTTAGCCACATATGCAGGGCCATTATCCGTTTTTACTGTTCCAGGGACCCCCAACATGGAAAACGCCTTCTGCCAGTGTCGAATTGCGTCTTTGGCTTTTTCCCCAGTGTGTGCGGAGGCCACCACTGCATTTGAATAGGTATCAACAGAAACATGTACATACTTCAATCTCCCAAATTCTGCAATGTGTGTCACATCAGTCTGCCAGATTTGCAACGTCTGTAACCCCCTGGGGTTCACCCCATAATAACATGGCACCTGCTGTCCTTGACAATCAGGGCATGATGCTACAACGGCTCGTGCCTCTGCAGCTTTCAGGTGAAATTGGTTTTGTAAGGCTTTGGCCCCCTGATGGAAAAATTGATGTGACGCTTGGGCCTGTTGCAGAGTATTTGGTACTGGGCCGAGCATGGCTACCGACACAAGCCTGTCAGCCCGTGCATTCCCTTCCGCCAAAAATTCGGGTAAAACAGTGTGACTGCGAATGTGTGAAACATAATAGGGACTATCACGTTTCTGAATCAATTCCCATAGAAATCGTAACAAATTAAACAAATGCTCGTTATCCACCTGTTTGATTACAGCTCGCTCTAACTGCTGGACCAGTCCTGCAACATAAGCAGAATCAGTAACCAAATTAAAAGGTTTAGAAAATCTGCGGAAGGCCTCAGTTACTGCCTTAAGTTCCACAATCTGTGGTGATCCTTGCTGTTCCGTGACAATATCGTGCCACTTACCCTTCTCAAACCAAGTAACAGCTGCCTTCCCTGTTTTCCCCGATCCATCTGTAAACACAGTTAATCCCTCAACTGGTTCCGTGGAGTGTAACCATTTTTCCCCGATCGAGATTTCTCGCACCAGTTTCAGCATCGGGTGGCTGGGGAGGTGATATTTAATGACCCCCTGGAAATCTGCCAAGGCAGATTGCAATGCCATGTTATTGGCCAAGCACCACTCCAAATATGCGGCTTGAATTGGAATAACAATGGTCGCGGGATCTCGACCGAGAAGTTCAAGGCACCGTGTCCTTGTTTTGATTATTAGCTGCGCCACTAACTCAAAAATGCCCGGTGCTGTTTTCTTACATCGATAAGGTAAAAACGTCCACTCCAACACATGCAAAGGATCCCCCCAGGTTTCATTCCATTGACAAAGTAATGCATACGGAATCAAGTGATCTGTTAAAACAAAAATCTGTACAATCTCGGTTAGTTCCACCCGATAAACATATTTGCTCTGTATTGCTTTTTCTACCACATCGAGCACCTGGTGTGCCTCCCTGGTTAACCGTCTTGGTGTGCAAATATCGGAATCCCCTTTCAATAATTCCATTAGGGGACTCAATTGAGACGATGTCAGCCCTAGATAGGGCCTAACCCAGTTAATTGCTCCCATTAGCTTTTGGATGTCATTAAGATTTTTCACCTCTCTACTCAGCATTATCGGCTGTGGAAGTACTGTTTGATCCAATATTTTCACACCCAGGTATAACCAAGGGCTCTTACGTTGAACCTTTTCTGGAGCCACAACCAATCCATATTGTTTAAGGTAGCATAATGCTGCTTGCTCCAGAGCATCCAACTGGGCCGGATCAGATACAGCAAAAAGGATATCATCCATATAGTGGTAACAATAAGAGTCAGGGTATTGTTCCCGCAGCCCAGAGAGTGCCTGAGCTACAAACCATTGACAGATTGTAGGCGAATTTTTCATGCCTTGAGGTAACACTTTCCACTGGTAGCGCTTCATGGGTTCTGCACGATTGATGACAGGAATCGAGAAAGCAAATTTGTCTTTATCCTGTTCTGCTAAAGGAATAGTAAAAAAACCAGTCTTTCAAATCCACAATTAAAATGTCCCATCCTGCTGGGACCATAGCAGGTGACGGCAATCCCGGTTGCAGTGCGCCCATGCTAGCCATAACGGCATTAATTTGTTGTAGATCATGTAACAACCGCCATTTTCCCGATTTCTTTTTAATTACAAATATGGGGGTGTTCCATGGGCTGTGTGATGGTTCAAGATGACCGGCCTGTAATTGTTCCTGTACCAAGCTGTGGAGGGTGCTTAATTTCTCAGGGTTCAGGGGCCACTGATCTACCCAAATAGGTGTATTCGTAAGCCACGTTAAGGCCAAGGTAGGCTGTCGCACGCCCTCAAGCACAGTGGCCCCTGTTAAAAATCCGTCGTAATCCTTACACCTCATGCTCCCAAGACATCTCTGCCCCATAAGTTCAAAGGAGCAGCAGTAACATATGGTCGTGCTGTTGCAACCTGTCCTTCAGGGTTCCGAATTGTCACAGGTTTTGCTGCCATTAGACTCTGGGCCACTCCTCCCAACCCCAACACTCCGGTGTCCATTGTAACAACGGGCCAACTCTGAGGCCAGTGGAGTTGAGAGACTATTGTGACATCAGCCTCCGTGTCTAAGAGCCCAGATACCTTCACCTGTGAGGGGGAAGCGCCATCCATCGTATGAACACACGTCATTTGAGGCCGTTTGTCGGAGATGTTTTGTGTCCACATAACTTGCGGGACACCCATAGATCCGAATCCACCATCCCCACGCTCTGTTGGATGCGACCTGGGAACACAACTCTTAAAAGGAACAAGTTGAGCAATACGAGTACCTTTTGGAATTGTCACGGGTGGCGTTGGGGTAGAAACCATGGCACTTATCTGTCCAGTATAGTCAGCATCGGTAACTCCAACATGCACAGTGATACCTGGTAAAGTGGCTTCTATAGTGATTAGGCCTAACAATTGCATGGTAGCGGGTGCATTCGGGCCATATTTCGCAACCATTTTTTGTAACTCCTGTATCACCTTCCAAGCATATGGCCGATGTTCGTCTGGGATGCCTGCGGCTGCATCACCACGAACAACAGGAAAGGCCATTGCACCCGTTACCCCACCCGATTTCTCAGCCCCTACCGGTGTGAAATGGCTTCCGACAAGTCCCAATTACCCTCTAACACTGCTTGTTCCTTCACTTTTCGCCAAAAGGCCGTTGGATCTACTGGCTTTACCGTCAGCTGAGCAGGAGGGAATTCCCATGCCTCTGGAACTGGCAGCTGACACTCATCCCCCCCTTCTAATTTCCCGTTTTGCTTCTCCCTGTTCTGTCCCTTCAGCTTTTGTAGCTCGTCAGTAGCCGCCTCGCTCCAGTCATCCTCTCTGTCCTCGGGTAGCGGAGGATACAAAGAGAGCTTAGTGGACAGCACAGGGGTTTTTTCCTCCTCTTTGTAAGAGGGAGGGGGCGGAGCAGAGGGCTGCACGGCGGGAGGCGAAGAGGGGGTGGCGGGAGGGGCTTTCTGTTAACTCGGCCCTTGCGGCGGAAACAACTCATCTTGTGCGTCCTCATCAGAATCGTCACTCATCTTGTGCGTCCTCATGGGAATCCTCATACAGTCCCCTTGCTGCCAGCCGCGTTCTACGTTTGGGCAAGGCTCCCCCTGCTGGGTCCAAACTTTGACCTTTCGCTGCCAACCCCGGGACCGCGGATGCTCCCGGATTATAAGGGCTTTCCTCTGAGATTTCTTTCTCTGCCTTAAAGTCCTTTAAAGTGTCTTTCAACAATCTCCACGTTGTAAGGAGGTCCATCGCAGTCTTATTACCTTGCGAGGCACAGTCAAACAGTTTCTGTCCTACTTCCTCCCACTTGCTTACACTAAATGCAGTAACAGAATTAGCTTCATATCCTTGCGCTTTACTCCATAATAACATTTTTTGGAGCACCATCTCGTCCAATTTGACTCCCCTGCGGTGAAGCAGTAGCTTTCACATCGTCACAAGCATGGTCTCCTCCTTAGTCAAGTTCGCTCCCATGGTCCCCAGCCGCTCACCTGTACCGTACCGATTTCAAGAAGTCCGGACTACGCAGCTCTCCCTGCTGCTCAATCTAGGCTGGGCTCCGTCTCCGCGGCTCTTCCCGCCGCTCTCGGCTGTCTCCTGGAAGTTAATCCTCAGTCGGGGTCACCATTTGTCGCTGTTGAGACCGACACGACAGGCTGCGCAGGCAGATAGATCTATTTATTCTTTTACAACACTCTTTTTATAGCATTCTCAACCACGCGTGTACATTCTCTATTGGGCCGTATATCGTGATTCTTTTTTAACTATTGGATGATTACTCCCCCCCTTCCTCCAGATGCCCCGCGGTCTCTCACTTCCTCAAAGTTGTTTACTTCTCTCATACCAGGGATTTATCACATCTCCTAGGATACACGGGTATATCGTCAAGGTCAACCTGCTCTGTCAGGCCAACAGACCAGCTGTGTGCACCGACAGGAGGGTGCAAAGACCACAGACCCAGGCTCTTTTCAGTGATGCCCAGTGATAAGACCAGAGGCAATGAGCACAAGCTGGAACACGGGAGGTTCCATCTGAACATCAGGAAACACTTTTTCACTGTGAGGGTGGAACAGATTGCCCAGAGAGGTTGTGGAGTCTCCCTCCTTGGAGTTGTGGGCAACTGGCTCTAGGTGACCATGCTTGAGCAGGGAGGTTGGACCAGATGACCTCCATAAGTCCCTTCCAACCTCAATCATTCTGTGATTCTCAGCATGTACTTTTCCTCTCTTTAGCCTGCTCTTTTCAGGTAACTATTGCTCCATCCACGCATGTAAGCACCTTAAGAGCCAATTCACACAAACTCATGCAGAAGAGGCTTTTATGATCATTCTGTATGTTGTGTAAATTTGGACTGTAGAACTCTCTACTACAGGATGTCATAGATGTTAAAAGCTTACATAGCTTTAAAAAAGCAATGGGTAAATTTACAGAAGAATTATTGGGTGAGGACTATTAACACAAGGCTCTACATCTGGCTTAGGAAATTCCTGAATTCTTTGAGATTGGGGAGCATTCTGGAGGATATTGCTATTTACTTGCTCTTTTCTTATGCTATTCCCCAAGGGTCTGCAATTGGCTCCTGCTGGGAACAGGTTCTATTCTAGATGCCCAGACCTAGTGTTAGTTACTCTCAGGATGATCAATTACTGAGACAAAAGTAGAAGGAATCTTGGGAAAGGACTGGGGGGGGGGGTGTGGGGTGTGTGTGTGAGGGTGTCTGTAGGTGGGATATCTTGGTGAAATTTTGGAATATAGCTACTCTGATAGTATCTTTAAGCTTTAATTTATGAAACAGATAAGGTTTATTTATTAAATATATGAATTAATTTTAGGTTTGCCCTTTAACCTGTCTGATGATTCTGTCTTGCAGAAAGCACCTCTACTGCTACATTACAGACCCAAAATGGACTTGCTGTAGAAGAACTTTATTGTCCTTCTGAACAGGAGTTTTTGCAGAGACTATCATCTGGCACCTTAGTGCAGGACATAACTCTCATGTGATATGAATCAGAAGAATCATTTTGGAAGATTGTAGTGTTTTGTAGCAGACTGTCCTTCTGAATATTTCTAGGGATATGCTGCATGGATTTTTGGACAAAATATATATATATATTTATTTTTGTACAAATGAAATAAATCACAACTCAACAGGATTCTAACAGCACTAAGTTTAAAGGTAGTGAAAACACTTCACAGTTCCATGAAGCTCAGCCTGATTCATCTATTTGTAGTTACAAAAAAATAAGTTAAAATGGTATGGGAGAGATTTAAAATGTTGCTTTTAACACCAAATTACTGTTTACTTTTTTTTTTATCTTTAAACTTTACAACTTGTTTCAGTATGTTTTTCTGAGGTGTTCTTGTTTTATGCAGTATGCCCAATTATGTCAGCTTTAATCAAGCTGTTCTATAGAGCATTGAACATACCTAATGATACAGTAACTGGTGATATTTATTATGCTGCATTAAAAACTTCCTAAAAGCCTGGAAAACCAATTACTTCATTAGTTTTGCACAATGTTTTTTGGGGGGTTTTTTTGTATTTCAGTAATGTTTTAATATGTTTTTAGTAATGTTTTAATGTTTTTACATGGGCATGTAGTGATAGACCAAGGGGTAATGGCTTGAAGCTGAAAGAGGGCAGATTTATACTGGATGTAAGGAAGAAATTCTTCACAGTGAGGATGGTGAGGCACTGGAAGTGGTTGCCCAGAGAAGTTGTGGATGCCCCATCCCTGGCTGTCTTCAAGGCCCAGTTGGATGGGGCTTTGAGCAACCTGACCTAGTAGAAGGTGTCCCTGCCCATGGTAGGGGGGGCTGGAACTAGATGATCTTTAAGGACCCTTCCAATCCAAACCTATGATTCTATGATCCTCCCTTTGCATGCTGATTTGAAATGAGTTCACTTGATTTTTTTAAATATGCCTTAATATTTTGCTATGACATCAATTACATCCAATCTTAACAAATACTCATAAGTGCTAAACTTGTGAAATTGTTTTAAAGCAAATATATAATTGGGTCTTGCAAAAATCAAAGTTTACTTTAGAAAATATTTGCTATTTCATTAACTGTTAAAACTATGGCTGTTGGGCACCTGTTGTTCATGTTGCACAAGTTTCCATTTCACTAGCTAAAAATTCAATTAACTGCAAACCAATTCTGTGTGTTTTTTTACTGTTTTCTGTATGAATCCATAGATGTTTATAGCTCAATTACTATTTATCTTTGAGGTCAGATTAGATTACAGGGGCACCGTCTGGTCTTAACTGATAATTTTGCTTTGTGTCAAGCCCTAAAAGATGCAAAGTACCATATGTACGTCTGTGTACAGACATGCATGCACCTTAGAGAATTCATCTTCAGTAGTGCTTAGCAGTGTTGACTACACTGATTGAAAAGCTTTTAAAAATAGTCAGCTTCATAAAAATGTAGTAGTAGTTGAAAGTGACTTCTGCAAGCTGTATGCTGCATAGCATTATATATAGCAGGGATGTGAGTGTGTCTGACATGGAGTTTTAAGTAACTGAAAAGAAGATAAGCAGTATTATTGGCAGCTGAACACTGGCAATAATTTTTAACTCTGTCGTGGTTTAACACTGGCTAGCAAAATACCACGAAGACGCTTTCACAAATCCCCCTCCCCTCCTCCAGCAGAGGGGAAGAATTGGAGGAAAAAGAAATAAGGAAGCTCGTAAAATTGAGATAAGAACTATTTACTAATTAAATCTAAATCAATATATAAAAATACTACTAATAATAAATAATTAAAATAATATAAAATAAAACATATGATACAATATGATACAATCTCTCACCATCCACTGACCAATGCACACCCAGATGCTGAGTAGTGAGAGTCAGACCCAGAGAACCCAAGAGCAATCACAGCCTGAGAGCCGCAGCCCGAGGGCCAGAGAACGAGAGCTGTTGCAGCACACTCCGAACGAACCCTATCAGCAATAGCACAACTGTGAAAACTAAACAACCTGCCAACTCACTCACAAACGAGCCAGCACAAGAATTAGCAAAGCAGCTAATGCAGGAGTCAGGGAGTGTTAACAAGTGTCCAGGAGTAGACGAGCAAGAGAGTAATGGCTACCAGACCCCCTCCTCGCCCAAGACCCCAGAACATGACGTACTATGGAATGAAATACTTCCTTGGTCAGTTTGGGTTAGCTGCAGTATCACAAGCAGAGAAAGACCTTGAATTCAGTACAATCCCAGCGCCAGCGAAGAACTTATCAGTACTTCTCTCAGCATCTAGGAATATAACTTCCTAGCAACCACAGTAAAGAGAGTTAACTCTTTCCTGACTGAACCCAGCACACTCTCTGAGTTTTCCTGTCAGCTGAAAATGGCAGTTATATCAAATACTTTATCCTTTCATCAAATGTCAGTGGACAGGAAAATCAGTATGCCTGTTAGCACTGTCATGCTTCTTCCAGCTGTGCTCCCCTGCTTATCATGAAAGGATTGCTTAACATTACTTGATAATAGGAGGTTGATCTCATAAGAGGATTATTCAAGCATTCTAAATCCTACTGCCGCTTCTTGAGTTTTCCAAGCAGCACAGTGCTCTGCACATCTCTCATGCTTTTCTTAATTAAACTTTTCAGTTCTTTTCCTACTTCTGCTGTTGCCAGAGGGAAGCTCTAAGTTCACTTGTTTGTCTTAGGAAATGGGGCCCTTGTTTTCATTTATGGCCATAGATGGTGAACAGTGAAGAAAGAGAAAGAAAGAAATCTACTGAACTATGGGGATGGTCAAGAGAGCCACAGTAAGGCTAATGGAGTACTGTCATGTGTGCCAATGATGACGTCAGACCATTACATTTGAACACCTAGGTTAGACAGGACTTCTTTATGTCAAGACTTAGAGAATGTGCATGTGATGAAATTAGAAATTTCCTCTGGTTTTGCTGTACTGTTTCTGGACTCACTTACCTACAATTTAGCATTTATCTGTTTTTAGCATTAATAGAAGTGACAAAAAAGGACAGGTGAGATCTAATTAGTCTCTCTTTTTGGTAGTTTTTCACAGAATAGTGAATGCGGGTGATATAGATGTATATGTAAGTTAATATAATAGGCCTTTCTGGAGCTCTTCATGTGGCTATCAATGTATATTTCCCAGTGTAAATAAGGGGCTGGTTCCAGTTGGTGAGGCCTCCAGAGAGTGCAAATATGTTTATAAACACCCATCCTCCATGCACCCCTAATGTACCTGACACAGACATGGAGCTCAAGACCATAAACTATGTAAATGCCTAATTCATTGTTCAGTCTAAGAGATTAATAAATATATTTGTGATTGGTCTACCTCACTATATGTACACTGTGGAACTTTATTACAAGATCTGATGTTGATGCAGTGCTGTTGAAGTTTATTGGGATTTTAGTGTTTCCCTGTGTAGTTCTACAACTGAAAGAGGTTGGCAGTTACAAACATGTAAATTCAGAAAACACTCTGCTGTTCAGTTCTAAATCTTGCTATAACAGTCTATAGTATAGAATATATGTTTGCAAGTTTGTAACTACCTTTGGAATCACTCAAATTAGTTACAGTGCTATATCAATATATTTAAATCTGTTTATATAGGTATGCATCTGTAGCCAGTGTTAACACCTATAGCTGGTGATTGGTCATAATTGTGTGTAAATGCTTTTGTAATGTGTTTAACCTAATAAAACTTCAGCAGTGCTTTTAAAAACAAAACAAACAAAAAAGCCCCAACCACAACCCTATTGTTCACATCATGTCACAATAGACATCTTCATTACAAACCTATATTTCCCATGGAGAGGGATGACAGTGTCTGCACCATTTGTTTGCTTTCTAGCTTTCTATAAAGACTAGGATACAACTGAATTCAAGTCAGAGGCAAGCCTTGGGGTCAAAGTTCTGGTTTACTTCTTTGAAGCTTAAGAAACAGTTGATTTAAGGTCAAGATTATATTGGCTAAAACAATACTGACTTTTTTTTTTATATTTAAATCTGAAAGTTGGGCTCAGTATAGATATTTCTTGAATCCTGATGAAGTCATGATTCATTTATTTTGATCTTAATGAAGACAGTATTACTGTGAAGTAATTTTTACAGCTGCTGGTAAATAATTGCAGTAAAAAGGTATCTTGTAGCATTATCTTCAGCAGCAATGAGACTTATTATCCCAGGCTCAGAGTCTCACTAGATATAGTTCTCATTAAAAATAGATAACTCACAGAAAATGTATAGTATTGAATTTAAATAAAATTTGAGAGCTTGGAAACATTAACTTTGTAAACATTATTTATTAAGCATTGTGGTTTATTTTATCATTAGAGCATTGTTTTTTCAAAGGTCCAGCTGTATTTGCAGGCATATAAAACTATAAAAAGTTTTTACAGCTTTTTCCTGTTATGTTAGGTTTGAATGACTTTTATTTGTGTCTTTGCTATGTGTGGCTAAGAGCTTTGCTTATCTTTTTGTGCAATGGGTCAGAAACATGCATTTACAAGGCATATTTTTAAACTGTAAATGTAGAATCTACTTATAAATTGAAAAACAATGTAGATGGGGATTTTAATATGTACATTCAGTGGGGTTTTGCTTGGGATTTTCATTTGTGGTTTGTTGGGTTTTTTGTGGGGTTTTTTTGAGAAAGAAGTTTGGAATTTTATGGTCTTGTAAGATCTTTAAGTACAAGAACTACCCATCAGCAATATTTTTAAATGGATGATCTTGCAAGAAACTTCAGTATGAATTGTGGAAGTAATATGAAAATATGCAGCTTATCCAAAATTTATTTGTGCCATTGTTATATCTGGTATCATTGTGTGTCATCTAACCTGAGAATATTTATTGGTTGTGCAATAATATACACAACACTGTCACCTCTGGGAATGTGGGACTGCAAAAATGAGACTATATTAATGATGGTGGGTTTTTTTTCAATAGACTATGAGCCTTTGAAAGCTTATCTGGCTCTATTGTTGTTATAATGGCATAATTAGTCTTAGGATATTCACTTTTTTTTCCTACTGGATGCTAAATAGAACTATACAGCTAGCCTTGACAGAACAAGGGGTCTTTAAGGTCCCTTCCAACCCTAACCATTCTATGATTCTATTTTTCTATTATATGAATTTTACCATTGAGTTAAGCTTAATCAGAAAGCACCAACCAATCTGTACCATAACACATTAATAAATGCATTTTCTCAGCAATGCTTAAGAAATGTATTTAGTACATAAGGCTGAATTTTACAGAAAAATCTAGTTTATGTATTTACTTAGGTAATTGATTAAGTTTGGACATTTCATTGCAATCTATTCAATACAATCTATACTTTGTTTTTTCTGCCTGAAGATAATAACAAGAAAAAATGTCATAAATACCAAAATCTTTGCATAAGATTCACTTAACTATGATTAAGAGGTATTGATTTCTGTCTCTTTTAAAGGTGCAGAGAGAGCATTAAGGGGCCTAACATCAGCATTGAAAAATACTTTAATGTCTGCTTTCATCAAAATCTGTAATCATGTGCAGACACTCTCTAGGTACCTGCCTTTTGTGGGAAGCCAACAATCATATTTTTACAAAGGAGTTTGATATGCCTATACGCAAATATAAAACTTTATTCTTGTTTGAGCCACTTGCGTAACTCTTCAAGGCTTCTTGGAAACCTTTTGAAGCCACCATGATCTGCTGAGTTCAGATTGCAAGATGGGGGATAAAAAGGCCAATTCCACAAACTCTTACAGTGGTAACTTTATTACTAACCTACAAGGTTTCACTGAAAGCAGTGGAATCATTCATGTGGACAAAATTTCTTAAATGTGTGTCTGCAAGATGGAGTCCTAATTTTTGAAGAATGGACTGATGTTTATGTATCTTAACTTTAAAAGGATTGGTTTAATAAAGTTCTTTTATCCAAGTAATTAATTTGGACAAAAAAGAGTTTATTCTTTTTCTACAACAACATCAAATTAAGGTTAAAGAACAATAAACCAGTACAATCACTAAGCCTTTATCCTCAATATGTGGCATAATAAAGATACTGAAGCTATCACAGTGTAAGACCATATTTTTAACTTGGTTTCACTTGAGAAATTACTTTTTTATACTGTTTCCTGTGTGATTTTGTACTACTGGTGGTTAGTTTTGGTCTGAAGAAGCTTTTTTGGATTATTGCTTAATGTTTTGATTTTGCAATAGTGATTCTTGTATACAGTGTTTTGCCAGATATAATATTATATGCTTGTTAATAAAAGTAAAAAAGCTAACTGAAATCCTGACAGGCGGGTGGTAGTTGTTCTCTTCCATTTGTCCCCTTCCCCAACCCCCCATATGCGACCTATTCCTTTATGTTCTTAAACACAGTGTGACTGAAACAAGAATGACATACATGGTTCTGTAATCTATCTTTATTCCCATCTTTTTTAATTGAGATGGTGACATGGCCCAAATGTACTTTATGACATATGATATTGAAATGTCTGTGTCAAATGTGTGGCCATAATTGCCTATCAGTGAATTAACGTTTTCTGTTGGGGAAACAGGAAGTAGATGATACCTTTTTCATGTATTTGTGAGTATATTTATACTTAGAATAAAATATAGAATAGAACTGCACACAGTATACAAGGCGAGGCCCCACCAACGCTGAATACAGCGGGATAATCACCTCTTTTGACTGGCTGGTTATGTTGTGTTTGATGCACCCCAGGATGCAGTTTGCCCTCTTGGTTGCCAGGGCACATTGCTGACTCATTGAGCCTACTGTTGACCAGCACCCCCAATGCCTTTCTTCAAGGCTGCCCTCCAGCCACTCCTCTCCCAGTATATAGTTGTGCCCGGTGTTATTCCATCCCAAGTGCAGAATTGGATATTTGTTCTTGTTAACTTTCATCCCATTAATCATTGCCCAATACTCCAATCCATCTAGATCCCTCTGCAAAGCCTCCTGTCCCTCCAGACAGTCAACAGAACCTCCCAGTTTGATATCATCAGCAAACCCTGCATCCAGCTCATTGATAAATATATTGAACAGAACTGGCCCTAGAACTGAGCCCTGAGGAACACTGCCTGGTGACTGGTTGCCAGACAGATGTAGCCCCATTCACTACAACCCTTTGAGCTCTGCCCTTCAGCCAGTTCTTCACCCTTCACACTGTGAACCTGCTTATACCACAGTTGTACAATTTGTCCAGAAGGATGCTGTGAGGGACAGTATCAAAAGCCTTATTAAAATCCATAAAAACTACTTGCCCTACCTATACATATAACTTTAAGTTTTTCACTTACCTGATGATGCTCATGCAGAGGGTTAGACTGGACCATGACACTATTTGGACACATGTCAAATTGAAAAGCATACTAACCCAAAGGCTTAACTGTCCCTCATGGGCTAGGGAGAGGGTGTACTTGCAGTACTGTGAATTTACTATTCTATTCTATTCCTCTTTGTATTGAGGAATGCAAAAAGGTTTTTTTCCTGCTAATAAGTTAGAAATTGTCAAGAGTTTTGGATTGGTTTGAAGTCGGAGGTTTATTCTTGCACACAATTCTAACATCAATAGTAGCCATGTATTATCATCACAAGGAGATGCCATGGATTTCCACTGATTGGTTCAATGAAATACTGACATGAGAGATCTAACAAAGGAAGGTTACATTATTTATATATAGTCATTTAAAAGTGGTTAAGTGTTAGCACTAATTCTACTGTCAGAGCAAACACTGCAAATTGTGAATCTTTGTTGTGGTTTAACCTTGGCTAGCAGTAAAATGTCATGCAGCCACTGGCTCACCTCCCCACCTCCTCCAGTGGAGGAGAAGAATCAGAGGAAAAGACAAGGAAGCTTGTGAATTGAGATAAGAACTATTTAATAACTGAATATAAATGGATATTATAGTGTTACTACTAATATTAACAATACTACTAATAATAAGTAATTAAAATAATAGAAAATAAAACATATGATACAATTGCTCACCACCTGCCGACCAAAACGCAGCCAGGTCCCAAGTAGCGAGAGTCAGAGCCTGAGAGCCAGAGCCTGAGAGCAATTGCAGCAGAGTCCGAGTGAGCACCAAAAGCAACAACACAACTGGGAAAGCCAAACAACCCACTACCTCACTAATGAATGAGCAAGCTAGCAAGCAAAGGAGCTAACAAAGGAATTATGGACCCCTGCCCCACTCCCCACTTATGTACTGAGCATGACATGCTCAGTATGTCAGCATGTCAGTGTGGGACACAGAGGTGGCAGCAGCTCCTGCTGCGGCTCGGTGCTCGATTGAGGCGAGCAGAGGGGTTCCCAGACCCCAGTGAGCAGAAAATGAGCCAGGCAGCCCGCATGGTACTGGAAGCCACTGCGAGAGCGACTGACATCACTCAGGGGCGGTGGTGGGAGCGACTGAGGGATTTAAACCCCTCCCAGGGAGCTCGAGCAGTCAGGGCACAGCGCAGCAGTTCATGCAGGCAGGGCAAGTGGGCAGGACCCAGCCATGGTGACCACTCGGAGGAAAGCCACTGCTAGGAGCAATGCGGCAACCCAGACAGTGCTCCTGCTCAGGGATGCAGCTGTCCAGGTCTCCAGCTGCAGGGAGTGCCTGAGCCTGTCCCTCGTACCTGAGGGCAACAGAGATGGCCCCTGCATGAAGTGTGAACAGGTCGATGATCTGTTCAGCATCGTGGCATAGCTGAAGGAGGAAGTGGAGAGGCTGAGGAGTATGAGAGAGTGTGAGGAGAGAGGTCCTTGCTCCACTACCTACCACCCCAAAGGAAAAGGCAGCAGATGGAGGGCACACAGCTCGCAGTTGATCCCATAACCTCTTGCCATTGGGCAGAGGGGGGGAACTTAAGAAAGGGAGCAGAATAGAAACGGGTCCCTGCACGGTGAGGTAGGTGCATCCCCTCCTGACCTCCATCACCTTCCCAATTGCCCCGGCAGAACAGATATGGGACTCTGGAACTTGAGGGCCAGACAATTGCAGAGGAAGGTCTATCCAGAGAGCTGCATAGGACAACCCTGTCAGCCCCACAACAGCCTCCGTTAAAAAAAGGAGGAGGGTCATTATTGTAGGCAATTCCCTTCTGAGGGGAACAGAGGGCCCGATATGCTGCCCAGACCCATCCCACAGGGAAGTCTGCTGCCTCCCTGGGGCCCAGGTTAGGGGCATCACCAGGAAACTCCCTGATCTGGTAAAGCCCTGTGACTATTACCCTCTATTGGTAATGCAGGTGGGCAGTGACGAGCTCGAGGAGAGGAATCCACAAGACATCAAAAGAGACTTCAGGGCACTGGGGTGAATAGTTGCAGGATCGGGAGCACAGGTAGTGTTCTCAATCCCTTTAGCAGCAGGGAAGAATACTGAGAGAAACAGGAAAGAACACCTGTTCACCACATGGCTCCGAGGCTGGTGTGAGCAGTGGAGCTTTGGGGGTTTTGAGTATGGGGAGGTTTAAGTGGCACCAGGCTGGCTGGCGACAGATGGTGTCCAGCTGTCTCAGAGAGGTAAAAGGATTCTAGCCCATGAATTGGCAGGGCTCATCGATAGGGCTTTAAACTAGGTTGGAAGGGGGAGGGGGGCAGAACCAGCAGGGACACCAAGAAATGCCCAGAGCTGACTGAGAGCTTATGGGTCAGGATCAGAGGGAGGGCAGGGAGAGGGGAGATGTAGTAGATCTCTCTTAGTACGAGATTGCTACAGGCCACCTGGCCAGGATGAGCAAGTGGATGAGGGCCTCTACAAGCAGATAGCAGCAGCTTCACGTTCACAAACCCTGGTCCTCATGGGAGACTTCAACCACCCCAATATCTGTTGGAGGGACAACACGGCAGGGCACAAGCAAGCCAGGAGGTTCCTGGAATGCATCGATAACTTCCTTCTCCAAGTGATAGAGGAGCTGACAAGGAGGGATGACATGCTGGACCTTGTTCTCACCAACAGGGAGGGTCTAGTGGGGAATGTGAAGCTCAAGGGCAACCTTGGATGCAGCGACCATGAAATGGTGGCATTGAGAACCGCAGCAAGCTCGCTACACTGGACTTCAGAAGAGGAGACTTTAGCCTCTTCAGGGAACTGATTGGAAAGGTTCCTTGGGATGAAGCCCTAGAGGGAAGAGGGGCCCAAGAAAGCTGGCGAGTATTCAAGGAGTATTCATCCCAATGAAGAAGTCAGGTAAAAGTTCCAGGAGGCCTGTGTGGATGAACAAGCAACTCCTGGACAAACTGAAGTGAAAAAAGAAGCCTACAGTGGGTGGAAGCAGGGACCGGTAGCCTGGGAGGATTACAGGGAAGTTCTCCGAGAGGTCAGAGATCAGGTGTCTTAGCTTTGCACCAGCTAGTCTATGTTTTGCTTCACCCCATAACACATCAAGCTGCATAGGTAGTGCCAGCCCGGAGCCCGCGGCACGGCAGGACCGGCGGGGAGGGGGTGGGGATGGGGGTGGAAAGGCTTGTGGTTGGACACGACCCTGGGAAGGGGAAGGGTCTGAGGGGGCTTCCGGCCGAGGGGGCTGGGGGTTTGTTTGTTGTGGGACCTCGTGGTGAGTGGTGGGTGCTCCAGGCAGAGTCAGCGTCTTGCCAGGCAGATCGGTCTGGGAGTCAGGGTTTGAAAGTTTTTTTTCTCTCTCTTACTCTCTCGGCCCCCGGGTGGTTTCGTGGGGGGTTTGCTCCCTTCGGGTGGGGTTTTCTTTCTTTTTTCCCTTCTTGGGGTGGGATCCTGTATCATTTGTTCTACCCTCTTCCTCCGTTCCTCAAATTACTCATTAGCACTAGCATTGTTAGTAACTCCCTAAGTTTCATTGATATAATTAAATAGTTCTTATCTCAACTCCTACGGGCTTTTCCTGGTTTGTTCCTCCGACCCTTCCTACCGGGAGGAGGGGGGGGCGGGGGGGGCAGGGTGGTAGAGAAGGCTTGTCGTCAAACTACGACAGTCCCTTTTTGGCACCCAACGTGGGGCTCGAAAGAGTTGAGATAAGGAACAGATCATAGTGTGTGATAAGCTCCTGCTTTAGAATGTATCTTTGGCTTTTCAAGGCTCTGAGTTCGGGGCTTTTCAAGCTGCTGACCGAATGCAGGATCTGCTCCCCTATGTGCTAGTGATGATCTTGATCTTTTATGTGCGAGGTGGGCTGAGGGGGCTGGCCAGGCTGTTCTGTGTGCTGCTGATGCTGGCAGGGATACTCTGTCTCTATCTCTACTTAATTCTGTCAGCTCCTTGGTACATCGCGACTTACCTGCCGGAGGTTTTCCACAACTACACCTCTCCCTTTCTCCCCTCGGGGACACAGCCAATAGAGGAGAGGCTATTTGGTGCTGGGGGGCACGTGGAAAAACTTTTTCAATTTTCCCCTCTCCTCTCGGTCCGATGGCAAAGGCATATGAGTATTTCGGAAATTTTTCATGTGGCTGGGGTGACCTGTGGCTAGGGATCAGCTTGCTAGGGAATGTTTTAGTGGCTTTGGGCAAAGTTAGGGAAATGTTCGGGAGCCCTGCCCCCACCGGTCCTAGTGCCCGAGGCAGACGCAGGGTCTGTGCCGTTACCCGAGCTGCCTTAATGCGCAAGGGGGCAGCACGGAGTCACGCCGGGACCAAGCTCCTAACTCGAGCCCGTGCGGCCCCAGTGTCTGCGGCGGCTCCAGTGTCTGCATCACAACCAAGCACACCTGCAACAATGCCTTCCGTGCCTGCGCCATCATCCTCGACACTTGCACCACAACCTGCCGCATCACCCTCCACTATGCCTGCATCAATGGCAAGGCCTCCCGCTACCACCAATCTGTCTTCTCCCCCAGCCAGCCCACTTTCTGCAGCAGCCTCACTCCCTCAATCTTTTGTGTGTTATTGTCAGGGGCGACCACTCTCTGTGGCCCCAGTCCAGAAAAGGAAATACACACGTAAATCAGTCCATCTAGTCGAGGATGGTGAGGTAGCAGGGCCATCCCAATCGACAGAAACTGTCAATAAGGAGATGGGGGCAGGGCTAGCTCAAGAGTCAGAGACGGAGGATGAAGCTGTTGTGACCACACGGTCCTTATCCCTGAGGGAGCTACGGGACATCCGTAGAGACTACAGTCGCTGCCCGGGTGAACATATCATGACCTGGCTGCTCCGCTGCTGGGATAATGGGGCCAGTAGTATGGAGCTAGAGGGGAGAGAGGCTAAACAGCTGGGGTCACTTGCCAGAGAAGTGGGGATTGATAAAGCAGTTGGATGAAAGCCACAAAATGTCAGCCTCTGGAAACGACTCCTGACCAGTGTAAAGGAAAGGTACCCTTTCAGAGAGAGTGTGCCACAACAGCTACGTAGGTGGACCAGCATGGAGAAAGGCATCCAGTACCTAAGAGAACTGGCAGTACTGGAGATTGTTTACCAAGACCCGAATAACCCATGAGCATCCACTGACCCCGACGCAGTCTACTGCACCCGGCCCATGTGGCAGAAGTTAATGCGGAGTGCACCACCCTCATACTCCAGCGTGCTCTCAATAATAACTTGGAGAGAGGACGAGGCACCAACCGTGGACGAGATGATCTGCTGATTCCGAGAGTATGAGGAGAGTCTCTCCTCTCCCATACAGGCCTGTGTCTCTGCTGTGGAGAGACTGTCCAAAGAACTCAAGGAACTCCGAGAGGAGGTGTTCCGATCCCCACCTGCAAGGGCCAGTGTTTCGGTTATAAAGAGCAGGCGCTTCTCTCCTTCAAGGCAGGAATACAACAGATATCCCTCACGGGGTACCCTGTGGTTTTACCTGAGAGACCACGGAGAGGATATGAGGAGGTGGGATGGAAAACCTACCTCTGTCCTGGAACAATGAGTAAATGAACTGAAAGGGAAAAGATCTACTAGTGGGGACCCTGCCAGAAAAGTTGCTGCTCCCGTTTCTAAACGGGATGAACAAAGTGACATGTCCAATAATCCTTTTCTCCAGGACATGAGTGAGGCACGTGAGTATTAGAGGGGCCCTACCTACAGCCAGGTGGAGTAAAGGGACAACCGTGTTTACTGGACTGTGTGGATTCGATGGCCTGGCACATCAGAGCCCCAGGAGTATAAGGCTCTAGTAGACATGGGTGCACAGTGTACCCTCATGCCATCAAGCTATAGGGGGGTACAGCCCATCAGCATTTCTGGTGTGACTGGGGGCTCTCAACAACTGACTGTGCTGGAGGCTGAAATAAGCCTGACTGGGGAGGAGTGGCAAAAGCACCCTATTGTGACTGGCCCAGATGCCCCATGCAGCCTTGGCATAGCCTACCTTAAGAGAGGGTACTTTAAGGACCCGAAAGGGTACCGGTGGGCTTTTGGGATAGCTGCTTTAGAGACTGATGAAATTGAGCAGCTGTCTGTCATGCCTGGTCTCTCACAGGACCCTTCTGTTGTGGGATTGCTAAAGGTTGCAGACCAACAAGTGTCAATTGCCACCACAACAGTGCACCAGTGACAGTACCGTACTAACAGGGACTCTTTGCTTCCCATCCAGAAGCTGATTCGTCAGCTGGAGAGCCAAGGGGTGATCAGCAAAACCCGCTCACCCTTTAACAGCCCCATCTGGCCAGTGCGTAAGTCTGATGGAGAATGGAGACTGACAGTGGACTATCGTGGCCTGAATGAAGTCACACCACCACTGAGTGCTGCTGTGCCAGACATGCTGGAACTCCAGTACGAGCTGGAGTCAAAGGCAGCCAAGTGGTACGCCACAAATGACGTTGCTAATGCCTTTTTCTCCATTCCTTTGGCAGCAGAGTGCAGGCCACAGTTTGCTTTCACCTGGAGGGGCATCCAATACACCTGGAATCGGCTGCCCCAGGGGTGGAAGCACAGCCCTACCATCTGCCATGGACTGGTCCAGACCGGACTGGAACAGGGTGCAGCTCCCGAACATCTACAGTACATTGATGACATCATTGTATGGGGCGACACAGCTGACGAAGTTTTTGAGAAAGGGAAGAAGATCATCCAAATCCTCCTGAAAGCTGGTTTTGCCATCAAGCAAAGTAAGGTCAAGGGTCCTGCATGAGAGATTCAGTTCCTGGGAGTAAAATGGCAAGATGGACGTCACCAGATCCCGATGGACGTGATCAACAAAATCACAGCTGTGTCCCCACCAACGAGCAAAAGGGAAACTCAGGCTTTCCTAGGCGTCGTGGGTTTCTGGTGAATGCATATCCCAAATTACACTCAAATTGTCAGCCCTCTCTACGAGGTGACCCATAAGAAAAACAATTTCAAATGGGGCCCTGAGCAGCGCCAAGCCTTTGAACAGATCAAGCAGGAGATCGTGCATGCAGTAGCCCTTGGACCAGTCCGGACAGGGCCAGAAGTAAAGAATGTGCCCTACACCACAGCCGGGGAGAATGGCCCTACCTGGAGTCTTTGGCAGAAAGAACCAGGGGAGACCCGAGGTCGACTCCTAGGGTTTTGGAGCCGGGGTTATAGAGGATCTGAGGCCCACTACACTCCAACCGAAAAAGAGAGCCTGGCAGCTTATGAGGGAATCCGATCTGCCTCAGAAGGGGTTGGAACTGAAGCACAGCTCCTCCTGGCAACTCGACTGCCAGTGCTGGGTTGGATGTTCAAAGGCAGAGCCTCTTCTACTCATCATGCCACCAATGCTACAGGGAGTAAGTGGGCTGCCCTGATCACCCAACGATCCCGTGTAGGAAACCCCAGTCGCCCAGGAATCCTAGAAGTGATCATGGACTGCCCGGAGGGCAAAGACTTTGGGACGTCACCAGAGGAGGAGGTAACACAGGCTGAAGAAGCCCCTCTGTATAACCAGTTGCCAGAAGACGAGAAGCAATATGCCCTGTTCACGGATGGGTCCTGCCGCATTGTAGGGAAACATCGTAGGTGGAAAGCTGCTGTGTGGCGTCCAACCCGACAAGTTGCAGAGACTGCTGAAGGACAAGGGGAATCGAGTCACTTTGCAGAGGTAAAGGCCATCCAGCTGGCTTTGGACATTGCTCAACGAGAGAAATGGCCAGTGGTTTACCTCTACACTGACTCCTGGATGGTGGCAAATGCTCTGTGGGGGTGGCTGCAGCAGTGGAAACAGAGCAACTGGCAGTGCCGAGGCAAACCCATCTGGGCTGCCACGCTATGGCAGGACATTGCTTCCCGTCTAGACAACCTGGTCGTCAAGGTGCGTCACGTCGATGCCCACATGCCCAAAAGCCAAGCCACTGAAGAACACCAGCACAATCAGCAGGTAGACCAGGCTGCTAAGATTGCAGTGGCTCGGGTGGATCTGGACTGGCAACATAAAGGTGAGCTGTTCATGGCTAGGTGGGCCCATGACACCTCAGGCCACCAGGGGAGAGATGCCACGTACAGGTGGGCTCGTGACCGAGGGGTGGATTTGACCATGGACGCTATAGCGCAGGTCATTCATGAATGTGAGACGTGCTGCCATCACACAAGGCAAGAGGGTAAAACCTCTTTGGTATGGGGGGCGATGGCTGAAATACAAGTATGGGCAGGCCTGGCAGGTTGACTACATCACCCTCCCCAAGACCTGCCAGGGTAAGTGCCATGTCCTCACAATGGTGGAGGCAACCACGGGGTGGCTAGAAACATATCCGGTGTCCCATGCCACTGCCCGAAATACTATCTTGGGCCTTGAAAGGCAAGTCCTGTGGCGACACGGCACCCCGGAAAGAATTGAATCAGATAATGGGACTCATTTCCGAAATAGCCTCGTAGATGCTTGGGCTGAGGAACATGGAATTGAGTGGGTGTACCACATTCCCTATCATGCACCTGCCTCAGGGAAGGTCGAGTGGTGCAATGGGCTGCTAAAGACCACCCTGAGAGCAATGGGGGGTGGAACACTCAGGAATTGGGATGCCAACTTGGCAAAGGCCACGTGGTTAGTTAATACCAGGGGATCCGTCAATCGAGCTGGCCCTGCACACTCAAACCCTCTACGGACGGTAGAAGGAGATAAGGTCCCTGTAGTACATACTCGAAGCATGCTGGGGAAAACAGTTTGGGTTACTCCCACCTTGGGCAAAGGCAAACCCATCCGTGGGGTTGCTTTTGCTCAGGGACCTGGGCGCACTTGGTGGGTAATGAGAGAAGATGGGGAAGTCCGCTGTGTGCCCCAGGGGGATTTGATTCTGGGAGAAAACAGCCCATAATTACATGAGGGACATGAATTGCTGCCACTAACCCCTGTTCTCTGAGCTTCATGTTACAGGCACCCGCTCTGGCAGAAACCACCCCACCCTACAGAGGTCCAGCCTAGCCAGGAGCACAGCAGTGACCTGGCCTGAGCTGGCTTTGGCACCCAACGAGCCCACACAACCCTTCCGCCTTTCCTGTCCTGAGTGACCCCACACCTGATGGAATCTGAAGTCATGGACTAATGGACATTTTGCCAAGATGGTCCATAGACTGAGGGAATGATACCCGTGTGGGATGGGATGGGAAAGGGGAAGCGGGCTGATGGGAGATTATGGAATACTGCAGGAGGTGAGCTTGATGTGGATGTGGTGAATCAAAAGGGGTGGATTAGTGTCTTAGCTTTGCACCAGCTAGTCTGTGTTTTGCTTCACCCCATAACACATCAAGCTGCATAGGTAGTGCCAGCCCAGGACCTGCGGCACGGCAGGACCGGCGGGGAGGGGGTGGGGATGTGGGTGGAAAGGCTTGTGGTTGGGCACGACCCTGGGAAGGGGAAGGGTCTGAGGGGGCTTCCGGCCGAGGGGGCTGGGGGTTTGTTTGTTGTGGGACCTCGTGGCGAGTGGTGGGTGCTCCAGGCAGAGTCAGCGTCTTGCCGGGCAGATCGGTCTGGGAGTCGGGGTTTGGAAGTTTTTTTTCCTCTCTCTTACTCTCTCGGCCCCCGGGCGGTTTCGTGGGGGGTTTGCTCCCTTCGGGCGGGGTTTTCTTTCCTTTTTTCCCTTCTTGGGGTGGGATCCTGTATCATTTGTTCTACCCTCTTCCTCCGTTCCTTACATTACTCATTAGCACTAGCATTGTTAGTAACTCCCTAAGTTTCATTGATATAATTAAATAGTTCTTATCTCAACTCCTCCGGGCTTTTCCTGGTTTGTTCCTCCGACCCTTCCTCACCGGGAGGAGGTGGGGGGGGGGGCGGGGTGGTAGAGAAGGCTTGTTGTCAAACTATGACATCAGGTTAGGAAAGCCAAAGCCCTGACAGAATGAAACCTGGCCAGGGACATCAAGGCCAACAAGAAGGGCTTCTATAGGTACATAAGGGATAAAAAGAACATCAGGGAAAATGTGGGCCCTCTGCAGAAGGAAACAGGAGAGCTGGTTTCCCAGGACATGGACAAGGCCGAGGTACTCAATGCTTTTTTTGCCTCGGTCTTCACTGGCAAGGGCACAAGCCGTACCCCCAGAGTCATGGAAGGCAAGGGCAAGAACTGGGAGAATGGAGAGCCACCCATGGTCAGTGAGGATCAGCTTCGGGAACACCTGAGGAACCTGAAGGTGCACAAGTCCATGGGACCTGATGGAATACATCCGCAGGTCCTGAAAGAATTGGTGGATGGGGTTGCGAAACCTCTATCCATCATATTTGAAAAGTCGTGACAGACTGGTGAAGTTCCTGCTGACTGGGAAAGGGGAAACATAACCCCCATCTTTAAAAAGGGAAAAAAAGAGGACTCGGGGAACTACAGTCAAGTCAGTCTCACCTCTGGCGAGATCATGGAGCAGATCCTCCTGGAAATCATGCTAAGGCACATGGAGAATGAGGAGGTGATTGGTGACAGCCAACATGGCTTCACCAAGGGCAGATGGTGCCTGACTAATATGGTGGCCTTCTATGATGGGGTCACGACCTTGGTGGATAGAGGATGGGCAACCGATGTCATCTACCTGGACTTGTGAAAAGCCTTTGATACTGTCTCACACGACATCCTGTCTCAGTATAGCCTGGGTGGAGAATGGATCGAGAGCAGCCCTGAGGAGAAGGACTTGGGGGTATTAGTGGATGAAAAGCTGAACATGAGCCGGCAGTGTGCACTGGCAGCCCAGAAAGACAATTGTATCCTGGGCTGTATCAGTAGAAGCGTGGCCACCAGATCGAGGGAGGTGATTCTCCCCCTCTACTCTGCTCTCGTGAGACCCCACCTGGAGTACTGCGTCCAGCTCTGATGCCCTCAACGTAAGAAGGATATAGACCCGTTGAAGCGAGTCCAAAGGAGGCCACGCAGATGATCAGAGGGCTGGAGCACCTCTGCTATGAAGAAAGGCTGAGAGAATTGGGCTTGTCTGGCCTGAAGAAGAGAAGGCTCTGGGGAGACCTTAGTGCACCCTTCCAGTACCTGAAGGGGGCCTACAAGAAAGCTGGAGGGGGACTTTTTAGAAGGGCCTGTAGTGACAGGACAAGGGGTAACAGGTTTAAATTTAAAGCAGGGAGATTTAGATTAGATATCAGGTGATATCTATAAGAGCTCAAATGACCAAAATGGGGTAACCCTTTCTACAGACAGGGTTTGCATGGTGTGCTGCACCCTGATCAGAGGTCTATTTGCTGTTGAAAGAAAAGGGTTAACAGTCATAAAAAATCTAGGCTCTGTAGCTAGGTGGGCTTGTAGAGTTGATGAATGAGGGATGGGTGAGGACAGCCCCAGGGGCGGGAGCTTGTCCCCAGGTGATCAGACCTTGCGTCCTGGTTTAACTCCAGTCAGCAAAATACCATGAAGCCACTCTCAGAGGTGTGTGGCTTTCCCCCCCCTGCCCCGGGCAGAGGGGAAGAATCAGAGGAAAAAGACAAGGAAGCTTGTAAAATTGAGATAAGAACTATTCACTAATTGAATCTAAATTAATAATATTGTGCTGGGTTCAGTCAGGAAAGAGTTAACTCCCTTTACTGTGGTTGCTAGGAAGCTATGTTCCTGGACGATGAGAGAAATACTGGTAAGTTCTAAGCTGGCGTGGGACTGTACTGAATTCAAGGTCTTTCTCTGCTTGTGATACTGCAGCTAACCCAAACTGACCAAGGAAGTATTTCATTCCATAGTACGTCATGTTCCGGGGTCTTGGGTGAGGAGGGGGTCCAGTAGCCATTACTCTCTCCCTTACTCCCTTGCTCGTCTACTCCCCGGCACTTGCTAACCCTCCTGCGTTAGCTGCTTTGCTAACTCCTATGCTGTCTTGTTCGTTAGTTGCTGGGTCTGTTAGTTTTCCCGGTCATGCTGTCACTGATAGGGTTCGCTCGGACTCTGCTGCAATAGCTCTTGGGCTCCGGCTCTCGGGCTCTGACTCACTTCTCTGGACCGGGTTGTGCATCGGTCAGCAGGTGATGAGCAACTGTATCATACTGTAGCATATGTTTTATTTTCTATTATCTTAATTACTTAGTAGTATTTGTATATATATTCATTTATATATATTTGTTGTGGTTTACTCTGGCTAGCAAAATACCACGAAGCTGCTCTCACAAATCCCCCTCCCCTCCTCCAATAGAGTGGAAGAATCAGAGGAAAAAGAAACAAGGAAGCTCGTAAAATTGAGATAGGAACTATTTACTAATTAAAATTAAATCAATATATACAGATACTACTAATAATAAATAATTAAAATAATAGAAAATAAAACATATGATACAATTTCTTACCATCCACTGACCAATGCACACCCAGATGCTGAGTAGTGAGAATCAGACCCAGAGAGCCCGAGAGCCGCAGCCTGAGGGCCGCAGCCCAAGAGCTATCGCAGCAGATTCCAAGCGAACCCTATTAGCGATAGTACGACCGGGAAAACTAAACAAAACCACCAACTCGCGAACGAGACAGCAAAGGAGTTAGAGTGTTAGAAAGTGTAAGGAAGTGTGATGGCCCCCAAACCCACTCCCTGCTTATGTATTGAGCATGACATACTATGGAATTAAATACTCCTTCAGTTAGTTTGGATTAGCTGTCTGAACACAGTGTCCCCCAAACACTGCCTGTAGTGAGAAAGTTGGGAACACAGGTGCAGTATCAGAAGCTGGGAAAGACCTTGAATTTAGTGCAAGCACTCCCCAGCAGTAGCTAAAAAGACACCTTATCAGTACTTCTCTCAGGGTAAATTCAGAAACCTAGCTTCATACCAGCCACTGTAAAGAAAGTTAACTCTTTTCTGACTAAAACCAGCGCACCTTGATATCACCAAACTGCTCTCAAAGATAATAGGAGTCCCAAGATAAGAGAAAGGTAATTTTCTGCTATCATATATAAAGTTAGGAGTAACAAATGACTGACTTATAATTCTCTGTAGTTTCTTCTTTGTTATTATTTGGTATATAAGACCTGGCTTGTTTCTCAAAAGGTGTGCTAGCTTTGTGGAGTTACCACCTAGCACCCGTCTTTGTGCAGACATGCAATAAACAAATATCTTGACTCTGTGTGTGAATTGGCTTATTGCACACTGGGTGAAGAACCCAGATTTGAGACAATACATTCAATGCTGCACAACTTGGGGTTCCCAGCATCTGAAGGGACGTAATGTTATCTATACTATCCTCTCCTTTATAGTGTTAGCTCTAATAAATAGCATTTTAAATGATACATTACAGAGTCTAAGCGCCTTTCTTACTGGGATCACCATGAACCAGCACCTCCTGATGCAAAACACCCTACTCCCTCTCTACTCCTGAATCCCTATCCCCCCAATCCCCTTCTGCCCTCTCCCCCACTCCTCTTTTCCACATCCATCCGCCCCTGCCCCTTACCTCCAATCCACTTCTCCTTTCCCCCCCCTTTCCTCTTCCCCTTCCCTTCAATCCCATGCCCATCCTCTCCACTCTCCCTTCTTCACCCCCCTCCTCATAACTCACTCTCACTTCCTATCCTCATCTGAACTCCCTTTCCCCATTTTCCTCATCTCTTTCTCACCCCTCCTCTCCTTCCTTCCCCCTACCACCCCTCCCATGATAGGTGTTTTACCTTTACAATTTCTTCTCTAGACTAATGTGTTTTCACAAAAGACATAAAGTTGCAAGGAAAAATAAAATTGTGCAAGTCACAAACTTTTTGCTTTTTCATCATTCTTCATAAGGTTCTGCCCCCCCCCCCCCCCCCCCCAACTATGTGGCTCTCACTTCTTGGGACATATCTGTCACAGTAATCAGGCATGCTGCTGCTATCTTAAATTTCTTATGGGAAAGCTCCTGCAGCAGTCAGGAGCTGTATAAGGTTTGGAGCTTCCCCCTCCCCATTCTGAAACACACATCCCTATCCTTTGGAGCCTAACACTAGTAAGAGGCAGAATGAAAAAAAGATTCACAGAAAAGTATGGGAATATCCTGCTAAAATGGCTTAGTTCACTTATGACAAATCAGTATGTTACTGTGGCCACAAGGTCGCCCTCTCTTCACCTCTCAGCACTTAGCAGCCTAAGCAGAAACACTGAGAATTATCAAGACCCACATGTGTGCAATATGGCACCAGTTGCAGGCAGGCTGGCTTTTATTTTTCTCATCTGATTAATAAATTACCCAAACACACCCAGCATTGCAGGAGTCAGGCAGCCAGGATGGGACAGGAAGCATCAGGGCATGTGTCAGAATCTTCACTGCTCGCTATACCTCCCCCAATTAGAGAAGGTTTTGCAAGTCACACTGGAGAGGGAATGGGAAGTACCATGAACCACCTTTCTGAACTTGTCCCCTTCCTCAAGGATTCTATCATTCCTCATTCTCTGGCGTCCTTACTAGGGAACAAGGGAGATCTCCGTGCACCCACAAAGGTGCAGCCCCACCGTTACTGCAGTGTGTTCTACAACAGGGACGAGGGGAGGGGAACGTTTCTCCCTGCCTCCCGCGGCGCGCGAGATATCTCCAGTAAAAGGCAGTATTTCCTTTTTCTTCCTGTGTACAGTAGCAGCAACTAATGGACAAAGAAGGGATGAAGAAAAAAAAAAAGAGAGGGAAAAAAAAAGGCAAAACCAAAAAAGAGGGAGAAGGAAATAAACGGGGAGACCTTGAGGTTAGAACAGGAAAGAGGTGAGGCGTGCAAGGAACTAGTTTTCTTACAGTAACAATAGAAGAGGGAACAGAGGTGGGGACTCAGGAAGAGGGGTGTAGATTTAAGGCGGCGGAAGAGGAAGAGCGGCCTAAGGTTCACTGTGGATCCGCCCCCCCTAAGGGAGGGAGGCCGGCCGGCCGGCTGGCGAGCTGGCGCCGTTGGAACCGATACTTCTTTGCTTTGCATGCCCTCCCTCCCCCTTTCTTTCCTCTTTTTTGTTGCTTGTTTTCTTTGCGCTTGGGGATTAAAGCGTAAGGTGAGAGGGACCTAGGTTAAAGCGACGCCCGAACAGCCTAGGGACAGGCCTGGGCTGCAGCCTCAAAATTAGGATGTCCCGACATGAAGGTGAGTAGACCCATGGCCGCGGGGGGTGGAAGGGAGGAGAAGGAATGTCCTTGAGTACGATGTTAGGGCCCCTCATGCCGCCGTGTGAGGTGGGTCAACATGGCGGCGCCGTCGCTGGGAGCGAGGCCTGTGGAGTCGGTCGCGGGAAGTAGCCATAGTGGGAGGAGGAAGGCAACGGCCAGGCTTCGCTTTGCAGTGTCGCGGGAGGGGAAGTGGTGGCCGTGGCCGTTACGGGTAGGCCCCGAGTGCCTTTTCTGTCGCCGCTAAGTACGTGCACTAGGCCTGTGCTCGCTGAGGTTGAAGGGCCTGCTGCAGTTTGAAATGGGCCTGGTCTCTGACACCCCTCAGTAGCCTGTGACTCTGGCCTCAACCCGGACAAGGAGCGTGTCCGAGGCAGATAATAGAGGGGAGGAGATAGGAGAACTGTTTGTTTTCACTCCTCTTACTTCACTGTTTGAAGGATGGGACTGAGAAGTGGGCCTGGGGGAATCTGTTTTGGGGGGAAGGAGGAAAGCGTAAAGGGGGTAGAAGGTGTGTGTCAGGGTGGCTTGCTGATGTGTTTTGCTGGGATTTGTGAATGGTATGATGTGTAGGGAGAAGGAGTGCAGGAGGGGAAGGGGGAGGCAGGCTTGGCATGATATGCTCCCTGTGAGGGAAAGTACCTCCAGGTTACTTAAGGTAGGGAAAAGAAGGGACTGTGGTACGTGAAGCTCAAAAAGAGTAGTGCTTGAGGGGGATGCGATGCAAGAAGAGTGGCCTGGAATCCAGGGGAAGTGGATTGGGGTGTGGTCTGCTTTGGTATAATGGAGGGGGGTGTGTGTGTGTTTGTGCAGCAGGTGTAGAAGGAGCTCATGCATGTAAATGGCTGTGGTGTTGGGATTGGGAGAGTTTATGCGGTCTTTATGGTCTTGTTCAGGTGTAGTTTCTATTTTTTCTTTGTCAGGTTGAGAAGTAATATATTCTTTTTTAGTTTTGTATTTTAAAAGAATAAACATGCTGAAGTAGTATCAGCTTTTCTAGAGGTCATCATACAATCATTTTGTGTTTCTGTCTTTTTTCTTCTGTTATGGGGTATTTTTTCTGTGTTTTTTTAAATTATTTTTAATGGGTAAGTGAAGTGGATAGTTAAGGATTAATTTAAAAAGTAAGAATGGAGAGAAAAATGAAGGGAATTTATGTAGAGAGAAGTTGTGTGTGATATTTGTATTAAAAATTGCTTGGTTTTCTACCTCTTACTGGTAGTTATAAAATATTCTGTAGAAGTTCTGCCTTGTATATTGAAAGGATAACTTTTTGCTTTGTCAGGAACTAAATTTAGTACCTGTCTCCATACATAATTTTGATTCTCCTATACCTATGAAAATGATCTCTTTAAATAAAGATAATGCCATTCTTTTTAATCTTAATGTTTTGAAAGCAGTGTGCTAAGAGACTTCAGTGTTTGGGAGTAATAATACTGACTTCTTAGGGGAGGGTTGGTAGCCTGATGCTGAACTAGAGTAAGGATGATAGCTCTTTGGTGTATAGCTACAGCATTTTGTTAATGTGTATGTTTGCCTATCGAACACCAGTCTTGCCTGAATCTGCTAACATTTTTTTTTCTAGTAAAGGTACCAAATCCTCTTGGTTCTGATTAAGATGTGGCAGTTGGTTGTGTGTGGTGGTGTGTGGTTTTTTTTCTTTTCCAAAGAGGGTGGGTGGGGTTGTTAGCATTTGCATTGTTATCTGCATAAGATGCAAACAAGATAACAACAGTGAGTAAAATAAGGGTTAATAAAAGTTTGTGTTTGTGGCTTTGTTGGAGAAAGTACTCTGTAAACTGCTGCTGTGATGGAGATCCATGGTATTTGATTTAAAGCAGGGTAGTAGGATGTGGACTTGTTAGATTGCACTGGTTAAAGTTGCAAAAGTAGTTGCAGTGTTTTAATAAAGGAGAAGAATTATCAAAACATTTATTTTAATGTATTTCTGATTGATAGAGGTTATGTTTTGAGGTTTTTATCATGGATGTTAGGTTTTGTTTGTAGCGCAGGTAATTTTTCTCAGTCTTTCTGTTCATCAGCAGAAATCAAAGTATAAAAATAACATTAAGCATGGTTTTGTTAAAAATTGGAACCAGGTATATTAATGTTCTTTTGAAGTTGCATGTTTTTAAAAATGAAAATAGTTATCTTCTAAGAAACTGATGGTAATGTTACATTGTTGACATAAGTATCTTATAAAAAAGGAAAAACACCATTAAAACTAAAAAGATAAAGCTGCAGTAGCAGTTGTATTTGGTAATAGATTTTTGTAGGAATCTGGTTTGTCTTGAGTTTTCTTTAATGTTTTTCTTCTATTCCTCATTTAACATGGTTTAAGTGTTAATTTTATATTAGCTATAAGGTTAGTATAAACTGCCTTAATGTAGGGTCTGTGGTTGGCTGAGAGTTCTCAATCTGTAAGTTGATTGAAGTTGTTTTTGCAAGGATAAGGTACAGGAGAAAACTGAGTTTCAATCACAAATATATTGTATCTCTGCTGTGTGTTTTGTGTCAAAATGTATTGCTTTTACAAAATTGATGAGGAAAGATGTATTTGAGAAGATAAATGCTGGAGAACTTGGATTTTTAGTGTCTCAGGGCTCTAAGTATCTGATGGAGGTATAAGCTTACTCTTCATCAGGGTCTCTTGGCAATTTTCTTTGATTTGTGGCAAGAAATTAAGTCATGTTGTGGATCAGAAATTGGTTGGGAGAAAGGAAAAGAGAGAGTAGAATTCTGCTATTGACCTTTGTCACTGACTGTTTAATACCTTCTGAAATGGAACTGGTATAGAACTTTAAAAATTATTCAGAGTGGAGGATGTGGGGGAAGGGAATAGTGGGGTAGAAATGTTTGCAAATTAGTTTTTTTTTTTAGCTAGGGGTGACTAGAAGGTCTTCCAAGGAATTTTACAGAGAGCTAAATAAGCTCAATGCATGAGCAACACAAGATAAGTGAAATTAACTTGTATTAAAAGGAAAAGCAATAGGGAGAAATTAACTTCTTGGGTATGTTAATGTGTCTGCTTCAGTAGTGAAAGGTTGTGGAGTATCACTGTAGATAATCATGCTACTGTGTGTGTTGGTAAGATATGAAAAATGTTACTGCATTCAAGAAGCTGTTCAGAACAGCAAGGTTGTCAAGTTGAGCACTCAGTAGTTGGGATGTGCCAGAACTAGCTTGTGCAGAGAAACCTAATTCAGCCCTTTTTGAGTACGTGCACAGTGAAATTACATAGCCACATGTTGTTCTCTGTATTGTAACCTGCCTTGTCAAGGGTGTATAGGGTAGGAGGCTATTGTATGTAGGGGAGGACCATGAGGCATTATAGAGAGAAAGTATTTTTGTTATGTTGTGGAAGGCTGGATTCATTCCTGTATCTCCTATGGAGTCCATAGGAAATGCCAGGCAAATCACTTGGACAAGAGTTTACAAGTGGTTGCTGAGTTTTTCCTGTTTCATGAAGGCCCAACTGACAATTTTGGGCATTTACAGCTGCAAATAATACCTGCAAATTAGTGGCTTTTGTCCTATTTTAGTTCTTAGAAATGTGGCTGAAACTGGGGGGGGGGAGGGAATGACAAAAAACATTCTTGGCCTAGGGAACTTTAACTAGGTGGACAAATGTGGTAGTTAGTCTGTCACAGACTTTAACAGAATGAAGCTCCCATAATTCAAGGGGAAATGGCTAGCAACCTGCTGTACCACTTAGACACCCACATGTCTATGGGACTGAATGGGATACACCCAAGGGTACTGAGAGAGCTGGTGGAAGTGCTCACCAAGCCACTTTCCATCATCTATCAGCAGTTCTGGCTAATCAGGGAGGTCCCAGTTGACTGGAGGTTAGCCAGTGTGATGCCTGTCTATAAGAAGGGCCAGAAGGAGGATACAGGGAACTACAGGCCTGTCAGCCTGACCTCAGTGCCAGGGAAGGTTATGGAGCAGATGATATTGGGTGCTATCAGGTGGCACTTACAAGACAATGAGGTGATCAGGCCCAGTCAGCATGGGTTTATGAAAGGCAGATCCTGCTTGACTAACCTGATCTCCTACAACAAGGATCTGGACAGACTGGATCTATAGGCAGAGGCCAGCTGTATGAGACTCAACAAGACCAAGTGCTGAGTCCTTGGGTCACAACAACCCCATGCAATGCTATGGGCTTGGGGATGAGTGGCTGGAAAGCTGCCTGGCAGAAAAGGACCTGGGGACGTGGTCCTGACTTATGTGGCAGCATAAGAATTGGCACTGTGGGTGGTCTGTGTTAGTTTGGAAATTGGTAAACAGCACATGAATTATAAGAACAGAGAATGCTTGAACTGAGGAGAGCTCAAAACAGTAACAAGTGCAAGAAAACAATATCAGCACCTTAACCCTGCACTCATTAAAATCAATGGTGAAGTTTCTCATTTAATAGCATGGGATCAAGGTCCAGAGGTTTTTGTAGTCATGGAAAGGAAAATAAAAATTCAGGTTGGGAGAACACAGGCTGGGGGGGGATCACCTGAAAATTAATTTTACAGGTAGGATAAGTGTGAAGAGAAGAAACACAGAAAATCCTAAGGGTACACAAAAAAAGAAAAATTAAGAACTGACATGTCTGTTGAGTCCTACAAGGCTTAGGGGTTGTCTTCTGGACTAAAACCTTCGAAGGTTTTTAAGAACTTACCTTAACACACAACAAAACACACACAGAAGAGTGACCAAAAAACCCAAACCTGATTAGGCTTCAGAGAATTAAGTAGTAGAGCTCAGTTGAGAAGACAAACTACCTTCACCTTAACTTAGAAAAGGCTTGGTTAAGTCTAAAAGTATTTCAGCCACTGATTACTTAACACATCTGGCAATAGTACAACTCAATTTTCCTTGTAAATGCTTACCTTTACACAAGGATAGGTGGAAATCAGCTACTGTATTTTAAACGTACACTCTATTAGGAGGTGCTGAAGCTGGTAGTTCAATAAAGCCAAGGCTACCACAGTGCCATACCCCCAGGTCCAAAAAGTAGCAAGACTGAGTGAGCATGTGTTTTCAAGAGGCACGCATGCACACAATACATACACACAACATACACACACAAAGCCAGCCACACAGATCAACAGTGACTGAAAAATACAGCAGCACTCTCACAAACAGAACCAATGGCCTGTTTCTCTCTCTGGCTGATCAGGATGAGAGCCCATTAAGGGAAAATACATACTTATGTACAATATTAATTCTTCCAGTAGCTGGCCCCTAGATCCCTAGTCTCCCCCATTTGTGGACCTGGGCATGTGAGCTCCCAAGGTCTGCAGCCCCTCTCCAATTGCTGGTACTCAGACTTCATGCAAGCATGCATACACACACATATACTATAGATTCCTCCAGTAACTGGCCTTTAGACAGTCTATCCAGTAGCTGGCCCCTGGTCTTCCAGTTGCCTCACACAGACATGCACACAGATAGGTCTCTCCAGTAGCTCATCTGGAATTATGGCCTCTCCGGTAGCTGTCTCAGACCCTCTGGTCTCTCCAGTAGCTGACTCAGACTTACCATCTCTCCAATACCTGGCTCCCAATCCTCTCATCCTACTTTCCAGCTAGTCTGGCTCAATGTTCACTAGTTACACACACCCACAACAACTGGAAGGCATTCCAGTTGCTGGGACCTCAGGCTCATGAGGCCCTATAATTCCATGGCCCCTTCTCTAGTTGCTGGCAGTTATACATCCATGCATGCAAAATAGAGAACCTCCTCACCTAGGAAAAATAGTTAAGGAGTTCAATAACATGGGACAGACAGCACTGATCACACACAGGGCATGACCAGACAAGTGCACTGATTGGCAACCTGTTTACATGTGACTGAGCTTTTTATCCTCTTATCTCTATTTTCCTATGCTTATTCCTCTCCAATCCACCTTGATACCTCCCTTACCTTGCCTTTAGCATGGGCTTTTTAGGGGAAGGCTTAAGTCTTGCACAATCCCAAAATGCTCTTCCCCTGCATCCTATATCCCTGAAGGCACAACACACACCCCCAACGCCCAGAGTCTGCACAGTAATACAAGGAGAACCTCTCTTGTTGACTCCTCTCAGCAGGTCTCACACACAGACAATGGGCTGACTTACAAAAATAAAGGTTTCTTTGATCCCAAAATAATACAAGTGTACTAAAAAAAATTATAGTAGAACATAAAAAAAACCCTTACACAGGATCATTACCCATGTTCTACCTTGAGGAATTCTCAAACATTTTCTTACAACAGAAACAAAGAATAGCTTCACAACCACTCCCAATCACCCTCACAGAGAATCTCTCTTTTCAGTCAGATAACATACCCACAGAAAACAAGATTGCTTACAAGGAAAAGTAACATCAGGAAAATACTGTCTTTCATATAGGAACTGCACAGTCTTTATTATAGAAAGCTTCAAGAACAGTAATCAAGTTACAGGCCAGAAGGCTAGTTCTTGAACACTTAACTGGAATGTTACATTAGCAGAACTACCCACAAACATTGCACTGCTTCAGTGTCCTGCTAAAATTTAAGGGGTTTAGTCTAAATTGTTTTTCTAACCTTAGAAGTACTGTTCTGTATCCACAGCTAAATCTTGCTGTCCTCATCAAGCTTTCTTAGCTGGGAACATTTTCTACTTGCATCTGAGGTATTTAAGTTTCATGTCCATTTTAAGTAGGTTTTATAGTGATTAGGGGATAATCTTTTCTCCCTTTGGTATTTCTGAAAGTTAAACATGCATCCCAAAATATTGCTAAATGTGCAGTGCTTCATAATGTTTGAGGCAGACAGCAATAAACAACAGGATATTTCACCTTCACTGTATGGTTCTCCTTGACCATGCATTCTTCATAAGAAAACTAGCTACTGAGTTCTAGTCCTGACTAGTATCGATGAGTGGAGTTTGCATTATATAGTTTTGGTAGCTTAAATCTTGAGCTTTTTACTTCAGATGACAATTCATCTATGAGACATGCTTCTTGTGGTTTGAAAGTATCCTTTACATGTCTGGCTTAAGTCATGCCAGTTGAAATAAAAGCATAGAATTATGACATGCCTGACCACCCTTTCAGTGAAGAAATTTTTCCTCACATCCAATCTAAACCTCCTCTGGCACAACTTGAGGCCATTTCCTTTTGTCTTATCACTTGTTACTTGGGAGATGATACCAACACCCACCTATCTGCAACCTCCTGTCAGGTAGTTGTAGAGTGATAAGGTCTCCCCTGAGCCTCCTCTTCTCCAGGCTGAACACCCCCAGCTCCCTCAGCCACTTCTCCTAGGACTTGTACTCCAGATGCTACAGCACCTCAATGTCTTTCTTGCTTCAAGGGGCCCAAAACTGAACACAGTATTCAAGGTGCAGCCTCACCAGTGCCAAGTACAGGGGGACAATTGCTTCCATAGTTCTGCTGGCTACACTGTTCCTGATGCAGGCCAGGATGCCATTGGCTTTCTTGTGCCACCTGGACACACTACTGACTCATGTTCAACCAGCTGTCAACCAGCACCCCAGGTCCTTTTCTGCCAGGCAGCTTTCCAGCCACTCATCCCCAAGCCCATAGCATTGCATGGGGTTGTTGTGACCCAAGGACTCAGCACTTGGTCTTGTTGAGTCTCATACAGCTGGCCTCTGCCTATAGATCCAGTCTGTCCAGATCCTTCTGAAGAGCCTTTCTACCCTCAGGCAGATCAACACTCCCACCCAACTTGGTGTTGTCTGCAAACTTCCTGAGGGTGCACTTGATCCCCTTGTCCAGGTCATTGATGTAGATATTAAACAGAACTGGCCCTAATATTGAGCCCTGGGGAACACCACTTGTGATCAGCCACCAACTGGTTTTAACTCCATTCACCAGCACTTTCTGGACCCAGCCATCCAGCCATTTTTTTTTTTTTTTTTAACCAGAGAAGCATGTGCCCATCCAAGCCATGAGCAGCCAGCTTCTCCAGGAGAATGCTGTGGGAAATGGTGTCAGAGGCTTTACTAAAGTATATGTAGATTGCATCCACAGCCTTTCCCTTGTTCACTAAGTGGGTCATCATGTCCTGCTCGACTAACCTGATCTACTTCTGTGACCTGTGTTTCATAAACCCATGCTGACCGGGCCTGATCATCTGGTTGTCCTGTACGTGCCACATAATGGCTGTCAAGATGATCTGCTCCATAACCTTCCCTAGGCCCTCCTTCCTGCCCTTCTTGTAGATGGGTGTCTGTCATGGTTTAACACCAGCTAGCAATGAAGTACCACACAGCTACTTGCTGACCTCCCCCCCTCCTCCACTGGAGGAGGAAAATTGGAGGAAAATACAAGGAAGCTAGTGAATTGAGATAAGAACTATTTAATTAAATATAAGTGAATGTTATAGTGATACTAATATTAACATTAACAATACTACTAGTAATAACTAATTAATAGAAAAAACATGACACAGTTGCTCACTACCCACCAACTGATACACAGCCAGGTCCTGAATAGTGAGAGTTGTATCCAGAGAGCCTGAGAGTGATCACACCAGAGTCTGAGCGAGCCCCACAAGTGAGAGCACGACTGAGGAAGCCAACTGACCCATCAATTCACTAACTACCGAACAAATGAACAAAACTAATGCATGAACAGATGAGCTGTGGCCCCCCAGGCAACCCTCAGCTTATACTGAGCATGACTTGCTACAAAATGAAATACTCCTTTGGTTAGTTTGGGTTAGCTGTCTGAACTGTGTCCCCCCACCATAGCTGCTTATAGCGAGAAAGTTGGGAACACAGTTGCAGTATCAGAAGCTGAAAAAAACCTTGAATTGGTCCAAGCATACCTTAGCACCAACTGAAAAACACCAGTGTTGTCAGTACTATACTCAGGGCAAATGCAGAACATTTCTTCACAGTGGCTGGTATGAAGCTAAATAAATCTGTCCTGACTAAAGCCATCACTGTGTCACATTGGCTAACCTGCAGTCAACTGGAACCTTCCTGGTTAGCTATAGGGCTGCTGATAAATGATGGAAAGCAGCTTCTGCCTGCTCCCTCAGTACCCTTGGGTGGATCGCATCTGGCCCTGTAGACTTATGAGTGTTTAAGTAGTGCAACAGGTTGCTAACCATTTCCCCTTGGATTTTGGGGGTTTCAATCTGCACCCCATCCATGTCTGCCATCACAGGGGTTGCGTACCCAGAGAACAACTGGTCTTGCTATTAAAGACAGAGGTGGCATTAAGTACCTCAGCCTTTTCCTCACCCTTGGTCACTATGTTTCCCCCCCTGCATCCAGTAAAGGTCAGAGTTTCTCCTTAGCCCACCTTCTGTTGCTAATGTACTTATAGAAACATTTTCTATGGCCTTTTACAGCAGAGGCCAGATTAAGTTCTAGTTGGGCTTTGTCCCTTCTAATTTTCTCCCTGCAAAATCTCACCTCATCATTGGAGTCTCCTGAGTTGCCTGCCCCTTCCTCCAGAGTTCCTAAACTCTTCTCACACACACCCCTCACCCACCCCCCCTGGAGTTCCATCCAAAGCGCTCTGTTCAGCCAGGATAGTAGTGTTCCCTGCTGGCTCTTCTTCCAGCACATGGGGATGGCCTGCTCCTGTGCCTTTAAATTGTTCGGCCTTCCTGCACTCCTTTGCCCTTCAGGAGTGCCATCCAAGGGATTCTGTCAAACAGGCTCTTAAAGAGGCCAAAGTCAGCCCTCTGGAAGTCCAAGGTAGCACTTCTGCTGACTCTGTTCCTTACTTCCCTGATAACTCTCATTTTGTGGTCACTACGCCCAAGACAGCCTCCAACCATCTCATTCCCCCTAAGTTCACAAATGACAGGTCCAGTGGGGCACCTTCCCTGGCTAGCTCCTTCAGTAACTGTGTCAGGAAGCTTTCTTCCACATATTCCAGGAACCTCTGAGATGGTTTCCTCTCTGCTGTATCGTATTTCCAGGAGACATCTGGTAGGTTGAAGTCCCCCAGGAGGAAAAGGGCTAGTGATTGTGAGACTTCTCCCAGCTACTTATAGAATATTTCCTCTGCCTCTTCATTCAGCTGCATCCAGGCTTATCTCTAGTGAGCTTGGTTTTATCCTTTTCTCTCTTCAAATCTAGTTTAAAGCTCTTTCAGTGAGCCCTGTGAACTCCTGCATAAAGATCCTTTCCCTACTTTGAGAAAAGTGTATGTCATCTGTTGCCACCAGGCCTGGTGTAGTGTAAACTGACCTGTGATCAAACACCCAAAATTATTCTGGTGACAACAGTTATGAAGCCAGGTATTGATCAGCTGGTTCTTCCTGTCTCTTCCCACATCCTTCCCTGCAACTAGAAGGAAAGAGAACACTACTTGTGCTCCTGATTGCTTAACTGGTTGTCCCAAGGCCCTGAAGTCTCTTTTGATCACCCTTGGTGGTCTTATTGCAACTTTGATGCTGCCTACATGAAAAAGCAGTAATGGATAATCATCTGAGGGTTGTACTAGGGTAGGAAGTTTCCTTGTCACACCTTTAACCTGGGCCCCAGGGAGGCAGCAGACTTCCCTAAAAAATTGGACCTTCTGTTCTCCTCAGAGGAGTGTCTCCTATGACAATGTTTATCTTTTCTCCTTTATTGGTTATGACACGATGCGTAGGCAGACTTAACCTTGGTGACACCTCCAACCTAGATAAACCATTGTTCTTTTTTTTTTTTTTTATGCTTGCAGAGCCTCGTACCTATTATTCACGGGCACCTCGGAAGGTGAGGTAGTCAGAGATGTGCCTGCTGCACTGGGTAGTAATTTGTTTCCATTCCATCCTATTTATCATAGAATGGTTTAGGTTGGAAGGATCATCTAGTTCCAACCCCCCTGCCATGGGCAGGGACACCCTCCACTAGACCAGGTTGCTCAAAGCCTCATCCAGCCTGGCCTTGAAGACAGCCAGGGATGGGGCATCCACAGCTTCTCTGGGCAACCTGTTCTAAATGCCTCACCACCCTCTCTGGGAAGAATTTCTTCCCTACATAAAATCTAAATCTCCCCACTTTCAATTTAAATCCATTACCCCTTGTCCTGACACTACAGGCCCTTGTAGAAAGTCCCCCTTCAGCATTATTGTAGCTCCCCTTCAGGTACTGGAGGGCTGCTATAATGTCTCCCTGGAGCCTTCTCTTCTCCAGGCTGAACAAGCCTGTCATGGTTTAGCCTTATATGGCAATTAAGTACTAGATAGTTACCCACCTCAGGATTGGGGGGGGGGGGAGAGACACACACCAACACAAAAAAAAAAAACCCCAAAACCAATGAAAGCTCTTGAAAGTTGAGATAAGGCCTATTTCATAATATAAATGAAACTTATTACTAATATTGTATAGTATCACTATAAGTAATTAAAAAAAATAGAACATATGATACTATCACTTAGCCCAAAAGCCTAAGCAAATCCACCCGCCAGGGCTACTTTCACACCTTCCAAACTGACTGTACACCCAGCCTGATCACTGAGCCTGACGTATCATGGAATGAAACAAAAATCCCTCGGGGCTGGCCAGCTCTGTGTAGGAGAGCAGCTTGTCCATGCCTGAAACCAGCACATTCTCCACCTCGTTTCATACCATTTATGTCATGCTCACATCCCACACTATTACATAAACTCCCATCAACCCGTTTCCCCTTTCCCATCCCACACAGATATCATTCCCTTAGTCTATGGACCATCTTGGCAAAATGTTAATTAGCCCATGACTTCAGGTTCCACCAGATGTGGGGGTCACTTGGGACAGGAAAGGTGGAGTATTGCGTGGGATCGTTGTGCACCAATGCCAGCTCAGGTCAGGTCACTGCTGCACTTCTGGCAAGGCTAGACCTCTGTAGATTTGTGTAATGTCTGCCAGAGTGATTGCGTACAACACAAAACTCAAACCAGGGATTAGTGGCAGCAATTTATGTCGCTCATGCAGTTTAATTCATGGCTTATTTTCTCCCAGAATCAAATCTCCTTGAGGTACACATCGGACTTCCCCATCTTCTCTCATTACCCACCAAGTGCATCCAGGTCCTTGAGCAAAAGCAATCCCACGGATGGGTTTGCCTTTGCCTGAGGCAGGAGTAACCCAAAAGGTCCTTCCCAACATAGTTTTACTACAGGGACTTTATCTCCTCCTACAGTCTGTAGAAGTTTTGAGTGGGCAGGACCAGCACGATTGACAGATTGTCTAGTGTTGACTAACCAGGTGGCCTTTGCCAAATGTGTATCCTAATTTTTGAGAGTTCCACCCCCCATTGCCCTCAGGGTGGTCTTTAACAGTCCATATCGTTGTTTGACCTTCCCAGAGGCAGGTGCATGATAGGGGATGTGATACACCCACTCAATGCTGTGCTCTTTGGGCCAGGTGTCTACGAGGCTGTTTCAGAAATGAGTCCCATTGTCTGATTCAATCCTCTCTGGGGGGCCATGTCGCCACAGGACTTGCTTTTCAAGGCCCAGGATAGTATTCCGGGCAGTGGCATGGGGCACAGGATATGTTTCCAGCCACCCCGTGGTTGCTTCCACCATTGTGAGAACATGGCACTTGCCCTGGTGGGTTTTGGGGAGGGTGATGTAGTGTGATATAATCTGCCAGGCCTGCTCATGTTTATATTTCAGCCATCGCCCCCCATACCAAAGAGGCTTCACCCTCTTGGCTTGTTTGATGGCAGCACGTCTCACATTCATGAATGACCTGCACAATAGCGTCCGTGGTCAAGTCCACCCCTCGGTCACGAGCCCACCTGTACGTGGCATCTCTCCCTTGGTGGCCCGAGGTATCATGGGCCCACCTAGCCATGAACAGCTCACCTTTATGTTGCCAGTCCAGATCCACCTGAGCCACTGCAATCTTAGCAGCTTGATCCACCTGCTGGTTGTGTTGGTGTTCTTCAGTGGCTTGGCTTTTGGGCACGTGGGCATCGACGTGATGCACTTTGACCAAGTTGTCTAGCTGAGAAACAATGTCTTGCCATAATGCTGCAGTCCAGATGGGTTTGCCTCAGCACTGCCAGTTGCTCTGTTTCCACTGCTGCAGCCACCCCCACAGGGCATTTGCCACCATCCAGGAGTCAGTGTAGAGGTAAACCACTGGCCATTTCTCTCGTTGAGCAATGTCCAAAGCCAGCTGGATGGCCTTTACCTCTGCAAACTGACTCGATTCCCCTTGTCCTTCTGCAGTCTCTGCAGCTTGTCGGGTGGGACTCCACACAGCAGCTTTCCACCTCCGATGTTTCCCTACAATGCAGCAGGACCCATCAGTAAACAGGGCATGTTGAACAATAAATTGCCAGAAAATGAGAAGCAAAAGGATGTGTTCAGCCCGTGTCACCTCCTCCTCTGGTGACATCCCACAGTCTTTGCCTTCCAGCCAGTCCATGATCACTTCTAGGATTCCTGGGCGACTGGGGTTCCCTACACGGGATCGTTGTGTGATCAGGGCAGCCCACTTACTCCATGTAGCATTGGTGGCATGATGAGTAGAAGAGGCTCTGCCTTTGAACATCCAGCCCTGCACTGGCAGTCGAGGTGCCAGGAGGAGCTGTGCTTCAGTTCCAACCCCTTCTGAGGCAGATCGGATTCCCTCATTAGCTGACAGTATCTCTTTTTCGGTTGGAGTGTAGTGGACCTCAGATCCTCTGTATCCCTGGCTCCAAAATCCAAGGGGTCGACCTCGGGTCTCCTCTGGTTCTTTCTGCCAGAGACTCCAGGTAGGGCCATTCTCCCCAGCTGCAGTGTAGGGCACATTCTTTACCTCTGGCCATGTCCGGACTGGTCCAAGGGCTACTGCATGCACAATCTCCTGCTTGATCTGTTCAAAGGCTTGGCGCTGCTCAGGGCCCCATTTGAAATCATTTTTCTTACAGGTTGCTTCATAGACTGCTTACAATTTCACTCTAATTTGGAATATGCATCCACCAGAAACCCATGATGCCTAGGAAAGCCTGAGTTTCCCTTTTGCTCGTTGGTGGGGACATAGCTGTGATTTTGTTAATCACGTCCATCGGGATCTGGCAACGTCCATCTTGCCATTTTACTCCCAGGAACTGAATCTCTCATGCAGGACCCTTAACCTTACTTTGCTTGATGGCAAAACCGGCTTTCAGCAGAATTTGGATGATATTCTTCCCCTTCTCAAAAACTTCGTCAGCTGTGTCGCCCCATACAATGATGTCATCAATGTACTGTAGATGTTCGGGAGCTGCACCCTGTTCCAGTCCGGTCTGGATCAGTCCATGGCAGATGGTAGGGCTGTGCTTCCACCCCTGGGGCAGCCGATTCCAGGTGTATTGGATGCCCCTCCAGGTGAAAGCAAACCGTGGCCTGCACTCTGCTGCCAAAGGAATGGAGAAAAAGGCATTAGCAATGTCAGTCGTGGCGTACCACTTGGCTGCCTTTGACTCCAGCTCGTACTGGAGTTCCAGCATGTCCGGCACAGCAGCACTCAGTGGTGGTGTGACTTCATTCAGGCCACGATAGTCCACTGTCAGTCTCCATTCTCCATCAGACTGACGCACCGGCCAGATGGGGCTGTTAAAGGGTGAGCGGGTTTTGCTGATCACCCCTTGGCTCTCCAGCTGACGAATCAGCTTCTGGATGGGAAGCAAAGAGTCTCTGTTAGTGCGATACTGCCACTGGTGCACTGTTGTGGTGGCAATTGGCACCTGTTGGTCTGCAACTGTTACAGCAATCCCACAGCAGAAGGGTCTATCTGTAGAAGGATATATAGTATGTCACCAGCCATGTGTCACAAAAGGGAGGCTATGCTGAGTGGTTTAGGCTTCTTAGAAGAACAGCATCACAAGTATTAGGAGAAAAGCTATTATTTTTAATATGAATTTGTGAGAAGCATTATTTAACAGAATGTGATGGTAAGGTCTGCTCTATGACTTATTCAACATGGAAAAGCATGCAAAGGCAAAATCAAATTAGCAGCAGATTAAAATAGTTTGTATGTGAATTACACTGCTGTTAGTGGGGCTGTGTCAGTGTTTAAGCAATGGTAATTGATAGTTAATTGCCATCTTTCATCTGGTTTTTGGACTGGCCAAACCAGTAAATTACATGGGGAGTGAGTTCTGGAAATAATTTTTTGCTTTTCCAAGTCTGCTATGACTTCAGAAATTCCATTTTGTGCTGCAGCAGCAATCGGGTACTGCGGGACATTAGCGATTTTTGAATCAGGGAGGAGAGGAGCTGCACGGAGTACACGCACTGTAGCCTTCAGTTTTTTAGCAGGGTTAGAGTTAACCTTTGACCCAAAGACCACACACTACTATTTGGCTGTTCAGAACATGAAGCCTAAAATATTTTCATTGTGATCCTTAACTGCAAAGCGAGTAAAGGTCATACGCTTCTTGCCTGGGAGCTATAAATTGACCTTGGCAGTTGGGCAGACAGTGCTGCCTCTGTTTACTCCAGTAATTTTAACTCTTTGCCGACCGGGTCATATACCCAGCTAGTCAGCAACTTGTTGTGTTAGTACTGAAATTTGTGCTCCTGTATCAATTAGGAATCTTATTTGTTGTTGTCAAGGACCAACTGGGATTAAAATGTATGGGCCATTGTTGTTATTTATCCACTGATGGGGCTCTACTTGCTGGACAGGCAAATCCAATTGTCATCCAGGCATTATTCAGTTTTTGAATCTTTGGTTTTGGCAAGAAAAGGGTTATCACTCCTTGGAGCTGGGCATGGTGCCCGAGAGTTTGGAGTGTTCTCCCTCTGACTTTCTCTGAACTACATGAATTAAATCCTGGATAATGCTGACAAACTGTGTTTTAACTGCAGCCCTTAGAATGCCTAGTGCTAATGCTTGATTAAATAGTTCTCTCCACCTCTGTAGTCCTGGATTGATGGTTAGTGAATTCCTGTTCCTGGGGATTGTTCTGGGATGTTTGTTTAAATTGTCTAACATTGTGATCTGTGACTCTGGTCTCATTAGATAGGTTGCTCCATCCCATCTCTTGCCCAAGATTTACAATATCATGCATTAGCATTGCCCAGGTAGGGACAACTGTGCATTAGCTCATCTTCCTGCTCGTCAGTCGGCAGCAGGTCTTATGTCTAATAAAGCATTGAAATCTGTGTCTCTTGATTTCATCTCGTTTCATAGTGAGATAAGGTTTGAGCATAGTGGGGACTTCTTTAATTAGTGGCTTAAGTATTTCATAACTTATGGTCATTGATATAGGGATGTTGTTTGGACTGCGTTTGTGCATAGCCTGAATACAGGCAGCTTTTGTAACAGCTGTGGAGACCTCGCCTAGAGTTTTAATAGGTATTAGTAGAGGTTGTCTTCAGTATATCAATTCCACCAACCCAATACACCACTCTACTTGTTGTTGAGTGGGGAGTATTTGGAGGATCGAGTCCACAGTTTAAAAAGAATCTTGCTAAACAGCGAAGAAGCTAATGGATTTTGGGGTCCGGCTGTCTATCTCCTCCAGTCAGACATACTCGCCATAAATATTCAGTTTCTGTTTCGCCTGGCTTACAGCCATAGCGTTCTTGTAAATTTGCCATCTGAACTGGATCAAATGGGGTTATTTTTTGGGTACGATTCCCTGCTCCACCCTGAGGTCCAGTGGTTTCTTCTGTTTTTATAATTGGTCTGACTGTACAATCAGTAAGATTGGAGGAAGGTGAAGTATAATCTCCTCCCAGTTCATTTTCCTCAGGGTCACCCCATATGTTTCTGTCCCACTTTTCAGGAGATACAATTAATTTTTTAATTTGTACAATATCAGTGGGGTTGGGGAGCCCGCATAAGTATAATTTGAACTTTTTCCTCTAACTTTGGTCTCTTCTTCTTCCAGCAGCTGTTTTTGCTGTTGCTCAATTGTTAATGATAGCACTAGTTCAGCACTTTTCCTGCTTTCTATCTCTCCCTTTAGTTCCTGCTCCCTTTTGCTGTTCTCCTCCTTATCCTGACAAGCAGCTTCCAGGAGATTTTTTCCTGGTCTGATTAGCAGCTTCTAGGCAGGTACCTAGCATTTTACAAATAATTCCTTTTCCTTTTCCATCCTTCATATGTTCCCTGGCCGCCTCTAATTGTTTTTCTACAGCTTCCCAATCATGCCAATGCCCTCTGCTCCACTGGGATGTACCTGGTTCAGTGTACCACGCTAGAGTGTTGTGGATCCTGCTGGCACCGGAGCTGTTTGCCTCCATGTCTTTTCCTTTCATTTTCCTGTTTCTACTGTGAAATACTGAAAACAGGATAAAGCTAGTCTTGGATAAGGTTGACAAAGGAAGCAAGTTATTTAAAATTTTATCTCAGTCTGATGTCTTCAAAATGCTATTCCTGAGGTCTTTTGGTAAGCCTGAAGTCTAGAATATATTGTGAGCTGAATATGAAATTTCCAGTGCTATTTTTACCTTCTCCTTGGTTGTCCCTAGTGTTTCAGGAACTCAAATGAAAGTGTCTTACTGTTCAGAGAGAAAACAAGTTGTTATTTCTGCTTATTCAAGACTACTCTTGTTTGTTTGTTCGGTATGTTCAGGTTATCTTACTAAATTTCACACCTGAGTTTTGTAGTTTTAAAATTAATCCCCATGCAAGGTGGTATTTGAACTCTAATATTCACCGCTATTCCCTTTTTCTTGACATTAGATCAGATGTTCATCTTAATCTGATATTTACCTCCTCTTTTCTGTTTATTTTTATTGAGCATTAACCAAATGTTATAAGAATATATTTGATTGGGAAGATGAAAATAAATATGGAAATATATATTTAATAGTGTTAAGCATGTTCAACATAAAATACTTGGGTGATAACTAGTTCTCTGAAATTTTCAGCCATGACTGAGATAAATAAATAAAATCTTACTATTTTTGGTATGTCAAGTTAACCTTATTTTTCATTAAATTCATCCATAAATTCAAAATGCTTACCTGTAGTAATTGATATTACTGAGAAGGGAATACTATTGAAGATGCCTTCAGGAGTGAGGTTTGATCATTAAAAGATATGAGGTCAAAAATCTTTAGGCTTTTAGCTCAATGTTACCCTTTAATGGAATGCTGCTGCATTAAAAAGCAAGCATGTTTTTGTCCATGAGCAACAGTGTTGTTTTTTTTTTTTAACTAGACCTTGTAGCCCCAGTTATTCTGATTGTGAGAGAGTACACTGGTATGAATGTCATTATTTGGGCCTGTTTATCAGTCTATATGTGTATTTGTGCATTGATAGTTGACAGTAGAAAAACTGACAGTCATCTTGTAATTCTCTAAGGTAAAATGCATCAAAAACTTTATTTTTATATCGGCTGGATGATTTATCTTCTGTGATCGCTTCCAGAAGTTCATTCTGGAGAAGCAGGAGAACAGTTTCCATTGAATAAGAATTAATTTTAAAAGCTTTTAAAAAGTCACGTGTCATGTAAATCAGGACTTCGTGAAGAATATGAATTCTTTTCACAACTTGTATATTTATTTGCTTGTTCCCTTCTTATAATGGACCTGACACTGCAAGTAGTAGTGGTGACTTGAGTTAATATTAGATTTTTACCTGATCCTAAAATTTATAGTTAGGAAATGATCATTGGGATACTTGCCGTTTTGAGACCTTGTTAACCTTCCTCTACTAATCCTCTTGAGTAAATGTCAGTGCTTTCTTCCAATAATGTTCTCTCTAATGTTTTCTGCATTTGCGCTGAAGTATGAAAAGCTTGTTTAAATTGATCCTGAAAGAACTTTGATCAAAATATTGCATGTGTTGTACACACTAGTTATTCTTATGGAGGCCCTTGATTTACTACTGCAAGTGAAAGATGTTTTTGTGGGCCTTGACAGATGAAAAGATAATGATGCTTCCCTTGCCCATATCTAAATTAACAGCAGAGAGCTGAAATGACACAGAGAATTGCAAAAATCTCTAGAAGATCATGAAGCCTTTTCCTGACATAAGCAATGTGACTGATTTACAGGGCAAAGATTGAACTTCCAAAAGAAAGAAGCTGAAGAACTGATGCAACATAAAATTAAGATGTATTCAAAGTTCTTCTATACTTCAAAATAGAAGGCTTAAATTTCTGCCCTCAGATATGTGTACATTGTAAAAAATGGTTGTGGCATTTTTCAGAATTGAACTATTAGAAAGTATAAAAATAACACCGTCTCTTCCTGGCTTTTGTGTTCATGTTGGTTATGTGTGTTTTTGTGTGACTTGTGGGATGGTCTGCTGTGAGCTTTTCTTCTGTTAGCTTGTTTTCACAAAACTTCCAAATCAACCATTGTACTATTTAACCTTGAGTGTTTTGAAACAAGCTTCTGAACAGGGGAAAAAAGTGATTAAAAAAATTTATAGCCTAACAATTATAATTTTGAGTGTTTGACTGGCTTTTACTTTACGTTTTGACTTTCACTTTGGATGATGTCGTGGTTTAACTCCGGCTAGCAAAATACCACGAAGCCGCTCTCACAAATCCCCCTCCCCTCCTCCAGTGGAGGGGAAGAATCGGAGGAAAAAGAAATAAGGAAGCTTGTAAAACTGAGATAAGAACTATTTACTAATTAAATCTAAATCAATACATACAGATACTACAACTACTAAGTAATTAAAATAATAGAAAATAAAACCCATGATACAATACGATAGTTATGATAGTTGCTCGCCACCCACTAACCAGTACACAACTGGGTGCTGAGTAGTGAGAGTCAGAGAGCCCGAGAGCTGTTGCAGCAGATTCTGAGCAAACCCTATTAGTGGTAGCACGACTGGGAAAACTAAACCAACTCACCAACTCCCTCACAAATGAGCCAGCACAGGAGTTAGCAAAGCAGCTAATGCAGGAGTCAGGGAGAGTGTTAGCAAGTGCCAGGAAGTAGACAAGTGAGAGAGAGCGTAATGGCTCACAGACCCCCTCCTCTCCTAAGCCCCAAACATGACATACTATGGAATGAAATACTTCCTTGGTCAGTTTGGGTCAGCTGTCTGAACTGTGTGTCCCCTACACTGCCTGTAGCGAGACAGCGAGAGCTGGGAATGCAGCTGCAGGGTCAGAAGCAGAGAAAGACCTTGAATTCAGTGCAGGCATTCCCCAGCGCCAGCTGAGACCTTATCAGTACTGCTCTCTGCATCCAGGAACACAGCTCCCTGGCAACCACAGCAAAGGTAATTAACTCTTTCCTGACTGAACCCAGCACAGATGGTGGTTGCCTTTTTAAAGATAGAACTATGCTTAAAATTGAGTTTTATTGTGCATCAGCTGTATAAAAGCTTCTTGGAAGAATTCCTTTTGTGGTTGGGGGGGGTGCTAGCAATAAATCTGTATTGTTTAAACAATGTGAAGTTGTTGTGTTCAAGCAATTTTCTTTGTTCACAGGTGTCAGCTGTGATGCATGTTTAAAAGGAAACTTTCGAGGTCGCAGATACAAGTGTTTAATTTGCTATGATTATGATTTGTGTGCAACTTGTTATGAAAGTGGTGCAACAACAACAAGGCATACAACTGACCATCCAATGCAGTGCATACTAACAAGAGTAGATTTTGGTAAGTAATAATTTAATTCATATTAGAGCTGTTTGCAGTAGGTAAACTTGTATTTTTGTTTCGCTACTTAAGAGCTTGCTATAATTTTCAGCATTCTATTTGGGGAAAAAAGTTCCTATCTCTGAAAAGCTTATTTTCTCTTTAGTTCTAGCATGTGAAATCTGCTTTATTCTTTTGGGTTAAGTGTTTTGGCATACAGCAAATTATCAGACTATTAGTTATATATCTGATAAAAAGGATTACTCTTAAAATAATTTTCAATTCAAAAGGTGCAACAAAATATATGCCCCACCCTCTCCCCATAATATGTTGTACCAGAAAGTACCATGGCAAAGAAGAGAAATAGTGGTGAGTGTTTGGGGAAAAATGTTGTTTTCTAGTTACATCAGGATGTTAATGCAGCAAGGGTGATAAGCTGTACTGAATGTGGAAGACTAGTGACAAGGGCTAGGAAATAGTCCTCTTAGTTGCTGTTTTCTCTTTCCTGAGTCGTTTTTTATCACATCATATTTATACCACCAATGTTGCAGTTCAGGAGATACTTCCATAACAAAACTTTGCATTAAGATGTTGTCATTGCATGCTTATTTCTTTTTTTTTTTAATACGTTTTAAGCCCACAAGGCTAATGTTTTAGTAAAAACTTTGTAGTGGTTTAAGCTATATTGGATTTGAAGTTTTTCAGCTTTTTTAGTCTTTTTTACCTTTTCAATTTAAAAATTAAAAAAAAAAAGTACACATAATGCTACTTCCTATGTGTATTTAAAGCTCAGAACAGCTGAATATACAGCTTACTTCTCTGCTCAAAGAGAGCTCTGAGAAAGATCTCATTCACGTGTAATTCTCAAGTAGCTGCTTGCCCTAAGCTTGCCTTGTAATGACTTTGAAATCTGTGTTCTGTGAGTCCAGAGTTTGGAAAGACAATTTTACATATACAAATATATTTTTGAAAATATTATCATTTAAGTTTCTAGATATTTCTTCTTGGACTTCACTTTTTTGCTTATTCACGAGGTAAAAATACTTATGTAACAGTACATATTAATTCAGTGTTCTGGTCACTAAGATATATGGTTCAAACTTATTTGTCCCTTGATGACAGTTATTCTTGTTTATTACATATAGGGTTAAATGGCAGTAACATCATGAATGTTAAGTGTACATGTTTCATAGGGAAAAGAGGACTGATGTATGCTTGCTATGGAGCCATAAGTGAACATTCAGTGCTAAAAGTTTGAACATAATACAATGGGAAAATTTATTGCAAGTCACTTAACTTTTTATAAGTCTTTCCAACCAATCTTGTGAATGTTCTGTATATCTAGAAAACATTTTATTTCTTGGAAACTTCAATATTTTTCTTTGAAAGCCTCTAACTAAACACACCTTTGATTAGGGTGTGTTACTCATAATTTTTAAAAACCCCATGAGAGATGCATGTGACCAAGTAGAGGCTTGTCTGAACAGGGGGCATTCCCCAAGCACCTGACCCTGGACCTGCTGATTATAAGAGACAGTAAGGGGCAGAGCTTGCATCTGGCAACATGGGGGACAAGCAGGCAAAACCAATCAGCCCAGCTGATTGCAACAGACAGGTATATATAATCCCAGCAGGCAGGCACATGGCACCATGGTGTCCACCTGGCAAAAAGCAGTGTCCTCTGCTTCTCCTGAGCTTCTAGCACCTGGTAGAACCAGTGCAGCCATACAGACAGAACTCCTCTTCAAGCATGTGACCACTCAGGCTTCTAGATGTGGGATGTGTGAAGGGATATTCCCAGAGTTGGAAAGTGATTGCAAACAAGCCTGTGGGAGGTGTGACCAGGTAGATGAACTGTTCTTGGGTGGCTGAGCTGCAGGAGGAGGTGGGCAGACTGAGGAGTATTTGAGAGCCTGTTTAGCTTGGAGAAGAGGAGGCTGAGGGGGGATCTGATCAATGCTGAGCAGTATCTAAAGGGTAGGGTGTCAGGAGGAAGGGGCCAGGCTCTTCTCAGTGGTGTCCAGTGACAGGACAAGGGGCGATGGCCAAGAACTGGCAAACAGAAGGTTCAGCCTGAACGTGAGGAAACCCTTCTGCCCTGGGACAGACTGCCCAGAGAGGGGGGAGTCTCCTTCCCTGGAGACTTTCCAGAGCCCCTGGCCTTGTTCCTGTGGGATCTGCTCTGGGTGATCCTGCTCTGGCAGGGGGGTTGGACTAGATGATCTCTAGAGGTCCCTTCCAACACCTAACACTCTGTGAATCTATGAGATTGATCAATGGAGCTGTACTCTGCCATTTGTGATGCATAGAAGCCAACTCAGTGCGGCCACTGCAGAGGCAGGTCCTGGGTCTGCTTTGTGCTATGAGGAAGGCAGTGTCACAAGGAGTAAGGAGGGGTGGAAGAAGGTTACAGTAACAGAGCTGTAAGAGAAACCCTTCCTTATGCTCTCAGCTACTTTTACAGAAAAAGTATAAGGCCCTGGCTTTGATAGATGAAGCACATGAGAAAGAGGAGGAACTTGCTCGAGAAGTCTTGCCGAGATCTGAGAGACCAACCTCTCACAACAAAATCTGCATTAAGACCAGCAGTGAGTTATGGTCATTGGTGATTGCCTCTTGTGCAGAACAAAAGCACCTGTTTGCAGACCAGACCCTCTTTTCAGGGAAGCTTGCTGCCTCCCTGGGGCCCAAATTAGGGATATCACCACAAGACTGATGAGCCTAGTTCAACCTTTAGACTACTATCCATTCCTGCTCTTTCATGTGGGTACCAATGATGTTGCAACAAAAAGTCTCAGGTTGATCAAAAGAGGCTACAGAGCTAAATGAAGAATGCTAAAAAAATTCAGGAGCATAGGTAGTGTTTTCCTTAATCCTCCCAGTAATGGGGGAGACTTCAGAAGAAACAGGTGAGCTCAGGATATCATTACCTGGCTCCAGGACTGGTGCCTGTGCCAAAACTTTGGGTTTTTTAAACTGTGGAAGAGCCTTTAAGAGACAAGGTATGCTGGTGTCTGGTGGGATACACCTGTCCCAATAGGGAGAATGGGTCTTTGAGCATAAGCTGTCAGGACTGATCAAGAGAGCTTTTAAACTAGAATTGATGGGGGAAAACCAACAGGATTGCAGTAGGTAAGCCAAAGTTTGGTATGGTATTGCTTGAAAGTGGTAATGCTAGTGGGAACATTTATGCTGCTCCTGGGGGCGTGGAGGGCTCAGGAGCACATCTGAAATGTTTGTACACCAATGCATGCAGCATAAGAAACAAACATGATGAACTGGAAGGTATTGGTCAGTTCCCAGAGGTATGATGTCATTGGTATTAGCAAGACTTGGTGGAATGAGTCCCCCAGCTAGAGTGCTGGGATGGAGGGCTCCAAGTTGTTCAGGAGGGATAGGCAGGGCAGGCAAGGTGGGGGTGTCGCACTATATGTAAGGGAGAGGTTTGATTGCACAGTCCTTACAGTTAGCAATGTTATGGTGGAGGGCCTCTGCATGAGGATTAGGAAGATGGAAAACAAAGCATTTGTTGTTGGTATCTACTACCAAATGCTCAGCCAGGATGATAGCACTGATGAGTTATTCTATAGGCAATTAGGAGAAATCTCTGGATTGGTAGCCCTTGTCTTTTATGGAAATTTTCAACTTCCCAGACATCAACTGGGAATATCATACTGCTGTGATGAGCAGGTCTTGGAAATTCTTGAAGTTTGTAGGAGATATCTTTCCTAGTTGGCTGAGTAGTTGTGATAAGAAGTTGTCCTCCTAGACTTGCTATTTGTGAATAGAGGAGGACTCATGGGAGATGCGATGATAGGTGGCTGTCTTGGCCACAGTGATCATGAAATGGTCGAGTTCACAATTTGCACTGTAATGAGAAAAGGTGAGCAGAGTTGCTACCCTGGACTTCAGGAGAGCTTTAAGCTACTCAGGGAGCTACTTAGCAGAGTCCCCTGGGAATCTGCTTTTGACAGCTTAGGAGTCCACGAGTGCTGGCCAGTTTTAAGAACCACCTTTTAGAAGCATAGGAGCAGGCAATTCCACTGTGTTGTCAAGCCAGCAGGGCAGAAGACCAGTTTGGCTGAACAGGGAACCCCTCATGGGACTTGAGAGGAAAAAGAAATAGTATGATCTTATGCTGGCTTTAGTTGGGATAGAGTTAATTTTCCTCACAGTACCTAGTATGAGGATATGTTTTGGATTTGTGCTGAGAAGAATATTGAGTGAGCAGCTGTGTGGTGCTTAGTTACTGACTGGGGCTAAACCATGACATCTCTGGAAGCAAGGTCAGATTTTGCAGGAAGATTACAGAGCAGTGGTTCATTTATGCAGGGAGGAGACATGAAAGGCCAAAGTTCAACTAGAGTTGAAACTGGTCAGTATTGTTTCAGATAACAAGAAAGGCTTTTTAAAGTACATTAATAGCAAGAGGGGGTCTAAAGAAAACATTGGACCAGTCCTTGTTGAAGATGGTCATTGACTAATAGGGATGAAGAAAAAGCAGAGGCATTCAATGCTTTTTATTGTCTCAGTCTTTGATAATACTGATAGACCTCGGGCTGTCTGGTCCCCTGAGTCAGAGGAAGATGAGTGTGGGAATAATGACTTACAATTTCAGTGTCCACAAATGGAAAGTGACCAGCTGTATCAGCTGAATGTTCACAAGTCCATGGGGCCTGATGGGATTCATCCCAGAGTACTGAAGGAGCTAGCAGATGTTATGGCAGGACCTGTCTTGATCATCTACCAAAGGTCTTGGGAGTCTGGGAAGGTCCTTGCTGACTGGAAGCTAGCCAATGTTGTTCTAATTTACAAAAAGTGTGTGAGGGAAGACCCAGGAAACTACTGACCTGTTAGTCTAACCTCAGTTCCTGGAAAATTTATGGAGATAGTGATACTGGGTGCTATTGAAAGGCATTTAAAGAACAATGCAATCATCAGGCACAGTTGACAGGTTCACAAAGGGAAAGTCCTGTTTAACTAATTTGATATCCTTCAATAAGATGTTGTGGTTTAGTCTTAACTGGCAATTAAGTACCACTCAGTTGCTTGTTCACCTCCCTTCCCCCTCCCACAGTTGGAGGAAAAGACAAGGAAGCTCATAAAGTTAAGAACTATTTAATAATATAAATGAAAGTTGGTGTGATACTAATACTAACAATTCTACTACTAATAAGTAATTAAACCAATAGAAAATAGAATGTATGATACAGTAGCTTACCACACAGCCAGGTCCCAAAGCAGCAAGCAATCCCAGAGCCTGAGTGGCCCAGAGCCTCTGGCCCTCCAAACCACTAACAAAAGAAACTGCTCCCCTGCTAACAACCCAACTATCAAGCTAGCCCAAGTCTTAACATTCCTTCTGCCCCAGGCCACTTCCTGCCTCTGAAACTGCACATGTGCACACCCAGCCTGACATACCAATGGAATGAGGCAACTCTCAGCTGCTCTGGGCCAGCCAGCACTGTGTAAGAGAGGAGCTCATTCCTGCCTGAAACCGGCACAAAGGTCACCCACCTAATGAATGAAGGAAAGGTGATAAGTGTAGTTTTTCTGGATTTCAATAAGGCTTTTGATATTGTCCCTCATTACTTATCTAGAAGGATGCTTTCTAACTGTGGAATGAGTGGGTTCACGGTGCACAGGGTAAGGAACTGGCTGAAGGGCAGAGTTCAGAGGGCTGTACTGAATGGGGCTACATCTGGCTGGTGACTGGTCACCAGCAGTGTTCCTCAGGGCTCAATTCTAGGGCCAGTTGTGTTCAATATTTTTATCAATGATCTGGATGCAGGGGTTGAATGCACCATTAGCAAGTTTGCTGATGATACTAAACTGGGAGGTGCTGTTGACTCTCTTGAGGGACAAGAGGCCTTGCAGAGAGATCTAGATAGATTGGAACATTGGGCAGTGAATAATGGGATGAAATTTAACAAGTCCAAATACCTGATTCTTAACCTAGGATGGAGTAAAGCCAGGCACAAGTATAAATTGGGAGAGGAGTGGCTGGAGAGCAGCCCTGCAGAAAGGGATCTGGGGGTGTTGGCTGACAGCAGGCTCAATCAATAGAAGTCAGCAGTGTGCCCTGGCAAACCGCATCCCGGGGTGCATTATTCACAGCATAACCAGCTAGTCAAGAGGTGATTATCCTGCTGTATTTAGCATTGGTGTGGGCTCACCTTGAATACTGTGTGCAGTTCTGGGCCCCACAATTTAAGAATGATGATAAGGTCCTTGAACGCATCCAGAGGAGGGCAGCAAAGCTGTGGTGAAAGGGCTGGAAGGCATGTCCTGTGAGGAGCTGCTGAGGACTCTGGGGTTGTCTAGTTTGCATAAAAGGAGCCTGAGGTGTAACCTCATTGCTCTCTACAGCTTGCTGAGGAGAGGAAGTGGAGAGGGAGGTGCTGATCTCTTTTTCTCTAGTATCCAGTGACAGGACCCATGGGAATGGCTCAAAGCTGCATCAAAGGAGGTTCAGACTGGACCTTAGGAAGTGTTTCTATACCAAGAGGGTGGTCAAATACTGGAACAGGCTTCCTAGAGAGGTGGTCAATGCCCCAAGCCTATCAGTGTTTAAGAGGATTTGGACAATGCACTTACTAACATGCTTTAACTTCTGGTTGGCCCTGAATTGGTCAGGCAGTTGGACTAGATAGTTGTTGTAGGTCCTTTCCAACTGAAATAATTTATTCTAAATCTGCATGAAGAATTGTGCTGGTTTTACTCAGGAAAGAGTTAACTCTCTTCACAGTGGCTGGTATGAAGCTGTGTTTCTGAGTTTACCTGGAGAAAAGTACTGATAAGGGGTCTTTTTAGCTGGTGCTGAGGAGTGCTTGCACCAAATTCAAGGTCTCTCTCAGCTTCTGATACTGCAGCTGCGTTCCCAACTCTCACTACAGGCAGTGTGGGGGAACACACAGTTCAGACAGGTAACACAAACTTAACTGAAGGAATATTTCATTCCATAGTACATCATGCTAGGTACATAGGCGAGGAGTGGGTTCAGGGACTATTATCACTTTTACACTGTCTTTACACTTTTTAACACTCTCCCTAACTCCTTTCTTAGCTGCTTTGCTAACTCCTTTGTTGGCTCATTCGGTAGTGAGTTGGTGGGTCTGTTTAGTTTTCCCAGTCGTGCTGTCGCTGATAGGGTTTGCTCGGGCTCTGCTGCGATAGCTCTTGGGCTCTGGCTTTTGGGCTCTCTGGCTCTGAGTCTCACTTCTTGGAACCTGAATGTGCATCGTTTGGCAGGTGGTGAGCAATTGTAACGTTTTATTTTCTTCTATTTTACTTAGTAGTAGTATTTGTATATATTAATTTATGTATATGTATCTTATTTATATTCAATTAGTAAATAGTTCTTTATGAGCTTCCTTGTCTTTTTTCCTCTGATTCTTCCACCTCTTCTGGTGGAAGGGGGCACCTGTGAGAGCGGCTTCATGGTATTTTGCTGGCTGGAGTTAAACCACAGCAAGAATCAAGCCAGGAAGGTAGAAGAAACTTTGCGGTGAAGTAGGGAGGGGGGCTGATCCAAAATATTTTTAGGACTACTTCTGTTTCTATGGCTTCTTTAATAAGAAGAATTAAAAATGCATCATTCTAGCATTTTCACATAGCTTAGTACTTGAACATTGTTCCCTTAGAACCAGTGTTAATAAGAGGAGAAAATCCTGAAGCTCAGCCTTTCAACAAGACTTTTTGTTTTATTAATCCTGGAAGAGCATGAGAGGAAAGCACATCACTGTATTCTGAAATGGAACATGGGCTAATGGCAGAGAACACCAAAGTACAAGTCATGATGTTGATTTATGCAGCAGAGTAAAATAAAGAATGTTTTATAAATGTCTTTGGGCTTTGGGAAGGCTTATGACTTCATTCTGAAAATATTTATGCCTTGTATTACAATTCTGTATGGAATGTAAGGTAAGAAAGTGTTAAAAATCAGATGCCTAGAGAAAGTGTAGTAAACTTTCAAGGGTGTTTTATAAATAAGATGATCATGTGACTTATGGGAACATAGAGGAATTTAGTGGATAAGGGGAAAAAAATAATTAATGCTGGAGTTAATCTAAACTTGTTTTAGAGTTGTCAGGTTAGCTGTTCTAGTGAAACTAAAAATCATGAAGCAAAGATGTACAAGAAGGCTTAAAAGAAAACATCCTGAAGGGAAACATAAGCAGTATAAAATGAAATGGAAAAAAGATGGAACTGGATGAAGATGTGATTTGCTATCTATGGAAGTATGAGTGGGAAGCATAAGAATAAAGAACACTTGGGAGGAAAACACCTGAAGTGAAAACATAGAATGGAAGACTGTTAATGGAGGTAGATGTGTGACTACTAGAAGACCTTTTCATTGACAAAATTCAGAATTATTGCTTGCAGTCAGATTTGAATAAAAGATGCAGGGTTGTGCATGTGTGAAGTCTTTCAATGGAAATAAACTCATTGTGGTTGTTACTAGTTGATGGAGTTGGGGAGTGGACAGTAGGCATGATGGTGAACATTGTATTTTGTTGTAAAGAAGGAGGCAGGAGACTATAATTATTTTTTTAATTGCAAACCCGAAAGCTCCAAGGAGGTCAATATCCATTCCCCCTCTTTAAAGTTGGGGGGCAAGATGTGTTATAGGAATGATTTTTTTTTTTTTAAGGTCCATCTGTAGTTGATGATGAAGATGGACCTAGGGGAAGGACTTAAGTATCTCAAGTTCTATTCAGCATGCTACCCAGTAGGCAGAATTGTCTCTACATAGAAGCCTGTACTGGTAATCTGTGCTTGAAAGCTTCCAAGTTCTGGGTTGTAATGGAGTAACAAACCAAGTAGACTCTTCTAGGTGTTAAAGATAGCTTGGACAGCTAATGAAATTAGTGTGCAGTTGTATAACTCTGTAAGAATACTTGCGATGTAAGCCAAATACACCAGAATTTAGGGGGGGGGGGGGTGGTGGCTTCTATGACAAGACAACAGAAGTTGCCCCAATGTAAGATAGAGCCAGTTCCAGCTGCTTGAAGACAGACCTGCCCCTGGCCAAAGCTGAACCAATCAGCAGTGCTAGTGGTGCCTCTGTGATAACATATTTAAGAAAGGGTAAAAACACTGTGCAGCAGCTGTGAAAGAAGAGCGAGAAAAACATGAGAGAAACAACCCTGCAGACACTAAGGTTGTCAGAGAAGGAGAGGGATGAGGTACTCCAGGCTCTGGAGCAGAGGTTCCCCTGCAGCCCATGGAGGACCATGTCAGAGCAGACTCCTGGCAAGAAATGTAGCCTGTGGAGAAGAGTCTATGTAGGAGCAGGTTTTTTTTTCTGGCAGGATCTGTGGCCCACGGGGGAATCCATGCTGGAGCAGTCTGTTTCTGGAGGACTGTACACTGTGGAAAAGGACCCATATTGGAGCAGTTTGTGAAGGACTGAATCCTGTGAAAGGGACCCCACAGTGGAGTGGGAGATGACTGTGAGGAGGAATTAGCATCAGAGATCAAGTGTTATAAACTTGAACTCCCTATTCCCCATCCCCATGTGCTGCTTGGGGCAAAGGAGGTACAAGAATCATGAGTGAAGTTGAGCCTGGGAAGAAGAGGAAGGTGAAGGGGGAATGTGTTTTTAGTTTTGTATTTGTTCCATACCATACTATTTTATTTTTAATTGGCAATAAATTAAGTTAATTTTCCCCATGTAAGAATCTGTTTTGCTAATGACAATAACTGATAAGCAATCTTCTTGCCTTTATCTTGACCCACAAGATTTTTCATCTTATTTCCTCCCTGTGTCCTGTTGAGGAAGGGAAGAGTGAGAGCAGCTTGGTGGGCACTTAGTGGCCAACCAAGGTCAACCTGCCACAACTGGTCAATTATTATAGTGCTTAGGAGCCTTTAAAATGTTGTGAAATATATGCTAATGAGAGGTTCCTGGAGGAACTTTAGTCATGGCCTTGAATTTCCAGAGACTTGGACCAGTATAGGAACTCATGTGGGGATGTTGGAAGTGAATAAGAAGCACTAATGACTTGGAGCTTCACCAGTGTTTGTGTTTATGAGCCTTGCTGGCTCACTTCTGTAAGCCAATGCACAATCTGGTATTTCCTCTGAATGAGAAAAGTGGAATTCTGAACGGTTACAGTTGTATTGCTCTTCAGTTTCTAGAGTGATACTGGAAAAAGATGTTTGTTAGGCACAAACTTTAAAATGCTGAATGGGCACAAACATTGGTATGCTGTCATAGCAAAGGATAGAAAGCATTGCAATAGATTTATTTAAAGAATAGGGATGTGCATATCTAGTAGTCTGTAGAAGCTTGTCAGCATTGTTTCTTCAACCTTTTAGTTCAAATGTTAGTGTGAAATCACCATCTTGTACGATGTCAACATTTTTATTTTATGTATATTAAATTGAAATTAAGTTGCACTTGTATGAAGTGTTATTAAAATTTGTCTTCTGTGTACCTTCTTAAACTAATATGTCTCCTTGGTCTGCAAGGACAAATTGTTACATTTAGTTCTGAATTGGTTCCTTGAAATACTGGGTTTGTCTGAGGAATGCTAGCATGTTTCTGAATGAGTGCCAGGAGGTTTGCAGCCAGAGAGAAGAAAGAATGTGTTAGCTCTGTGGTTGATGAAGCAAAATTTATTTTTTTTTTCCATATTGAGATTGTCAGATGTCCTACAGACATTTCTTTTGGGAAACACTATAGTTTCCAAATATACTTAGGCTTGAAATCTAATTTAGTATGCCATTGAATCCCCATTAGAGGGCGTTCTGAGCCTAAGCATCATAGTGATCATCTTAGCATCATCTTCCTCTATAAGCAATAAGGGAAATTTTTCACTGGAGTGATGCAATTTAGTATGAAATTAGCATGGTTTGTTAAATTTTCATGATTGGTTTGGCTCATGTTAATTGCTAAATTAAGGGAGCAGCCTTAAGGGAGGCTGCTTTTTTGGTAGTAAAGAAGTGCTGAAGTATTTAAACTGGTACATAACATCTTGCTCATTTTGCTTAACTAAAATTTCCTCTTATTTTTAAACACTGGTTCAGCTATGGCACCAATATCAACATATGGACTGCTGGTGTCACTGAGGCATTTTAAATTACTATATTTAATATAGATTTGCTGCAAGCAAATTTGTGAGAGCACAGCACATCTACAGTGATCTTATCTGTAGTACAAGCTTGCCTATGGTAAAAACAATGATGGGTGAAAAGTGATGGGTTGGCAGCACCATCAGACCTTGCTCTTCCTGAATACTAGAAAGTTATGTTGTTTGGTGACAATTCTGTAATTTGTCTATTCTTTTGGAAGCTGAGTCATTGAACTTTATATTATTGGCCTATGCACTTTGTGCAGAATTAAAATGTTGATTTTGATTACATAATGAATTAATTTGACAGTGATTGCATGCACGTAGGTATATATAGAAATGAGGTTATATAAATAAAATAACGAGCTATTCTGCTTGAAAATAACACCCCCCCACCCCCCAAACATCATCTTTTTCCAGATTTGTATTATGGTGGAGAAGCTTTCTCTGTAGAGCAGCCACAGTCCTTCACTTGTCCTTATTGTGGAAAGATGGGTTACACAGAAACATCTCTTCAAGAACATGTTGCTTCTGAACATGCAGAAACATCAACAGAGGTGGTAAGCTGCTTCAGCTTTGTTTTTTCAATTGCAATTAAAAATATGAAAATTTCTGGAAAATTAGTGGTGATTTCTAAATATGTATTCATTTAAATGCTCACTAGGAAAGTATGTACCATATATACATATCATAGAATGGTTAGGGTTGGAAGGGACCTTAAAGATCATCTAGTTCCAACCCCCTGCCATGGGCAGGGACACCCTCCACTAGCCCAGGTTGCTCAAAGCCTCATCCAGCCCGGCAATATGCACCGTGCTGGTGTTTTCCCTCTTGACTCCTTGAGCTACTAACAGTCCTCAACTCAATGATTTTTACATCTGCCTACAACATCACCTTTACCTCTACGGTATTTCTCATAATGCGCTCTCAGCAGTCTGACTCAAGGTTATGTGGCTGAGTCCTGGGATTATTGGTATGCAGGCTGCTAAATCCTGGTTTTACAAAGAGGGTTAAACCCTTGTAAAAATAAATAGCTTTTAAATATATTGACTTTTTATAAAGCAGCCCTTGCTGTTTCCCTTTACCCCACCACTTCATTTTCCTGATGTTTTCAACAGTAGTAATTGGTGCAGAGCAATTATACAATGTATAACTTCTGGAACAATTGTTTTGCTTCTTTCTTTGTCAGTAAGTGTTCTGATCTCCTCAAGTTTTTATATCTAGATATTACTGTTGCTTGTGCCAGAAGGTCTGAAACTTTTCTGAAATGTGAGGTGACAACTTTGCTATGTAAGCAATAAAATAATAAATAACTTGGATTTTGATACTATTAGAAGTGGCTTGTTCTCAACCTTCATTACAATGCTGAGAAACAACATGGTTGCACTTCTTCAGACTGCTTTCTTTTTAGAAAAGTCTGTAGCCCTGTTTTTAGATTTCCCTTTATGGTGCAGGGGTATGTTTTGTATTTATTTTTAAAGCCCACTTTACTAATTCAACAGTTGTTTGTTAGTAATCCTAGGTTAAAATTCTTGACCAAGAATCTTATGTGTCTTTCCAGCAGTGGGGGATATATTCATGTTTGTGTGTGAATACTGCTTATGCCTGAGCTATGCATGATTATAGAAGGACATTCAGGGAACTACTGTCTAGTTATTTTTGCTGTAGATTCCCATTAAAAATGTGCATGCTTAAAAATTATCAAAATCTTAAGTTGTGGAGAAATTACTCGTGATTTTGAACTTGCTTGTTCTGACTTCTAAGCTCTCTTCACTTTTCAAGAAATTATGTGGGAGAAGGAGAATCTCTTTCTCCTTAAAGCCTGCTATAAGGGCCTTTTGTTAAGGAATAGTAGAGGAGGTAAAATTGGTCTACTGGTTCTGAGACTCAAAGGTATCCTGGTCTTTCCTAAGAACATATGAACTGCTGGCATATATATTTTTTTTAAGAACTAAAACCTCAATAATTATTATTTCTCCATTAAATAATCAAGGATAATGGTCAGCAGTACAGGGCAAGTACAGATGGATGTGGCTGGCATTATGATGATTGTTACTGTTGCTACTGGGTTTCAGTAGAGTGGAGTGATTAACAAAACACAGTGTTCAGGTAGAAGTTTTCCAGGGTTGCAGCTCTGAAAAACGTAAAAAGTCAGATATCATCTTGAATCAAGTTTCAGAATGGAGACATCAGTTTTCTGCTACTCTCTCACTTAACAGATTCATTCTGTATTTAGTAAGGCAGCAACTAGACTGAACTGAAAGGACCAGGTGGGGTGGGTTTACCTTGGCTATCTGCCAGGTGCATACTAAGCTGCTTTCTCTTATTTCCCTCATCAGCAACAGGATGGGTAGAAAATATGGTAAAAGCACATGGGTCAGGATAAGGACAGGGAGATGACTCAGCAGTTACTATCACAGGCAAAACAGACTTGACTTGGGGAAATTAGTTAAATGTATTGCTAATTAAACAGAGTAGGACAATGAGAAATAAGCACAAATCTAAAATCACCTTCCCTCCTCCCCTCCCTTCTTCCCATGTTCAACTTCACTCCCAACTCTTTTACTTCCTTTTCCCTCCCTGAGTGGCACAGGGGAATGGGGGTTGCAATCAGTTCATAATGCTTTATCTCTGCTGCTCCTGCCTCTTCACACTCTTCCCCTGTTTCAGCATGAGGACCCTCTTATGGGATACAGCTAGTCTTTCATGAACCTGCTCCAATGTGGGCCCTTCCCATGGGGTGCAGTCCTTCAGGAACAGACTGCTCCTGCATGGGTCCCCATGGGGTTACAGGTCCTGCCAGAAAGTCTGCTCCTGTGTGGGCTCCTCTCCATAGGCTGCAGCTTCCTTCAGGGCACATCCACCTCCTCTGGCATGGGGTCCTCCATAGGCTGCAGTGTGGACATGTGCTCTGATGTGGTGCTCTGTGGGCTGTAGGGGGACAACTTGCCTCACCATGGTCTTCACCATAGGCTGCAGGGGAATCTGCTCTGCTACATGGAGCACCTCCTCCCCTTCCTTCACTGACCTTGGTGTCTGCAGGGTTTTTTATCTCACAATTTTTCCTCACTTTTCTCTCTCTCTCACAGCTGTTGCTGTGCAGCTTTTTTACCCTTTCTTAAATACGTTATCACAGAGGTGCTACCACCATTGCCAATTGGCTCAGCTTTGGCCAGGGGCAGGTCTGTCCTGGAGCTGATTGGAACTGGCTCTATCAGCCATCAGGGGAAGCTTCTGATGTCTTCTCAAGTCAAAAAGTATTTAACATGTACAGCAAAAAAGGGAGCATGGAACAGATCAGATAACTTATCCCTTCTTGATATTAGTTTAATATTGTGGTCAGCAATGGTTAAACAGCTATAATAATTATATGTTCCCTCTAATATGCTCTGGTTGAATCTGTCATTATCTCAAACCCTTTGAGTTCCATGTTGGGTGCCAGAAATGCCAGTCATGGTTTAACCCTGGTTGGCAACTGAGCACCACACAATTGCTTGCTCACTCCCCCCCTGCCCCTAGTAGAATGGGTGGAGAATCAGAGGGGTAACAGTGCAAAAATTTGTGGGTTGAGATAAAGACCATTTAATAGCAATAGCTGCCCATGCAAGCAAAGCAAAACAAGGAATTCATTCACTCCTTCCCATTGCCAGGCAGATGTTTAGTCATCTCCAGGAAAGCAGGGCTCCATCACATGTAATGGTTACTTGGGAAAACAAACACCATAACTCTGAACATCTCCCCCTTCTTTCTTCCTGGTGGTTTTTATTCTTGAGCAAGACATCATATGGTCTGAAATATCCCTTGGTAAGTTAGGATCAGCTGTCCCAACTGCATCCCTTCCCAGCTTCTTGTACATCCCCAGTCTACCTGCTGTTGGGGCAGTATAAGAGACAGAAAAGGTCTTGATTCTGTGTGAGAGCTGTTTAGCAATAGCTAAAACATTGGTGTGTTATTAACACTATTTTGGTCACAAAGCCAAAGCATAGCACTGTATGGGCTACTAAGAAGAAATTTAACTCTATCCCAGCCAAAACCTGTGTACTTTTTTTAATAGGGAGGTGGTGGTAATAAGAGAACAGATCTGGAAACTGTCAACTATGATGTTTGGAGCCTAACTGGTTTAAGGCGTTTTAATAATCTCCTGGATTTTATTCAAAGTAATATGGTGATCTGTTAATTTTAAGGAATGTTAAGAGTGTGGCTGCTGTCTCCAGCCCAGGACTCCCTTGTGCTCAGCTGCTGAAGCTTAGCCCAGGGACCTGGGTCTTCTACCTAGGCTGAGGGGATGCAGCTGCCACTTGGTTTGCAAGTTCAACTAGTAGTGAAGCTGAGCATATATTCCAGAGACCCATGTACAGACAGGTGATGCTGACGTGGCCTGTCACACAGACAACCACAGACAGTGCTGCCTTCAACAGCACCTACATGTAGAACTTGCATAAAACATAAGTATTGGCAGCCAAGTCACCTTTGTCCTCTTCAGCTGGTAGAGATGGGTCACTAGTTGTCATGGTTTAGCCCCAGTCAGCAACTAAGCACCACACAGCTGCTTGCTCACTCCCCTCACAGTGGGTTAGGGAGAGAATCAGAGGAAAAAGATAGAACTCATGGATTAAGAACAGTTTAATAATTGAAAATAATTTAAACAATGATACTAATAATGCTAATAATAATATGGAATGAAAATAATACTGATAATGATGATAATATGTAATGGAAAAAGGGGGTGGGGGAATACAACCACTCACCACTAGCTGACCAATGCCCAGCTAGTCTTTGAGCAGTGATTGCCCCTCCCAACCAACTCCCCCAACTTATATACCAAGCATGAAGTTTGATGGCATGAAATGTCCCTTTGGTCAGTTTGGGTCAGCTGTCTGGGCTGTGTCTCCTTCCAGCTTCTTGTGGAGAAGAAGCTGGGAACATAGGTGCAGTATGAGAAACTGAAAAAGTCCTTAGTTTAACATCAATATTGCTTGGCAACAACTATAAACATCAATATGTTGTTAACATAGCCTCACACTAGCTACTGTGAAAAAATTAACTCTGTCCCAGCCAAAACCAGCACGCTGGTGAAGGTACATGCATGATACTCTCTAGGTTCACAAGTGCACATACATTCACTGCGATCCCTTGAGTACTAGCATGGTCTCCTTTGACCAGTACACCTGCCCGGATCCCAGGCACTCTTACCTGCTTCACAGGTCTCCTACTTGCCAGCTAGCCCAGCTTGATGCTCACTAGCAAACACATGCACTCACACTCATCTCACAAGCACTCCATGTTTTCAAGTCCCCGTGGGTATACCAGCACAGAGCCTTGGCTTGGGGTTCCTCCCTAGTCCAGCTTGAAGTTTGCTAGCCAATATGTGCACACACACCAGGTTTGGGGAAGATGCAGACATCCATTCCCCCTTTCCCCCAGCAGCTGGCACTGGGTATATGGGCTGTGACTGGTAGTCCTGCTCCAGCCACCAGTGCTGGGCCCCTCATTCACGCTGGGTCCTCCCCATTAACTGTTTTTTGGGACATGCACCCAAAAACTTTGATTGGAGTGAGTCAAGAGGAGGGCCATGAACATGATCAGAGGGCTGGAGCATCTCTCCTATGAGGACAGGCTGAGAGAATTGTGGTTGTTCAGCCTGGAGAAAAGAAGGCTCCAGGGAGACCTTACAGAAGCCTTCCAGTACTGGGAAGCCACAGGGTCACCTACAGCTCCAGTCTGACTCTAGGTACCAAATTTAATTCGCATGTACGCAGGTTTCACCAGTAGCTTGTACTAAGTCCTTGCAGCGTATGTACATATGGGCTAGAGAGTGAGATTATGCAGAGAGGTTGTTAAGACTTAAGAAGATATAAGAAGACAGGACAGACTATGGTGATCAGGCTCAGACAGACAAACATACTGACCAGCTCTGTTTTATATATGACTGGCCCACTTTATACCCCTTACTGTCTACCTTCCTCTTTGTTCCTTCCTGCTCTCCCTTCCCCCTGCATGTCTCTTCATCGGTTTGTATGGTTCTGTTGATTCCCTCACCCCTTCCAGTCTGTCTGGAGTCTTCCTCCTAGTCTTATCAGTTGCAAAGTCTGTGTTGATCTCCCTGGAAGAGTAGTTAAGACTTAACATACTGTGTGGAAATTTCTCCTTTCTGTCTTATTAACCTGTGATCTGTCAAACTTTAAAGCTGGCCTGTAAAACTGTTGCAAAGGACTTCTAAGGCACACTTCTCAGGTGGATGTAAAATCATTGGGAGGTAAAATAAAAATGAAAGTTATTTTGGCAGTAAGTGTCCCTGGACTTTTTAAAATGTGTGTTTAGGCTTAAGGGAAAAAAAAAAAACTATAATGCTATCTCCCAAAATTCTTGGTAGGAATAAGGAGTTTCTCTGCCAAATCTCTACTTGCATATTATCTCAGTAGGTGGTCTCAGTGGTGATACTTTACTAAATATTTACATCTGGTTTTATTCTTGTTCCTACACTTCTCTGGTGAGATGAATGAGAAGTTGCTTGGGGGTTTGAAGAGCAGTAAATGAACTTGATAATGTCATATGTAGGTATATACAAGCAGTAATCCTGTGTAACTGGACCTCCTGTCTGTGCTGGAACTGACATATAAAGACAAGTTTGAAAGCTGAAACATTGCAGATAGGATTTGAAAATTTTACTTTTTTGGTTTCCATGGTATTATTAAAAGCATAATTACAAGGAAAAGTGGGTCTTCAAAAGATACTAAAATTAACAGCTGCGTTTGAACACATTTACTGTTTTAAACCTGTGGCTGTTTAGAAATAGGATTAGAATGTTATATTTAAAGTATAAGGATCCATGTCAAGTGATCAGCTCTGAATTATATGTTTAGTGATTTGTGTAAAGTTGGCTGTGTGTTTTTTTTTTTTCTCACTTTGTTGTTTCAGATCTGTCCAATATGTGCAGCATTACCTGGAGGGGATCCTAATCATGTCACAGATGACTTTGCAGCTCATCTTACACTGGAACACAGAGCTCCTAGAGATTTAATATCCTTTCTGAAGTTGAGGGAAAAGGGATAGAGTTCCTTATGATAGCTAGAGATACCTGTTTTGACTTCTGTAGTCAAGTGGCTACATCAGTTTTGCTTAGTTTTTAGAATTAGTGTTTATTTCTAGGGATTCTGTATGCCTGAAAATTTTATATGTACATATATTTATATCTGTCAGACTGTGAATGGGCTTTAGGTGTACCTTGACAGTCTGGGTATGTATTTTGGCTTTATTCCTGATAGCAAAACCTTTTAAAGATGTTTTTGATAAACAGCTGCTTCTTTCTGCATTGCAGTTTTTAGCCTTCTTGGTCATTAGTTCTGATGGCATTTTGTGTATGGGAAAGTAGTAATGCAGATGCAGTAGTGTATTATAGATAATTACAAGACTAAAAGCAGTAAACTTCAACAAAAGCAAATATGTTAGAGAATGCTTTGAACTTTAAAATTGAGTGATTTTAAGTGTTAAGTTTTATGGCCATATTTCAATAGGGTAATTTCAGACTTATTTATTGACTTTTTTGAGATGTAACTAGAAGAGCTATCAGGAGACTTCCTGGGGATTAGTGCTGCTGTTCACTTATCTGCAGATTGTAGTGATATAACTACTTTTGATGACTGAAGAGATCAAACTATCAGTTTCTTTGCACTTTAAGTATAATTTTCTTTTGTGTTACTTGGGTTTAGGAATAGTAATGTGGCTTGGTTTTGGCTGTACAAATACCTACAATATAATTTCAGAAGGTACTGTTACTTCATGGAAGTAGAGGCCATCATGAAAAACTCTCATGAAGTGATCTCTATAAATTATTTATCTATATCTCATTTAAAAGAAAATACATTCCTAGTGTAATTTGATAGTGCCTCTTTTAATAAGGGCTTCTTAAAAGGGAAAAAAAAGTCCTAACAACTCAAGTTCATTATATCTAATGCTAGCAACATTAGAGGAAATGGTTTCAATTTGGTTGTGATCTGTATTTACGTTTAAATTTGTTAGCATTTAAATTATCGGTCCCAATTACACAGTGAAAATGACTTCCTTTTGAAGTGGATGAGGTGTTGGATTAGAATTGATGCTTCTGGGGCTTTTCCCCCCCTCCCACATCAGTGACATCAGATAAACAAATATTTCCCAATTAAAGAATTATGACTAGCTACATAAGGGGTAGAGAAAACAGAATAATGTTTTCATTTATTGAATAAGGCCACAGTGTCAGTCATCAAAAACTGATGGGGGGAGCTTTATAAATTGGACCATGTTATAAATTAGAGAAAATGCTTGTGGAAGTTTCTGTACAGTGTTGCTTTAGCAATCAGTGTTGCAATGTCCACAAAACTTGATAGAGAAAATTTTTCTGGACTATCTGTTCCATGCCATCCAGAGGGACCTTGGCAGGCTGGAGAGGTGGGCCTGTGCCAACCTCATGGAGTTCAACAAGGCCAAGTGCAAGGTCCTGCACCAGGGTTGGGGCAATCCCAAGCACAAGTACAGGCTGGGCGAAGGATGAATGAATAGAGAGCAGCCCTGAGAAGGACTTGGGGGTACTGGTGGATGAGAAGCTGAACATGAGCTGGCAGCATGCACTGGCAGCCCAGAAAGCCAATCGTATTCTGGGCTGTATCAGGAGAAGTGTGGCCAGCAGGTTGAGGGAGGTGATTCTCCCCCTCTACTCTGCTCTCATGAGATAGCTGGAGTGCTGTGTCCAGCTGTGCAGCCCTCAACATAAGAAGGATATTGACCAGTTGGAACAAGTCTAGAGGAGGGCCAAGAAGATGCTCAGAGGGCTGGAGCACCTCTGCCATGGGGACAGGCTGAGAAAATTGGGCTTGTTCAGCCTGGAGAAGAGAAGGCTCCAGGGAGACCTTAATAGCACCTTCCAGTACCTGAAGGGGGCCTACAAGAAAGCTGGGGGAAGGCTTTTTACAAGGGCCTGTAGTGACAGGACAAGGGGTCATGGGTTTAAATTAATAGCGGGAATATTTAGATTAGATATCAGGAAGAAGCTCTTCACCGAGAGGGTGGTGAAGCACTGGCACAGGTTGCCCAGAGAAGCTGTGGGTGCCCTGTCCCTGCCTGTCTTCAAGGCCAGGCTGGATGAGGCTTTGAGCAACCTGGGCTAGTGGAGGGTGTCCCTGCCCATGGCAGGGGGTTGGAACTAGATGATCTTTAAGGTCCCTTACAACTGAAGCCATTCTATGATTGCATGTTGGATGCCATTCATGTCTTTTGACAGCTAAGACTAAAAGGAAGAAAAAGGGGGAGAGTTTTCCCCCTGCCCAGTTGCTAGCAGATTAGGAAAGGATATTGTCTTCTGTGTAGCAGTTAGAAGGGATTTTTAAGCTGTTTTAAATGCCTGTACATATTTCTTGTGAAGAATTCTATGCAGCCACTGCAAGATATCACCTTTATCTCTGGAGACTCTGGACAACTCTTTATATTCCAGTTTCTTTCTTAAACAACTTCAGTTCTTTTACTGTTTAAAACATGACTTCAGTCTTGACCATATAAATGGTTCTAGCTTGGTTGTTTTCAGTATATGTTTGCAATGATTTAAGAGTTCCAGATGCTTTTTTAACCCCAGCAGAGTTGGCCAAGGCATTAGTATACTCTTAACTAGTATTTAAATAATGTTGTTTATCCGAAAAACACTTCGAAAGGTGCAGTTAGCAAGCTACTAAGATTCTTTTCTAAATGAGACCAAGGCTGGAATTTTTAAAAATATTTATGTTGAAGATGTTCTAGTTATCTTATTTCTCAAGTTTACTTTTTAAAAAACTCACAGAAAGATGTCATTTTTCTCTTAGATATAGCTATGGAAAGCTTCCCAAACTGCATGAGAGCAGGAGTCAATCAGTAAAATATTAGTGACAATGTTACGTCACTACCAGTATCAACAGATTCACAGGAGGAACAAACCAATCTGTGTTAGACAACTACATTCTGTCCCAAGGGGGATTTTGCCCCCCTTCTTAAACCCTGCAAGTGAAATGTATACTCTATAGCATGCTAGATTTGAAAGAGTCAATTCTTCCTGAAAGTATTTATTATAGTAACTGGATATTCTTACTTGCCAAAAGCAGCGTAATAATTTTTCAGTCTTAAATTTCTCAATTCAGTGATATCATGAGTAAATGAATTCTACACCATAATTGTATGTTGTGGGATAAGTACATTGGGCACCAGACTGATAGAAACAATAGATTTTATACAAGTGATAAACATGCTATTTTTGAAAATAAGAAAAATGGAGATAAGGTGAGCTAAAGCTACTAATTTAGAAATTTGAAAAATAAGATATGTCCAAGTACTTTATTAGCTTTGTAGTTAATTGCACTATTGCTTCTTAAGATAAAAGGAAGCTTTAGCTTGACTGTCTTGGAGAACTCATGTTAACACTTTTCTAGGAAAGATCATCTTTAAAAGTTTTGCTGATAGTCTCTTAGTATGTATGAAAAAGGTTATATTTCAAGTCATAGCTTTTATAGGCATCTAAGAAATGTGGGAAATAAAGTGAAAGGCTTTGTTTTAATAATTGGAGCAAATAGAATTCATGTGGAGAAAGAGAGGGAAGATGAAGCAAAAGGGTATGAGAGAAGTGCTGAATCCTCTGTTGGCCTGCAATTCCTTGAAGACTGGAGTGGGTGAAATTCCTTGGATAAAGGCATAAAATGCAATAATTACTGCGTGCTCTTGGTAAAAATGGCAGTAAAACTGTGTTTTTTCAGTATTTAAATACTTTTCCCAATTTTGATGTTAAAAACCTTATGTCTATTGAGTAATGTCTTCTGCTCAATATTCATAGTTTAAATTACCTAGTAGAAAACTTTGATCCATAAGGCAGGAAATCCATCCTGTCATTTTTTAAACATGATGAAAAGCCTGATAAATACTAATTTGGTGCAAGCAGCCCTGGGTGCCTTGGGTTCAGATATATAGGTCTGCCTGGCACCATAGCTATGATTGCATTATGCTTACAAAATTTCATCATTGTTTTATGAATGAGGAGTAGTGTGTTGTCAGATTATTCCACCTAGTATATGTTCTTGCTGTTTAATACTTGATAGTAAAAGACTTTTCTTAACTGCTTGGTTACGATGAATCTAGTGGTGTTCGGCACGTACGTAGAATGTTTCACCCAGGCCGGGGTTTGGGAGGCCCCCGTGCACGTAGATCAAACATGCACTTTACTAGCAGTTCCACTGGTGGGCTTTCATCTTCTCAGAGTTCATATTCTTCAAGCAATAGGGAAGCCATGGATCCTATAGCTGGTAAGTGCTGTAGCCACTGATTTTGTTCAGAGTCTTTAAATAGACTTTGAAACAAAATCCAAGATCATAATAATTGTCTTGTTTTTTCTGTTTTTGAAAATATATATATGTGCTTCCCAATGTCTTAATTGATGTGTGTTTACTGATGAAAAGTATCCTTAATTGGATTGTCTACAGGGATTGAACCTGGAGCTTCTGAAATGAAAAACACTGCCCCTTTAGCTTGCAGTCCTTCGCACTGCAAAAGATCAGGTTTGAGATCACCTGAGGAACCTGAACATAAGTCTATAGGACCTGACAAGATGCATCCCAGGGTCCTGTGGGAATTGGCTGTATTTGCTCGATGTCCAGGTGGAAACCAGTAACAAGTGGTGTCCCTCGAGGGTCCGTACTGGGACCCAGTACTATTTAATATCTTTATCAATGATGCAGACAGTGGGATTGAGTGCACCCTCAGCAAGTTTGCAGACAACACCAAGCTGAGTGGAGCAGTTGATTTGCTAGAGGGAAGGGATGTCATCCAGAGAGACCTTGACAGGATTGAGGAGTGGACCCATATGAACCTTGTGAAGGACCTTGCAAGGCCAGGTGCAAGGTCCTGCATGCAGTGTATGTCTAGTTCTGAGGTCACCAGTAACGAAACACGTGGACCTGTTGGAGTGGGTCCAGAGGAGGGCCACAAAAGTGATCAGAGGGATGGAACCCCTCTCCTATATAGGAAGCCTGTGAGTGTTGGGGTAGACCTTATTGCAGCATTTCAGTACTTAAAGGGGGATTTACAAAAGATGGAAAAAGACTTTTGACCAGTGTCTGTAGTGACAGTACAAGGGGCAACAGTTTTAAACTGAAAGAGGGTAGATTTAGACTAGATATAAGGAAGAAATTTTTTTACAATGAGGGTGGTGAGACACTGGGATAGGTGTCCCAAGGAAGTTTTGATGCCCCATCATTGGATGTGTTCAAGGCCAGGTTGGATGGGACTTTGAGCAACCTGATGTCCCTGCACATGGGAGGAGGGTTGGACTAGATCTTTGAAGGTCACTTCCAACCCCCCAACCTTTCTATGATTTCTGTGTCATATTTTGGTCAGGTTTAGGGAGATTTTCAAGAGGAATATGTCTCCTTTTTAACTTCCAATAATCACACAGGCATGTTTTTAGGATTTACAGATATAATCTCTAAGTATTTTTTCAACTTTGATTTTCAAGAATAAGTTCTCTATAAAGAGGTAAAAATAAAAATTGACCAAGAAGTTGATTTTGGAAAGTGCTATAATTTATCCTAATGTAAAATCTTAAGACATCTATCTTACACTTGTATAGTGAAAGATGATAAGTGTCAGGGAAACTTCAGAACTTAATGCACTTATCTAAGTTCCTGCTATTATCTGCCTTTGCTTCAGATCCTGGAAGGGCATGAATGCTTAAACTGGAGCTTCTTATTGTTATGCTATGATTCCTTGAGAGGCAGTGAACCAAATTAAAAGTGCATTGCTTTTGGCAGAGGACACTGCAGCTCTACCCCCTACTGATTCACCCCCTTCCATAGGCATAGTTCCTTTGCCTCTGTTGTTCTGGCTGCTTTTCAGGCCCTCTGTGAGCTGATTTAACTCATTGAAATGGCAGAAAAATAACAGAAAAAAAATAGTTTGGAATTGATCTCTGGAGGTTGTCTGTTTCCAACCCCTTTCTCAAAGATCTATTTAGATCAGGTTGCTCAGGGCCTCATTCAGTTAAGTTTTGAATGCTGTCAAGGACACAGATCTTACAACCTCTCTGGGCAACCTGTTCTAGTATTTGAAAACCTTCATCTTTTAAAAGAGAAGGGTGGGGGGGAAATAGAAGAAAAAAAAAAAAACCTTTGGATGTAATTGGAATTTCCTGTTTCCTTGTCTGACTCCTGTTCTATTACTGTATACTTCTGAGAAGAGTCTAGCTTAGTCTTCTCTGTATCTTCCAATTGGGTAGATTCAGACAGCAGTAAGATATCTTCTAAAGTATTCTTTTCCAGGCTGAGCAAACCCAGTTCTCTTGCTCTTTCCTCATGTATTGTGTTCCAGTGTCCTGATTATCTCAGTGGGCCTCCACTGGACTTGCTCCATTATGTCCATGTGTCTCTTGTCCCGGGGAGCCTAAAACTGGACATAGCACTCTGGATGTGGCTGGTGTGTGTGTATATAGAATTGGTTCCCAGGACCTGCTGGCGGCACTCCTATTACTACTTCTAAAAATATCCCAGTAAAAGAGGATGAAAAGTTTTTTGTCATAGTAGTGAGTTAAGTTAGGTCATGGGTCTGTAAAGCATTAGAGTTGGTACAAGAAGAGAGGATGTTTGTGTGTCCTGGAGTGCAAAACTTCTTACAGTGGTTGTTAGTTCAGCTGAGTTAAATGGCTGCCTTGGTTTGGGGTTTTTTTGGTGGTGGGGTTTTTTTTTTTTGTGGGGTGTTTTTTGGTTTGGTTTTTGATGTTGGGTTTTGGTTTTTTTTGTGGAAGTAATACATTTTTTGTGTTCAGAGAATGTAGTGCAGCTTGTGTGTCTGTGTCATGCCAAGCCTGTGTCTCAAATTCACATTTGCTACCAGGATTCTTTTAAGCTGTATTCCAAGTGATCTTACAGTCAGAATAAATACATCTGTCTTACATGGCAGTGTTATAAGTCTTCCTTTGTATTGTAATAATACAGTAATTAGTAATAATTAGTACATACTACCAGAGGTTAGAACTTGTGCTTGTAACAGACCTGCAAACGTTTTTTTTGTTTGCTTTGTTCTCTCTCCTTGTGGTGGTTGTGAGTAACTAGTGAAATAAAATATTGGTAGTTAATCTTGATATGATTATCTGTGCTGAGTAAAACTGACTTGAGCATTTACTGTTGGCATTCCAAGTGTTCCTGATACAAAGAGCTACTGCACTGTGATTTATTCCCCTAAGAAAAGCCTAGTTTCAAAGGATTATATCTTGACAGTAAGATGGAAGGAAAATTTTTACAACCTGTAATAACAACTTGCAGCTTTAATGAGAGATGGATGGATAAGGGGAAAACATTATCTACTACTACTGCCCTCCTTGCATCAAACACAACAAAGTAGTACTTGCAACTTTGTGTGGAATATAATCTGTAAATCACTGAGTGATAACTTATTATTAACATTTATTTTGGGAAATGCTTAGCATGGACAGTATTTGTCACAGTCTTGAACTTTGGAGGAAAGGAATCCAGGCTAGACTTTTTTTTTTTTTAAATTGTTAGGATTTCTCTCTTTCCAGCAGAGGTTGAAAGTCTCATTAAAAAAGCCCTGCTGTGGTCAAATATTTTTCATATAATACAACATTTGAACAATCTTTCTGAATCAAATATTTTCTAAAAATGTCTGAAATGCTGTAATATTTGTCTTTTCTACAGCACAGCTTCCCTCTGGAATATGCATTGAAGGTGCATGGGGGGGATATAAAGCCACCAACTGAAGTCAGAATTGAAGTAGTTTCTTAGTCAATAACTATTTTGACTTGAAGATAAAATTTTAAATAATTGTTGCACAGGATACTGCTTACATGGTATTCCCCATAGGTTGACTCTTAATGATTTAAAAAGCTTTAACTCTTATTTATGCAATTCTTTAGATGATTCTTAATCTTCATTAGTTTTGAGACATGGAATGCTTGTAACAGCCCATGAAGCTGTTCAGATAGATAAAATTTGTTAACTTCATTGATGAAAGGTTTTAGAAAGCAAAGGAGTTGATATACTTGTATTTGGGACATATTTATGCTGTTGTGTGATATGTATTTAAGCAGATTTCACTGTAGAAAGTTTTCTCTTTTCTGGCAGAGCTTTTATCTCAGTTATCAGGTGTGAGACGTTCTGCAGGGCAGCTCAATTCTTCTGGCCCTTCTGCTTCTCAGTTACAGCAGCTGCAGATGCAACTGCAGTTAGAGCGACAGCATGCCCAGGCAGCAAGACAACTGGAGACTGCGCGCAATGCAACTAGACGCACTAACGCAAGCAGTATTCCCACCACTCTTACACAATCTATAGCAGCAACCAATATATCTAACACAGAAAACAATCAGCAGACTATACAGAATTCCCAGTTTCTTCTTACGAGGTAACTTGTTCTGTGGTTTTAACTCTTCTGCCTTTTCTGTTTTCCTTGGTCCTTTTATAGACATAGTAGTTTCACTGAACCCTGTCAGATCCCTAATTAATTTTAGTTGAGCTACTATGCTTTTGTTTGCATTTGTAACATCTTTTCAACCCTGCTGTGTGTTTGTTCCTAGCCAATCCTATCACTTGCAGTTTCTCAGTATGAAGAGAAACATAAGGGATATTACTTTGGTAAACTGTGCTTGTTTACTCTACTACTATACTATAAAACAAGAGCCTTTACAATAATATGTTTCAAAATTTTATGCTGATAATGTGAGGGGACAGAACTTAAAAGGTAGCTTTACTTAATAGGAAATTAATCTTTAATGAGGGCTAAAGGTTGAATAGAGGTTATATATAGAGTATTTTGGATGAAAAAAGCAAATAAGAAATGTGCTACTAATAAGCAGAATACATATCTGTTTCACAAAGTATAGTTAAAACCTAGAGTTCTATAGAATAGTTCAGTTGGAAGGGACCTACAATGGTCATCTAGTCCATTCTGCTATAGAAGAGATGTCCACTCTCATTCCAGATCTTTTAGGAGGTTTAGAATATTAATTTTTTTTTTTTTGTATTTGGGGTATGTGTGTGTTTTTCAATTACATTTTGAGAAAAAGCACAGACATTTAAACAGCTTTTGTGTCTAGAAAGCTGGGTTGGGACAAGTTATTGCTGTCATGCTGATTTTTATCAAAACTTGCGATAATATCTCAATTCATAAGTTTTTGAAAACAATGACGTCAGTTACTGATCTTGTGAGCCAGGATAGAACTGGTGCAAGCAATTTCCTTGCTTCTGTTTAGGCGATGGTACATGCACTGATAAGTGAATTATATACTGTGCTTTGGGAATCTCTGGGCATATAGTGTGTAGTAAAGTATTTTGTGTCATGCTTGCATTTAGAAGTTGTCCTGGGGACAAAATGAGCACTTAAGGTATGACTAGAGAATTTTAAAACCCCTCTGAAGGGAAAGAACCTTCAGAAATAGCCTTTTTTTTTTTTTTCCTTCAGCCTTAGTATCTACTTCTATGAATTTTTTTAGAAGCATCTAGGAACAAGTTTGTTAAATGTCTGTATTCTTGCATCAGAAGTGCAGATTGTCAGATCTGTACATGTCAAAAGTAGTGCAGCAGTACCTAGATTGTTTCTCAAAGGAATGGCTTTCAGATGTTATTCAGCATATGTCAGTCCAGATGTTTAGGCAATTAGTGAAAGCCCATTTTGTTGCTGATACTACTAAGCCTGTCTTCTCTCTTTCTGTGATGCTATGCAGGTCAAATGATCCTAAGATGTCAGAAGCAGAGCATCAGTCAAAGGAAAGTGAACGGGCAGACCGCAGCTTGTTTGTTCAAGAGGTTCTACTGTCCACTTTGATGGGGGAAGAAAGTTCTTCCTCAGATAAGGAAGAATGGGGAGAGATTGCTGATTTTGGCGCTATGGGCTGCGTAGATATTATGCCTCTAGATGTTGCTTTAGAAAACCTAAACTTAAAAGAGAGTAATAAAGGAAATGAGCCTCCTCTTTGATGGCATCCCACTTTGCAGACAATGTCCTCTGTGCTGTATTTGCCAATGAAAGTGGACAACAACTATCTTGGAATTGTTTTGGTGATTGTAATTTCGGGTCTGTCACTCTTGTTACATTGTGTACATTCAAAGGAAGAGGAAAAAAATATATACGATAATCATTTCCACTTAACCAATTTTTACTTTTAGCAGGTTGCAGTGCAGAGAGAAAAAAGCTCTGCATCCTGTAGCTTGATGTGCAAAAAGCTCTCCTAATACTCCACATTGAAACTGAAGAGGAAACAATGAAAAATCTCTCATGAAGCTGCTGTGTGTATTTATAAATATTAATGAATAAAAATTGCTTGGATGGTTTACCTTAATTACTGCATGATTTTTTTTTTCAGTGTGCATGAGTTTTAGTGACCTTGTAATTTAAAAAATGTAAGCGCAAGGAGTAAAACTTATAAAACCCCGAAGCTTTCCCATTATTCAAAGTTAATGTGACCAAAAAAATTAATGCTCACTAGCAGTTTGTGCCTGTGAAGTGGCCTTTGAATAACACGAGCAATGACCTTTTTATGTGTTCTCCTTGAGTGTTAATGCAAACTCTGCAGTGGGCTATATTTTTGCATCCAGAGTGTGACATTTTGCTATATTGTGACCACTATGTTGCCCTGTTAGACATCATATTCACATGGAATTGAACTTTGTATTCATCTGTAGGAGACAAAAAACAAGGGCCACTACTAGAATCTACCACAAAGGGCTTGTGTGCCCTAAAACCAAATTTTGCTCACCTTTCTTTAAAGTTTTCCTTTTTGTGTTAAATATACTTTATTTAGGTGTAAATGATTCATATATTCACTGTTGGGGGGAGGGTAACCTGGATTATGTTGTCTTAGAACTAAGCCTTCACAGTCATTATCATTTTGAGTTATTTATGTATTTGCTTCATAGTTTGCAGAGACTCCTTAGTATCAAGAGAGCTTGAGGATTTGACTTCCCAGATATCTCCATATATTAAAATTGAATTCTTAATGCTAACTTCCTATCAACATTTATTTATTGGGGTTTTGGGTTATATTTCTGATAGAAAAAAATGAAGCCTTTTTAATTGAGTCATGCTACCTATTTGCCTATACTGTTAATCCTATAAGGTTTTTTTTTGTATGGATTATTATAATAGCCCCAAAGCAAGGGACAGTAAGGCTTTAGTTATTTGGAATGTAAAGTTAAAGATATAAAGATAAAAATGCACACAACTTCTGAAAATTAGACTTGAAAACCTGATGTTCCTAAGAGAACTCTGATATGTGTGGTAATGTAAGATAACATCAACAAAAGAAGCTACCCCATAGGTTGACATTTGAGTTCCATTGTCATTTTCTCAATTCTCAAATGCTGATTGTTTCCACTTAGTACTGTATTAGCATTGTTTTAGTCTCTGCAATAGAAAATGTTTTAAGGGAACTTCTTACTCTAGTCTTCTGGTTATCTCAGGAGTTGCCCTCGATAAAGGTTCATTTTTAATTGATTGTTGAGGATGTTAAAAACAAATCAAACTGCAGTCTTTTCAGACATATCTTCTGCACATTACAAAGAGACTCAATTCAATAAAGCATTTTAAGGGCTGTTGTTCAGTTGATTCTTTGGTAATGATGTTTTATCCAGATAGCTGTAGAAGAAATTCTGGAATTAAGCTGTCCTTCACAACTGTATGCAAAGGCATTTCATGGCAAAACCCTGGGTGATTTACATAAACACTTCCAAAAGTGCATATTCTGTGTGATGCATGTAGCAGTGATTAAGCATGTAAACATAGATTTTATAATCTTATAGATTATAATCAGGGAGCTTCACCTCCCTTGACCTGCTGGCCATGCTTCTCTGGATAAAGCCCAGGATATGGTTGGCTTTCTGGGCTGCTAGTGCTTATGTCCAGCTTTTCATCCACCAGTACCCCCAAGTCCCTCTCAGGGCTACTCTCTATTAATTCTCAGCCCAGCCTGTACTTGTGTTCTGGATTGCCCTGACCCAGGTGCAGGACCTTGCACTTGGCCTTGTTGAACTTCATGAGGTTGGCAGAGGCCAGCCTGTCCAGGTCCCTCTGGATGGCATCCCTTCCCTCCAGCATGTCAACTGCACCATGCAGCTTGGTGTTGTCAGCACACTTGCTGAGGGTGCATTTGATGCCATCATCCATGTCACAAGCTATAAAGTTGTACAACCCATTAGTATTTCTGGTGTGACTGGGGGCTGAAATAAGCCTGACTGGGCAGGAGTGGCAAAAGCACCCCATTGTGACTGGCCCAGATGCCCCATGCATCCTTGGCATTGACTACCTTAAGAGAGGGTACTTTAAGGACCCGAAAGGGTACCGGTGGGCTTTTGGGATAGCTGCTTTAGAGACTGATGAAATTGAGCAGCTGTCTGTCATGCCTGGTCTCTCACAGGACCCTTCTGTTGTGGGACTGCTAAAGGTTGCAGACCAACAGGTGCCAATTGCCACCACAACAGCATTATCTTGCTGCATTATGGCAAGATATTGCTTCCCATCTAGACAACTTGGTTGTCAAAGTGTGTCATATAGATGCCCATGTACCTAAAAGTTGAGCTGCTGAAGGACATCAACACATCAACAGCAGGTGGATCAAGCTGCTAAGATTGCAGTGGCTCAGGTGGATCTGGACTGGCAACATAAAGGTGAGCTGTTCATGGCTAGGTGGGCCCATGATACCTCGGGCCACCAGGGGAGAGATGCCACGTACAGGTGGGCTCGTGACCGAGGGGTAGACTTGACCACGGACGCTATTGTGCAGGTCATTCATGAATGTGAGACGTGCTGCCATCACACAAGCCAAGAGAGTGAAGCCCCTTTGGTATGGGGGGCGATGGCTGAAATATAAACATGAGCAGGCCTGGCAGGTTGACTATATCACAGTTCCCAAAACCTGCCAGGTTTATGACATCCCATACCATGCACCAGCCTCTGGGAAGGTTGAACGGTTCAATGGGCTGTTAAAGACCACCCTGAAATTGGGATACATATTTAGCAAAAGCCACCTGGATAGTCAACACCAGAGGATCTGTCAATCGTGTTGGCCCTGCCCAATCAAAACTTCTATGGACTGTAGAAGGAGATAGTCCCTGTAGTGCAAGTTAAAACTATGTAGGGAAAAACAGTGGGTTACTCTTACCTTTGGCAAAGGCAAACCCATCCGTGGGGTTGCTTTTGCTGAAGGACCTCGTTGCACTTGGTGGGTAATGAGAGAAGATGGGGAAGTCTGATATGTGCCTCATGGGGATTTGATTCTGGGTAAAACTAGCCCATAAATTAAATTGAATTATGGACATTAGCTGCTGCAACTAGCCCTTCTGATTTTTGTGTTATTAGAATCACTATGGCAGAATCACACAAACCTCCAGAGGTCCAGCCTAGCCAGGAGCACAGCAGTGACCTGACCTGAGCTGGCTTCGGTGCCCAATGATCCCATGCAACCCTTCCACCTTTGCCTGTCCTGAGTGACACCCACACCTGATGGAACCCAAAGTCATGGATTAACGGACATTTTAATGGACATTTTGCCAAGATGGTCCATAGACTAAGGGAATGATATCTGTGTGGGATGGGAAAGGGGAAGCGGTTTAATGAGAATTTATGGAATAGCGTGGGACTTGAGCATGACGTAAATGGATTGAAACAAAGGATGGAGAACGTACTGTTTTCAGGCAGGAACGAGCTCCTCTGTTACACAGTGCTGGCTGGCCCAGAGTGGCCAAGAGTGCTGTCTCATTCCGTTGGTATGTCAGGCTCAGTGGTCATGCTGAGTGTGCACATGCGTAGTTTTGGAGGTGGGAAGTGGCCTGGAGGGTTTCATTAAGACTTTGGCTAGCTTGATAGCTGGGTCATTAGCTCCTTTTGTTAGCTCTTCACATGGTTTTTAGCAGTAGGGCTGGTTCTTTTGTTAGTGGTTTGGGGGATCTGAGGGGGATGGTGGTTCTCCTTGCTCTGGGATTTCTCAAATCTCTGGGACCTGGCTGTGTGTCGGTTGGTGCATGGTGATCTATTGTATCATATTTTCTATTTTCTATTATTGTAATTACTTTTTAGTAGTAGTATTGTTAGAACCATAGAAAAGTTAGTATCACTATCATTTTCGTTTATATTATTAAATAGTTCTTATCTCAATTTATGAGCTTTCCTTGTCTTTTCCTCCAACTCTCTTCCTGCACTGGGGGAGGGGAGGAGGTGATCGAGAAACTGTGTGGTATTTAATTGCCTGATAAGGCTAACCGATGACATCTTCATATTGCCGGAGTTGGCCAGCCAGTTCATCCAACATTGGTCGGTATCTTTCCCAGTCATTACTGCCAATGTGTGGGCATAAGAAGGTGGTGTGCTCCATGCAAACTTATGCCACATGGGTTGTGTGCACTGGACTTTATCTGGATCTGTGGGTAACTGCCTGTTGTGCAGGTCACCATAAATCATCTCCAGCATGGCTAATTCTGTCAGGTACTAAATGCCTCTCTCCATGATGGTCTGTTTGCTTGGGAGACATATAACATCTTACTTGAAGGGCTACCTTTCCTTCAGGCCTGACAGGACTCGCCTCCACAGGCTGAGGGCTTGCGGTTTTTTCCAATTGCTTTGTCAATGCCCCATTCCCTAGAAAGGGATCCCAGCTGCTTGGCTTTCCTATCCTCTACTTCCAGGCTACTGGCCTCATTATCCCAGCATTGAAGCAGCCTGGTGAAAATGGGCTTGCCTGGGCAACAGCTTATCTTGCAGCACACTCAGGGATAGGGATTGGGTGGTTACCTCTGGTTCTGCTTCTTCCTTCGCCTGTTCTGGTGATGGCTCTGCTTAATTCTCCTTTACTAAATAAATTTTTTTTTTCTTCCAGTATTTCTTCTTGTCTATAGGGGTGACTGATACCAGCATGGGTTGGTTCTCTTGTTCAGCTGCAGTGCCTTTTGCAAGGGTTTGAGTAGCCACAGTGCTCATTGCAGGGGTTTGACAAGTGCTTGAAAGATTAATGTAGAGTGTGCTTTCTCTACTGAGAATCATGGAATCTTTTAGGTTCAAAAAGACCTATAACATCATTAAGTCCAACCATTATCCTAAAACTGCTAAGTGCACCACTAAACCATGTCCCTAACCACCTCATCCACACATCTCTTACCTACGTCCAGGCATGGTGACTTCACCACCTCCCTGAGTAGCCTGTTCCAATGTTTGACAACCCTTTCAGTGAAGAAATTTTTCCTAATATACAATCTAAACTTTCCCTGGCAATTACTTACCAATTATCGCCACAAGTAAAACAAATGACTTGTGGAAGATTAATTTAATTTATTGCCAATAAATTAAATTTATTGGCAAAATACAGTAGAATAGTGAGTAACAAAGACAAAACTAAAAACATTGTGTCGTGTCGTGTCCCCCCCCCCCCCCCCCCTTCTTCCCAGACTCCTAACTCACTTCTCTACCTTCCTAACCCACCGAGAAGTGCAGGGAGGATGGAGAATAGGGATTGCAGTCAGTACATAACACTATCTCTGTCACTCCTTACTCCTCACACTCTTCCCCTGTTCCACCATGGGGTCCCTCCCACAAGAGACAGTCCTTCAGGAAAACACTTCTCCAGCGTGGGTCCCCCACGAGGCCACAGGTCCTGCCAGAAAGCCTGCTCCTGTGTGGGTTCCTTTCCATGGGCTTCTGTTTCTGCCAGGAGCCCACTCCAGTGTAGGCTCTCCATGAGATAACGACTTCCTTTAAGGCACATCCACCTGTGCTGGTGTGGGGTCTTCCATGGGCTGCAGGGGGACAACCTGCTTCACCATGGTCTTCTCCACAAGCTGCAGGACAATCTCTGGTCCGGCACCAGGAACACCTCCTCCCCTCTTCACCAACCTTGGGGCCTGCAGGGCTGCTTCTCTCACCTTTTATCTCACTCCTCTCTCCCAGTTGCTGTTGTGCAGCTTCTTTTTTTACCCTTTCTTAAATATGTCATCACAGAGGCGCTATCACCATTGCTGGTGGATATTCCACACCATATGATGTCATGTTCAGCATATAAAGTTGAGGGAAGAAGGAAGGGGGAGACATTTGGAGTTATGACGTTTTGTCTTCCCAAGTAACTGTTACACACGATGGAGCCCTGCTTTCCTGGAGATGGCTGAACATCTGCCTGCCGATAGGAAGCAGGGAATGAATTCCTATTTTGTTTTGCTTGCATGCACAACTTTTGCTTTACCTATTAAACTGTCTTTATCTCAACTCATGAATTTCCTCACTTTTACTCTTCTGTTTCTCTGCCCTGTCCCATTGTGGGGAGAGTGAGCAAGCGGCTGTGTGGTACTTTATTGCTAGTCGAGGTTAAACCACAACAATCATGCAATTTTATTGGTTATTTACACCCAGAATCAAATCCCTTTGAGGTGCACATCAGACTTCCCCATCTTCTCTCATTACCCACCAAGTATATCCAGGTCCTTGAGCAAAAGCAACCCCACGGATGGGTTTGCCTTTGCCTGAGGCAGGAGTAACCCAGACTGTTTTTCCCCGCATATTTTTAATGTGCACTACTGGGACTTTATCACCTTCTACAGTACGTAAAAGTTTTGATTGGGCAGGACCAGCCTGATTGACAGGTCCTCTAGTGTTAACTAACCAGGAGATTTTTGCTAAATATGCATCCCAATGCTTGAAAGTTCCACCCCCCATTGCTCTCAGTGTGGTCTTGTTGCATTGTTTGACCTTCCCAGAGGCTGGTTTATGGTAGGGGATGTGATACACCCACTCAATGCCGTGCTCTTTGGCCCAGATGTCTATGAGGTTGTTTTGGAAGTAAGACCCATTGCCTGATTCAATTCTTTCTGGGGGGCCATGTCACCATAAGACTTGCTTTTCAAGGCCCAGAATAGTATTTCGGACAGTGGCATGGGGCACGGGATATGTTTCTAGCCATCAGGTGGTTGCTTCCACCATTGTAAGCACATGGCACTTGTCCTGGTGGTTTTTTGGGAGTGTGATATAATCAATTTGCCAGTCCTGCCCATATTTATCTTTCAGCCATTGCTCCTGTCTTAGCTTTGCACCAGCTAGTCTATGTTTTGCTTCACCCCATAACACATCCAGCTGGATAGGTGGTGCCAGCCCAGGACCTGCGGCACGGCAGGACCGGCGGGGAGGGGGTGGGGATGTGGGTGGAAAGGCTTGTGGTTGGGCACGACCCTGGGAAGGGGAAGGGTCTGAGGGGGCTTCCGGCCGAGGGGGCTGGGGGTTTGTTTGTTGTGGGACCTCGTGGCGAGTGGTTGGTGCTCCGGGCAGAGTCAGCGTCTTGCCGGGCAGATCGGTCTGGGAGTCGGGGTTTGGAAGGTTTTTTTCTCTCTCTTACTCTCTCGGCCCCCGGGCGGTTTCGTGGGGGGTTTGCTCCCTTCGGGTGGGTTTTCATTTCCTTTTCCCTTCTCGGGGTGAGATCCCGTATCATTTGTTCTACCTTTTTCCTCCGTTCCTTAAATTACTCATTAGCACTAGCATTGTTAGTAACTCCCTAAGTTTCATTTATATAATTAAATAGTTCTTATCTCAACTCCTCCGGGCTTTTCCTGGTTTGTTCCTCCGACCCTTCCTCACCGTGAGGGGGTGTGTGTGGGGGGTGCGGAGTGGTAGAGTGGCTGGTCATGATAAAAGCCAGGACAGCTCCCCATACCAAAGAGTCTTTAACCTCTTGACTTGTTTAGTTGCAGCACGTTTCACATTCATGGATAACCTGTGCAATAGCATCCATGGTCAAGTCCACCCCTCAATCACAAGCCCATCTGTGTGTTGCATCTCTTCCTTGATGACCTGAGGTGTCATGGGCCCACAAAGCTATAAATAATTCACCTTTATGTTGCCAGTCCAGATCCACCTGAGCCACTGCAATCTTAGCAGCCTGATTTACCTGATCCACCACAGAAAACAACTTTACTTGATGTTTGGATATAAGTGTTCTTTTGCAATGTCACTGCTCCAAGCTCACTATGGAATTCACTAGCTTAAATGAAACTAGATTATTTTTATTGGCCAGATGACAACAAATGAAATAAATTAACTACATAGAGAACTTACTATTTTAAAAATTCTTTTCATTCCTGCAATCTACAATATATTTTGACATTCAGGACAGGAATAATTTATTCGATTTCTATTTGTCAATCAATATTTTATCTTTAGTGAACTTCCGTTTTTTGGTTTTGTTGCTGTTTTTGTTTTAATGTACTACTTTCATCATACTCTGCCAAGAACACTTTAGAACAGTAATGAACACCCAGGTCAAACTGTATTAACATTGATGTTTCCCACAAATAGTATAGAATGGTGTAGGGGAGATCTGATTTAGGACAATGAGTCTCTTTGCAGTATAGCTACCATCACCCAAGAGAATGAAAGTAAGAACCAAAACCAGAAAAGAAACTTGACTAATAAAAAAATTATGGGAAATTAAGCTATAAGAAGATGCAACGGAGACAGCGCAGACAAGAGAAAGGCAGGTGATGTGGAGCCCAGTTGTGTATTTTGTATCCTCCCTCTAAGCCAGCAAGAGCCATGTAGCCTCTGCACCAACACTGCCCTATGCAAGGGTCTTGGCATCCACAGTATGAGGCACTGACAAAGTATATCAAATGTTTAGGGGATTGCAGAGCAACACTGGAGGCATATGTGGTGTACAGATAACTCTGGGAAAAATGCAGTGGGAATAGCACATGTTCACTTTTGTCATTTTGGGCCCAGCTCATTCCATTTTGACTATATTCTATCTTAAGCCACTCAGTCCTTTTTTCAGGTCTCTCTGTGATAGTCTGGTGCTTGTGCTAGTTTTAGCTGAGATAATTTTCTTCATAGCTGCTAGTCTGAGGCTATGTTTTGCATTTGTGCTGAGAAGAATGTCAATAACTGATGTTTTAGTTGTTGTCAAACAATGTTTACATTAAGACAAGGACTTTTTCAGTTTTGCATACTGTCCCTGTTCTCCCAGCTGCTTCTCTACAAGAAGCTGGGAGGAAACACAGCCAGGACAGCTGACCCAAACTGACCAAAGGGATATTTCATGCCATAAGGCATCATGCTCAGTATATAAGATGAGGGGAGTTGGCTGGGGAGGATTGCTGCTCGGGGATGGACTATCGATCACTGGGGGGGGTGATCAATTGCTTCATTGTTCATCACTTGTTGTATATTCCTTTATCAGTAATATTATTATTTCCTCTCCCTTTGCTGTTCTATTAAACCATTTTTATTTCAAGCCATGAGTTTTTTTTCTGATTCTCTCTGCCATCCCACCTTGAGGGAGGTGGTGAGCAAGTGGCTGCATGGTGCTTAGTTGACAGCTAGGGCCAAACAACAACAGTGCTTTAATGGTCTCTTATGACTTTAAAAATATCTGCATTTATTAATTAAACATTCTAAATAAGCAGTAATTGTTGCTATGATGATCCCATAACAACTGTAGCCTTAGTAGCTGTTAATATCTTCTGTGAAACTCCATTTCATTGGGGTTTTCAGTTAAAATTTTACTTGTGCTGCAGGGTAAAACCTGCTGCGCCGCAGCAGGCAAGAAAGAGGAGCGAGAATATGTGAGAGAAACAACTCCAACTAGATCAGGTTGCCCAGTGCCCCATCCAACCTGACCTTGAATGTTTCCAGGAATGGGGCATCTACCACCTCTCTGGGAAACCTGTTCCAGTGTTTCATTACCATCATCCTAAAAAATTTCTTCTGTGTATCTAGTCTGAATCTAGCCTCTTTTAGTTTAAAACCATTATGTCTTGTCCTATTGTTACAGGCCCTGCTAAAAAGTTTGTCCACATATTTCTTATAAACCCTATTTAAGTATTGAAAGGCTGCAATAAGGTTTCCCTGGAGCCTTCTCTTCTCCAGGCTGAACAAGCCCAACTCTCTCAGCCTTTCCTCATAGGAGAGGTGCTCCAGCCCTCTGATCATTTTTGTGGCCCTCCTCTGGACCTGCTCCAACAGGTCCATGTCTTTATGTCATTATTCTAATCAATAAATAATTGGATTTTCAGGTTGATCAAACTTTAGGTGCAATGGTTTGGAGTAGTCATTTCCCTTAACTAATAAATGCTAAAAGCATTGCGGGTTATCAAATATTTCCTTGTTGGTCTTTTTATCCCTGTACATATAATACCTGAATATCCTGTTCTTAATAAATGCTTAGGATGGGTAAAAAGTCGTAGCTATTCCTCTGTGCCACGATAGTGGTATAGATAAGATAATTCATGGGAGACTGTTTTGCACCAGGAGGTGCTGGTTCATTATGATCCCAGTAAGAAAAGCACCCACACTCTGTAAACTATCAACTAAAATGCTATTTATTAGAGATAACACTATAAAGAAGGAAAGAATAGCATAGATAAACTTATGTCCCTTCAGATGCTGGGAACCCCATGTTTGTGCAGCAACAAATGGACCCAGGTTGTGTCACTGTTCTCTCATTTCACAAACTGGAGAGTATGCAAACTCTGAGAGGCATCTGACTCAGAGGGAGATACTGGTTGCATCCTGCTGCGGTTCAGGAGAGCTCAAAGGGTCATCCTTGGAACTGTTGTTTATAGGGTCGTGAGATAATTGACTTCAGACATAGATAATTTTACATCCTGGCCTTAATTGGGGCAGGTGGTCATTGGAATTCCCAGATGGTACTGATCTACCCAGACTGCGATAAGGTTCAAGACTGGCAGGGGATAAATTATTTCACTCTCATCCCCCACTGTAACCAGGCAACTGACCCCTAGTACGGCCATTCCCCACCTTGGCAGTGCAAGAGTGTTTTTATACGATAAGGGGCGCTTCACCACCAAACTCCCTGCACAATGGCCAAGGGTTGACAGGAATCTCCAAGGCCATAAACTGTCCAGGAGTTAAGAGGGGAAGAACTGTACCACCACAGGCTGGGATACTGGGTCTAGTCTGGAAAGAGTTAGCTCTCTTTACCGTGGCTGCTAAGAAGCTGTGTTCCTGGATTTACCCTGAGAAAAGTCTGATAAGGCCTCAGCTGACACTAGGCAATGCTTGCACCAGATTCAAGGGCTTTCTCCAGCAGTTGCATTCCCAGCTCTCGCTGTCTCGCTACAGGCAGTGTAGGGGCCACACAGGTCAGACAACTGACCCAAACTGCCCAAGGGAGTATTTCATTCCATAGTATGTTGTGCTCGGGGCATAGGCAGGGAGGTGGTCTGGGAGCCATTACTCTCTCTCTCACTCTCTTGCTCATTTACTTCCTGGCACTTGCTAACACTCTCCCTGACTCCTGCATTAGCTGCTTTGCTAACTAACTCCTGTGTTGGCTTGTTCGTGAGGAAGTTGGTGGGTTTCCTGGTCGTGCTATCGCTAATAAGGTTTGCTCGGAGTCTGCTGTGATCGCTCTCGGGCCCCAGACCTCGGGCTGCAATTGCTCTCAGGCTGTAGCTCATGGGCTCCCTGGCTCTGACTCCACTGGAGGAGAGGAGGGGGAATCTGTGAGAGCAGCTTCGTGGTATTTTGGTAGCTGGAGTCAAACCATGTCAGAGTGCTGCTTAGGATACTGGCTGTGCTGCTTGGATATTGGCAGCGCTGCTGTTAAACTGTGATCGCGGCTGGGATACTGGAATTTGTTCTGGGATATTGAGATTCCTGCTGGGATACCAAGATTGCTACTGTGATCCTGAGATTCCTGCTAGGAGAATGGAATCGCTGCTGGCATTCTGGGACAGCTGCTGAGATACTGAGATTTCTGATAGCATACTGAGACTGTGGCTAGGATACTGGGATCACTGCTAAGGTACTGGGAGTGTAAGTGGTATAATGCAAGAGCTCTTGGTGTACTGGGAGTGCTGCTGGGATACTTGGATTGCTGCTGGGATATTTGGACACTGTTGGGAGACTGGGGTCACTGCTAGGATATTGGGATTGCTTCTGGGATACTGAGATTGCTGCTTGGATACTTGGAGAACTGCTGGGATACTGGGATCTCTTCTGGGATACTGGGATTGCTGCTGGGATACTGGGATCACTGCTGGGATACTGGGATGGCTACGTGGATACTGACACTGCTCCTAGGGATACGGGAATTGCGTCCTGGATACGGGGAGTGCTGCTGGTATACTGGGATCACTGTTAGGATACTGGCCATGCTGCTGGGATAATTGGAGTCCTCCTGGGATACTGACATTGCTTCCTGGATACTGGTGGTGACTGTTTATACTGGGATCTCAGCTTGCATTCTGGCAGTTCTGCTGGGATACTGAGATCCCTACTGGGATACTGGGATTGCTGTTAGGATACTGGGATTGTTCTTGAGATACTGGATCGCTTCTGGGATTATGGGATTCTGGTTGGGATATTGGGATTTGTTCTGAGATACTAAGATTGCTGCTGGAATGGGTGCCATGCTCTTGGTATACTGGGTGTTCTGCTGGGCTACTGACATCCTTGCTGGGATACCAGGATCACTACTGGGATCCTGGAAGTGCTGCTGGGATACTGAGATTGCTACTGGGATACTGAGATTGCTACTGGGATATTGGGATCATTAGTTTTATATTGGAATAACCTGCCAGTGCACACCAATTCCCGGGAAGCTCCTTTCTTGTCCCCTCTCATTCCCTCTCCTTCACTCTCCTGCCCTCTCCTCTTCGCTTTCCCTGCCTTCCCCTACTCAAGCAGGCCCAGCCCTCATGGCAGTACTGGGGGACAGAGGGCAGAGCTGTGCACACACCTTGCATTGCTGAGAGAACAGCTCCAGGGGACAGGGCCCTTCTCCAAGGCTGTCTCTCCACAGGCCCAGTGTCCAGGCTGGCCGAGCAGCAGCTGTAGGGCAGGGCCACAGGAACAGGGCAGCTCTGTGAGGAGAAGCCAGGGCTGTTGGGCGGGAAAGGCCCGGCCGGTGCCTTGGCCCTTGGCCACAGCTGAGCCAATCAGCAGAGCCGGAGGGGACCTGTCAGTCATGACTAAGCTGGGGCGGGACTGGAGGCGGCAGAGGCCAAGCAGCTTGAGAGGAAATGGTGAGACATGGACGGGAGGGCCAGGGTCAGGGCTGCTGCAGGAGCAGGGGCATTTGCAGGTATCTCCCAGTGCGGATGGGCCTGGGCGGGGGACGTATAGAGCTCACCACTCATGGGCCCTGCCATAGTCCTGTTCACCAACCCTGGGCCCCAGTGCTCAGCCTAGGGACAGCCCCACAGCCAGTGTCCGAGCGGTTCCCTCTGCTGCCCTGAGTGCTGACAGCTGGAGGTCAGTGTTTCATGTCCGCAGGCCAGGGGAAGTTAGAGTGGCCTGCTGTCCAAGAGAACGCTGCAAGTTTGGAGCAGGCAGACTCTGGTGGGGACAGACCAGGGGCCTTGGCTGTCCCCAGGCCTTCAGGTGGGTCTCGTGCTCCTGGACAGCCCCACCTCTGCTGACAGCCTTTCATAAATGGGATTTCCAGCCACGGAAGTAGTGTCTCCCTCCTGGTGAGAGCATGCACCGGTGCTTTGTTGTCAGAGAAGCAAGAGGGGAGCACTGATGGTTGGATGTAGCTCCCTTGGCTGATGTATGTTACGCTGCTTTGCCCCAGATGGTGTCCCGCCTCCTGGCACGGTGACTCTGGTAAGGGTGCTCTCAAGGTGTTTGTTACCTAACCTTTTCCAGTGCTCACCACCAGAGAGATGACAGCCCTGGGGGAAGGGTGGCACCCCCCTTGTTTTTGCACCCCAGGCTTCTGTTCCATGGTGTAAACTCCTGAGCAAACAGAAGTGGCCGACGGCAGACTTTTTCAAGGAAGCTGGTATGAGATGGAGGAAGAATTCCAAACCCTGTATCTTAACCAGTGATCAGCCCTGATGTTTCTTTTTGCTGCTCTCTAACACAGTTTCTCTGGGCCTTTTCTGTCATTGTTTTTGATCTCTGGGAGGTGCACAAGCTCAGTTCCATCAAAGCACTTGCACAGCTGCCCCTTGCCCACCATCTGCTGGGGGCCAAGACAAAGGGATGAAGCCTCATGCTTGTACCAAGCCTGAAGCAAAGTTAAAGCACTGAGAAGTTCCCTCAGTCAGCCCTGCGCCAGAGTGCAGTTATCTAGGCAGAGATGAGCTGGAAGAGTTCACTGGCTGGAGGCGGTGGAAGAAGGTACAGTGTATGGTGGCGCCTGGGATTGACTGACACCCTCAGTTTCGTGTCTGGGTCAGTACTGCACTTGCACATGGGCTGAGCCCCAGTTGAGAGCAGAAACTGTCGTTACTAATCGCAGGTTCCACACTGCTGTTCCTGCTCTCTCCTCCCCAGTGCATTAAATTAATCTTCTGTGTATATGCAGGGCCTGGGTAATGCTCCTGTGTGGGCACCATGTACGGGAATGGCCTATTGTGACTGATCTTTCTTGTTTTTTTTAAACAGGAAAACTTTGATATGTACTCCCCAGGACCTAAGGAAATGCAGAGAACTGGTGATGAAAGAAGTGCCAGTCAAGGAGGGAGCGTAGGTCAGTTCCAGTTTCAAATTTTCTTGACTCTGTTCCAGCCAAAATGCTTTCCTTAAGCAATTGAAATGAGCTGAACTACTGGGTATTTTTAACCCTACACAGTTCTGTGTTGCTGTGGATGTTACCAGCCAGTCATGGACTCTGGGCGTGTGCCATAATGCAAGAGCTGTTGGTATACTGTGAGTGCTGCTGGGATACCAACACTGCTGCTGGGATATTGGAATTGCTTCCAGGATATGTAGACTGCTGCTGAGATACTGGGATCGCTACTGGGTTACTGAGATAGCTGCTGCGCTACTGGGATAGCTTCTCAGAGACTGGGAGTGCTGCTGGAATACTAAGATTACTGCTGGGATACTGGGATCACTGCTTGGGTATTGGGATAGCAGCTGACATACTGGGTGGGAGTGCTGCTGGTTTACTGGGATAGCTTTTGTGATACTGCGAGTGCTGCTGGGTTAGTGTGAGTACTGCTAGACACTGAGATTGATGCTGTGAAAACTGTGAGTTCTGCTGGGATACTGAGGTCCCTGCTTGGCTATGGGATTGCTGCTGGGATACAGGGTGTAGTGCTGTAATCCTGGGCTCACTGCTAGGATAGTGAGATTGCTGCTCTGATTATTGGATCGCTTCTGGGATACTGGCAGTGCTGCTGGGATAATGGGATCAATATTGGGATGACTGCTTGGATACTGGAAAGGCTACTGGCATACTGGAATTGCTTTCTCGATACGGGAAGTGCTGCTGGGATACTGGGATTGCTGCTGGGATAATAGAATCATCGCTCGTAAACTTGGATTGCTGCTGGGCTACTGGGTTCACAGCTGGGATCCTGGGCATGGTTCTGTGAAACTGGGCATGCTGCTGGGATACTGAAGCCCCTGCTGGAATAGTGTGGCTGCTAGTGAGATACTGGGATTGCTTGTGTGATACTGGTAGTAATGCTAGGATACTGGGCTCACTGCTAGGATACTGAGATTCATGCTGGGATACTTGGATTGCAGCTGGGATACTCTGCATGATGCTAGGCTACTGGGATTGTTGAGGGGATACAGGATTGCTGCTGAGATACTGGGATGCTGCTGGGATCATGCGAGTGCTTCTGAGATACTGGGATCACTGCTTGGATATTGGGATCAATGCTTGGATACTTAAGATCGCTGCTGAGATACTGGGATTTCTGCTGTTATAATGTGATTGCTGCTGTGATACTGGGAGTCCTGCTGTGATACTGAGATCCCTGCTGGGATACCAGGATAGCTACTGGGATACTGAGATTGTTGATGGGATCCTTGGATCGCTTCTGGGACTCTGGGAGTTCTGCAGGGATATTGGGCTCACTACTAGAATACTGGGATCACTGCTTGGATATTGGGATCACTGCTTCGATACTTGGGATGGCTACTGAGATACTGGGATTGCTGCTGGGATACTGGGATTGTGTCTGGGATATTGGCAGTGCTGCTGGGATACTGGGATTGCTGCTGGGATACTGGGATTGCTGCTATGATGCTGGGATTGCTACTGGGAGTCCTGCTGGAATACTGATACTGCTCCTGAGAAATTGGGAGCGCTGCTGGGATGCTGGGAATTTTTCTGGGATAGTGATATTTCTGCTGGGTTACTGGGATTGCTGCTGGGATCCTGAGATTGCTGTTGGGTACTTGGCTCACTGCTGGGATTCTGGGAGTTCTGCTGGGATATTGGGCTCACTGCTAGGATACTGAGATTCCTGCTGGGAGAATTGGATCGCTCCTGGGATTCTGTGAGTTCTGCTGGGCCCAGAAGCCAAGGGGCTTTCCAGCTGATCTGTGAATCCGGATGCTGGTTTTAAGGTGGTAAGCGGTGTGTATCCTTTTCTTAATCACTGTCATGCCTTCCAGTAATGAGCTGGTGCATTGCTATCCTGCTTATGTTTCCTTTCTAATTGGTGCATCGTTATTCTGCTTTATTTTCTCTCTGGTTGTTACTATGATATGTCTATAGTAAAGCATATTGATCTTTATATATTAAGCTGGAGTCTGCGTTTTTGCTTGGAATCCCACCATTCAGCAGTGCTGATAAACAGGGAGACCATGCCAGTGCTGATAAACAGGGAGACCAGTCAGGTGTGGGAGGCACATGGAAAAAGCTTTGTACCTTCCCTGCTCAGAGGGAATCCTCAGTACAGCCCTGAAGATCTCCACATAGGAAAAAAGAATGAAAACAAAACACCCAAATGCTACCAAGAGACTAACTATGAGAAGCCCAGCTTCCCTGAGGGAGTCTGAGCCTGAGCAGGAGAGCTTGAGGATCTGGGGAACTTTGCAGGAGAACTGGTCCACAGCATTGCCACTGGTCCACAGAGTGGTAGTCAAAATGTGTTGGAGGTGTGAAAGAGAGAGTAGAGAAAAGCACTGCTCAAGGCAGCTGCAACCATGTACACACAAGCTCTGCTGCCCCGGGGGGGTCCTGTAGTGTAGGGGTTTGCAGCTTCTAGGCAGGTACCTAGCATTTTACAAATAATTCCTTTTCCTTTTCCATCCTTCATATGTTCCCTGGCCTCCTCTAGTTGTTTTTCTACAGCTTCCCAATCATGCCAATTTTCACGAGCCCATTCTTCTGAGAATCTGGGACTCGGGCTTATTCCATGCTTTTGTAAGTAATCAGTGATAGTATTTGCCATCCTGCCGACTACGCCAATTTTGTCACAAAAGGGGGACTATGCTGAGTGGTTTAGGCCACTTAGAACATCAACATCACAAATATTAGGGGAAAAGCTAATATTTTTAATATGAATTTGTGAGAAGCGTGACTTAACAGAATTCGATGGCAAGGTCCCCTCTACTACTTATTCAACATGGAAAAGCATATAAAGGCAAAATCAAATTAGCAACAGATTAAAGTAGTTGGTACATGAAGTAAAAATTATTTACAGAGTCAGGGAAATCAAGGCAGGATGGGATTGTTGTGACATGGATTAGGGAAAAGGGGCAAGGAAATTCCTCCCGTTCGGTCACGAGGTTCAGAGTGGACCCCCTTGCTTTCTAAACTCCTTGAAAGAGAAGTCTAGGTGCGGCTGAATCCACCCCTAGTCCCAGACCTGGTCAACAGTTTATGTCTAAGGAATTGGGGAAAGGATCAGTGTGTGGAGTTTTGTGCTTGGTGTGAAACTTGGGGACAGCAACAATGTGGGGCAGCAATGATTCAAAGTACCTTAACACTATTCAGATATGCCACACAGTTAGATCATACATTCCCCAGCAGGACTTAACTCTCAATAAAACAGTACAGTAACTTCATCAAAGACTTAACAAAGTTATCAACATAAAGCTGTACGCACACACTCACTTGGACAGTGTCGTGGTTTAACTCCGGCTAGCAAAATACCACGAAGCCGCTCTCACAAATCCCCCAAATACAGAAATAGAGATAGATATACGTGTATTTGTATGAAGGTACCTGTTAAAATTTCCCCTTGAGTTCAGTGAAAATTTTCATGTCAGATGTCAGTGCATCTCTCAGTGGGCGAAGAGTTGAGCCTCAAGGAGGGTTTTCAGCCCAGTTTGTGTCGACTATTCTCTGATTTCACAAACTTGTGAACTCTGAGAGGCGTCCCACTCCGAGGGAGATGCTGGGTGCAGCCCGCTGCGGTTCAGGAGAGCTCAAAGGGTCATCCTTGGAACTGTTGTTTATAGGGTCGTGAGATAATTGACTTCAGACATAGATAATTTTACATCCTGGCCTTAATTGGGGCAGGTGGTCATTGGAATTCACAGCTGGTACCGATCTACCCAGACTGCGATAAGGTTCAAGACTGGCAGGGGATAAATTATTTCACTCTCATCCCCCACTGTAACCAGGCAACTGACCCCTAGTACGGCCATTCCCCACCTTGGCAGTGCAAGAGTGTTTTTATACGATAAGGGGCGCTTCACCACCAAACTCCCTGCACAATGGCCAAGGGTTGACAGGAATCTCCAAGGCCATAAACTGTCCAGGAGTTAAGAGGGGAAGAAATGCACCACCACACCCAGACACTATGTTCAGAGACAAAGATCTGGGACACTAACTTAGATCTGAATCATTTTTTACATGGTGAAGGGTGAATCCCATCAGAAGTAAAACAGGCTTCTATCTGCCAGTGAATCCCATGACACTGATGCATGCATGTGACAATTTAACAAGACAGATAAGCAGCAGTTTATGGTTAAATCACAAATTTTCAGGGTTCTAAAGAAATTTTTATGCGAGCAATCAAACTGCTTCATGCAGTTTTTCATCCTACAGGGAAGCAAGTGATTGAAAATGGGTGATCTCCCCACAATGCCCAATTTTTCCTGAACAGGTTAGGCTTTTTAGAACTTCTGAATGAGTCCTGAATAATTTAGCATTCCTAAACTTGCTGCTCTGTCACTTGGATTTCTGACAGCTTACAAATCCAGCCAAGGGCTCTCATCCCAATCCTGCAATGCTTCCCAGTTCCCTGCAAGTCCCACAGAAGCAGACCAATGCTATTGCTATCTGGGGAACTGAACCTTCCCTTTGCATTTCCCACCTTCCCAGAGCATAAATACTTCTTGCTGGACACACTTGAAGGATGTGAGCTACAAGTAAGCAGCACTGCAATAGCAGGTTGGTTCTTATGAAAAAGTGACTCAGCTGAAGGTGTTTAAGAATCTCAGTTTGACATGGGGAAGGAATATTCTCTTCCAGCCAAAGAAAAGAGTTCACTGGCTGTGTCTCTCCTGCTATCAGTAACATGCTTTGAGAAGTCTTCTTAAACTCTGATGTATTAATGATGTGAACAACAGGTCAGAAAACATGTAATAAAAGCATTCAGATTACCCAAGTGAAAAACACAGGGTGGTTTTCTCAAGGAAAAACTCTGAATTCACAAAAAACATGTGGTGCTAATAGGCTGATTCTTTTGCCAAGGTATTCCAGCCTTTTTCCTGTGAGTTTTATCTGCCTCATAGAGGTGCCATTCAAAATTTCCAAGATATAAAGTTAGAGGTTGTGTGAGGGAAAATTTGCCATGATTGTTTTCTAATGTACCTACTTCTTCGTATAAATGTACAGGTCTTTAAAAAGTAGAAAAACCGAGACATGAGGTTTAGCTGCTCAAAGGAAAAGTGCCAAACTTGTGGAAGGAGAGCTAAATCAAATTTATAAAGGCAAGCAGGGAAACAGAAAAGATGCTTATTCAATCTGTGCTTAACTTCACTGTGCATCAAGAGAAAAGGCTTCTCTACACATCCACCTCCCTGGGTCCCAACCAGTTCTTGTGCCCCATGTTGTCCGTGTTAGAGAGAGGTGGCCCTGGGAGGTCAAATTGTTCTACAGAAGGAAGGGAAAATGTTCTTCAAGAATGATGGACAAAGGGCAATGAACTAAATCTGAGATGGGCCAAGAGAGAGGTTTTTCTTTGATGTGGCTAAACTACTGCTGATGGGGAGCACACTAATCTGTAAGCACTGCTCACCAGCACAGTGCACACACGCCACACCGTCACCTGTACACAAACACAGGCACACAAAGAACACTTATTTCACAGCCCACAGACAAACCACTGGCTGAGTTACCCAGAGAGGAGAGCTTTAACCTAGGAACAACGGGGGAAGGAAATGGTGACCTGCAGCCAAGTGGGGAAGGGGAGGACTTGATTGGAATGAAGAGTGTGCTGGGTGATGTTGACAAGGAGAGACCTTGAAAACCAGAAAAAGGGGGTCTCCCTCAAGCGTATTGAAACAAGTCAGGCAGTACCAAGGAGGGCAGAGTGGTGGTGGAGGCTCTCAAGCTCTGCAGTGATACGGCTGTGCCCTGAGTCTCCATGTGTCTGACACCTGGAGGGACAAGGTGGTGTGCAAGTACAGAGTGCGTAAAGGTTTGGCTGCCTCTTCTTCTGTGTTTATTACTGTACCTGGGTGTGTCAGTCTTCAAACAAACAAAAAATCCTTGAGAAAATCAACAGGGAGTTTTGAGGGAAGAAGTAATAGCTGGAGGCATTGGTCTACTGCAAAGAATTAATAATGGGGAAAAAAGCAGTATCCTAAAAACTCTGTGCAAGAGGATAACTATATGGAGTACCAGTTTTTTTTTTCTTTCAACTGAGATAACAGACCAGAGCCTTTTCTGCAGGGTTGGCACACAGCCAGGCAGTCCCTTCTGTCACTGCAGGGGCTTCATACACCCCAGGGCATGACTTTGGATTTGCCTAGTGCTACCCTGCAATGCAGTATCTACTCCTCTCAGTTTGGTACATAGTATTGGTGAATGTCAGTTACCAGTAAGAGCTGAGGTCATTGATCCAGGGACAGGCTTGGAGTGCTTAAATAAGACTTTCTACTTCCTCACCCTGATTGCAGGTTCTTTGTCTCCCACCATGCTGTTTCCCTCACTGGTCTCTCCTATGACCCTTACCCACAAGAGCTCATCTAGATTGTTGCCCATTCCAATGAGGAGCTCCATTCAATCCAGCAGCTCTTTCACCCAGAGGAAATCCCCCTCCTGTTCTTCCCAAAAAGTTCCTTGGGTTCTTGGGATGCAGCAACACTGCAATAATCATTATTCCTGTTCCTTGACTGTAGCATCAAGGCATGAATGAGGACAGAAAAAAGAATCTGAATCATGGAATCTTTTTGGTTGGAAAAGACCATTAAGATCATCGAGTCCAACTGTTCACCTAACACTGCCAAATGCACCAATCAACTATGTCCCTAAGCACCTCAACTACACCTCCTAAATACCTCCACCACCTGCTAGGACAGGCCGCTCCAATACCTGACAACCTTTTCAGGTTGTTTCCTAATATCCAATCTAAACCTCCCCTGGTGCAACCTGAGGCCATTCATTCTTGTCCTATTAATTGTCACTTAGGAGAAGAGACCAACCCCCACCTCTCTGCAACCTTGGTTGTTGTGACCCAAGTTCAGGAACTGGCACTTGGCCTTGTTGGACCTCATGCAATTGACCTCAGCCCATCGGTCCAGCCTGTCCAGATCCCTCCCTACCCTCAAGCAGATCAACACTCCCACCCAACTTGGTGTCATTAGAAACATACTGATGGTGCACTCAATCCCCTCATCCAGATCATTGATGAAGATATTGAACAAAACTGGCCACAGTACCGAGCCCTGGGGAACACCCCTTGTGACTGGCTGCCAACTGGGTTTAACTCCATTCACCAGAACTCTTTGGGCATGGCCATCCAGTCAGCTTTTTTCCCCAGGAAAGCATGCTCCCATCCAAGCCATGAGCAGTCTATTTCTCCAGGAGAATGTTGTGGGAAACGTTGTCAAAGGCTTTGCTAAAGTCTAGGTAGACTACGTCCACAGCCTTTCCATGATCCACTAAGCAGGTCACCTTGTTGTCCCAAAATCTGAGTTCTTTCATCTAGTGTGCAATAAGCCAATTTACATGCAGAACCCAGATACTTCTTTCATGTCTGCACAGAGATGGGGGCTATGTGGTAACTCCACAAAGCCAGCACAGTCTGATTCGAAAAGCTATGGCATATTTAGCCCATTTAGCAAACATCAAGAGCCGCCTTTTTCCACTCTAATTGGTTAGTAACTGATATAAAAATGCCTAGATTATAGGCCTCAAACAGGCCTGAATCATAGGTCTTGAGCCAAAAAGTTGACTTCTGAGTGAATCTCCTGACCAGCATCATATCAGTATGGGAAGTGACTGTGGGAGTACCCGCTGATCATTGTTGGAATGTGTGTGCTCATTAGCAGAGGATGAAGCTTAGACAAAATATATTCATTAGAAGGATGAAACATCTATGTAGAGACAGACTGCCAAGGCCATACAGCCAGATGTCCAGCCTTGTCTGAGCCAAACAGATAGAGATGCCCCTTTTGGATTCCGCCCTGGGCCCTGGCCAGGCCTCGGGTGGAATCCAATGGAAGTGGGGAGGAACATCAGACGTGTCCGCACGTGGAGTCTCAAAGATTGTTTATTCAACTGTCTAAAAGCTGGACCGTCTCGCAGCGACTTTGGAGATCCTCACCTACGAGTGGACGCACTGCGTAGGATTTCCCAATGGCCAGGACAGGCTCTCCAAATCCTCGCTGTGACCGGAGCTCCCCAGCTGATGTGCGGGTCTGGATGATGGTGAAGTATTAGGGCAATTGGTGATGGATCTTCCTTAATCACTGTTAGTAACTTTATGTAGTAATGATCGATGCGTTACCTTGCTCATGCTGTCTGCTGGTTTAGACTGTAGTAAGTAAGTTTCTATTTTCAACTTTAACTTGGTGTCTGTGTTCTTTCTGCTAACCCCATCAGTTATCAAAACAAAATTGGTGTCACGGACAGGATCTGAACAAAATGTCATTTTTCAAGTTTAAACGGACTGCATCGTCCCCGTCCAAAATTCCTGGATGGGATGACCATCCCTATAGTTCGCTGACCCTTGAGTGGGCCAAGGTCGGAGGACCATGCGAGCCATGGGAGGGTCGGCTGAAAGATGCTGAGCCATTGGATGTGTTAAAATCTATATAAAAATTACCTATTCAAAAAGGAAATGAAATTGTGTGCTTGGGAAGACGGGGATGGATTTTGTTAATGGCATATCGGACACAACACCAACAGAGAGTGCAATGGTTGTCAGAATGCTCCCACATGGAGCGACAAATATGTGATTTGCAGAACCAAGTTGTAATGTTACAGTGTCAAAATAAGCTATTTGTTGATAAGTTGGATGCTTATCAGACCGTAGCTGAAAAGGCTGTGGTGTGGGTTGCACAGTACAAATATAAGAAAAGGAGGGGGCAAGTGAATCACAAGAAAGTGCATGCAGTGATTGTGGAAGCAGGTGTGCAGTGGGATCCAGATAAATGGGATGGAGATATTTGGGATTCTACGGATTCTGATGAGGCTGGTTCCCCAGATGAACCCATAGATGCTAGACCAGTGTGGAGATGGAAAATAGACTGGGATGCTAATGGGCAACAAGTGAGGAAGGATGTGGTAGAGGATTTTACTCAGCATGAATTAAATGACATACTTGAACGGTTTAAGCAGAGGCCCAGGGAACCTCTGCTTTCTTGGATGGTGTGTTTACATGATCAGGGAGCCTCAGGAGTTTCTCTGGATGCAGGATATTCTAAGAAGTTTTTAGTTTTAAGTTCAGATACTTTTGTGCAAGATGCATTTAGGAATAATGGCCAAGATACTAATTTATTAGCCTTGGCTGCTCGGGGATGTAATATCAAATACCCCACAGAAAATGACTGGCCAGGGTCTGAGCGTCAGTAGTACACCTTACGGGATTGTATACAACAACTTAAGGAAGAAGGGATGAAACGGGTTATCTTTCTAGAGGATGCTGGTACCCTGATGCAGAATGCCTTACCTGTTACAATGAGGAATAGGCTGATTAAGGCTGCCCCACCAGCATATAAAAATGTAATTATGACTCTTTTGCTTAATGAGACAGGAAATCCCCTTGACAAAGTAATTGAGAAAATACAGCAGTTAGGCTAGCTTGGGGAATTGGGCCCCCGAGGAAGTGCAGGAAACCAAGATAATCAGGACAGTCTTAAAGAGTAGTGAAAATCGCATCTCTCTGAAGGAGATGTTTACGGCTTTGCTGAAAGATGGCATGCCTCAAGATAAGACTGATGGCGTGCCAACTAATGAACTGTGGAGAATATACAAACAAAGGGGGTTAAACAAATCCAACAAGAAAGTGCAGAATTCCAAAGCAGGGGATCCAGGAACAGTTCAGCCTACAGCTCCACCTCTGGAGCCTCAACCGGACTTCACATCTGCTCGCGGAGGGCCCACTGTGAGTGGATTGGCTGTTCCGGGGGAGAAGGAGGACTGGGAGCCATATTCTGACCTGTATCCTTGGACAGAGGCTAGGGAAATGATGTGGCATAATAGCAATAGTCAATTAGCAAAACAGTAACTTATTGCAACAAAGCTCATTGGTTAATTGTACTCTCTGCTTCTTTTTAAAAAAGGCACAGTGTCCTTTTAAATCAAGGAGCATACTCAGTGCGGGGTGATCTTAGCTGTGGAGGGGACATTTATTGAGTCAGTGGTCTCAATCTCCGCCTGCTGCCTTTACCTTTACTCAAGTTACTGTTGACTTCACACCTTGTGGCAACCATCCAGGTTTTGGTGACAGGATATTCCCTTTATCAGTCTTCAGCTCCTCTTCAAGGGCATAGTTGGCAACCTTTACCAGTCCTTGATTCTTCTTCAAGGGTACAGTCATTAACAAGGCATGCAAGTTAGTAATGTTACCTGTTATGCAAATTATTTGGCTCGTTCTTCTTACTTAGTGCAAAATTCCATTTTCTACTGTACAACCACCTTGTCATAAAAGGAGATCAGTTTCCTCAAGCAGGACCTGCCTTTCATAAGCCCATGCTGACGGGGCCTGATCGCCTGGTTGTCCTGTACGTGCCATGTGATGGCACTCAAGGTGATCTGTTCCATAACCTTCTCTGGCACTGAGGTCAGACTGACAGGCTTGTAGTTCCCTGGATGCTCCTCTCAGGGTTGTCAGCATAAGAGATTTGTTTGCCACAATGTCATTGGTTCCCGTTTAACTAATCATCAAGAGCTTAGGTGTTCTTTCTGGTGGAGATAAAACAAAGCTCCAGGCAGAAGTCAATGCATGGTTTCTTGGGAGTAGTTAGGCAATGCTTGTGATCAGTCTAGGCCAATCTGAAAATATTATGAAATAATAGAATTTCAAGAAGTAAGATAGTATTTGTTTCTTATTTATTTTGTTTGTACTTCTGTCTTCTCTGCACAACTTCCAGGTTTCCATTGCAGGAATGTGGGTTGTTGGTTTTTTCTTCACCAAATTAGACAAGATAATGAGTTTCTTTGATATCTTTGAGATAAATATACTGTTGTTCCTGTTGAATTAAAGCTGTTCCTAAAGTAAAGGGCATGGATGCACCATAAAATGAACTCCTGGCAGTTTATGCAGACACAAAATCCAGAGTGACTGTGTTTTACCTAGACCCACCATTGTTTACTGCCACCTCCAAGACAGTGAGCATGTTGGGTTTCCTCACCCTGGGCTGCAGGGTCAGCTTGCCAGCACACATTTTTGGCACCGGCACACTGTTCACCATTGCTGCTCTCGGAGTGAGGATCGCCAATGGCAGATCACCTGCCGTGTGAGCTCGCTCAAGATGAACCACTCTATAATCTTCCCTGATTATGGCTGTCACACCTGACCTTGATAACCCTGTTGGTAATCCAATAACCATTAGCATTAGGTGTTCAGGTTTGCGGATTCGAGTTAGGTAAGGATTAGGGCTACTGTCATGTTTAAGGCCACCAGGGTAAGGTTTAGGGCTAAGGTTAGGGTTAGTTTGAGGACCATTAGGCTGAGGCACGCAGAGCTCATCCTGCGCGTATTCACCAGAGCGACTGCCGTGCGTGGAGCAGCGCTGCTCCCTGCTGGCCACAGCCCAGCCGACCTGTAAGTTGTGTCGGCTCCACGGCTTTCTGCTGCCCTCTGCTGAGGGATGAGGAATCCGCAGTGTTGCTCTTGCTTTACTTTGGCACAGCATTCCGTGTCACTTCACTCATATTTCTGCTTCGGCTGTAACACCAAAATCAAAAGCGTACTATAATCTAACAAAAAGGAAAGAGTTACAACAGAATTTCTTCTTCCTTTTTACTCTCCCTTTCTACAGTAGCTCAATCCACAACAGCCTTATTCTGTATGGCTTGGAATCCTAAATTCCAAAATAGTTACAGTTCCTTGTAAATAGAAAGAGCTGGGAAGGAATTTCTTGCTCCTATTGCTGTTGGTGTCTTCTAGTATTTCCTTCTATAATCGGCAGAATGCTGGACTGGCTGTAACTCTTACAGTCTAGCAGGCTCCTTTTTACTCCAAAACAGAAAGATCTAAAAGCTAATTTGTTACTGAATCATTCTTTGCTTTGGCAGAGTAGTGTATGCCTCTTAAGACATAGCTCTGTATCACCTCGAAATCATAAATCCAAAGGGACACCTGGTCTGCCCAAACAGAAAAGCCTAGGAAAGAATTTGTTGCTCTTTTAAGTCTGCCTTAACACTGAAATCTTGCAAGGCAACCATGGGATCAGGCCCAGCCAGCATGGGTTCATGAAGGGCAGGTCCTGCTTGACCAACCTGATCTCCTATGAGCGGGTGACCCGCCTGGTGGATGGGGGGAAGGCTGTGGGCGTTGTCTACCTGGACTGTAGTAAAGCCTTTGACATGGTCTCCCACAGCATCTCCTAAAGAAACTGGCTGCTCCTGGCTTAGACAGATAGACTCTTCACTGGGTTAAAAACTGGCCGGAGGGCAGAACACAGAGGGTTGTTCAGCAGTGTATGAGTCAGCATTGTGCCCAGGTGGCCAAGAAGACCAAGGGCATCCTGGCCTGTATCAGGAACAGTGTGGTCAGCAGGAGCAGGGCAGTGATTGTGCCCCTGTACTTGGCACTGCTGAGGCCACACCACAAGTACTGTGTTCAGTTTTGGGCCCCTCACTCCAAGAAGGACATAGAGATGTTGGAGTGTATAAAGAGAAGGGCAACAAAGCTGGTGAAGAGTCTGGAGAACAAGTCTGATGAGGAGCGGCTGAGGGAGCTGAGGGTGTTTAGCCTAAAGAGAAGGCTGAAGGGAGACCTGATCGCTCCCTGAAAGGCATGAAAGCAGGGTGTGCCTGAATTTGAGTTCTCAGTGACTGTTTGGCATTGTGCTTTGCAAAGTGGCATGCTTGCTTTCTGAAACTTCTGCTGGCATCTCTGGAAAGAGTGATGTCAGTGGTTGTCCCATCTCATTGATGTCCCTTATAGAAAAGGTTTCCCATGGAATCTGCAACAGTAGCTGCAATAGTCTTGCATCTGCAGTGGCATCAGAAATTGAATGTCTGCAATTGTCCCCAGGCCAGGCTAGGGACAGTGTGCAAATGACAGCTGGGGATGTCCCGGGAGGTGGCACCTGCTTGGACCGGGAGTCCCCTGGATGCTGCATATGGCCAATGGCTGCATATGGTCCTTTGGCTGCTTTCCCGGTGTGAACGGCTCCTTGACTTCTCCCAAGGCCAGTGATGTGGAGAGGAGAACTTGGAGGGGCTGCGGGAAGGTGAGGAGGGACTCTAGCAAGGAGTGTAGAGACAGGATGAGGGATAATGGGTTAAAACTGAAGGAGGGTGGATTTTGAATAGATATCAGTAAGAAATTCTTCCAGGAGAGGGTGAGGAGGCACTGGGACAGGTTGCCCAGAGAAGCTGTGGGTGCCCCATCCCTGGCTGTCTTCAAGGCCAGGCTGGATGAGGCTTGGAGCAACCTGGTCTAGTGGAAAGTGTCCCTGCCCATGGCAGGGGGTGGGACTGGGGCAGCTTTAAGGTACCCCCTAGCCCAAACTGTTCCATGATTCTATGGTTCCATGACCCAGAGGCTGTAGGGGGTGTACACATGAGCTCCTGCTCGGACAGGGGAGACCTGTCATGAAAATCCCAATGGACCTCAGATTTGTAGTTGGTTATGTCTTCTCTCTGTCACAGAGACATTGTAACCCTGACTCCTAACCATAACACCCTATACTTAACCCCTAACCCTGATCCTAAAGTTGCAACCATGAAAGTCCAGCCAACAACACCCTAATCCTGACCCTAAACTTAACTCTAACCCTGACCCTAACTTGCAACCTGAACCAGCCCACCTCCTAACTGGAACCATACTGGTCCTAACCCTCACCCTGATCACTAAACATAAGCCTAACTCAAAAACTGACCCCTAACCTCAAGATAACATTAACCCCAACCCCATCCATAAACCTAAACCCAGTACTAACCAAAACACATTACGCTAAGCCTAAATCCTAACCCAAACACTAAACCTAACCGCTAAACCCAACCCTAAAGATCACCTTCCACTAGAAGGAACCCTATCCTCTAACCCTAATCATGAACCTAAGCTCAGTACTACCCCAAACACATCACTGTAACCCTAAATGTTAACCCAAACAGTAAACCTAACCACAGAACCCAGTCCTAAACCTGACCCTAATTCCAATCTTAACATTAAGGATCACCTTCTGCTACTAGGAACCCTAAGCCTAGCCCCAAATATGAATTTAAACCCAAGACTAACCCAAACACATTATGCTAACCCTAAATTCTGGCCCAAACAATAAACCTAACCACTAAACCCAACCCCAAACCAGCCCTAATCCCAATCCTAATCCTAAAAATCACCTTCTACTACTAGGAACTCTAACCCCAACCCCAGCTGTGAATTTAAACCCAAGACTAACCCAAGCACATTACGCTATAAACTCTGACCCGAACACGAAAAACTAACCACTAAACCTGTCCCTAATCCCACTCCTAATCCTAAGGATCACCTTCTGCTAGATTAAACCCCAACACCAACCCAAATGCAACACTGACCCTCAAGGCTAACCCCAACACTAAACCCAGCCCCAAAACCAGCCCTAACCTTGTTAGCAAGTGCCAGGAAGTAAACGAGCAAGAGAATAAGAGAGAGAGTAATGGCTCCCGGACCCCCTCCTCGCCTGTGTCCTGAGCATGATGTACTATGGAATGAAATACTCCCTTGGTCAGTTTGGGTCAGCTGTCTGAACTGTGTGGCCCGTAGCGAGACAGCAAGAGCTGGGAATGCAGCTGCAGGGTCAGAAGTGGAGAAAGCCCTTGAATCTGGTGCAGGCATTGCCCAGCGCCAGCTGAGACCTTATCAGACTTTTCTCAGGGTAAATCCAGGAACACTGCTTCATAGCAGCCACAGTAAAGAGAGGTAACTCTTTCCTGACTAGACCCAGCACATAATCAAAGGAGTATTTCATTCCATAGCACATAATGCTCAGTACACAAGCTGGGTGGGCCATAGTTTGCTGGCTCATTTGCTAGCTTGTTCATTTAGGTTGCTTGTTCATGCGTTTGTTAAGGAGTTGGTGGGTTGGTTTTCTTGATTATGCTCTCACTTGTGGGGCTTAGTTGGACCCTGCTGTCATTGCTGTTGGGCTCGGGCTCTCGGGCTCTCTGGGTGTCATGCTCTCTGGCTCTGACTCTCGCTACTCAGGACCTGGCTGTGTCTTGGTTGGCAGGGAGTGAGCAACTGTATCATTTGTTTCTTCTTATTACTTATTAGTAGTAGTTTTGGTAATATTATTAGCAGCACTATAATAGCCATTTATATTCAGTTACGAAATATTTCTTAATTCATGAGCTTACTTGTCTTTAATCGGATACTCCTCCCCCACTGGAGGAGGGGGGGAGGTGAGTGAGCGATTGTGTGGTACTTAATTGCTAGCCGAGGTTAAACCACAATAGGGCTACAGTGAGGGTTAGGACCATAGGATGCGATTTAGGTTCAGAGTGAGGGTGAGAGTGAGGGTGGGGGTTTGGTTAGTTTTAGGGTGAGGATGATGAATGTGGGAGGAAACAGTGACTAAGGATGAGGAAAAGGAATTACTTTATGCCTTCTTTGACTCCGTCTTTAATAGTAGGTAATCACTGTGTTACAGATACCAGCCCCCTGTGATTGTAGACAGCGATGGGGAGCAGAATGAAGCTGACACAATCCAAGGGGAAGGGGCTAGCAACCTTCTGCACCACTTAAACATCCACAGGTCTATGGGACCAGATGGGATGCACTAAAGGGCACTGAAGGAGCTGGCAGAAGTGCTCACCAAGCAACTTGTCATCATCTATCAGCAGTCCAGGGAGGTCCCAGTTGCCTGGAAACTAGCAAATGTGATGTCCATATACAAGAAGGGCCAGAAGGAGCATCCAGGGAACTACAAGCCTGTCAGTCTGACCTCAGTGCCAAGGAAGGTTATGGAACAGATCACCTTGAGTGCCATCACATGGCACGTACAGAACAACCAGGCGATCAGGCCCCGTCAGCATGGGTTTATGAAAGGCAGGTCCTGCTTGAGGAAACTGATCTCCTTTTGACATGGTGGTTGTACAGTAGAAAATGGAATTTTGCACTAAGTAAGAAGAAAGAGCCAAATGACTTGCATAACAGGTAACATTTAGGGGTTGGTCCTCGATGGCTCACGCTTGGGCGTTGATGTCTTGCGCCTCAATGGCTCGGGAATGCGCCTCGATGGTCGGGATCTGGTTTAGGGCTCAGTCCTTGATGGCTCAGGCCTCGATGGCTCGGACTCTGGTTTAGGGCTCAGGCCTTGATGGCTCAGTCACGGCTCTCAAGTGCTCAGACTCGAGACGGGATGTCTCAGGCTCTGCTTTAGGGCTCGGGCGTTGATGGCTCGGCTTCTGGTTTAGAGCTCCGACCTCGATGGCTCGGGCCTCGATGGCTCGGGCTCTGATTTAGGTCTCGTGCCTCGATGGCTCAGGCCATGATGGCTCAGGCTTGCGTCTCGAGTGCACGGACTCAGGACTCGATGGCTCAGGCTCTGCTTTAGGTCTCGGGCGTTGATGGCTCGGCTTCTGTGTTAGGGCTCGGGCCTCGATGGCTCTAGGGTCGATGGCTCGGGTCCAGGATTAGGGCTCGGGTTTGCATCGCTCAGGTTAGTGCCTCGATGGGTCAGGCCTTGATGGCTTGGGCTCGGGTCTTGAGGGTTTGGACTCGGGACTCGATGGCTCGGGCTCTGGTGTAAAGCTCGGGCTTGGATGGCTCGGACTCAGGACTTGATGTCTCGGACCTCGATGGCTCAAGTTCCGGCCTCGATGGCTCACCCTCTGGTTTAGGGCTCGGGTTTCCATGGCTCAGGCTTGGGCGTTGATAGCTTGGGCTCTGGTTAAGGGCTCGGGCCTCGATGCCTCCAGCTCTGGATTAGGGCTCAGGCCTCGATGGCTCAAAAATAGATGGGTTGGGTTCGGGCCTTAATGGCTCAAGCTCTGGTTCAGTTCTCGGGCCACGATGGCTCGGGTTCTGTTGTAGGGCTTGGGCCTTTATGGCTCGGGCTCTGGTGTAAAGCTCGGACCTCGATGGCTCAGGCTCAGGACTCGATGTCTCGGGCATCGATGGCTCAGGCCTCAATGGCTCGAGTTCAGGATTAGGGCTCGTGTTTCCATGGCTCAGGCTTGGGCCTCAATGGCTCGGGCCTCGATGGCTCAAGATCTGCTTTAGGGCTTGGGTCTCGATGGCTCGGGCCTCGATGGCTCATGATATACTTTAGGGCTCGGGCCTCAATGGCTCAAGCCTCGAAGGATAAAGATCTTCTTTAGGGCTCGGGACTTGATGGCTCGGGTTTGGACCTTGATGGCTCTGGTTTGAGCCTCCATGGCTTGGCTCTGGTTTAGGGCTTGGGTTTCGATGACTTGAGCCTTGATGGCTCAGGCTCTGGTTTAGGGTTTGGGCCTCGATGGATCATGCTCTGCTTTAGGTCTCGGCCCTCAATGGCTGAGGCCTTGATGACTCGGGCTCGGGTGTCGAGGTCTCGGGCTCGGATGTCGAGGTCTCGGACTCGGGACTCAATGATTCAGGCTCTTCTTTAGGGCTTGGGCGTTGATGGCTTGGGCTCTGGTTTAGGGCTTGGGTTTCGATGACTTGAGCCTTGATGGCTCAGGCTCTGGTTTAGGGTTTGGGCCTCGATGGATCATGCTCTGCTTTAGGTCTTGTGCCTCGATGGCTCAGGCCTTGATGACTCGGGCTCGCGTCTCGAGGGCTCGGACTCGGGACGCGAAGGCTCAGGCTCTGCTTTAGGGCTCCGTCCTTGATGGCTCGGGCTCTGCTTTAGTGCTCGGGGCTCGATGGCTCAGGCCTTGATGGCTCGGGATTGGGTCACGAGACCTCACGCATGGGCCTCGATGGCTCAGGCTGTGGTTTAGGGCTCGGGTCTCAATGACTTGAGCCTTGATGGCTCAGGCTCTGGTGTAGGGCTCAGGACTCAATGGCTTGGGCTATCATGTAGGGCTCGGGCTTCGATGTCTTGGGATCGGGCCTCAATGGTTCAGGCTCTGGTTTAGGGCTCGGGCCTCGATGGCTCGGGTTCAGGATTAGGGCTCGGGTTTCCATGGCTCAGGCTCGGGCCTCGATGACTCGAGCCTCGATGACTCGAGCCTCGATGGCTCGGGCTCTGGTTTAGGGCTCAGGGCTCGATGGCTCAAGCCTCGATGGCTCAAGATCTGCTCTAGGGCTCGCACCTCGATGGCTCGGGCTCTGGATTAGGGCTCGGGTTTCCATGGCTCAGGCTCGGGCCTCGATGACTAGAGCCTCGATGTCTGGCGCTCTGGTTTAGGGCTTGGGTCTCGATGACTTGAGCCTTGATGGCTCAGGCTCTGGTTTAGGGCTCGGGCCTCGATGACTTGAGCCTTGATGGCTCAGGCTGTGGTTTAGGGCTCGGGTCTCAATGACTTGAGCCTTGATGGCTCAGGCTCTGGTGTAGGGCTCAGGACTCAATGGCTTGGGCTATCATGTAGGGCTCGGGCTTCGATGTCTTGGGATCGGGCCTCGATGGTTCAGGCTCTGGTTTAGGGCTCGGGCCTCGATGGCTCGGGTTCAGGATTAGGGCTCGGGTTTCCATGGCTCAGGCTCGGGACACGGAAGCTCAGACCTCAATGGCTCGGGCTCTGCTTTAGTGCTCGGGGCTCGATGGCTCAGGCCTTGATGGCTCGGGATTGGGTCACGAGACCTCATGCTCGGGCCTCGATGGCTCAGGCTGTGGTTTAGGGCTCGGGTCTCGATGACTTGAGCCTTGATGGCTCAGGCTCTGGTGTAGGGCTCAGGACTCAATGGCTTGGGCTATCATGTAGGGCTCGGGCTTTGATGTCTTGGGCTCGGGCTTTGATGTCTTGGGATCGGGCCTCGATGGTTCAGGCTCTGGTTTAGGGCTCGGGCCCCGATGGCTTGGGTTCAGGATTAGGGCTCGGGTTTCCATGGCTCAGGCTCGGGACTCGGAAGCTCAGACCTCAATGGCTCGGGCTCTGGTTTAGGGCTCGGGCCTTGAAGGGAACATGCCTTCAGGGCTCGTGCTCAGGCCTCATTGGCTTGTGTCTCGATGGCTCGGGCTCTGGTTTAGGGCTTGGGCCACGATGGCTCAAGCCTCAATGGCTCAAGATCTGCTCTAGGGCTCGTACCTCGATGGTTCAGGCTCTGGATTAGGCCCTGGGTCTCGAGGGCTCGCGCTCGGGTCTCAATCGCTCAGGCCTCCATGGGTCGGGCTCTGGTTTAGGGCTCAGGCCTTGAAGGGAACATGCCTTCAGGGCTCATGCTCAGGCCTCAATGGCTCGTGTCTCGATGGCTCAAGCCTCAATGGCTCGTGTCTCGATGGCTCAAGCCTGGGCCTCGATGGCTCAGGCTCTGCTTTAGGGCTCCAGCCTCGATGGCTTGGCCTCTGGTGTAGGGCTCGTGTCTCGATGGCTCGGGTTCGAGCCTCAATGGCTCGGGGTCTGGCTTAGGGCTCCGTCCTCGATGGATCGTGCTCTGCTTTAGGTCTCGTGCCTTGATGCCTCAGGCCTTGATGTCTCAGGCTCGGGTCTCGAGGGCTCGGACTTGGGATTCGGTGGCTCGGGCTCTGGATTAGGGCTCAGGGCTCGATGGCTCAGGCTCAGGACTCGATATCTCGGGCCTCGATGGCTCGGGCCTCAATGGCTCGGGTTCAGGATTAGGGCTCGTGTTTCCATGGCTCAGGCTTGGGCCTCAATGGCTCAGGCCTCAATGGCTCAAGATCTGCTTTAGGGCTTGGGTCTCGATGGCTCGGGCCTCGATGGCTCATGATCTACTTTAGGGCTCGGGCCTCAATGGCTCAAGCCTCGAAGGATAAAGATCTTCTTTAGGGCTCGGGACTTGATGGCTCGGGTTCGGACCTTGATGGCTCTGGTTCGAGCCTCCATGGCTTGGCTCTGGTTTAGGGCTCGGGCCTCGATGGATCGTGCTCTGCTTTAGTTCTCGGCCCTTAATGGCTGAGGCCTTGATGACTCGGGCTCGGGTGTCGAGGTCTCGGACTCGGGACTCAATGACTCAGGCTCTTCTTTAGGGCTTGGGCGTTGATGGCTCGGGCTCTGGATTAGGGCTCGGGTTTCCATGGCTCAGGCTCGGGCCTCGATGACTCGAGCCTTGATGGCTCGGGCTCTGGTTTAGGGCTTGGGCCACGATGGCTCAAGCCTCGATGGCTCAAGATCTGCTCTAGGGCTTGCACCTCGATGGTTCGGGCTCTGGATTAGGCCCTGGGTCTCGAGGGCTCGCGCTCGGGTCTCAATCGCTCAGGCCTCCATGGGTCGGGCTCTGGTTTAGGGCTCAGGCCTTGAAGGGAACATGCCTTCAGGGCTCATGCTCAGGCCTCAATGGCTCGTGTCTCGATGGCTCAAGCCTGGGCCTCGATGGCTCAGGCTCTGGTTTAGGGCTCCGGCCTCGATGGCTTGGCCTCTGGTGTAGGGCTCGTGTCTCAATGGCTCGGGTTCGAGCCTCAATGGCTCGGGGTCTGGCTTAGGGCTCCGTCCTCGATGGATCATGCTCTGCTTTAGGTCTCGTGCCTTGATGCCTCAGGCCTTGATGTCTCAGGCTCGGGTCTCGAGGGCTCGGACTTGGGATTCGATGGCTCGGGCTCTGGATTAGGGCTCAGGGCTCGATGGCTCAGGCTCAGGACTCGATATCTCGGGCCTCGATGGCTCGGGCCTCAATGGCTCGGGTTCAGGATTAGGGCTCGTGTTTCCATGGCTCAGGCTTGGGCCTCAATGGCTCGGGGCTCGATGGCTCAAGATCTGCTTTAGTGCTCGGGGCTCGATGGCTCGGGGCTCGATGGCTCAGGCCTTGATGGCTCAGGATTGGGTCACGAGACCTCACGCTCGGGCCTCGATGGCTCAGGCTGTGGTTTGGGGCTCGGGTCTCGATGACTTGAGCCTTGATGGCTCAGGCTCTGGTGTAGGGCTCAGGACTCAATGGCTTGGGCTATCATGTAGGGCTCGGGCTTCGATGTCTTGGGATCGGGCCTCGATGGTTCAGGCTCTGGTTTCGGGCTCGGGCCTCGATGGCTCGGGTTCTGTTGTAGGGCTTGGGCCTTTATGGCTCGGGCTCTGGTGTAAAGCTCGGACCTCGATGGCTCGGACTCAGGACTCGATGTCTCGGGCATCGATGGCTCAGGCCTTGATGACTCGGGCTCGCGTCTCGAGGGCTCGGACTCGGGACGCGAAGGCTCAGGCTCTGCTTTAGGGCTCGGTCCTTGACGGCTCGGGCTCTGCTTTAGTGCTCGGGGCTCGATGGCTCAGGCCTTGATGGCTCGGGATTGGGTCACGAGACCTCACGCGTGGGCCTCGATGGCTCAGGCTGTGGTTTAGGGCTCGGGTCTCGATGACTTGAGCCTTGATGGCTCAGGCTCTGGTGTAGGGCTCAGGACTCAATGGCTTGGGCTATCATGTAGGGCTCGGGCTTCGATGTCTTGGGATCGGGCCTCGATGGTTCAGGCTCTGGTTTAGGGCTCGGGCCTCGATGGCTCGGATTCAGTATTAGGGCTCGGGTTTCCATGGCTCAGGCTCGGGCCTCGATGACTCGAGCCTCGATGGCTCGGGCTCTGGTTTAGGGCTTGGGCCACGATGGCTCAAGCCTCGATGGCTCAAGATCTGCTCTAGGGCTCGCACCTCGATGGATCATGCTCTCCTTTAGGTCTCGTGCCTCGATGGCTCAGGCCTTGATGTCTCAGGCTCGGGTCTCGAGGGCTCGGACTTGGGATTCGATGGCTCGGGCTCTGGATTAGGGCTCAGGGCTCGATGGCTCAGGCTCAGGACTCGATATCTCGGGCCTCGACGGCTCGGGCCTCAATGGCTCGGGTTCAGGTTTAGGGCTCGTGTTTCCATGGCTCAGGCTTGGGCCTCAATGGCTCGGGCCTCAATGGCTCAAGATCTGCTTTAGGGCTTGGGTCTCGATGGCTCGGGCCTCGATGGCTCATGATATACTTTAGGGCTCAGGCCTCAATGGCTCAAGCCTCAAAGGATAAAGATCTTCTTTAGGGCTCGGGACTTGATGGCTGGTGCTCGGGACTTGATGGCTCGGGTTTGGACCTTGATGGCTCTGGTTCGAGCCTCCATGGCTTGGCTCTGGTTCGAGCCTCCATGGCTTGGCTCTCGTTTAGGGCTTGGGCTCGGATGGATCGTGCTCTGCTTTAGGTCTCAGCCCTCAATGGCTGAGGCCTTGATGACTCGGGCTCGGGTGTCGAGGTCTCGGACTCGGGACTCAATGACTCAGGCTCTTCTTTAGGGCTTGGGCGTTGATGGCTCGGGCTCTGGATTAGGGCTCGGGTTTCCATGGCTCAGGCTCGGGCCTCGATGACTCGAGCCTTGATGGCTCGGGCTCTGGTTTAGGGCTTGGGCCACGATGGCTCAAGCCTCGATGGCTCAAGATCTGCTCTAGGGCTTGCACCTCGATGGTTCGGGCTCTGGATTAGGCCCTGGGTCTCGAGGGCTCGCGCTCGGGTCTCAATCGCTCAGGCCTCCATGGGTCGGGCTCTGGTTTAGGGCTCAGGCCTTGAAGGGAACATGCCTTCAGGGCTCATGCTCAGGCCTCAATGGCTCGTGTCTCGATGGCTCAAGCCTGGGCCTCGATGGCTCAGGCTCTGGTTTAGGGCTCCGGCCTCGATGGCTTGGCCTCTGGTGTAGGTCTCGTATCTTGATGGCTCGGGCTCGAGCCTCAGTGGCTCGGGGTCTGGCTTAGGGCTCCGTCCTCGATGGATCGTGCTCTGCTTTAGGTCTCGTGCCTTGATGCCTCAGGCCTTGATGTCTCAGGCTCGGGTCTCGAGGGCTCGGACTTGGGATTCGATGGCTCGGGCTCTGGATTAGGGCTCAGGGCTCGATGGCTCAGGCTCAGGACTCGATATCTCGGGCCTCGATGGCTCGGGCCTCAATGGCTCGAGTTCAGGATTAGGGCTCGTGTTTCCATGGCTCAGGCTTGGGCCTCCATGGCTCGGGCCTCGATGGCTCAAGATCTGCTTTAGGGCTTGGGTCTCGATGGCTCGGGCCTCGATGGCTCATGATATACTTTAGGGCTCGGGCCTCAATGGCTCAAGCCTCGAAGGATAAAGATCTTCTTTAGGGCTTGAGATTTGATGGCTTGGGCTCGGGCCTCGATGGCTGGGGCTCCTAACTTGATGGCTCGGGTTCGGACCTTGATGGCTCTGGTTCGAGCCTCCATGGCTTGGCTCTGGTTTAGGGCTCGGGCCTCGATGGATCGTGCTCTGCTTTAGGTCTCGGCCCTCAATGGCTGAGGCCTTGATGACTCGGGCTCGGGTGTCGAGGTCTCGGACTCGGGACTCAATGACTCAGGCTCTTCTTTAGGGCTTGGGCATTGATGGCTCGGGCTCTGGATTAGGGCTCGGGTTTCCATGGCTCAGGCTCGGGCCTCGATGGCTCAAGATCTGCTTTAGGGCACAGGCCTTGATGGCTCAGGCTCTGTTTTAGGGCCTGGATCTCGAGGGCTCATGCTGGGGACTCAATGGCTCAGGCCTCGATGTCTCGGGCTCTGGTTTAGGGCTTGGGTCTCGGTGACTTGAGCCTTGATGGCTCAGGCTCTGCTTTAGTGCTCGGGCCTTGATGGGTCGGGCCTCGATGGTCAGGGTCTGGTGTAGGGCTCAGGCCTCCATGGCTCGGGCTATCATGCAGGGCTCGGGCTTCGATGGATTAGGCTCAAGCCGCGATGGCTTGGGCTCTGGTTTAGGGCTCAGGCCTCGATGTCTTGGGATTGGGCCTCGATGGTTCAGGCTCTGGTTTAGGGCTCGGTCCTCAATGGCTCAAGCCTCTATGGATAAAGATCTTCTTTAGCTCTCGGGCCTCGATGGCTTAGGCTCCGGTTTAGGGCTTGGACCTCGATGGCTAGGGATCTAGCCTTGATTGCACAGGCTCTGGTGTAAAGCTTGGGCCCCGACAACTCAGGCTCAGGCCTCAATGGCTCGGGCTCTGGTTTAGGGGTCGGTCCTCGATGGCTCGCGCTTGGGCGTTGATGTCTCAGACGTCGATGGATCGGGATCGGGCCTCGATGGCTCGGGCTCTGGTTTAGGGCTCGGGCCTCGATGGATCATGCTCTGCTTTAGGTCTCGTGCCTCGATGGCTCAGGCCTTGATGACTCGGGCTCGCGTCTCGAGGGCTCGGACTCGGGACGCGAAGGCTCAGGCTCTGCTTTAGGGCTCGGTCCTTGATGGCTCAGGCTCTGCTTTTGTGCTCGGGGCTCAATGGCTCCGGCCTTGATGGCTCGGGATTGGGTCACGAGACCTCACGCTCAGGCCTCGATGGCTCAGGCTGTGGTTTAGGGCTCGGGTCTCGAGACCTCATGCTCGGGCCTCGAGACCTCATGCTCGGGCCTCAATGGCTCAGGCCTCGATTGCTCGGGCTCTGGTTTAGCGCTCAGGCCTCAATGGCTCAAGCCTCGATGGATCAACGTGTGCTTTAGGGCTCGGGACTCGGTAGCTCAGACCTCGATGGCTCGGGCTCTGGTTTAGGGCTTGGTCCTTGATGGCTGTGGCTCGGACCTTGATGGCTCGTGATTAAGCCTTGATTGCTCATGCTCTGGTGTAAATCTTCGGCCTCGAAGACTCAGGCTCGCGCCTCAATGGCTCGGGCTCTGGTTTAGGGCTCAGGCCTTGAAGGGAACATGCCTTCAGGGCTCGTGCTCAGGCCTCATTGGCTCGTGTCTCGATGGCTCAGGCTCTGGTTTAGGGCTCGGGCCTCGATGGCTCGGGTTCACGATTAGGGCTCGGGTTTCCATGGCTCAGGCTCGGGCCTCGATGACTCGAGCCTCGATGGCTCGGGCTCCGGTTTAGGGCTTGGGCCACGATGGCTCAAGCCTCGATGGCTCAAGATCTGCTCTAGGGCTCGCACCTCGATGGTTTGGGCTCTGGATTAGGCCCTGGGTCTTGAGGGCTCGCGCTCGGGTCTCAATCGCTCAGGCCTCCATGGGTCAGGCTCTGGTTTAGGGCTCAGGCCTTGAAGGGAACATGCCTTCAGGGCTCGGGCTCAGGCCTCAATGGCTCGTGTCTCGATGGCTCAAGCCTGGGCCTCGATGGCTCAGGCTCTGGTTTAGGGCTCAGGCCTCGATGGCTTGGCCTCTGGTGTAGGGCTCATGTCTTGATGGCTCGGGGTCTGGCTTAGGGCTCCGCCCTCGATGGATCGTGCTCTGCTTTAGGTCTCGTGCCTTGATGCCTCAGGCCTTGATGTCTCAGGCTCGTGTCTCGATGGCTCAGACCTCGATGTCTTGGGCTATGGTGTAGGGCTCGGGCTTCGATGGATTAGCCTCAATCCTCTGTCATGGTTTAACTCCAGCTGGCAAAATACCACGAAGCCGCTCTCACAACTCCCCTTCCCCTCCTCCAGTGGAGGGGAAGAATCGGAGGAAAAAGAAGTAATGAAGCCCGTAAAATTGAAATAAGAACTGTTTATTAATTAAATCTAAATCAATATATACAGATACTACTAATAATAAATACTTAAAATAGTAGAAAATGAAACATATGATACAATATGATACAATTTCCCACCATCCATTGACCAATGCACACCCAGATGTTGAGGAATGAAAATCAGACCCAGAGAGCCTGAGAACCACAGCCCGAGAGCGATCTGCAGCCTGCGAGCTGCGGCCTGAAGGCCGGAGCCCAGGAGCTAACACAGCAGATTCCAAGCAAACCTTATCACTGATAACACAGCCAGAAAACTCAAAACAACCCACCAGCTCCCACACGAAGGAGCCAGCACAGGAGCTGGCAAAGCAGCTAACACAGGAGGGTTAGCAAGTGCCCGGAGAGACGAGCAAGGGAGTAAGGGAGAGAGAGAGAAGGGAAGAGTAATGGCTACCGGACCCTCTTCCCCACCCAAAGAGACCGGAACATGACGTACTATGGGATGAAATACTGCCTTGGTCAGTCTGGGTCTGCTACAGTATCCAAAACAGACAAAAGACCTTGAGTTCAGTACAGGCCATCCCCAGCACCAGCTGAGGCCTTATCAATGTTTTCACTTACTGTCCAGCAACAGAGTTCCCTGGCAACCAGAGTAAAGGGAGTTAACCCTTTCCTGACTGAACCCAGCACATTCTCCACCCCTTATTTCATACCATTTACATCATGCTTATTTCCATAAATTCCCATGAACCAGCTTCCCCTTTCCCATCCCATCCCACACAGATATCATTCCCTTAGGCTATGAACCATATTGGCAAAATTTCCATTAGTCCATGACTTTGGGTTCCATCAGGTGGTCACTCAGGACAGAAAAGGTGAGGTGTTGCGTGGGATTGTTGGGCGATGATGCCAGCTCAGGTCAGGTCACTACTGCCCTTCTGGCAAGGCTGGACCTCTGTAGATTCAGGTGATCTCTGCCAGAGTGATTCCTACAACACAGAGCTCAGAACAAGGGTTATTTGCAGCAGTTAGCGTCCATCATGCAATTTAGTTCATGGGTTAGTTTCAACCAGAATCAAATCTCCTTGAGGCACACATCGGACTTGCCCATCTTCTCTCATTATCCACCAAGTACATCCAGGTCCTTGAGCAAAAGCAACCCCACGGATGGGTTTGCCTTTGCCCGAGGCAGGAATAACCCAGACTGTTTTTCCCAGCATGTTCTTAACATGCACTACAGGGACCTTATCTCCTTCCACAGTGCGCAGAAGTTTTGATTGAGCTGGGCCAGCATGGTTGGCAGATCCTCTGGTGTTGACTAACCAGGTGGCCTTTGCCAAATGTGTATCCCAACTTTTGAAAGTTACACCCACCCATTGCCCTCAGGGTGGTCTGTGGGAATGATTGTATAAAAGCACACCATGGAACCAGAGGCCATGAAAAGCCAAAGATGAAAAGGATCTTGCAAGCAAAGCAAGTATCCTCGGACCGTGACTGCAAGCAGTCACTTGCTGTACTCGGCTGATCATGTACTCTGCTCTAGGTACATGCACCTGATTATAAAAGATAAACAAGTGAAACATAAGCACATACACAAATCCTGTTTTGTATCCTGCTTTGCCTGCAATATATCATGTAGTTGAAACAATGTAAATGTCATAGATCTATTAATGATTAACAGCTGCTGTATACTAAACTCAATAAATATGAAGGGGCTGGGGCTGGGGCTGGAAGGTACTCTTGATTCTTGAAATCTTGAGTCCACCGTCTCCCCTCATAGAAACTTCATCCCTCCTGTCCGTCTCTCCTTTCGGGTCTATGAACCATCGACAACAGCATTGTAGGAAAACATCGGAGGTGGAAAGCTGCTGTGTGGAGTCCCACCCGACAAGCTGCAGAGACTGCAGAAGGCCAAGGTGAATCGAGTCAGTTTGCAGAGGTAAAGGCCACCCAGCTGGCTCTGGACGTTGCTAAACGAGAGAAATGGCCAGTGCTTTACCTCTACACTGACTCCTGGATGGTGGCAAATGCTCTGTGGGGGTGGCTACAGCAATGGAAACAGAGCAACTGGCAGTGCCGAGGCAAACCCATCTGGGCTGCAGCATTATGGTGGGACATTGCGTCCCATCTAGACAACCTGGTCGTCAAAGTGCGTCACGTTGATGCTCACATACCCAAAAACCGAGCCACTGAAGAACACCAGCACAAGCAGCAGGTAGACCAGGCTGCTAAGATTGCAGTGGCTCAGGAGGATCTGGACTGGCAACATAAAGGTGAGCTGTTCATGGCTAGGTGGGCCCATGACACCTCGGGCCACCAAGGGAGAGATGCCACGTACAGATGGGCTCGTGACCGAGGGGTGGATTTGACCATGGACGCTATAGCGCAGGTCATTCATGAATGTGAGACGTGCTGCCATCACACAAGGCAAGAGGGTAAAACCTCTTTGGTATGGGGGGCGATGGCTGAAATACAAGTATGGGCAGGCCTGGCAGGTTGACTACATCACCCTCCCCAAAACCCGCCAAGGCAAGTGCCATGTCCTCACAATGGTGGAGGCAACCACGGGGTGGCTAGAAGCATATCCTGTGCCCCATGCCACTGCCCAAAATACTATCCTGGGCCTTGAAAGGCAAGTCCTGTGGCGACACGGCACCCCGGAAAGAATTGTGTCAGATAATGGGACTCATTTCCGAAACAGCCTCGTAGATGCTTGGGCTGAGGAACATGGAATTGAGTGGGTGCACCACATTCCCTATCATGCACCTGCCTCAGGGAAGGTCGAGTGGTGCAATGGGCTGCTAAAGACCACCCTGAGAGCAATGGGGGGTGGAACACTCAGGAATTGGGATGCCAACTTGGCAAAGGCCACGTGGTTAGTTAATACCAGGGGATCCGTCAATCGAGCTGACCCTGCACACTCAAACCCTCTACGGACGGTAGAAGGAGATAAGGTCCCTGTAGTACATACTAGAAGCATGCTGGGAAAAACGGTTTGGGTTACTCCCACCTTGGGCAAAGGCAAACCCATCCGTGGGGTTGCTTTTGCTGAAGGACCTCGTTGCACTTGGTGGGTAATGAGAGAAGATGGGGAAGTCTGATATGTGCCTCATGGGGATTTGATTCTGGGAGAAAACAGCCCATAATTACAGTGCATGAGGGACATGAATCGCTGCCACTAACCCCTGTTCTCTGAGCTTCATGTTACAGGCACCCGCTCTGGCAGAAAACCACCCCACCCTACAGAGGTCCAGCCTAGCCAGGAGCACAGCAGTGACCTGGCCTGAGCTGGCTTTGGCACCCAACGAGCCCACACAACCCTTCCACCTTTGCCTGTCCTGAGTGACCCCACACCTGATGGAATCTGAAGTCATGGACTAATGGACAGTTTGCCAAGATGGTCCATAGACTGAGGGAATGATACCCGTGTGGGATGGGATGGGAAAGGGGAAGCGGGCTGATGGGAGTTTATGGAATAGTGTGGGAGGTGAGCTTGATGTAAATGTTGTGAACCAAAAGGGGTGGTTTAGTGTCTTAGCTTTGCACCAGTTAGTCTATATTTTTGCACCAGTTTGTTTATATTTTGCTTCACCCCATAACACATCAAGCTGGATAGGTGGTGCCAGCCCGGGGCCAGCGGCACTGCATGACCGGCAGGGAGGGGGTGGGGATATGGGTGGGAAGGCTTGTGGTTGGGCACGACCCTGGAAAGGGGAAGGGTCTGAGAGGGCTTCCAGCCAAGTGGGCTGGGGGTTTGTTTGTTGTGGGGACCTCGTGGCGAGTGGTGGGTGCTCCAGGCAGAGTCAGCGTCTTGCCAGGCAGATCGGTCTAGGAGTCGGGGTTTGAAAGGTTTTTTTCCTCCCTCTTACTCTCTCGGCCCCCGGGCAGTTTCGTGGGGTTTTGCTCCCTTCGGGTGGGTTTTCTTTTCCTTTTCCCTTCTCGGGGTGAGATCCCGTATCATTTGTTCTACCTTTTTCCTCCGTTCCTTAAATTACTCATTAGCACTAGCATTGTTAGTAACTCCCTAAGTTTCATTTATATAATTAAATAGTTCTTATCTCAACTCCTCCGGGCTTTTCCTCGGTTTGTTCCTCCGACCCTTCCTCACCGGGAGGGGGTGGGGGGGGCAGAGTGGTAGAGCGGCTGGTTGTGATAAAACCACAACAGTATGTCATGTTCAGGGCTTAGGAGAGGAGGGGGTCTGTGAGCCATTACTCTCTCGCTTACTCCCTTGCTCGTTTACTTCCTGGCACTTGCTAACACTCCCCCTGAATCCTGTGTTAGCTGCTTTGCTAACTCCTGTGCTGGCTTGCTCGTGAGGGAGTTGGTGGGTTTGTTTAGTTTTCCCAGCCATGCTCTCGCTGATAGGGTTCATTCTGAATCTGCTGCGATAGCTCTCGGGCCGCGGCCCTTGGGCTGTGATCGCTTTTGGGCTGCAGCTCTTGGGCTCTCTGGCTCTGACTCTCACTTCTCAGCATCTGGTTGTGCATTGGTCTGTGAGCGGTGAGAAATTGTATCATATTGTATCATATGTTTTATTTTCTATTATTTTAATTATTTATTATTAGTAGTATTTTTATATATTGATTTAGATTTAATTAGTAAATAGTTCTTATCACAATTTTACAAGCTTCGTTATTTCTTTTTCCTCCGATTCTTCCCCTCCACTGGAGGAGAGGAGGGGGTATCTGTGAGAGCAGCTTCATGGTATTTTGCTAGCTGGAGTTAAACCACGACAGATATTTTTCTCTTTGGAACATAGGAGGCTATAAAAGCACAAAGATGCAGTGGTTCTTCTTTGAGCTTGCAATTACAGGACAGGTACTGCTAGGCACATTCTATACTTGGCTGTCACAACATCCTCTGCTGAGAGCCAAGGACAAGATAAACACCAGGGGGAAAAAAAAAAAACAACCCCAAACAGTAAGAGTAACAATGCGCTTATTCAGAATTGCTTCTTACAACTAGATTTAATAATTCTAAATACCCCCAAAAGGAAGCTGTAGGCACCTCTCACCTGCTTCCGCAAACTACAGGGACAAGCGACTTTTCCGCAAAGCCAGAGCAAAATGTGCATTTTTAAAATTTACTTCTGTTATTTGAAACAAGAGCAAAACCAAGATTATTTTCTAATTAATCTGATCCTGGTAATGCTTCTACCATGCCACTAATTTCACCAATTGTTTCACCAGACTGCACTGAAATACTAATAGTGTGACAAGCATTCTATAATGATGTTGCACAGGCTTTGTTCAGTAGAGAGCACTGGAGCTAAAGACTTTATTCTGTACTTTCATTGCTTGTAGAAATGCAGGAAATGGTTTATGTAAATTCTGCTGAATGGTCTAAGACTTCATGGTTTTTTGTTGTTGTTTTTTGTTTGTTTGTTTTTAAAGTGCCAAATTAAAACCAAACAAATGCAAGACTTAGTTAACTAATAGTGGGACTACAAAGCACTGACACATACAAATTGGAAACAAGCCATAAGTACAGACTGGCATTAATGGAGAACTTTGACCTTTGGGCAGTACAAGCTTCCAGTAACACTGCGCAAATTATCTCTTTAGTCTAATAGTCTTTCTTCTGCTCATTTCTATATCCCAGGTAAATTAAATCTATTAAATAATGACTGATACTACACCACTAGCATAAACACCTAGACACTTGTATGGACACAATATACAGAAAGCAAAACATGCAGCCTAGTCCCTGAATTCAGACAGAAACTCTCAGAAAAAAGAAAAGAGACCGAACCTGAGCTATGAAATGCAGCACAAGTCATCCCCTGCAGACATTTGAGGTGAGAACAGATTTTTACAATACCTTTACAGAAGTTCAAATCCACAAATCTAAATTCTACTTACTGCAAGTTGTTTGGGAAGACTTTCAGCAATACGACTGAGTAACATCTTTGAAGGCTTCTCAGCACATAACAAAACAAGATTGATGTTTCTGTCTCCATGGAGTAGCAAACCTTTGGCCAAAACGCCTACCCGTAAAACTCCTCTCAAAGCTCTGTGAATTATAGTTAAGAGTTGCATTTAAAATAATATAAAACCCCATAGATTGAAGATAGAAAAGTGAAATAAAATAGTATTCCATATACTCTTAAGGCCGTATCATAACCCAAAGAGAACAGAATCCCTGGAAGCACTGATAACGGTGCAAGGAAAAAACCATAAAATTACCTCAGAAACAAGCAATGAAATTATTAAAAAAATAATAATACAAAAAATACCTGTCTTTACTGCCTTTTTTGTCATCTCCCTCTTTGCTCTTGCTTTTTTCATGGTCAGTCATATTGTCAGAAACAAGTTTCAAAGCACGCTCAGTAATAGAAACAATTTTTTGCACTGCTTGAAGTTCCTCCTCTGTTGGATAGATAGCTGCATGTTTGGTCATCACATGGCGGTCATCAGAGGAATCAGGGCGGTGTAGAGGCTAAACAGACAACAAAAGCACATTTCTGGTATTTGGGTACACTTCCAAGTTCACCCATGAGACTGAAAACCAAACATGTGGCTAAACAAGAAAATATTCAAACCTCAAATCATTGAAATATAACAAAACATGAACTGAAGGGTCCTTAGTGACTTACACATAGGAAGGGACCTCAGGAGGTCTTCTAGTCCAACCTCCTGTGCAAACCATGGTCAGCTATAAGACCATATCATGTTGCTCAGGGCTTTATCCAGTCGGTTCTTGTAAACCACCAGAGAGACTGAACCTCTTTGTCTCAGCTTAAACCGGTTGTCTCTCACCCCCTCACAACTGTAAAGAGCCTGGCTCCATTGTTTTTATAATGCACAGGTATTAGAAGGCTATTACATCCCAGAAGAAACACTCTCTTCTCCAGGCTGAACAAGCCCAGATCCCTCAAGTCTCTCCTCACAGGGCACGCACTCCAGACATCCTGAATGTCCTGGTAGCCCCACACTAAACCTGCTGCGGTTTATCAGTGTCTTGCTTGTACTGGAAAGCACAAAACTGAATGCAGTATTGCAGTTTGGGTCTAATGAAAGCTGATCGCTTCCCTTTATCTACTGATTGTGCTCCTGTTAATAATACCCAGGATGCTGTTGGCTTTCCTTGCTGCCAGGGCACGCTGCTGGCTCATGTTCGGCTTGCTATCTACCAAGAACCCCAAGTCCCTTTCAGCAGGGCTGCTACCCAGCCTGTCGCTACACAGCGCCTAAGTGCAAGGGGTCATACATACCCAAGTGGATGGGTCCATACCCAAGTGGTCAGGCACTGGAACAGGCTGCCCAGGGAAGTTGTGGAGTCACTATCCCAGGAGGTGTTCAAGGAGCATGTAGGCATAGGGCTTGAGGACATGGTCTAGTGGGTACGGTAGTGTTGGGTTGGTGGTTGGACTAGATCATCTTAGAGGTCTTTCCAACCTTAGTGATTCTGTGAAATGCAGCATTAGGCATTTGTCCTTGCAGAATTCTATAAAGTTCCTACTGGTCCATTCCTCCAGTTTGCCCAGGTCCCTCTGGATGGCAGCCCTGTCCTCAAAGGTATTGACTGTTCTCCCCACTCCGAACTGATTCAGTTTCATGTCATCTGCAAACGTGATGTGTGCACTCACTCCATTACCTTTCAGATCACTGATAAAAGTGCTAATGAGACAAATCCCAGGATAAACCCATGTGCTACTGCACTTGTTACTGACCTCCAGGTAGAGTACGACCCACCACTAACCATTATCCTCTGGGACTGACAATCCAACCACTTTTTATTTATACATTTGTCTGCAATTAGATAAAGTATAATGCAATTAAATAAAATATAAAGTAGTACACAAATCCAGAGTGACTTGTATTTCAGAAGAAACAATATTTGTCTTCAAGGCATCCTTTCGTCATATAAGTGGACTTATTTTGGAAGACAGGACCATTTACACAGTTTCATTAGTATATCATTTTTTTCTTCACTTTTCCAAATCCTTTATTAAGAAACACTGGAGACAACTGAAGTAGCACGAGTAATTTATAGTTCTTAACTGTGCCTCCTGGTAAGGATGATTTACTTTTTTCTTCCCTCCCCAAGTTAAGAAACTCACAGCTGGTCCTTGGGGCTGAGTAGGAATTCCTGGTCTAACTCCCAGCAGGCCTAGAGGTCCTGGAGGACCATGAGGATATCCTCCATCTGTTATTCTGCGGCAATCATCCCAGTGATACTGCTCTTCCTCCAGTCTCCTCCAGTACATGTCCTCTTCATATCGCCTGAAGTGCATCAAAATGCTCTCTTTATATAGCAGTTAATGCTTCCAACCATTCAAAATAAATTCATGGATGTCCTCACTAACTCGTTTCTAGTAGTCATGAGCAAATACCAGTGAACTCCAGAAGGCAACTGGAATGGTTATTTTGAAATCAGGCCTGAATTTCTAGCAAGTAATTCTAGTAAGTCTACGTTCCTCAGAGGCATTGAACAATGACAAACAAAACCAGATATAAAAACCCCAGATGTATAATCACAACTTAATTTAAAACAAGCTAGTAGAGAGTTCCCAAAAACAGTATTCAAAATAAGTAACTGCAGCAGCAGTTAGATTTAGATAATCTGACTTCAGCTTTGTCTCATTCACTGATAAAACCAAATGTGTTACCTCATTTCCATCCTCCAGCATTCTTCCTCTTCTCGCCTTCTCCAGTATTCTTCTTTCTGCATCTGTTTCCTCATCTTCTCTTCTTGAATTTTTCTAGCTCGAATACTGGGCTTCACTTCTACTTGTAAGTCTGGGTTTACTTTTTTCTAGTTCAGAAAAATAATGAATGAAATGTCGGTTTGCTTCTTGTCATCTCAAGGTTATGGAGTTCTTCTGACATGTTTAACGCACGCTACTGGTCTCTGACAAAATCAAGGGGAGTAAAATGCTGTCTTAGAACTAACTGCACTGAATAAAGAGTTGAACAAGAAAAATCCATGTCCAGGATTTTAAAGGAAAGAAATAGAAATGAATTACAAACAGCATGAATGCCCTCCTCAACTATATGAGAACAAAGCAATTTAAGACTAAAATGTTACATGAAATACTAGGTAATTTGCTGTTCATTCTGTTGGAGGATGACTACTCTATAGCCTGAAAAAAACCCGTCATCTTAATTACAATGTGCTTCCTGATGCCCGGTTCCTGAAGGGTCCCTTATACAGGGATATACTGAATATATTTTTCTGGCATTTTTTTCTCTTCTTTCATCCCTTTCATGATTATCACAGAATCACAGAATGCTTAGGGTTGGAAGGGACCTTAAAGATCATCTAATTCCAAACCCCCTGCCATGGGCAGGGACTCCTTCCACTAGGCCACATTGCTCCAAGCCTCATCCAGCATGGCCTTGGACACTTCCAGGGATGGGGCACCCACAGCTTCTCTGGGCAACCTGTCCCGGCGCCTCCCCACCCTCTCCGGGAAGAACTTCTTCCTGATGTCCAATCTCAATCTCCCTGCTTTCAGTTTAAACCCATTACCCCTTGTCCTGTCACTACAGGTCCTTGTAAAAAGGCCCCTCCAGCTTCCTTGTAGGCCCCCTTCAGGTACTGGAAGGTGCTATTAAGGTCTCCCTGGAGCCTTCTCTTCTCCAGGCTGAACAAGCCCAACTCTCTCAGCCTGTCCCCATAGCAGAGGTGCTCCAGCCCTCTGATCATCTTTGTGGCCTCCTCTGGACTTGCTCCAACTGGTCTATATCCTTATGCTGAGGGCTCCACAGCTGGACACAGCACTCCAGGTGGTGGGGTCTTATAAGAGCAGAGTAGAGGGGGAGAATCCCCTCCCTCAACCTGCTGGCCACACTTCTCCTGATACAGCCCAGAATACGATTGGCTTTCTGGGCTGCCAACGCACACTGCCAGCTCATGTTCAGCTTCTCGTCCACCAGTACCCCCAAGTCCTTCTCCTCAGGGCTGCTCTCGATCCATTCTCTGCCCAGCCTGTACTTGTGCTTGGGATTGCCCCAACCCTGGTGCAGGACCTTGCACTTGGCCTTGTTGAACTTCATGAGGTTGGCACAGGCCCACTTCTCCAGCCTGTCAAGGTCCCTCTGGATGCCATCCCTTCCCTCCAGCGTGTTGACCGCACCACACAGCTTGCTGTCGTCAGCAAACTTGCTGAGGGTGCACTCGATGCCATCATCCATGTCACTGACAAAGATGTTAAACAGGACCGGTCCCAACACTGACCCCTGTGGAACATCACTCGTTACTGGTCTCCACTCAGACATCGAGCTGTTGGCCACCACTCTCTGAGTGCGACCATCCAGCCAGTTCCTTATCCACCGAGCGGTCCATCCGTCAAATACATGTCTCTCCAGTTTAGAGGCAAGGATGTTGTGTGGGATGATATCGAAGGCTTTGCACAAGACCAGGTAAATGACATCGGTTGCCTGTCCTTTATCCACCAAGGTCGTGACCCCATCGTAGAAGGCCACCATATTATTGAGGCATGATCTGCCCTTGGTGAAGCCATGTTGGCTGTCACCAATCACCTCCTGATTATGCAGGCCCACTGCATCTCCTCTGACCACAGTAGATTCTTCCAATACAATGTTATAATAATCAAAACACACACCATATGTCAATATAGGTGACTCTCCATTCATGACTAAAAAGTCTGCAACACTTCTATCTCAAATGTCTTCACAAATTCTTTATGTGGTTTATCCTGCTGAAAACATTGAGCACTACTATTTTACACTCTTTGAATTTCCTGGTAAACCACATCAAGCACCGACTGTTGCTTGCATAGGTCGTACAATCTTTCAATGTTGCAAAGGTCGCCTGAAAGCAATGTTCAAACTGTTTAAGAAAAACCCACACCAAAATGCAGTTTCACAGTTTGCATTACTACTTTAAAGACTATAATCCCTAAGAAATATCTCTCTCTTGCTTTTTTGATACTCTGTTTACTCACAGTACCAACTTTTTACTAGTATTTAAATGTAAGAATGTGTAGTCAGTCAGCTGATATTTGGTTGATTTTCAGATAAAAGCAGCAGCATTTCTACTAACCTTATATTGAAGTCTGTGCCGCCTCCCTTTCAAGTGCATCTCCTTGGCATTAGGATCATTAAAACTGCATTCACAAAGTTTACAGTGAAAGCGTATCACTTTTCCTTCATCATTTCTTACCTGGAAAATAAAGTTATAACACATTTGGCCTTTTTTTTGTTTTGTTTTAATAAAGCTGATGTAAAAATCAATCTAATTCAGTGACACTGGATGTCTACCCATCCCAAAACATGCTAAAAATTTCACAGAGTAACTGAAAGAAGGCAAAATAGAACTTTCAATTCTAGACCGATGCATGTATTTGGTAATGCACAAAGAACCAAGTTCTTCCATTCCAAAGAGTACACGGCTTTAAACTTAAGCCTGCACATAGAATCATAGAATCATGGAATGGTTTGGGTTGGAAGGGACCTTGGAAGGTCATCTAGTTCCAACCACCCTACCATGGGCAGGGACACCTTCCACTAGATCAGGTTTCTCAAAGCCTCATCCAACACCTGCACCTGGGTCAAGGCAATCCCAAATACAAGTACAGGCTGGGCGGAGAATGGATTGAGAGCAGCCGTGAGGAGGAGGACTTGGGGGTACTGGTAGACGAAAAGCTAAACATGAGCCGGCAGTGTGCACTGGCAGCCCAGAAAGCCAATCGTATCCTGGGCTGTCCAGGTCCAGCCTGTCAAGGTCCCTCTGGATGGCATCCCTTCCCTCCAGCGTGTTGACCGCACCACACAGCTTGGTGTCATCAGTTGACGGTGCCTGTCAACTCAACATATTGAGTTGAAGAATTACAAAGCTGTACATGATAAATAATTTACATCGGACTTCATCCACATATCTCCTGCCGTCTCCACGAAGAATGCCCCACTGAGCTCAAAAGAAACATGCACAATACAAAAATGTAAACATATGCACAAGCCTTTGCAGGTTCAATGCCTTGTCATTATTTTCTTCAAGGAGGACCCAGGGACTTATAGGCCAGTCAGCCTCACCTCAATCCCTGGAAGGTGATAGAGCAGCTAATCCCGGAAACCATTTCCAGGCACATTAAGGACAAGAAAATCATCATCAGCAGTCAGCATAGCTTCACCAAGGGGAAATCATGCTTGATCAACTTGATAAACTTCTACGATTAATTGTCCAGTCTGGTAGATGAGGGGAGAGCAGTTGATATTGTCTACCTGAACTTTATAAATGCCTTTGACACAGTCTCACCATAATATCCTCATAGAGAAGCTGTTGATGTATGGACTAGATAAGCATACAGTGAGGTGGATTGAAAACTGGCTGAATGGAAAGGCCCAGAGGGTGGTGATCAGTAGAACAAAACCTAGTTGGAGTCTAGTAACTAGCAGTGTACCCCAGGGGTCAATACTAGGTCCAGTCCTATCAAATAACTTCATTAATTTTCTGGATGATGAGGGAGCGCACCTTCAGCAAGTTTGTCGATGACACAAAACTGTGAGCAATGGCTGACGTGCCAGGGGGGTTGCGCTGCCATCGAGAGAGATCTCAATGGGATGGAGAAATGGGCCGACAGGAACCTTGGGAAGTTCAACAGGGGTAAGTGCAAAGTCCTGCACCCGAAGAGGAACAACCCCATGAAGCAATATATTTGCAGGGGGCCACCCAGCTGGAAAGCAGCTTGGCAGAAAAGGACCTGGAGGGTCCTGGTGAACAACAAGCTGAACTTGAGCCAACAATGTGCCCTTGGGACATATATCCAATCTATATCTACCCACTTTCAATTTAAGCCTGTTAGCCCTTGTCCTATCACTACAGGCCCTTGTAAAAAGTCCCCCCACCAGCTTCCTTGCAGGCCCCCTTCAGGTCCTGGAAGGAAGCTGATCCTTCTAATCTAACCCAGCACTGTGGAGGCCACACCTGCAGTCCCGTGTCCAGTTTTAGGCTCGGCAGTGCAAGAGACACATGAACATACTGGAGAGAGTCTAATGAAAGGCCACAAAAATAATGAAGGACTGGAGGAAGGACTCTCCTATGAGAAAAGGCTGAGAGAGTTGGGCTTGTTCAGCCTGGAGAAGAGAAGGCTCTGGGGAGACCTTATAGCACCTTCCAGTACCTGAAGGGGGGGAACTTTTTACAAGGGCCTGTAGTGACAGGACAAGGGGTAACAGGATTAAATGGAAAGCGGGGAGATTGAAATTGGATATCAGGAAGAAGTTCTTCCTGGAGAGGGTGGGGAGGCGCTGGGACAGGTTGCCCAGAGAAGCTGTGGATGCCCCATCCCTGGAAGCGTCCAAGGCCATGCTGGATGAGGCTTTGAGCAACCTGGTCTAGTGGAAGGTGTCCCGGCCCATGGCAGAGGGCTTGGAATTAGATGATCTTTAAGGTCCCTTCCAACCCAAACCATTCTGTGATTCTATGATGTTTCACAGAATCACTAAGGTTGGAAAAGACCTATAAGATCATCCAGTCCAACCATCAACCCAACACTACCATACCCACTAGACCATGTCCTCAAGCCCCATGTCTACATGCTCCTTGAACATCTCCTGGGATAGTGACTCCACAACTTCCCTGGGCAGCCTGTTCCAATGCCTGACCACTCTTTCAGTAAAGCAGTGTTTCCTAATATCTAATCTAAACTTCCCCTGACACGACTTGAGTCCATTTCCTCTTGTCCTATCACCAGTTACCCGGGAGAACAGATCAGCACTCGCCTCCCCACACCCTCCTTTCAGGGAGCTGTACAGAGCAATCAGGTCTCCCCTCAGCCTCCTCTTCTTCAGGCTAAACAACCCAAGCTCCCTCAGCCACTCCTCATCAGACTTGTTCTCTAGACCTTTCCCCAGCATTGTCACTCTTCTCTGGACATGCTCCAGCATCTATGTCCTTCTTGTTGTGAGGGGCCCAAAACTGAATACAGTACTCGAGGTGCGGCCTCACCAGTGCCAAGTACAGGGGCACAATCACTGCCCTGCTCCTGCTGACCACACTGTTCCTGATACAGGCCAGGATGCTGTTGGCCTTCTTGGCTACAATGCTGACTCATATTCAGCCACTGTCAACCAACACCCCCAGGTCATTTTCTGCCTGACAGCTTTCCAGCCACTCGTCCCCAAGCCTGTAGCGCTGTCGGGGGTTGTTGTGACCTAAATGCAGGACCCAACACTTGGCCTTGTTGAACCTCATCCAATTGACCTCAGTCCATCGATCCAGCCTGTCCAGGTCCCTCTGCAGGGCTCTCCTACCCTCGAGCAGATCAACACTTCCACCCAACTTAGTGTTGTCTGCAAACGGACTGAGGGAGCACTCAACCCCCTCATCCAGATCATTGATAAATATGTTAAACAAGACCGGCCCCAAGACTGAGCCCTGGGGGACACCACTTGTGACTGGCCACCAACCAGACTTCACTCTGTTTACCACAACCCTCTGTGTTCTGCCCTCCGGCCAGTTTTTAACCCAGTGAGGAGTCTATCTGTCTAAGCCATGAGCTGCCAGCTTCTTTAGGAGATGCTGTGGGAGACCGTGTCAAAGGCTTTACTACAGTCCAGGTAGACAACGCCCACAGCCTTCCCCCCATCCACCAGGCGGGTCACCCGCTCATAGGAGATCAGGTTGGTTTGTGTAAGTTAGAAAAAAATTTATTTTCCTTCTTGAATATTTGGGGTTTTGAAAAGAGGAAGAAAAATTATTTGTTAGTAATTAATGTGGAGTAGTAATGGCTAACAACTTTTTGAGAGCTTGCTCTCAGGGTGTGGACTAAATACAACTTAGCCAAATGTAAGTGTTTAGGTTGGGCTTTCCAGGCTAAATATCTACTTATAATTATATATTTTAATAAAAGCTATAATATAGTTTAACTGATTTTATAAGCTATATTATAGCTTAATTTGTTGTGTAGAATTGAGCAGAAACATCTTAATTCTTTGATGCCTTAGTGTTTTGGAATGGGGACTTGGAATTTTCAAATAGGAAAAAGATTTTTAAATGTTACACTGTTTCAAAATCACAGTTCTGAGTGTACACAGCAATATTAACCATTGATACCATGAACATAGCTGCAGGGTTAGTCTTATAGAATCACAGAAAGGTTTGGGTTGGAAGGAACCTTAAAGATCATGTAGCTCCAAACCCCCTGCCATGGGCAGGGACTCCTTCCACTAGACCAGGTTGCTCAAAGCCTCATCCAGCCTGGCCTTGAAGACAGCCAGGGATGGGGCACCCACAACTTCTCTGGGCAACCTGTCCCAGTGCTTCACCACCCTCTCCATGAAGAACTTCTTCCTGATATCCAATCTCCCCGCTTTCCATTTAAACCCATTACCCCTTGTCCTGTCACTACAGGCCCTTGTAAAAAGTCCCCTCCAGCTTCCTTGTAGCTCCCCTTCAGGTACTGGAAGGCTGCTATTAAGGTCTCCCTGTAGCCTTCTCTTCTCCAGGCTGAACAAGCACAATTCTCTCAGCCTTTCTTCATAGGAGAGGTGCTCCAGCCCTCTGATCAGCTTCGTGGCCTCCTTTGGACTCGTTCCAACTGGTCGATAACCTTCTCATGTTGGAGCCCCAGAGATGGATGCAGTACTCCAGGCAAGGTCTCATGAGATCCCCTATGTACCTATAGAAGCCCTTCTTGTTGGCCCTGAGATGTCCCTGGCCAGGTTTCATTCTGTCAGGGCTTTGGCTTTCCTAACCTGATCTCTGACCTCTCGGACAACTTCCCTGTAATCCTCCCAGGTTACCTGTCCCTGCTTCCACCCACTGTAGGCTGCTGGTTTTTTGCTTCACTTTGTCCAGGAGCTGCTTGTTCATCCACACAGGCCTCCGGGCACTTTTACTCAACTTCCTCTTCGTTGGGATGCATTGCTCCTGAGTTGGAGGTGAAGGTCCTTGAATACTTGCCAGCTTTCTTGGGCCCCTCTTCCCTCCAGGGCTTCATCCCATGGAACTCTCCCAATCAGTTCCCTGAAGAGGCCAACGTCTGCTCTCCTGAAGTCCAGGGTAGCGAGCTTGCTGCGCACCCTCCTCGCCTCCTTAAGGATCTCAAATGCCACCATTTCGTGGTCGCTGCAGGCAAGGCTGCCCTTGAGCATCACATTCCCCACCAGCCTCTCCCGGTTGGTGAGAACAAGGTCCAGCATGGCACCCCTCCTCGTTGGCTCCTCTATCACTTGGATAAGGAAGCTGTCATCGACGCATTCCAGGAACATCCTGGCTTGCTTGTGCCCTGCTGTGTCGTCCCTCCAACAGATATGTCCAGCTTGCAAATTATGAAAGCAAAACATGCACCTGTCTTGGGAAAAGGTCATTTTACTTGGTGAAAGGACTTTCATACATCAGACAGCAACATCGCCAAGGCTAATTTTTGCTGTGGCCTTTGTTCTAGGATGAATTATGCAAGCCTGTGAGTCAGTGTGACCCTTCACTCCCCAGAAAAACAGTTCAGCAGTTTAGGGCAGGTAGGGAGAGACAAACAACATTAGGTAAGGTGCTGGAAATGACCTCCTGCAGTTGACCGAAACATATATCTACAGAACCTGGAGCAGAATGACTGAGTGCAATGTGTAGACTGCGAAGGCTATGACTGGGATAGTGAAAACACAGTGAAATCAAAATCCAAGACAGAAGATGAGTATTGAAGAATGTCTGTTGTTCCTAGAAAACTGATATTCAAAGTGACCTCCAAATCTTTGTTTCAGCCTAAATTTTTCAGTGACTTTTAAGCTTCACATAGTTAGTAAAGTCATTTGGACTGCATATCTTTTAATATGAAGAGTGCTAGAATTCCTTGAACTCAAGATATTAGAATTTATTTTGGGGAAGAGTCAACCTACAAAGAAAACTCAGTAAGTTACCAGGTCAATGAGTTAGCTTCTCTGTCCGCTTGTAATTTGATTAAACGTTATCCCTTTCAACTTTTTTGGAGGTCCCTTGCAACATCAACCATTCTGTGATTGTTTAACCCTGAATAAATTTTCACTGAACTAGTTAAAAAAGTCATCCCAATTTTCATATCAATACCTCCTCCACATAGTCATGGCCCACTGGCTGGACATCACTTTGCAAGGCAGCAAGAGTCATAGGAGTCACCGATTCAACTTCTGTGTCTGTTTTTACTTCCTGTGTTCTTATCGTAGGAGCAGTTGTTGTTTTAACACTTTCAGCTGATTTGATCTCTTCCAGTTTACTTCCTGTTGTCTGAAGCTTGTTACCACCTACAAATCAAAGTTAAATCGTTAACTTTCATCAAATCGGAGTAGAATGACACGTGACTTTATTTGCAAGTATCAACGTTCCAGCCAAAGTATTATCAAACTTTTAAAATTAGTTCAACGTATTTTAAATACAAGTAAAGGGTTTTTTAAAAAAGTGTAATAAAAAGTTATTTAAACACTTAGTTTTGTTTATTTTAGCATGAAAAACTGCTTTCTATAGCTGCAATTTTCATCATTCGTTTTCATGCTTTTTCAAAAGAGAGAAGACTGAATGGGAACAACTCAGCAAACCTATTTTAATAAACTTTTTCTTTAAATCTTTTTCTTTTTTTGGACATCAGATTCCTTTGTTTTAACAAATGGATCCAAAAATCATCATCGAATGGTCTGGGTTGGAAGGGACCTTAAAGATCATCTAGTTCCAACCCCCCTGCCATGGGCAGGGACACCTTCCACTAGAGCAGGTTGCTCCGAGCCTCACCCAGCCTGGCCTTGAATAGTTTAGGTTTCAAAATAAAGACCGACTTCTGTACTTGCCAACAAAGTTTATTTTTGGTGTAGATATTTTCTTCGCTATATTAGCGGCTGAAGTTGTTTTGCTGTTGGACACAATGTTAAGTGGTGTGTTTGCCACGGGACTAAGAATTTTCACTGTGGAGGATGAAACAGAGGGATTCACGGTACTGCTGCTAGTTGTTATATTTGAAGCAGAGGCTGGAGGTTTGGAAGGAAATGTGGGTGTTGAGGAAGTAGCTTGGGTAACCACATTTGGTTCAGTTGAAGGAATGGGTTTGCCAAGTTTTGTGTGCAACTTTACTACCTATAAGTAAAAAAAAAAAAAAAAAAAAAAAAGAGAAATTCGTAATATAATCTCCCTAGGATAACCATAAAAAAAAAAAATCAACTTGCTATAGGTTATGGAAGCTTTAACAGAAACACCAATATTGCCCCAAAACCCCAACAATATAACTAAAAACATAGCTTCTTTACAAAAAAGTCATTTTAGTGGAAAAAAAAAAAAAAAAAAAAAAGGATAGACATGTATAAGTCACCTGTAACAAGGAAATTTTCTTCATAGCAGGGTGGAGTGAGAGCTGTGGCACCTAGTTGCCAGCTGGGGCTAAACCCCGTCGTGGTTTAATTCTGGCTAGCAAAATACCATGAAGCTGCTTTCACAAATTCCCCTCCTCTCCTCCAGTGGAGGGGAAGAATTGGAGGAAAAAGAAATAAGGAAGCTCGTAAAATTGAGATAAGAACTATTTACTAATTAAATCTAAATTAATATATAAAAATTAACAAATAATTAAAATAACAGAAAACATATGATACAATTACCATACAGTTGCTCAGCACCCACTAACTAGTGCACAACCAGGTGCTGAGAAGTGAGAGTCAGTCCCAGAGAGCCCGAGAGCTACAGCCCGAGGACAATCACAGCAGATTCAGAACGAACTCTATCAGCGAGAGCACAACCGGGAAAACTAAACAAACCCACCAACTCCCTCACAAATGAGCCAGCACAGGAGTTAGCAAAGCAGCTAACGCAGGATTCAGGGGGAGTGTTAGCAAGTGCCAGGAAGTAAACGAGCAAGGGAGTAAGCGAGAGAGTAATGGCTCACAGACCCCCTCCTCTCCTAAGCCCCAAACATGACATACTATGGAATGAAATACTCCCTTGGTCAGTTTGGGTCAGCTGTCTGAACTGTGTGTCCCCTACACTGCCTGTAGCGAGACAGCGAGAGCTGGGAATGCAGCTGCAGGGTCAGAAGCAGAGAAAGACCTTGAATTCAGTGCAGGCATTCCCCAGCGCCAGCTGAGACCTTATCAGTACTGCTCTCTGCATCCAGGAACACAGCTCCCTGGCAACCACAGCAAAGGTAATTAACTCTTTCCTGACTGAACCCAGCACAATATCCATCTGGCATTTTAAGTGGCACCAAGGCTTTTCTTTATCTCAAACACTGTCAAGATTCTTGTTCTCTAGTTTACTTAGTATATGAATTTCCTTTATGGGTAGTTTTTTCTTTTGCATGCTTGGTGACTGCTGTGAATGTTCATTAATGATTTGGAAACAGTATGCAAGTCCATGTCTATCTATCTATCTGTCTATCTATCTAACTCCATCCAGAGAGTTACCTAGGGCGACTCAGTTAACCCCACACATTACGACTGCCTCCGTTAAGAAAAGAAGGAGGGTCATCGTTGTAGGTGATTCCCTTCTGAGGGGAACAGAGGGCCCAATATACTGCCCAGACCCATCCCACAGGGAAGTCTGTTGCCTCCCTGGGGCCTGGGTTAGAGAGATCACCAGGAAATGACCTGGTCCGGTATAGCCCTCGGATTGTTGTGCGCTACTGGTCATGCAGGTGGGCAGTGATGAGGTTGCGGAGAAGAACCCAAAAGCTATCAAAAGGGACTTCAGGGCACTGGGGCGAATGGTTGCAGGATCGGGAGCACAGGTAGTGTTCTCCTCAATCCCTTTAGCAGCAGGGAAGAATACTGAGAGAAACAGGAAAGCACATCTGATCAACACGTGGTTCAGAGGCAGGTGCCACTGGTGGAATTTCGGTTTTTTGATCCTGGGGAGGTTTATACAGCACCGGGCCTACTGGCGGCAGACGGCATGCAGCTTTCGCCAGCACCAGCTAAGAACTTACCAGTACTTCTTTCAGCGTCCAGGAACATAGCTTCCTAGCAGCCACAGTAAAGTGAGGTAACTCTTTCCTGACTGAACCCAGCACAACACTTTTCATGGCAGCTGTTTTGCTGCCTGGTTGCTTTTTATTCTCCCTCCAAAAATGGCAGTAGATTGAACTATTGTGGTTCCCAATATTTGTAAATAAGAGTTATTTCATTCCGATTTGACAACCCTGTCTCATTTGATCACTGTACTTTAATAGTATTTATATTGAAAGACTTTCCAGATTGCCTAGCAAAACTGAAGATATTCCTTAGACAAAGGGGTTTTTTTTGTTAAAACAATAACAAAAACATGCACCCCACCAACCAACACACACACAAAAAAAAAAAACCAAACTGTGTACAGATAAACTTATTCAATTTTTGGAGTTTCATTTTTTTTAAGCATGTTCCCTATCAGAATAGAGACATATTAATGTCACATAATGCTACAAATCCAAGTTCAAGGAGCTCTTCAAAATTACTTCTTTCCAGTAGAATGCACAAGATTCTTCAGTATACCAAAGCGAGTTCTTGTAGATGTCATTTTTACACTGATAACAACCTAAATTAGCATTAGTTAGTGACTATTTATGAGGAAGAGAAAGCAACATCCCAATATAGAAAGATAACATATACCATACTCCATATACCTATGGAAGTACCTAACAGTGCCCTTGCGGCCAAGGCGGCCAATGGCATCCTGGGGTGCATTTAAGAAGAGCGTAGCCCTCACGTCAGGGGAAGTTATCCTGCCCCTCTACTCTGCGCTGGTGAGGCCTCACCTGGATTACTGTGTCCAGTTCTGGGCTCCTCAGCTCCAGGACAAGGAGCTACTGGAGAGGGTCCAGCGCAGGGCCACTGAGGTGACGAAGGGCCTGGAGCACCTTCCATATGAGGAAAGGCTGAGAGAGCTGGGGCTGTTTAGCTTGGAGAAGAGGAGGCTGAGGGGGGATCTTATCAATGCTGGTCAATATCTAAAGGGTGGGGTGTCAGGAGGATGGGGCCAGGCTCTTCTCAGTGGCGTCCAGTGACAGGACTGGGGGCAATGGCCATAAACTGGCAAACAGAAGGTTCAACCTGCACATGAGGAAACCCTTCTGCCCTGTGAGGGTGACAGAGCCCTGGGACAGGCTGCCCAGAGAGGGGGGAGTCTCCTTCCCTGGAGCCTTTCCAAAGCCGCCTGGACTTGTTCCTGTGTGATCTGCTCTGGGTGATCCTGCTCTGGCAGGGGGGTTGGACTAGATGATCTCTAGAGGTCCCTTCCAACCCCTACCACTCTGTGAATCTCTGTGAATTACTGGACACAAGCCAAAAATTTAATGGCTCAACTTATAATTTAGGTAGACTTGTCCAGTGTTCTTCATTATTTTTTCTCTTGTACTAAAAATAATAGAAAATTTAAACCAATTCTCCCAATATGAGTTTTATTTTAATAGGAATGACATTACTGATGCCACTTTGTACAGCGTTCTGAGACACAGAGCTATAAAAGCCGAATACCATGTCTGTTACTGACATTAATCTTTCCAGAGTTATGAGGAAAATCTGTAATCTCTAAATGCACATTCTACGCTGCCATTCCATTTACTATTGTATGACCAAATTTAAAACACAGGTCACAGGGGTTCACAGTGCTGTCCACAGCCTTTATTCCACAATGTCCACCCAACCGACAGTAGGAAAAGCATGCTTACCAAAACCGTTCCAAACATAGACTTTATAATGAATACTACTGGACACTGTTCCTTGGTCCTGTATGACAAATTTCTTTTCAAGAAATACCAAGAAGCAATGCATAATAGTCCTGTCCCTTGCCACTACTTCGGCTTACCACATTTCAAAGTGCACTGAAAGCATCATGGCACCCGAGAAATAGGAAGAACGGGAGGAGAAGTCTTGAAAAGAGTTAGGGGGCAAACAAACCATTTACAAGAGTTAGGGAGCAGCATCGATGAGGACACTTATCTTACTCTACACCTTCTTCCTACAATATTTGTACTTTCCCCAATACATCCTCTTCTCATTAGTGCCATGGCAATATTTTTTCCACCTTTCTCCCAACAAGGCCTTTCTAATAAGGAGCTTACAGATAAGGTTGAAACAAAGCAGCACTAAACATCTTTAAACAAAGTAATACAGAAACTATATAGTTTGAGTATTTTTCTCCTGTCTAACATGAGAAAAAAAAAAATACGGGGACAAAAATACAACTGACGTATAATAACAAGTTCTTACTTTCTGATGCTTGGCTCCGCGGATATGGGCAGCGTAAGCATCTGCTCCTGTGCAAGCCACATCACAAAGTTCACAGCACAATTGATTCTGAGTTCCACGAGCAGAAGTGCTGCTGTTATTGGCATTGTGGGAAGCTTTTAATGCTGCTTCTTTCTTTTTGTGTTTCTGGCCTTCTAAGTGTTCTTTATAAGTCTGTTTAAATAAACAATACACACACAATAAGCTGTCTTTATACTTCTTGTTCATCATTCACGTGAATACACATGATATAAACCTAACAATAAAACACATGCCTTGTATGAGAAATACTTCCTACACTGAACATTTCTTCCATATGACATGCTCCAAGGCATAAGCAGGCCAGTTCTAAGACAAAGACATTTTCTTCACCGCCAGGATTACACTTTTAGGTAATACAATATGGTCTTTTCTCCTCTACTTTCTCACTTCCTCAATCAAGTCCTGTTCAACTGATACTACCATCGAAAGAGTGCTAAGATCAGAAAACTGTCTCCGTTGCAGTTTCCTGCATTGCCCTCTATTATTCTTGATTTTGCATTTTCCTCAAACTGCCAGACCACAGTTATTAAATGTATGCAGAGAACTGAAACAAAAAACAAACAAACAAAAAAACCATTCAAAAGAACATAGGGCATAAATAAAGCTGCACCAAAAATGAAAAGCATAAGTGGCTATTTGTTCCTGTACCAACCCTGGCAGTCTATAGAGCAGACAGGGCAGGAAATAACAAATTCCCCTAAAGAGTAAGAAGTGTTTTGCCAAACACACACACAAACACTCTGCATGAATTGTTATCTACTTTTTATGCACTTGTACCCACTGCAAAACTAAACTGGGATGCTGGAATACAAGGAAGAATAAATTTCCAGGCTTATCATTGACAAAGTTTGGAAAAAATAAGTGCATTCTAACAAGCTTGCTATGCTAAAGCAAGTGAAATTCAAAGTTTAGAATACTTCTGGAGTCCAAAGCACAGCTGAAGCTTCTCTGTACAAGTTAAAGGGCTGCACCTTTTCGTCTTCTCATAGGATCGCTTTCTATAATAGCACACATTTTCATTTCATTATTCCTTTAGTAAAAATATAGAATCAGATCTTTCAGTATTAACAAGTAATCTTAAAGTGGCCTTTTTTTTTTTAGATGGAAAAATTATGACTAAAGACTATAGCAGAATATTACAAAAATACAGGTACCTGCGGTCCAGCACAGCTGATCTTACAAACGTCACAGTAGTGGATCTGGGGAGGTTTGGGAGGTTGCTTTGGTTTCAGTTGCTTATTTTGGAATGGTGGCTTTTTAGTAAAGGTGGTCCCTGTCCAAGCAGCTGTTGCAGCAGCAGCAACAGCTGCTGCTGCCGCCACCGCCTGTTTCTGTTGCTGCTGCTGGTGGTGATGGTGGTAATAGGACGATGCAGCTGAATACACCGCAGCTTCGTAGCCGGAATAAGAGGTACCTCAAAGATCAAAATTAAATAAACGTTACATCACTGCACATCATGTATCAATTACACAATAGGCTAATTCCAAGCACGTTGCTTAATAGAGTTGGGGAAAGGCAGGGCAGGATATAAACGATTTATTGAGAGCTCGTTAGGCAGCCTGAATTTTTCTTGATGTTTCACAATACGTAGCTTACCACTTGTATTGGGAATATATTTGATTTTAGGCAAATCTTTGCAGACATGCAGTTATTTTAGATATAAGAAGGCATCCCTACAGAATATGTGGAATTTCCTGGTATATCTAGTAAACCCGAGTACGACGTAACAAGAATTTTAGTAAGAGATTTATCAAAGGCCACTTGAACTAAGCAGTCTTCCAGAACCAAATTTCCTGTCCAAGTTCCAAAATGAAAAGGAGGACAGATATTATGTAAAGGAAGGGTGGAGAAGATAAACAGAATGGCTAGTGTGATTCCTACAATGAAGCTGGGGGGGACTTTTTACAAGGGCAGGGAGTGACAGGACAAGGGGTAACAGGTTTAAATGGAAAGTGGGAAGATTTAGATTGGACATCAGGAAGAAGTTCTTCCCGGAGAGGGTGGGGAGGCGCTGGGACAGGTTGCCCAGAGAAGCTGTGGATGCCCCATCCCTGGAAGTGTCCAAGGCCAGGCTGGATGAGGCTGGGAGCACCCTGGGCTAGTGGAGGGTGTCCCTGCCCATGGCAGGGGGGTTGGAACTAGATGATCTTTAAGGTCCCTTCCAACCCAAACCATTCTATGATTACATTCAATTTCATTGATTTGAATTGTTGTAGTCCAAAGAAGCTGCTTGCCGGCTAAAACCTCTGCAGCACACCCTGTCTACACACGCCTTGATTTCTAGTATTGACATTGAATGAATCAAGGAAACTGGGCTTTCATGCCGTTGAACCAGTTTTCCCCATAAACTTTCTACATTGACTGGGTCAACTATTTTAATCCTCTGTGCAGGCTCTGTTTCAAGGAAGTCTTAAAATCCCTTTTTAAACAGAAAACAAAAAATTCAAGGTAGCTAGAATATGGCAGTTGATGAGCATCTGGCCATAAAGTTAATATTTTTTAATCTTTAACTATTTTTTGGATTTCTAATGCATGAAGGAAAGTTTGTTTTGGTTTTTTTTAGCACCCATTCTCCTCCCAGTTTTGGGTCAAGACAATCCAAACTTCCAAGGTTTATACTGGACTCCTCCTCTCTGTCTATTTAACTGCTGTTTGGGAGCATGCTGCCATCAATTTCCCTAGGTTATATTTGTGTGGATGTGTTGACTTACTTTTTTTCTACCACCCATCTTTTCTCTCCAAACCTTACAGAAAGTCACAAAATTACATGCACGTAGCAATACCAACACTTTTTATATTCTCACGCGTAAGAAAATAGGTACAAACATCAAACCTCTTTTAAAGATCCATCCAAATATTTTGCCATTATTACAATTTAACTGGTTGACACTTCTCAGTGGACTATGATGTAATTGAAGACAAAACTGCAAAAATTCAGAGTATTTAAATCCTGTCCAGGAACAACCGCAAAGGTGCCAGGAACACAATATGCAAAGTTCTTACCAGAGTAAGTAACCGCTGTTGTACTGTACGTTGCACTTTGAGTATAGGATGGCACAACAGTAGCTGCGGCTCCTACTGGCTGCACAGTAGAAGATACCGGATATATAGAAAACGTAGTTGTTGCTGGACTTGGAGTTGCAGGTTTTATAGTTGTCACTTGCCGTGTTTGCTGTGCTTGGGTATACTGAGATGCCCCTTGGCTGTATCCTGCTTTTGGAGCTAATTAGGATAGAAAATAGAAGCGTACAAACATCGATTACATTGTAGTTGGTTGTTTTATTCCCCCCTTCCAATGGTTATGCATCGCCTACCACGTATCACAAAATTGTTAAATTGTGTCACAGCTCACATCAGTAAAGCCTCAGATTTCTTTATGTATTTTGAACCGCGCTGCCACATTTTTCAATAACTTTCTCGTTCAATACTAGAGTGCACTAAACCAAAGTACATCTAAACTTTCCTATTATTCCTAATTATAGTTTAAAAAAATAAGTAAATAGGATTTGTGCTTTGTAACATCCATGATAACAACAAAGATCTACACGCATCAAGTAACTTGATGCCTTTCTAACCAAGTTATCATCCGAACCCACCACTGACTTTTTGAACAGCAGCAAAAGAAGTTTGTTTAGAAGTACATTTTGAGAACGTTGAATAACAATCCAAACCTCAAAGATAGTTCCTTAGGGCAAGGTCAAAATAACATTAAAGTTCTATGGGCAGTAATTTTTTTCTACCCATTGACAGGGATGACATGTCAAAACGATATATAGAAAATAACCTCGATAATGTGAAATCTTCAAAGATATATTTTTAAGGTATTAAATTAGTACGCAGACTGTTTATAATGACAGTAGTTTGAATCACGGCACCCACCTGTCTGGTAGTATGATTCAGCTACCGAAGGTTGAGGCTGGGCAGCAGCAACCAGAGCAGTCGCTGTTGGTTGTTGATAGTATTGTTTGCCATCATAAGCTACGGCTGGGGCAGTAGAGCGAACATAAGAATATGAATCCTAAAAATGCAAAAAAATAAAACACCAGCCAATTTCTCCTGAAGTATATATCTGGAGTAATAAACATCATGAGCAGAGTCAAAACATTTTCTTCTCTTCTACTAAAGTAGTTTAAAAAAAAAAAAATTTACAGATACTCTAATGTGTATATTAGTATATACTGTAATAAATTTATGGTTACAGATACTCCAGGCCTGAAGACAAACCTGATGGGCTTTTTCAGGCTTAATATAGGAATTAACCTCAATGCTATTAAATCATTTTCCCTCCCAAATTATGGAAAAGCACCTATCCTCACTAGTTTTTCCATAATGACCATAAGATTACATTCCAGTAAAACATGAAGGAAAACACCCCCAAAGAGCTCCACAAACCACAATAAATTCACAAGTTTACAAACACGACCCTTTACTGGCTTTAAAAACCCCATCATCAACAATAGTTCACTTAGTTATATTTTTTAGCATACAAAAGTGATACACCAAAATATAAAGGCGGCTTTCAAAGTATCAACTATTCCATTGGGGAACTGTATCTAGTTTATAAGGGCAAGGCAAGTAGCCCATTTGAAAACTCCGGAATGCAGGACGGTTAGTAAGCTTAGAAGGGGAGGGCTTGGAAGACACTATACACATGTACATATAAGGGACCTGGACAGGTTGAAGAGGTGGGCCTCTGCCAACCTCATGGAGTTCAACCAGGCCAACTTGGGGGTACTGGTGGATGAGAAGCTGGACATTAGCTGGCAGTGTGCGTTGGCAGCCCAGAAAGCCAACAGTATCCTTAGAAGCGTGGCCAGCAGGTCGAGGGAGGGGATTCTCCCCCCCTACTCTGCTCTTGTAAGACCCCCCCTGGAATGCTGTGTCCAGCTGTGGAGCCCTCAGCATAAGAAGGACATGGACCTGTTGGAGCGAGTCCAAAGGAGGCCACGAAGATGATCAGAGGGCTGGAGCACCTCTCCTATGAAGAAAGGCTGAGAGAATTGGGCTTGTTCAGCCTGGAGAAGAGAAGGCTCCGGGGAGACCTTAGTGCACCCTTCCAGTATCTGAAGGGGGCCTACAAGAAAGCTGGGAGGGTGCTTTTTACAAGGGCCTGTAGTGACAGGACAAGGGGTAATGGGTTTAAACTGAAAGCAAGGAGATTTAGATTGGACATCAGGAAGAAGTTCTTCCCAGAGAGGGTGGGGAGGCGCCGGGACAGGTTGCCCAGAGAAGCTGTGGGTGCCCCATCCCTGGAAGTGTCCAAGGCCAGGCTGGATGAGGCTTGGAGCAACCTGGTCTAGTGGAGGCTGTCCCTGCCCATGGCAGGGGGGTTGGAACTAGATGATCTTTAAGGTCCCTTCCAACCCAAACCATTCTATGATCTTGCTCTATACGTGCCATCTGAGACTGCAGTCACTTCGCATTCTATCAGTTTTAGGTAGTAAGTAATTTGAGTTGCATTCAAACTGTGATTCATGGAAGAGAAAAACTGTAAATATCAGCCCATTCTCTTATCCAAATAGGCCGCCTCCTTTTAACATATCATTTAGAAATCACACAAGTAATTTGTTTTAAACACACCTGGTAATTCTGCGTAGTGACAGGAGGTGGCGGTGGTGGAGCTTCTTGTTGTCTTTGCGTATAGCCATAATCTGTAGCTGCGTGCGCTGTAGGATAGCCTCCATAAGCAGCAGCTGTTGCTGCAGCTGCAACAGCTACAGGCGCAGGCCTGGCAACCGCAACCGTAGCTGCAGGCGGAGCATAGGCTGCAGTAACGGTGTGTGCAGCGACTGGTGCCTGGTGCACAGTGTAGCTAGCAACTGTAGTTGGATGGGAATAGGCTACACCTGAAGCTGGTTGCTGGCTATATTGGAAAAAGACGGTAAGCAAATAAATAAATATACTAAGTGAATGTCTAAACATATCAAAATCCCAGATTTGATTCATAATAGTTTTCACAGTCGCTGATCACAATGTTGTTTTATCTGTTTGCATAGTTGTGTTATGTAAATCCTTACTTGCTGTCTGTATTCCCTGCAGAGCTGTTTATCACTTCTGGGCGATGAAACAGGATTATCATTTTGCTGTACTGTGTAACATTGTCTGATGATATAACATTACTGGTCAAGACACTACTCTGGTATTTGAATTTGATATTGCTGTCAACTCCATACCTTGGGCACCATCTCTCAGAAATTACTAATAATCAGAGTCTTCACCTTTTCTCCTCAGAGAACCAATCTATGGGGAAGCCAGGGGGAGATGCTTTCCCACCCTCTTTCACCTTCTCCTTCAGGCTAGTTACACCAGCTCTCAAGAACTTTGAACATCCTTGGGATGTTCAAGCCAGCATACTCCTATCGCTCTGTCTCCTGAATGTGTTTGTCCAGGGTTAAACAACTATTTAAAAAAAAAAAATCATCCAGAGATCTTCCCTGCGGCTGGATGGTCAAGGGTGGCTCAGCATGCGGGAGAGTACAGGCAAATACTTAGAGAACTTTTACACTTCCAATGGTCTGGAACTTCACTCCCAACGAACTACAGGATCCTGATGAAGTGATAGGATGCTTGAAAGAAAAATGCCGTGGTTATTCCAGACAGGCACAACTTAGCGCACTGTGCTGGGCCCTGGCTAGTATCTAACCAAACACTGCTCAGTATTATGCAGCGCTCTCAGAGAGAAGAGAGGGAAACCAATGTGATCGACACTGTGGCTGCTCCCAGCCCCCTCAACAGACACTGCAGCTACACCAGGCAACCAACCCCTACCGGTATCACTCGCCCCTAGACACAAGAAGAAATCCTGGAAGCAAAAGTCAGCTTGTTTAGTAAGGGAGGAGGAAAAAGCAGGGCCATCACAAGGAGAGGAGGAGGAAGAATTCATGAACAACACAGAACCCACCCGATCCCCGGCCCTGAGTGAGCTGTGAGATATGCAAAAAGATTTCAGCCATCATCCAGGTGAGCACATTGTCCCCTGGCTGCTCCGATGCTGGGATAACAGGGCCAGTGGCCTGGAATTAGAGGGTAGGGAAGCCAAGCAGCTGGGATCCCTTTCTAGGGAAGGGGACATCGACAAAGCAATTGGAAAAGGGGTCCTAATCCTCTCGTGGCGATTCCTGTCAGGCGCAAAGGAAAAGCATCCCTTCAAGAAAGATTTTATATGTTGCTCAGGCAAGTGGACCACCAAGGAGAGAGGTATCCAGTACCTGAGGGAACTAGCCATGCTGGAGGTTATCCAAAGACTCAGATGAAGTCCAGCGCACGTGACCCGTGTGGCGGAAGTTTGTAGGGAGTGCACCATTGTCGTATGCCAACTCATTGGCAGTAACGACCTAGAAAGATGGAGAGGCACCACCAGTGGATGAATTGGCTGGCCAACTCTGGGAATACAAAGAAAATCTCTCTTCCTTCCTCGTCTCAGTCGTGGAGGAACTGTCCCAGGAGGTCCAGCAACTGGAAGAGGATTGGCCCTACTCCCAACCTGTATGGACCGGTATTCCAGCTATCAGGAGTAAGTAAAAGTTCCTCTGCTCAAGAGAGAGGATATCGTGGGTACATACCACAGGGAACCCTATGGTTTTACCTGTGTCATGACTAAAAACCAGCACACTGCATGACCAGGGAGAGGATATGAGGAGGTAGGATGGAAAACCTACCTCAATTCTAGAGTCATGGGTATGAAAGTTGCAAGAAAAAACAATCACAAATGAGGGTTCTTCCAGGAAAATTGCTGCTCCAGTCTCCAGTGAGCAGTTCTCCAGACAGAGCGAAAGGGTTGATCTCACTCCTGATCCCATGGGAATGAATTCTAATCCATTTTTACAAGAAGTGAATGGAGAATCCTATGACCAGCACTAGAGGAGCCCTGCCTCCAGCCAGGTGGAGGAGAGGGACAACCATGTTTACTGGACTGTGTGGATTCGATGGCCTGGCACATCAGACCAACAGGAGTACAAGGCTCTAGTAGATGCCAGTGCATGAGGTTAAACTGGTATTTATTATGCCCGTACCTCAGGCACCTTTGCTCAGAATTTATTAGTAATCACATCCGATCTACGGGGAAGATAGAGGGGGATATTTTCTCCCACTCTTTCAACTCCCCTTTCTCCTTCAGGCTAATTACAACAGCATTTGAGAATTTTGAATATCCTTGGGATGCTCAAGCCAGCACACTCATACTGCTATGTCTCCTGAACGTGCCTCAGGTTTTGTTCAGGGTTACACAAAATCTTTTTAATAATACCACCCCGGAGGTCTGCCCCATGACTGGATAGCCATGGACGGCACAGTATATGGGGGGAAAAAAAAAAAAAAGGGCAGGTACCTAGAGAACTTCTCACCTCCAATGGTTTGGAACTCCACTCTGGAACAACTACAGAACCTTAACGAAGTAATAGAATACTGGAAAGGAAAATGCTGTGGCTATTCCAGAGAGGCACAACCTACTGCAGTGTGCTGGGCAGTGGCTAGTACCTACCAAACACTGCTTGGTACTAAGCAGTACGCTCAGAGGGAAGGGACAGAAAACAGACTGAGAAGCACTGCAGCTGAACCAGAGAATCAATCCATGCTGGTATCAGTTGTCCCTATACTGAAGAAGAAATCCACCCCAAAAAAATATCAGCTCGCTTAGTGAGAGATGACCATTAACCATGGTCATCACGAGAACAGGAGGAAGAGGCAGAACCAGAGATAATTAGAGTGAGCTGCATGATATGCAAAAATATTCTAGTGGAACATGTCCCTACTCATGTCAGTAGGGTTGGAACTAGATAATCGGGACGGTAGAGGGCAGGGGATGGTAGCAGTCCCAAGCACTCACCCCTGAGGGGATGGGAAGATCCCGCTCAGGGACACAGGACCCAGAGATGAAGAGGGGAGAGGTGACTCCAGACCCGGGCAAAGAGAGGGACAGGGCAGAGGAAGGGGTCGCGGCGGTTACCTATACTGGGCAGCAGCCCCGTTATGGGTGAAACCGAAGTAGTTGCCGGTGGCCATTTTAGCATCTTCTCCCAGCCGGCTGGGCACTGTGGCGACGATAACCAAGAGGCGGCAGCGGCGTTCGGAGCCATAACAGGAGGCCCGGCAGGAGGAAGGGGTGGGGAGGAAGAAAAAGGGGACACACAGACAAGAGACAGAAAGAGCGCGCGAGCGCCAGGTCAGACACGACGCCTCAGGACTCCCTGTTCCCCCGCGCACGAGCTACACCCCCTCCCCCTCCCCACCACGCGCACACACGCGCGCGCGCACAAACACCGAGCGCCATTACTTACCATAGGTAAACGAAACTACCGGGCATATAGGAATCATGAGTCCAAGCTGGCAGCGACAACAGCGGGTAAAGGCTGAACTCTCTCACCTTTACCTTCTTCTCCTTGCCGCTCGCTCACTTCCTTCCTTCCTACGCACACACGGCAATAACGGCGGAGTGCGCAGCCAGGCCGGAGCCATTGCGCACGCGCGAGATGCCTCAGGGGCCGCTAGGAATTGGAGTCCTGTCCCATAACTACGCCCCCGCCCACGGAAGAGCACACTTAGTGCTACGGTGCCGCCACCATGCTTAAGGCGCGAATCCTCGTGTGCGCATGCGTGGAGGGCGGGGGGTGGGAGGTGCAAAGGCTTTTGGGAGCTGTAGTCCCCCTCCCTGAGGCCCTAGCAAGAGGGAGAGATTCTCTTATCACCCGTATGCCCCTTTCCTTCCTCCATTATCCCATGTTCTACACCTATAGTCACAGCTCACCTGTACCCGTGGACAGGTCACCACCACCCTTGCCATGTACTGGTGTTTGTCCCCACACACGTACCGCACGTGTCAGTATTTACCAGCTTTCCCATACAAGCACACTGTCAGCTGAAGGCTGACTGTACTGTCATGGTTTAACTCCAGCTAGCAAAATACTACAAAGCCACTCTCACAGGTGGAGGGGAAGAATCGGAGGAAAAAGAAACAAGGAAGCTCGTAAAACTGAGATAAGAACAATTTACTAATTAAATCTAAATTAATATAGACAAATACTACTAACAATAAGCAATTAAAATTATAAGAAATAAAACATATGATACAATATGATACAATTATGATACAGTTGCTCACCACCCACTGACTAGTGCACATTCAGGTGCAGAGTCAGAGCCAGAGAGCCACAGTCTGAGGGCCAGAGCCCGAGAGCTGTTGCAGCAGATTCTGAGCGAACCCTATCAGCAATAGCACGACCGGGAAAACTAAACAAACCCACCAACTCCCTCACGAGCGAGCCAGCACAAGAGTTAACAAAGCAGCTACCGCAGGATTCAGGGGGAGTGTTAGCAAGTGCCAGGAAGTAAATGAGCAAAAGAGTAAGAGAGAGAGTAATGGCTCCCAGACCCCCTCCTCACCCAAGCCTGTGGTGGTACATTTCTTCCCCTCTTAACTCCTGGACAGCTTTATGGCCTTAGAGATTCCTGTCAACCCTTGGCCATTGTGCAGGGAGTTTGGTGGTGAAGCGCCCCTTATCGTATAAAAACACTCTTGCACTGCCAAGGTGGGGAATGGCCGTACTAGGGGTCAGTTGCCTGGTTACAGTGGGGGATGACAGTGAAATAATTCATCCTCTGCCACCCTTGAACCTTATCGCAGTCTGGGTAGATCGGTACCAGCTGTGAATTCCAATGACCACCTGCCCCAATTAAGGCCACGATGTAAAATTAGTTATGCCTAAAGTCAATTATCTCACAACCCTATAAACAGGGATGACCCCTTGAGCTCTCCTGAACCGCAGAGGGCTGTGCCCAGCATCTCCCTCTGAGTGGGACGCCTCTCAGAGTTCGCAAACTCTCAAGTTTGTGAAATCAGAGAACAGTCAACACAACCTGGGCTGAAAACCCTCCTTGAGGCTCAACTCTGTGCCAGTTGAGAGATGCACTGACATCCGACGTGAATATTTTCACCAAACTCAAGGGGGAATTTTAACAGGTGCCTTCATACGAATATATGTATATCTATCTCTATTTCTGTATCTGTCTGTGTGAGTGTGTGCATGCAGCTTTATGTTGATAACCTTGTTAAGTCTTTGATTAAGTTACTGAACTGATTTATTGAAAGTTAAGTCCTGCTGGGGAATGTATGATCTAATTGTGTGACATATCTGAATAGTGTTAAGGTACTTTGAATCATTGCTGCCCCACATTGTTGCTGTCCCCAAGTTTCACACCAAGCACAAAATCCACACACTGTGATCCTTTCCCCGATTCCTTAGGCATAAACCGTTGACCAGGTCTGGGACTAGGGGTGGATTCAGCCGCACCTAGACTTCTCTTTCAAGGAGTTTAGAAAGCAAGGGGGTCCACTCTGAACCTTGTGACCGAACAGGAGGAATTTCCTTGCCCCTTTTCCCTAGCCCATATCACAACAATCCCATCCTGCCTTGATTTCCCTGAATTTTTAATTCATGTACAAACTATTTTAACCCATTGCTAATTTGATTTTACCTTTATATGCTTTTCCATGTTGAATAAGTAGTAGAGCTAACGTTGCCATCGAATTCTAAGTCACGCTTCTCAAAAATTCATATTAAAAGTAATAGCTTTTCCCCTAATATTTGTGACACTGATCTTTTAAGTGGCCTAAACCACTCAGCATAGTCCCCGTTTCGTGACAAAGCCCCGAGTATGACGTACTATGGAATGAAATACTCCCTTGGTCAGGTTGGGTCAGCTGTCTGAACTGTGTGTCCCCTACATTGCCTGTAGCGAGACAGCGAGAGCTGGGTACACAGCTGCAGGATCAGAAGCAGAGAAAGACCTTGAATTCAGTGCAGGCATTCCCCAGCGCCAGCTAAGACCTTATCAGTACTGCTCTCTGCATCCAGGAACACAGCTCCCTAGCAGCCATGGTAAAGAGAGTGTCTTAGCCTACATTTTGCACCAGTTAGTCTATACTTTGCTTCACCTCATAATACCTCAAGCTGAATAGGTGGTGCCAGCCCAGTGCCCATGGCACTGCAAGATCGACAGGGAAGGGGTGGGGATGTGGACAGAAAGGGTGTAAATGTCCATTAGTCTATGACTTTGGGTTCCATCAGGTGGTCACTCAGGACAGAAAAGGTGAAGTGTTGCGTGGGATCGTTGGGTGCCGATGCCAGCTCAGGTCAGGTCACTACTGCCCTTCTGGCAAGGCTGGACCTCTGTAGATTCAGGTGATCTCTGCCACAGTGATTCCTACAACACAGAGCTCAGAACAAGGGTTATTTGCAGCAGTTAGCGTCCATCATGCAATTTAGTTCATGGGCTAGTTTCACCCAGAAACAAATCTCCTTGAGGCACACATCGGACTTGCCCATCTTCTCTCATTATCCACCAAGTACATCCAGGTCCTTGAGCAAAAGCAACCCCACGGATGGGTTTGCCTTTGCCCGAGGCAGGAATAACCCAGACTGTTTTTCCCAGCATATTCTTAACATGCACTACAGGGACCTTATCTCCTTCCACAGTGCGCAGAAGTTTTGATTGAGCTGGGCCAGCACGGTTGGCAGATCCTCTGGTGTTGACTAACCAGGTGGCCTTTGCCAAATGTGTATCCTAATTTTTGAAAGTCCCACCCCCCATTGCCCTCAGGGTGGTCTTTAACAGCCCATGGCACCGTTCAACCTTCCCAGAGGCAGGTGCATGGTAGGGGATGTGATACACCCACTCAATGCCGTGCTCTTTGGCCCAAGTGTCTACAAGGCTGTTTCGGAAATGAGTCCCATTGTCTGATTCAATCCTCTCTGGGGGGCCATGTCGCCACAGGACTTGCTTTTCAAGGCCCAGGATAGTATTCCGGGCAATGGCATGGGGCACAGGATGTTTCCAGACACCCCATGGTTGCTTCCACCATTGTGAGCACATGGCACTTGCCTTGGCGGGTTTTAGGCAGTGTGATGTAGTCAACCTGCCAGGCCTCCCCATATTTATATTTCAGCCATCGCCCCCCGTAGCAACGAGGCTTCACCCTCTTGGCTTGTTTGATGGCAGCACGTCTCACATTCATGAATGACCTGCGCTATAGCATCCATGGTCAAGTCCACCCCTCGGTCACGAGCCCACCTGTACGTGGCATCTCTCCCTTGGTGGCCCGAGGTGTCATGGGCCCACCTAGCCATAAACAGCTCACCTTTATGTTGCCAGGCAAGGTCTACCTGAGCCACTGCAATCTTAGCAGCTTGATCCACCTGCTGGTTGCATCGATGTTCTTCAGTAGTTCGACTTCTGGGTACGTGGGCATCGACGTGACGCACTTTGACGACCAGGTTGTCTAGACGGGAAGCAATGTCTTGCCATAATGCTGCAGCCCAGATGGGTTTGCCTCGGCGCTGCCAGTTGCTCTGTTTCCACTGCTGTAGCCACCCCCACAGAGCATTTGCCACCATCCAGGAGTCGGTGTAGAGAGAAACCACTGGCCATTTCTCTTGTTTAGCAACGTCCAGAGCCAGCTGGATGGCCTTTACCTCTGCAAACTGACTCGATTCACCTTGGCCTTCTGCAGTCTCTGCAACTTGTCGGGTGGGACTCCACACAGCAGCTTTCCACCTCCGATGTTTCCCTACAACACAACAAGACCCATCAGTAAACAGGGCATATTGCTTCTCATTGTCCGGCAACTGGTTGTACAAAGGGGCTTCCTCAGCCCGTGTCACCTCCTCCACTGGTGACATCCCAAAGTCTTTGCCCTCCGGGCAGTCCATGATCACTTCTAGGATTCCTGGGCAACTGGGGTTCCCTACACGGGATCGTTGGGTGATCAGGGCAGCCCACTTACTCCATGCTGCATTGGTGGCATGATGAGTGGAGGAGACTCTGCCTTTGAACATCCAGCCCTGCACTGGCAGTCGAGGTGCCAGGAGGAGCTGTGCTTCAGTTCCAACCCCTTCTGAGGCAGATCGGATTCCCTCATAAGCTGCCAGGCTCTCTTTTTCGGTTGGCGTGTAGTGGACCTCAGATCCTCTATATCCCCGGCTCCAAAACCCTAGGAGTCGACCTCAGGTCTCCCCTGGTTCTTTCTGCCAGAGACTCCAGGTAGGGCCATTCTCCCCAGCTGCAGTGTAGGGCACATTCTTTACCTCTGGCCCTGTCCGGACTGGTCCAAGGGCTACTGCATGCACGATCTCCTGCTTGATCTGTTCAAAGGCTTGGCGCTGCTCAGGGCCCCATTTGAAATCATTTTTCTTCTGGGTCACTTCATAGAGAGGGCTGACAATTTGACTGTAATTTGGGATATGCATCCGCCAGAAACCCACGACGCCTAGGAAAGCCTGAGTTTCCCTTTTGCTCGTTGATGGGGACATAGCTGTGGTTTTGTTGATCACGTCCATCGGGATCTGGCGACGTCCATCTTGCCATTTTACTCCTAGGAATTGAATCTCTTGTGCAGGACCCTTGACCTTACTTTGCTTGATGGCAAAACCAGCTTTCAGCAGAATTTGGATGATCTTCTTCCCCTTCTCAAAATCTTTGTCTGCTGTGTCGCCCCATACAATGATGTCATCAATGTATTGCAGATGCTCTGGCGCTGCACCCTGTTCCAGTGCGGTCTGGATCAGTCCATGGCAGATGGTAAGACTGTGCTTCCCCCTGTGCTGGGTTCAGTCAGGAAAGGGTTAACTCCCTTTACTCTGGTTGCCAGGGAACTGTGTTGCTGGACAGTAAGTGAAAACATTGATAAGGCCTCAGCTGGTGCTGGGGATGGCTTGTACTGAACTCAAGGTCTTTTGTCTGTTTTGGATACTGTAGCTGACCCAGACTGACCAAGGCAGTATTTCATCCCATAGTACGTCATGTTCCGGTCTCTTTGGGTGGGGAAGAGGGTCCGGTAGCCATTATTCTTCCCTTCTCTCTCTCTCCCTTACTCCCTTGCTCATCTCTCTGGGCAACTTGCCCACCCTCCTGCGTTAGCTGCTTTGCCAACTCCTGTGCTGGCTCCTTCGTGTGGGAGCTGCTGGGTTGTTTTGAGTTTTCTGGCCGTGTTATCAGTGATAAGGTTTGCTCGGAATCTGCTGCGTAGGCTCCTGGGCTCCGGCCTTCAGGCCGCGGCTCTCGGGCTGCAGATCGCTCTCGGGCTGTGTGTCTCGGGCTCTCAACGTCTGGGTGTGCATTGATCAGCGGATGGTGGGAAATTGTATCATATTGTATCATATTGTACTATATGTTTCATTTTCTACTATGTTAAGTATTTATTATTAGTAGTACCTGTATGTATTGATTTAGGTTTAATTAGTAAATAGTTCTTATCTCATTTTTACGAGCTTCCTTATTTCTTTTTCCTCCAATTCTTCCCCTCCACTGGAGGAGGGGAGGGGGATTTGTGAGAGCGGCTTCGTGGTATTTTGCTAGCCGGAGTTAAACCACGGCACCCCCCATGGGGCGGTCGATTCCAGGTGTATTGGATGCCCCTCCAAGCGGCCTGCACTCTGCTGCCAAAGGAATGGAGAAAAAGGCATTAGCAATGTCATTTGTGGCGTACCACTTGGCTGCCTTTGACTCCAGCTCGTACTGGAGTTCCAGCATGTCTGGCACAGCAGCACTCAGTGGTGGTGTGACTTCATTCAGGCCACGATAGTCCACTGTCAACCTCCATTCTCCATCAGACTGACGCACTGGCCAGATGGGGCTGTTAAAGGGTGAGCGGGTTTTGCTCATCACCCCTTGGCTCTCCAGCTGACGAATCAGCTTCTGGATGGGAAGCAAAGAGTCCCTGTTAGTTCAATACTGTCTGTTGCGGGTGCACTGTTGTAGTGCAAATTGGCACCTGTTGGTCTGCAACCTTTAGCAATCCCACAACAGAAGGGTCCTGTGAGAGACCAGGCATGACAGACAGCTTCTCAATTTCATCATTCTCTAAAGCAGCTATCCCAAAAGCCCACCGGTACCCTTTCAGGTCCTTAAAGTACCCTCTCTTAAGATAGTCTATGCCAAGGATGCATGGGGCATCTGGGCCAGTCACAATAGGGTGCTTTTGCCACTCCTCCCCAGTCAGGCTTATTTCAGCCTCCAACACAGTCAATTGTTGGGAACCCCCAGTCACACCAGAAATGCTGATGGGCTGTACCCCCCTATAGCTTGATGGCATGAGGGCACACTGTGCACCCGTGTCCACTAGAGCCTTATACTGCTGTGGCTCTGATGTGCCAGGCCATCGAATCCACACAGTCCAGTAAACACGGTTGTCCCTTTCCTCCACCTGGCTGGAGGCAGGGCCCCTCTAAAAGTTACCTGATTCACAGTCACTCATGTCTTGGAGGAATGGATTATTGCTCCGCTGCTGTTTGGCTACGGGAGCAACAGTTTTCTTGGAAGAGTCCTTACTTGTTTTTTCCCTTTCAGTTCACATACTCGTTTCTCTAAGTGCGAGGTAGGTTTTCCATCCCACTTCCTTATGTCCTCTCTGTGGTCACGTAGGTAAAACCACAGGGTACGGCGTGATGGATACCTTTTATATTCCTGTCTTTGAGGAAAGGAACGCTTCCTCCTAATGGCTGAGACACTGGCTCGTGCAGGTGGGGATTGGAACATCTCCTTTCTGAATTGCTTAAACTCCTTGGATAGTTCCGCTATAGCTGAGACACAGGCCTGCATGGGGGAAGAAACAGTGTCCTCATATCCCCAGAACTTTTGAACCAACTCCTCCACTATTGGGTCTTCATCCCTTTCAAGTCAATACTGCAAATGCGGCGGTTATCGAGGGTGGTCCATTCTGCATTAACATCTGCCACATGGGTTGTGTGCACCTGATTCTGTCTGGATCTGTCCTCCCATCATCACGATAAACTAACTCTAGCACAGCTAGTTCCCTCACATACTGGATAGCTTTCTCCATGGTGGTCCATCTGTGTACGTGATATAGCATGTCTTCCTTAAAGGGATACCTTTCCCTCACACTATCCAGGAGCCGCCTCCAGAGGCTTACATTCTGTGTCTCCCTCCCAACTCCTCTGTCAATGCCACTCTCTCTGGCAAGTGACCCCAGCTGCTTGGCTTCTCTGCCCTCTAAGTCAATGCTACTGGCCCGTTATCCCAGCAGCGGAGCAGCCAGGTAATAACGTTCACCTTGATGACGGCCAAAGTCTCTCCGGATATCCCGGAGCTCCTTCAAGGCTAAGGATCGCATGGTTATATCTGCATCACTCTCATCCTCTGTCCCTGTCACTGTCCCTTGGGATGGCCCTGCTGTCTCCCCATCGACCTGTACCAGACGCCCTGATTTACGCTTCCATTTCTTTTTCTGTACTGGGTCAACTAACACTGGTGCTGGTTGATGCTTGCAGTACCACACAGGGGTTTGCACGGCTGCATTGCACCCTGCAGTGTGTGGAGCTGTTGTGGGAGGCGGAGCCGCAGTGGGAGGCAGAACCACACTGGGAGGCAGAGATGCAGCAGGAGGCGGAGCTGTTGTGGGAGGTGGAACCACAGTGGGAGGTGGAGCTGGCGCAGAGGGTGCAGTGTCTGTAGTGTCTGTCAAGGGGCGTTTACATCGCCGTGGGGGTGGAGTCGGTGCAGAGGATGGGCTACTTGTGAGCGGTGATGTAGCCATGGGGGACTGCTGCAGACAGTCGGTCGGCCGGGTAGACCCTTTCACCATCATCTTTTTCTGGCTGAGAGTGAGTGAGCGAAGGCGCTGCAGCGGGAGGCCTGCCGGTTGGGCGGTCCCTTTCACCATCATCTTTTGGTGGCTGCGAGCGAGGAAGCGAAGGCACTGCTGCGGGTGCACGGTCGGCTGGCCAGTGGGGCGGACCCTTTCACCATCATCTTCTGGTGGCTGCGAGTGAGCGAGCATAGGCAATGCTGCGCACAGGTGTTCAGCGAGCCGGATGGGCGGACGCTTTCACCATCTCTTGGTTGCTGTGAGTGGGCAAACGAAGGCGCTGCTGCGGGCAAGTGGCCGGCCAGGCAGAACCTTTCACCTTCATCTCTTGGTGGCTGCGAGCGAGTGAGCAAAGGCGCTGCTGCAGTTGGGCAGCTGGTTGACTGGCAGGGCGGACCCTTTCACCATCATCTTTTGGTGACTGTGAGCGAGCGAGCAAAGGCCGTGCTGCGGGCGGGCGCCCAGCTGGCCAGGAGACCCTTTCACCATCATCTATTGGTTGCTGCGAGCGAGCGAGTGAAGGCGCCGGTGCAGGCTGGAGGCCTGTTGACCAGTCAGGCGAACCCTTTCACCATCATCTATTGGTTGCTGCGAGCGAGTGAGCAAAGGTGCCGGTGCGGACGGATGGACCACCGGTTGGACGGACCCTTCTACCATTATCTCTTGGTGGCTGCGAGCGAGCGAGCAAGGCGCTGCTGCAGCAGATCAAACAGCTGCTTATTCTCCATAGATTTCAGAAAGGATCCCTCAATTCTAGCAATTAATCCTGCCACATATTGTGAATCAGCCACTACATTAAGTGGTTCCTGGGAAAACAGAGAGAATGTAAAACAGCAGCAGAGAGTTCCACAAGTTGAGTAGAACCTGTGGTTATCGTGATGTCGGTCGCCCAGGCACCCTTATCCGTTTTCCAGGCAACCACGGCTGTTTCTTGTTGCTGGAACCGTCCACAAAGACTATACGTGCTCCCTCAATTGGCACTGAAGAGAGCCAGGTATGTAACTGCAAAGGCAATTCCCCCAAGGAATGGAGGAGTTTATATGTCGTGGAAAAGAGAAGACAATGTTTCCTAAGTAGTCCGCGATTGCAGCCTGCAGTGTTATGCTCTGGGATAGCCAAAAATCAAAGTCGGCACGAGTGGCAGGTATATGTATGCAGTCAGGATCCCGCGCCATTAATTGTTGACAATGAAAATGGCTCCTCTGCGTAAGCATAGCAAGCATTTCAAGTCCTATGGTGACTGTTTTGTGGAATGTGTGAGGTAAGAAAACCCATTCTAAAATTCTGACTGGGTCAGCTCCTCCTAATACCCATTGTCCCAAAAGGCCATACAGTTGAAACCTCTGGTAAACAAGAAAGCCTTCATTATTAACAGTTGGAAAGGAAAACGCGAAGCAAGGAGAATTGTCAGGATGGAGAGAGTGAAGAAGCAGTCCTTTAGGTCGATTGCAACAAGTCACCATCCTGCTGGTATCATGGTGGAGGAAAGGACACCAGGCTGTAAGGGTCCCATGGGTTGATTTTGGTGGACTGGCACCCCCCACGGCTTTGCTCTTAGCAGCTTGCTGCCATTCCTTTCTTATATGTCCCATCTTCCCGCAGCCATAACATTTAGCCGCTGCTACCGTGAGCTGCTGCGAGAGGGACGCCGCCAGCAAGTCGGCTTTATGCTGTTCAGAGCTCACATTCTGACAGGCACAAATTAATTCTGCCAATGTTGCTCTCTTGTTACGGAGGGGTTCTAGAGCCCTCTTACAATCTATGTTAGCATTTTCAATAGCTAGTTGAAGCAGCAACAAGCCTCACGCTTCCTCTGATTCCATCTGTCTTTCGAGAGAACTCTGCAGTCGCTCTATAAATGAAATGTACGGTTCCTGCTATCCCTGCCTGACGGCAGCAAAGGATTGCCCCCTGTGTCCGGCATCCAGAACACACTGTAACGATCACAGGACTAAACTCGCGACCTGCTCAAACACCTGTTGCGGACGATTAATCTGCGACTGGGGGGTTGCATACCTCTCTTCTCCCATTAATTCCTGCATTCCAATTCCATTCATCACCGTCAGGTTATCCATCACCTGACACATAGCCGGCTCCTTGTAATCGGAGCTCCATATAGTGTACTGCGCAGAGGTAAGGATAAGAAGTAACAGACTGCGCCAATCGAGTATAGTCATTCCATAACTCTCAGAAATAGCTTGAAACAAGTTAAAGGTGTATGAGAACTGTATCCCCAAGTCTTTTACCGATTTTTGGAGCTCTTTCACTGCCTCATAGGGCAGAGGCTCCCAAGTAGGCATTCGCTGGGGTCGATATATGACCGGCATAGCTTGCAGGAGTTCAGCATCCCCCCGGAGTAATGCCTCTCGCCTACAACATTCCAAAGCACCGCAATACACCTTTCCTGCCTTGGGGGTTTTTCTGAGTATCGTTCCCAAAGCGGCGCAGTTTTTAGCTCCCCTTCTGCAGGTGGCGCAGAGGGTGCAGACAAATTGACATCAGGCTCAGGGGGTACAAGTCGGGCTCCTTTTCTGGGTCTACTGGCCCTGGATCAAAAAGGTCTTGTGGCTCAGGGGGGCATGTGCCATTTCCCTTCTGATCCCGGGATGTCCCACCCTCTGCCTCCTGTAATGCATGGGTGGCGGGCTGTAGCACTGCCAGGGTGGTAAAAACTGTTCGCCAAGTTGTAAGGATACCCTCGGGTAATGTTGTGGTCCCTGGAAGATCATTTTTCTGCAATTGGTGCCCCACATCCTTCCATATTGACAAATCGATGGTCCCCTGAGATGGAAACCAGGGGCAATGCTCACGAATCCAGACAATCAAAGTCAGTAATTGAAACAAGGGGACCTCAAACCCATGTTCCTTAAGAACTTGCTGCAAGACGTCCACTTGCAGTTTTTGTTCTTTGGTAGCTGATTGCCCCATGTTTTTCCCAGATCGCTCACCTATCTGTCCAGCAGCAGGCGATGTGAAAGCATGCGCAGTTAGTCTCCGTTCTATAAGGGATATGCCGCCGGATTCCTTCAGCATCTGGTGCTTCTTTATTCTTAATCCTGTTTGGGCACCATTTGTGGTGTATGTAATGCAAGGACCTCCAAGTTCATGAGCAAAAGAGAAATCTCCTTTATTGTTTTACAGCGTGGGGTTTTATAGACAGATTCGGTAGTTTTCCACAGTCCAAACCCCTCCCAGTGTTTTGCAAAAGCTGAGGCTGATAACTGTAACTTTTGTAAGCTTTGCTCTGCATGTACCTTACAGTTAGCTAAACAAGCTCATGACTTGAGCCCCTTTGGTGTCAACATCCTAGTCCTGTATTTTTAATTCCTCATGTATCTTGTGAGAACAAGACCTTCAGCTCTTTGTGCGGTTCGTGAGAACCTGACCTTTCTAGCTGGTCCACAACACTCGACTCTGCGTAGTGATTTACGTGTGTATTTCTTTTTCTGAACTGAGGCCACTGACAGTGGTCGACCCTGGCAATAGCACACAAAATCTGGGGAAGGGAAGCTGCTGTGGGAGGCTGTGACATTGATGCAGGCATGGTGGAGGGTGTTGCAGGCGTGGTAGATGGTGATGCCGGCATTGAGGGTAACGATGCAGGCATTGGAGGCAGTGATGCAGGTGTGGTGGATGGTGATGCAGATATTTGGGCCAATGTAGATGTGGTTGCAGCCGTGGTCGCAGCCGCGTGGGCTTGGGTTACCAGCTTGCTCATGGCGCGGCTCCGTGCTGCCCCCTTGCGCATTAAGGCAGCTCGGGTGACTGCACAGCCCCTGCGTCTGCCTCGGGCACTGGTAGCAGATGGGGCCATGCTCCCAAGCATTTCCTTAACTTTACCCAAAGCCACTAAAACATTCCCTAGCAAGCTGATCCCTAGCCACAGGTCACCCCAGCCACATGAAAAATTTCCGAAAAACTCATATGCCTTTGCCATCGGACTGAGAGGAGAGGGGAAAAATTGAAAAAATTTGTCCACATCCCCCCCAGCACCAAATAGCCTCTCCTCTATCGGCTGTGTCCCCGAGGGGAGAAAGGGAGAGGTGTAATTGTGGAAAACCTCCAGGAGATAACTCACGATGTACCAGGGGCCGACAGTATTAAGTACAGATAGAGGTAGAGTACCCCTGCCAGCGTCAGCAGCACACAGAACAGCCTGATCAACCCCCTCAGTATGGCTTGAACATAAAAAATCGAGGTAATCAGTAGTACATAAGGGAGAAGATCCTGCCGTTCAGTCAGCAGCCTGAAAAGCCCTGAACTCAGCGCCTGGATCAGCCACCACCACATTGTTTTCCCGGGCATATCACACTCTACGATCTGTTCTTATCTCAACTCTCCGGAGCCCCACGTTGGGCACCAAAAAGAATTGTCCTGGTTTTAGCCTTGTTGGGTAATTAAACACCACAAGTCGCTCTACCACTCCACCCCCCACCCCACTCCCAGTGAGGAAGGGTAGGAGGAAAAACAAGGGAGGCCCATAGAAGTTAAGAACTATTTAATTATATAAATGAAACTTAGGGAGTTACTAACAATGCTAGTGCTAATCAGTAATTAAAAGAACAGAAAAACAGAACAAATTATACAGGATTTCACCACCTGTGGGTGGACACAGCCAGGTTCCAGGCAAGGCAGAAAAATAAATCCAAAAACCCCGAGAAAGAAAAAGAACCCAAAACGGAGGGAGAAAACCCCCCCTCAATTAGCCTGGGAGCTGAGAGCAGGGAGAGGAAAAAAACTTTCAAACCCTGACTCCTATATCAACCTGCCTGACAAAAGACGCTCCTTTTGTGCTAATCACCCACCACGAGGTCCCAACAAAGACCGCGCTGCCCTCCTGGCTGGAACCCCCCTGAGCCGACCCTCACACACCTTCCGTGTTGTGCCCGCCCGTAAACATCACCCCCGCTCCCTGCCCCACCGGCTCGCAGTGCTGCTGGTACCAGGGTGACACCAAACACTCAGTTTGATGTATGATGGAGTGAAACAAAATATAGACTGGCCCTAGGAGAGCACCTCATTGTTGCCTGGGACTAGGACAATATTAAATACAAAGACCCTTGGTGAGGACCCTTGCTAATGCAGATATGTTAAGGCTATGTTAAGTGGGAAAGTGTGCACAGTGATGGATAAAAATCCCCAGCAATAACTGCCAACCAGGTATCCATGAAAAACAATTAACTTTACCCTGTTAGGAACTTTACACTTGCCACATATTAGTAGGAAAGCATTTCTTAAAATGCGAACTCAAAAACATCAGAAAGTAGTCCAGTAACTAATTTTCTTAGTACTAGGATCATATATTCACATTTGCATTTTCATACATCCAAATGAGAAAATGGAACAAAATGGGAGAATACAAATTAAGAGATATTAACAGAATTGAGCCTAATTTTTATTTGAATGTAAATCAAAACCATTGTGATAACACTATAGACAGTCCTTGGATTTTTTTTTTCTCCCTCAAAAGACTAGGTGTCTACTTTTAATTTTAAAAACGCTGAGAAATACCACAATGAAGAAAAAGAGAACTCTTGAGAACATTTATAAAAGAATCTCTCAGAAGAAATTTAATTTAGGCTACAAAAGCTCTTTGGCTTACAGCTTTCAGAGGAAAAAAAAAACCACAGCAAAAAAACAACCCCTATCCAAACAACAAAAAAAACCCCAAATCCAGAAAGAAAACAAATGTTTTGGTTAAATCTATCACTGTACTTTGTAAACCTCCAATGTAAGCGGAAAAAGAAAAACCCAAACAGATTTCAAATTATGGTATCTTTTTTTTTCTGTTATCAGTGTTATGTTGATAAAAATCTATTTGGCTAGTCCAAACAAGTCTTAATTGTTTAATAAAGAAATGAATTTGGCATTGCATGAATACTTAACAGACTAATCGGCAGATACTCAACAAGTAACAAGAATGTTAAATAAGCATAGAAATTGTAGGAATACTTAAAGTTGATTCCAACTCTCAGAAAGTTGCTAGGTACAATAATTTCAAGTACTATTAAGTAACTTCTGAGTAGTGAAATAGGTCTAAAAACAGAAGCAGCAAAACCCCACCACGTTCAAGAGCTCGACAAGATTCATAGTTCATATAGAATTTTATAATAGGGTAAGAAATTGATGGACTGTGTCTAACAATCTTGCATTTCTACCAATGGCTCTATACAAGAGCCCATGTGAAACCATACTGCTCACAGACAGGACATATTTAAAAACTAGGCAGACAAGTCAAAGCTTAAAAAAGCTTCAAAACAGAACAGCTCTCATTTTACCAAATTGTTCTTCTAAGGTGAGCACTGAGGGGAAAATTCTTGCTTTTCTGTATTACGACTATAATGTCTGGCACTTTGAGATTTAACACACTGCATTGCTGAATAAAAAAGGCAAACACCACTTCTTAGTAAACCACTAATAGTAAACTACTATTATCAAAACACAGGATATTAAAATGATTACTTGTTTTTAAATTGATTATTTGGTCTTAGTTTTGTCTTCCTAAGTGCACGATATAATACTTAAAATCAAATCTAGCTTTGTACTTTTTAAAACCTTATTTTTCTATTCTTAGCTTAACAAGAGTCAGCAGTTATATAGTTAAAATAGCCCATTAAAATGGGCAGGAAAAACAAAAATAAACTGCAAATTCACTCTTCACCACAGTGCAAAAATCGTGGTCACAGCTTCATATTTAATGTGGAATCACTTAAGTATACAATAAGTTCAAGAGATCCAGAAACTGGTTAAGAGTTAAAAGCCAGTAAAATAAAAATACAGGAACTCCAAAATACATAGTTGACCTTTTTAATCCTAAATTTAAGGGTCACATGCCTGAATATACAAGTTTGCTTTATGAGGAAAGAAACTTTGGTATCAAGTTGAACTAGCTACTTAAATAGCACCTGTAGCTTTCAAAATAAATGGTACTATCTAACTGGACACCATGGCAGCACAATAGCCTCTTAAAAAAAGACTAAGAACAAGCACATGCGTGGAACTACGCATCAAGGCTGGACAACAGAAACCAGTGTGTGCTGGGTCCAGTCAGGAAAGAGTTAATTCCCTTTACTGTGGTTGCCAGGGAGCTGTGTTCCTGGATGCAGAGAGCAGTACTGATAAGGTCTCAGCTGGCGCTGGGCAATGCCTGCACTGAATTCAAGGTCTTTCTCTGCTTCTGACCCTGCAGCTGCATTCCCAGCTCTCGCTGTCTCGCTACAGGCAGTGTAGGGGACACACAGTTCAGACAGCTGACCCAAACTGACCAAGGAAGTATTTCATTCCATAGTACGTCATGTTTGGGGCTTAGGAGAGGAGGGGGTCTGTGAGCCATTACTCTCTCGCTTACTCCCTTGCTCGTTTACTTCCTGGCACTTGCTAACACTCCCCCTGACTCCTGCGTTAGCTGCTTTGCTAACTCCTGTGCTGGCTCGCTTGTGAGGGAGTTGGTGGGTTTGTTTCATTTTTTCAGTCGTACTCTCGCTGATAGGGTTCATTCTGAATCTGCTGTGACAGCTCTCACGCTCCGGCACTCGGGCTGCACCTGTCGGGCTCTCTGGGACTGACTCTCACTTCTCAGCACCTGGTTGTGCACTGGTTAGTGGGTGGTGAGCAACTGTATCATATGTTTCATTTTTTATTATTTTAATTATTTATTGTTAGTAGTATCTGTATATATTCATTTAGATTTAATTAGTAAATAGTTCTTATCTCATTTTTACGAGCTTCCTTATTTCTTTTTCCTCCAATTCTTCCCCTCCACTGGAGGAGAGGAGGGGGTATCTGTGAGAGTGGCTTCATAGTATTTTGCTAGCTGGAGTTAAACCACAACACAGTGTAATCTTCTTTTAAAAGAATCTTAAAGCACACATATTGTATGTGATGCTGAAATTGGTGAGAAATCTTTCCTACAATGAGAAAGCTTTCTTTTCATATGTTAACCACTAATAACCACTCCTTTTAAAACTGCACTCTGATGCTTGAAGAGCACTGTATTAAATTTTTTAAGACTCCGTCTATTTTGCTAAAATATTGTATTTTTATTACACAGGCCCATGCTGTTAGCAGTAGGTGTTGCAAACAAAAACATCCCCCTAACCCAAGAAATATTTACTATAAAAAGTTGAAGGTAAATTTGACCTCAAAAATGTAACAAAAGGCTTTTTTTAATAAATTGTACCAGAAATAACAAGTGATCTTTATAATGTGTGATACTCTCCTACAGCCGTCGATAAAGTAGTTACCAGAATGTTAATCTCTGTTAATCTGTGTGTTTCATGGGTTTGCAACAAAGCATAATATGCACTGAACAGAATGAATGAAGCTTCATTTTACAGCATATAACGAATTTTAGTCATTTAATACATTTTAGTTTTTATTTATGTATTCCACTGTAGTGCTGTGACAACAAATCACACCTATGTACCAGGGCATACATCAAGAGTATGATGCAACTTTACTACACCACTGCTATATTTAGGTTTTTGAAAGACATAAGGATACACTGTGGCCACATGAAATAATAACTTTGTATGTTTGTTTGTTTTCCTTTTATAACCTTCACTTTTTCATTAATACTTCAGTTTCTAAAATTTGAATTATTGAAAAAAAACCCACGGAAAGTATATACAGGAATAGTTATAAGGAATAAACTCACAGGCACTGATATGACAAAAATTTATTTTAAGGGCAGAGAGGCATTAATATAATATCAACAAAGTTGACTGAAAAGAATTACTAACTTTGGCCAAATGGAAAATGCCTGCTTCTGCTTGTATGTTGAGAAAAGAAATTCAGAAAATTATTTTTTGGCCTTGCTGTGTCACAAAGTTTTAAAAGCCCTTCTATTAAAAACAAAAACATCATGCAAAACTTTGATCAATTATGCAGCTGCTTTAAAACTGTTACAAGACCATACTGTATATATTAGCTTTTATACTGCTAATGCACAACTAACAGAAAACTTGATTAGATTAACACAAATTTGTCTTAATTACACTGTTATATCACACTAAGGATACAAATGCCACAAGATTGGCAAAAACCTTTAATTCTGAGCACTCAAATGGCAGGATACTTATGTGTTGTAACCTCTTCACATTTAGGAAAAGAAAAACTCGAACCATAATCCTGCAGTCTCACTTTACAAAAGAAAGTTCTGTAAAATATTAATTGGGAGGGGAACAGTTTATACTAACACAAAGTAACTTATACAACTAGTGTCAAAGGCAAACAGAAAAACTTCTAAATAAAGTCAAAATACACATAAGCAACAGAAGGACAAATGCTGCATTAAATAGTCAAGATAAGAAGACAGTACACTTGTTAACAAAACATGGGACAAAACAAAGTTACTGAAGTTACCAACACATTTAAAGAAAATGCAACAATGAAAAAACCCTCAAACTATTTTTTCCAATGACAGTTTCCATTTGCAGTCTTTCCATCCATAATTTGTCTGATACAATACATTCATTAAAATATTCAGTATCTCACAGAAGAGCTAGGTGGTTCACTTTGAAATTACCAAGTTGGTTTTGGATGTTTTAAACGGACATTATGATGTTCATTTTAAAGCAAGGAAACAAATGGACTTTTAATCACCTTTGATCTTAGCACTGATGACAAACATTTTTAAAAGTTATCATAATCTTTTTTGTCTTTTTTTCCCTCTGCTTCAAATCCATCAACCCCATCACTGTCCCTTCTCCTTTTACGATTACTATGGATGTTGAAGCGTTGATTCATCTGTGGTAATGGATCCATTCCTAAAACTTTGTGTATTTGACGGAATGCAAGGAGTCTCAGTGCAAACTAGAAAGAGTAGAAAGAAGATATTTCTGTTAGAAACAAATGTCAATTTCGAGTACTTTGTCAATCAATTAATGAAGAACATTAGTGGTTCATGGTATTATCCTTAGCTCTTATTATCCCCTCTTCCTTCCCCCCAAAAAAGTCGACACAATAAAATATGTATGTCACATTTGCTGCTTCTGTACAAAGTACATCCTCTTGGCCTAAAAATAATATACATGTTTTAGCTCCTGGACTTGCACTGAAGCAGCCAAGGCTTGTCACATGTCCCATTACGCATTAGTAATCTTTAGCAAAAGGATCAAATGAAGAGATAGGGGCAGTAACTTCTTAAGCTGCAAATGTGATTGGTCAATACTGTAAGTGGATACAATAAAAATTAAACTTACACAGTCTTATTTAAAATATTAAATGCCAACATAATTTTATATCTAATAACGTATTCCTGTAAAGTGAGCATCTTTACAGCTATACATATACAGATGGGAGTGCTTCAAACTTGTCAGGAAAATTTTAGTGCAAAAATTAACACTATTATACATCCTCTGTTGTGACATTTTCATTGCCTAGCTTAAGACTGGTCATCTGAAAGACCGTACTATATTCTAAGAAAGGAAAATTCATGTTCACCCTGTAGCTTCGTTAAAAAAAAACAAACCAAAACACAAAAAACCCAACCACCCAGAAAACCAGCCATCAAATTTAGTTGCTTCACACATACTTGTCCTTACCTGTGCACTTGAAGTAATATCCTCTCGTTGCTGATCTGTCATTACAGCAAGCGTATCAAAAGGATCTTTCTCACAAGGGTCTAGAAGGCCAGGACCACCTACAACAGTTAGGCTAATTAGTAACATATCTCTATCTTATTTCAACCAAGATTACAGATTTTATATTAGTTAAGCATTAAGTATACAGACACTGATCAAATGCAACTTGCCTTGAAGGATGATTCCTGAAGATATACACTCAAAAACTCTTCTCAGTGCATCTCCAGGACTCTGTGGTCCAGTAGCACTGCTAATTGCTTTTTCCACAAGCAACTCCATAGCCTAGACCAGCAATAAGAAAATTCAGCCAATTTAGAAGATAGATTGATTAAAACAAAAAAAATAGCTACCACTGTTGTTCAATACAGAACTTTTGATACTGGAATTTTGAAGAACATTACACATTAGAGAGCACTTTCAGTTAAAACAGAAAAAAAAGATCAGACATTTTATAACAATGAATAAAAAGAAAGCTGCTGCAAGATTAACAATGAATACTGATACTGATACTTTTATCATCACAAGTTGGCCAAACGTTTTGCAGAAATTTATACAGTAGTAAACCCACATATGCAAGTAGACAACTTGTCCATCCAGTTTTTGAGAGAGCATGACACATGGTGGGTCATCAGAATCTGTCACCCCATGATGGTTTTAGTTGGGACAGAGTTAATTTTCTTCACAGTAGCTGTATGATGCTATGTTTTGGATTTGTTTGAGGCTATGTTTTAGATTTGGCTGAGAAGAGTATGGATAAGTGGTGGTTTTAGATGTTGCTAACGATTAAACCATGACACACCCACATAAATAAACAGCACAGTATGAAATTATGAATTGAGTCATCTACTGAAATTAACAGTATGCTACAGAGAATTTATTTTTTTCTACAAGAACACAGAAACTTAAAGCATCAAAAATTTAATGACCTTTTAAAGTTTAAGTGGTTACTAGCTCTTCAGCTTAGCAAAACTGAAGTTCACAGCAAGATTTTTCTTGGATATAGGCTAACACTAACTCAGATATTAAACAAGTGTAAAAAAAATCTTGATGAAAAAAAGTTTTTCTAAAATTTACACATTATTGATATCAGTTAAAACTGTTTAAATTATTACCTGTATTTTAAATATTGCTTTTTCTGTGAATATTTCCATTGTTTACTTTTATTAGACACTATTTTTTTCAGGAAAAACTATTAAATATATTTGCAAAAATAAAGAATACCTTTCCTTAGCTTTTTCAGCATTAAATGGTTGTTTCAAACCCACGTATTTTGCAAGTTTCATTTTCAAACAATGTGTCTCTCTTGGTTTTTGGTGAGGGGTTTTTTTTTATTTAATTTTTTTGGTTGCTCTGCCGAGTTTACAGTTCTTCAAATGTTGCCTATTATTTTTATTTTCCAAGAGTAAATGCCTATTCTAATGCATGCGAGTAACTATAAAGCCCTCATTAAGGGTGCCCATTCCTTTCTATTTTAGCTCAAACTGACAAATTTTAATTCTTGAGCATGATATTTCCATATTCCCACTGTATCACACAGGATCTGTATCAACCGGTTGGAGCGAGTCCAGAGGAGGCCATGAAGATGATCAGAGGGCTGGAGCACCTCTACCATGGAGAAAGGCTGAGAATTGGGTTTGTTCAGCCTAGAGAAGGGAAGGCTCCAGGGAGACCTTAATAGCACCTTCCAGTACCTGAAGGGGAGCTACAAGAAAGCTGGAGGGGACTTTTTACAAGGGCCTGTAGTGACAGGACAAGGGGTAATGGGTTTAAACTGAAAGTGGGGAGATTGAGATTGGACATCAGGAAGAAGTTCTTCCCGGAGAGGGTGGTGGAGCACTGGAAAAGGTTGCCCAAAGAAGCTGTGGATGCCCCACCCCTGGCAGTGTCCAAGGCCAGGCTGGATGAGGCTTGGAGCAACGTGGTCTGGTGGAGGCTGTCCCTGCCCATGGCAGGGGGGTTGGAACTAGATGATCTTTAAGGTCCCTTCCAACCCTAAGCATTCTATGATTCTGTGATTCTATATTATCATATGTTTTATTTTTTATTATTTTAATTACTTATTAGTAGTAGCATTTGTATATATTCATTTAAATATATTATCCATTTAGATTCAATTAGTAAATAGTTCTTATCTCAATTTTATGAGCTTCCTTGTCTTTTTCCTCTGATTCTCCCCCTCCACTAGAGGAAGGGGAGGGAGCTGTGAGAGCAGCTCTGTGATATTTTTGCTGGCTGGAGTTAAACCTCGAAATCAATGTAAAAGGAATGCTCCAAGAACACTTGGCTGCAAGATTTGAGAGAGGTAACTGGATACAACCTAGAGATCTGTTTTTAAGTGACACTGATTAAAATGCTAATGGTGACACATCCACAGACTAGTAATGTAGTACATGGGCACAGCTGACATTATTTGCAAACATTTTCAGTAAAGTTCAAGCAATTCAGAATAGGTGGTTAGAAAAAAATTGATTCTTTTATAGAGAGTAAAAGAAAAAAATGCTAAAATCTAGAATAAAAATTCTGCCCAAAAAGAATTCAAAAGAACAAGAAAATTCCTTTTGAAAGAAATTCCAGCTCCAAATGACAAAACCTCAGAAAATTGGATCCAGAATATAGATCATTTTTGGGGGGCAAAAAAAACCCCAAAACTAAACTAAAAACCCAAACAAAACCCTACATTATGCCTTGAAAAACTCTACATTTCAAAACTGTAGTAACAGTTTCCTATACTTTACTTGCAATACCATGTGCATTAAAAAGAATCATTAAAAAGATCATTACTCACCCAACTTGGAAAATCAGACCAAGTTGGAACTCGTTGACAGAGGTCACGAAGAATACGTATGATAACCACACAGGACTGCAGACCATTAGCTCTGGCCTTGAGAGCAATACAAAATCAAATTAATTAATCCCAGCACCTACAGCAAATAGGTCTTATTGAAAGACTAAAACACCACTTTTCAATGGAAGCTCAGATACAAGATTGAAACAAATCATTCTACAACTTTATTCCATGAGCTGACATTTACAGCAGTATTTTATACAGGGTTAGTAATTTAAGGTGGTAGAATTCAAAGTACACAGGTTATACAAGAACAATATTTCTTGATCCTCTGTACACTTTGACCCATGTTCACTTGTAACAATACAGCATCTTTCTATATTAGAAATAAAAAGAATGAAGTAAAGGTCTAAGAAATAGGTATAGAGACTGAAAGGTCAAGGGAATCTGTTTGGTTTCTTTATTGTGCCTTTGCCAGAATGCAAAGGCACTAAATCAAACAGTTGCTTCTTGCCTTTCATTCCCTACACTTAAGACACTTAAAGAAATAGGTAAAAAAGTCTTAAATCTAAACACAAAGCTTTAAACACATATTCCATTATTTAAAGCAAGGTTACTCTCCAGCCTTATGGAATATCTACTAAATATACAACATCTCATTACCCTGAGCAAGTCAAGCTTTCAACATCACCTTCTGATTGGTTAAAAACAAAAAAAAAAATAGTGTCAAATGAACAATAACTGCATAAAGCAATTCCTCCATATTCAACTTTCTACATTTAAATTTAGGGACCAGAAAAATATTAAGTATTATTAGCATGAACAATGCTGAGTGTTTTCACGCAGTTAAACATTTATATTGCAACTGAACTAATCTCTCATAAGGCTACAAGAAAAAAATAAAATTATGTTCCGAACCTGGAACCACTTAGCGTGGCGTAGAGCAGCCAGAGCGTCCAGGCATTTTTGCCTGTCCAAGACGTCCAGTGGGTCTTTCACCATACCCGAGGTTACATCTAAAATGGATTGAATTGGCAAAATGCAGTGAGGAATGGGTGTTTGACCAGGTGAGCAAGATACTTCCCAGAGAGGGTGGTGAAGCACTGGGACAGGTTGCCCAAAGAAGCTGTGGATGCCCTGTCCCTGGCTGTCTTCAAGGCCAGGCTGGATGAGGCTTGGAGCAACCTGGGCTAGTGGAAGGTGTCCCTGCCCATGGCAGGGGGGTTGGAACTAGATGATCTTTATGGTCCCTTCCAACCCAAACCATGCTGTGATTCTATACTTGCTTAAAGTAGCTTCAATGTCACACATACCATTTAAAGTTTAAACACTTTAACAACAAATGTAAATATTCAATAAATTAGGATTAGGGCATCAATCCAGTATGAAGATCAAGAGCATATTATACTTTAGCTCTCAGGTTATTTTCTTTAGTACTTCTTTATTTAAACTAACACTGGAAAAACACATATCCCCTAAAATTAAATACAGAAGGAAGGATGATTGGACACAGGGCACCAGCACAGAGAACAAAACACAAAGAACACAAAAATCCACTTTAACCAAGTAGAAACATTCAAACTTAGCCTCTTGCAAATTTTAATTGTCACATGTTATTTGGGACCTACTCTTTAAAAGAAAAACTAAGGATTAAAAAAAATCTTAAAAGCAATAGATGTTTAGCAATTACATTATTTTTATTATAACTTAAACTTAAAATGGAAATTATTTTGCTTTAAAAAACCTGATTAAAGGAATGTGAAATGCTCTTAAGTATTAGAGTTCCATTACTTTCTACTACTCTCTCTCTTACTCATATAAATAAATTCCTCAGCCCATGATATATGTGCTCCAATATAATTTATGGTGCAAGGAAGGATCTGAAAAGGGACTGTTTTACTTAAGATTCATCAGGAAAAAGAAAAGCAAGGAATAGTTTAAAAAACAAAGGAGAATATCTTCAAGATAAAGAAAATATAGTAGAACTTTTACATTTCAATGTTCAGAAAAGGATTAATTAAATTACCAAGCTGACTGATTTGTTACCAAAAAGCAAAAGACCACAACACCCATTGGGAAGTGGTTTGATCAGTGAAACTGGAACCACTGAACACTATGAAATGGTATCTTCGGGTTACTTAAAAATTTTAGGTATATCATAATGCAATGATCAGCTTTAAATGTTTTTTGTTTTACTAATTAGGGAGGGAGGGACAGATGAAATATGCCAGCAAGGTGTGCTGGTTCAGTCAGGAAAGAGCTAACTCTCTTTACCGTGGCTGCTAGGGAGCTATCTTCCTGAATGCTGAGAGCAGCACTGATAAGGTCTCAGCTGGCGCTGGGGAATGCCTGCACTGAATTCAAGGTCTTTCTCTGCTTCTGACCCTGCAGCTGTGTACCCAGCTCTCGCTGTCTCGCTACAGGCAGTGTAGGGGACACACAGTTCAGACAGCTGACCCAAACTGACCAAGGAAGTATTTCATTCCATAGTATGTCATGTTCGGGGCTTAGGAGAGGAGGGGGTCTGTGAGCCATTACTCTCTCGCTTACTCCCTTGCTCGTTTACTTCCTGGCACTTGCTAACACTCCCCCTGACTCCTGCGTTAGCTGCTTTGCTAACTCCTGTGCTGGCTCGCTTGTGAGGGAGTTGGTGTGTTTGTTTCATTTTTTCAGTCGTACTCTCGCTGATAGGGTTCATTCTGAATCTGCTGTGACAGCTCTCACGCTCCGGCACTCGGGCTGCACCTGTCGGGCTCTCTGGGACTGACTCTCACTTCTCAGCACCTGGTTGTGCACTGGTTAGTGGGTGGTGAGCAACTGTATCATGTTTCTTTTTCTATTATTTTAATTATTTATTGTTAGTAGTATTTGTATATATTCATTTAGATTTAATTAGTAAATAGTTCTTATCTCATTTTTACGAGCTTCCTTATTTCTTTTTCCTCTGATTCTTCCCCTCCACTGGAGGAGAGGAGGGGGTATCTGTGAGAGAGACTTCGTGGTACTTTGCTAACCACGACACAAGGAGAAGATTCTAGGGAGGCTGCAGAGAGACAGGTCTGAAGCCACCTATTTATACATAAAAATAAATAAATAGTAGGATACTTTACTACAAAGAGAACTAAAAAGCCATATATGAACATGGTGCTACAACTGTGCAATATAATAATTAAATTTAATCTGACATACTTAATTCAGATTTGATCCTTTTTTTTTCATAGCATAGTCCCATTGTTCTTTGCAGGGCTAAAAGGGGGAGAATTTCAAAATACGAACAGAGCTCAGAACATAGGTATCTTCTCACAGATATTCAAACTTATGGACTATTTGTCATAGAATCACAGAATGGTTGGGGTTGGAAGGGACCTTAAAGATCATCTAATTCCAAACCCCCTGCCATGGGCAGGGACTCCTTCCACTAGGCCACATTGCTCCAAGCCTCATCCAGCATGGCCTTGGACACTTCCAGGGATGGGGCACCCACAGCTTCTCTGGGCAACCTGTCCCGGCGCCTCCCCACCCTCTCCGGGAAGAACTTCTTCCTGATGTCCAATCTCAATCTCCCTGCTTTCAGTTTAAACCCATTACCCCTTGTCCTGTCACTACAGGTCCTTGTAAAAAGGCCCCTCCAGCTTCCTTGTAGGCCCCCTTCAGATACTGGAAGGTGCTATTAAGGTCTCCCTGGAGCCTTCTCTTCTCCAGGCTGAACAAGCCCAACTCTCTCAGCCTGTCCCCATAGCAGAGGTGCTCCAGCCCTCTGATCATCTTTGTGGCCTCCTCTGGACTTGCTCCAACTGGTCTATATCCTTATGCTGAGGGCTCCACAGCTGGACACAGCACTCCAGGTGGTGGGGTCCTATAAGAGCAGAGTAGAGGGGGAGAATCCCCTCCCTCAACCTGCTGGCCACACTTCTCCTGATACAGCCCAGAATACGATTGGCTTTCTGGGCTGCCAACGCACACTGCCAGCTCATGTTCAGCTTCTCGTCCACCAGTACCCCCAAGTCCTTCTCCTCAGGGCTGCTCTCGATCCATTCTCTGCCCAGCCTGTACTTGTGCTTGGGATTGCCCCAACCCTGGTGCAGGACCTTGCACTTGGCCTTGTTGAACTTCATGAGGTTGGCACAGGCCCAATTCTCCAGCCTGCCAAGGTCCCTCTGGATGCCATCCCTTCCCTCCAGCGTGTTGACCGCACCACACAGCTTGCTGTCGTCAGCAAACTTGCTGAGGGTGCACTCGATGCCATCATCCATGTCACTGACAAAGATGTTAAACAGGACCGGTCCCAACACTGACCCCTGTGGAACATCACTCGTTACTGGTCTCCACTCAGACATCGAGCTGTTGGCCACCACTCTCTGAGTGCGACCATCCAGCCAGTTCCTTATCCACCGAGCGGTCCATCCGTCAAATACATGTCTCTCCAGTTTAGAGGCAAGGATGTTGTGTGGGATGATATCGAAGGCTTTGCACAAGACCAGGTAAATGACATCGGTTGCCTGTCCTTTATCCACCAAGGTCGTGACCCCATCGTAGAAGGCCACCATATTATTGAGGCATGATCTGCCCTTGGTGAAGCCATGTTGGCTGTCACCAATCACCTCCTCATTCTCCATGTGCCTTAGCATGATTTCCAGGAGGATCTGCTCCATGATCTTGCCAGACACAGAGGTGAGATTGACCGGCCTGTACTTTCCTGGGTCCTCTTTTTTACCATTTTAAAGGTGGGGGTTATGTTTCCCCTTTTCCAGTCAGCGGGAACTTCACCAGTCCACCACGACTTTTCGAATATGATGGATAGAGGTTTTGCAGACTCATCCGCCAGTTCTTTCAGGACCCACAGATGTATTCCATCAGGTCCCATGGACTTGTGCACCTTGAGGTTCCTCAGGTGTTCCTGAACCTGATCCTCTCTATCCATGGGTGGCTGTCCATTCTCCCAGTCCCTGCCCTTGCCTTCTGTGACTCAGGGGGATGGCTTGGCCCTTGACACTGAAAAGCAAGGCAAAAAAAGCATTGAGTACCTCGGCCTTCTCCATGTCCTGGGAAACCAGCTCTCCTGTTTCCTTCTGCAGAGGGCCCACATTTTCCCTGATGTTCTTTTTATCCCTTATGTACCTATAAAAGCCCATCGTGTTGGCCTTGATGTCCCTGGCCAGGTTTCATTCTGTCAGGGCTTTGGCTTTCCTAACCTGATCTCTGACCTCTCGGACAACTTCCCTGTAATCCTCCCAGGTTACCTGTCCCTGCTTCCACCCACTGTAGGCTGCTGGTTTTTTGCTTCACTTTGTCCAGGAGCTGCTTGTTCATCCACACAGGCCTCCGGGCACTTTTACTCAACTTCCTCTTCGTTGGGATGCATTGCTCCTGAGTTGGAGGTGAAGGTCCTTGAATACTTGCCAGCTTTCTTGGGCCCCTCTTCCCTCCAGGGCTTCATCCCATGGAACTCTCCCAATCAGTTCCCTGAAGAGGCCAACGTCTGCTCTCCTGAAGTCCAGGGTAGCGAGCTTGCTGCGCACCCTCCTCGCCTCCTTAAGGATCTCAAATGCCACCATTTCGTGGTCGCTGCAGGCAAGGCTGCCCTTGAGCATCACATTCCCCACCAGCCTCTCCCGGTTGGTGAGAACAAGGTCCAGCATGGCACCCCTCCTCGTTGGCTCCTCTATCACTTGGATAAGGAAGCTGTCATCGACGCATTCCAGGAACATCCTGGCTTGCTTGTGCCCTGCCGTGTTGTCCCTCCAACAGATATCGGGGTCGTTGAAGTCCACCATGAGGACCAGGGTTTGTGAATGTGAGGCTGCTGCTGTCTGTCTGTAGAGGGCCTCATCCACTCACTCATCCTGGCCAGGTGGCCTTTTGCAAACTCCTACTACCATATCCCCTCTTCCTGCCCTCCCTTTAATCCTGACCCATAAGCTTTTGGTCAGTTCCTCATCCATCTCCAGGTGGAGTTCCACACACTCCAGCTGGTCTCTGACAGAGAGCGCAACCCCCCCTACACGTCTCCTCTGCCTGTCCTTCCTAAAGAGCCTGTACCCTTCCATTATGACACTCCAGTCATAGGAGCCATCCCACCACATCTCCACGATGCTAATAAGGTCATACCCCCTCATTCATGCACACTCTTCTAGCTCCTCTTGCTCATTCCCCATGCTCCGTGCATTCGCATAGAGGCATTTAAGATGGGCCCCCGATGGAGTTGGCTTGCAGAATGGAGAATCTAGAACTCCCCTGTTTTGCCTGCCAGGTGTTCTCCTGGTGAGCAGTCATTCTTCTCCAGGCTCTGGGCATGTCTTGGTGTCCCTGCTGGTTTTGCCCCCCTCCTCCTTCCAACCTCGTTTAAAGCCCTATCGATGAGCCCTGCCAATCCGTGGGCAAGAATCCTTTTTCCTCTCTGAGACAGCTGGACACCATCTGTCGCCAGCCAGCCTGGTGCCACTTAAACCTCCCCATGCTCAAAACTGGAAAGAAGAAAAACTGCACTAACAAGACATTTACAGAGCAAATGAAGACATTTAAAGTGGTATTTAATTTAAAATAAAACAAAGAACCCCAAACCTATGAAGAGAGGTGCCAAGTAAGATAACTGATAAAACAAGTACAACTTGGATATAAAAGACAATGAGTACATTTAGAGAAAACTCACAGCAGGAAATAAGAGGCAAAGTAAGATTGAGAAATTAAAAATAAAAATATGGGTCTGTTTGGTCTAGTAGCCTAATCAGGCAATTGTTTTTACATTCTTCTAAAACAAACGCAAATAGGTGACACTGTGCAGACTTTTATCACAATAATTCACCACATAATTTGAAACTCCAATTACTTCTAGCTCTGAAAAAATTCAATTTGGAAAAATATTTTTACTGAAAAGAATTACAGTTAAGTGCACAGAAAATACTCAGTGCTGGAAATGTCAATCTAAAATGTGTTACTAAGATATCATATGAATACCTTTGAAACTTAAAAAGACTAAGTCAGAAGTTACAAGGCACCTATTGCACTGAGAATACATTGACAGAAAAAAGTGCATCCAGGAAACTCTTGTAATACTTAATCTGTGGATTTTTGCATCTGTTTCACATTTCAGGATTAACCCCTTAAAGACTATATAACTAAGTTCAGATGCTTAACCTACCACCCTGTTAAGCTAAGACAAAACCCCTGAATTAATTTACAAACCACAAGCACGAATTCTTACCCTATATAACTTAATTTATTACTAGCCTAAATATAAGGGGTTAATCTTCAGTTAGACATGCTGTGTCCACACTACATCTTCATTAAAAGTTAATAGGTATATCAATTTTGGTAAGTTTTATTATGGGAAATACATTTTACCCAGTCAACTATTTCAAGACTAGTGTGAACATTGCTTATTTCTAGGAAAGAGACAAAGACAAAAAGAAAAAAACCAAAGTAACAGTAGATGCTAGGACTATGCATCCAAACCCCCTCCTTTGTAAAGCATGGCAGGTGTGACACTGAGCTTTAGAAAACCTTGGTCAAAAATCCTTCCAATGTCTTGGCAGCAACCCCTGACAGAAATTAATTCCATCTGCTAGAAGGCTTTGGACCAGAACTGTTAGCTAAGAATAAAAAAAGATAGACGCGCATATATATACACATTTATAAGTATGTACGCTTTCTTTGCTGAAGGAAAGATTGCACAGCAGAGGTGTGCACCTTGATTATATCAGATTCAGTAAACTGTCAAACGCACAATACTGTAAGGAACAGCAGCTATGCGGTTAACAATTTTATTTCACACTGTATTTTTTTTAGCCTTTTATCATTTAATGGGATTATTATACAACAAAAAAGATTCTACTCCATGTACAAGTCTCAGTCTCATCTTTACTCAAACTGATTCTTCCAGTAAAGCCTTACTTATCACCTGAACTAGCTCCCCAAGCAGACTAAACAAAACAAAAAAATCCAAACCAAATCAAACAAAAAAAAACCCAAAAAGCAAACACCAAGCAAACCAACTTTAAACCATTGTAAGACACAGAGCATGAGAAGCTGCCATAAGAAAAAACAAACACATACAATTACTCTGCAGCAGTCTTCATAATAAGGCCTTCTACACTGCAATAATTTGGAATTCAGTCTTCTATTTGTTCTGTTTTCAAAAGTGAACTTTTCTGCACATCCACTTTATACTGCTCAGTGTCTTGAAGAGAAATCTAACTTGATTTTCCTTGCCTAGAGGCAGTACTGCATTCAGCACTGAATAAACTCACAATGATCTTTTTAACTCAAGTGTGGATCAGACAAAAATACACATTTGTTTCCTTTAGGTGGCATAAATTAAGGGATTGATTGTAGTACTTTGAAATTTATTTTCTTTTTAGTCTACATAATAGATTTATAGGCCAGAAAAATGAATTGAGTATTGTAGCAGGAATCAATATTGCACTTTTGCACAGTACATGAAGAAATAAACATGGTGTTTAAAGTTAACTTCATTTAATGGTTAACGCAATTTAATAACCAAATCTTTTAAGTTAAAGTATTCTTTATGATCTTAAAAAATATGTTAAGTCTGATTCAACACAGACAAACCAAGAATCATGTTACAGTTAAATTGTAAAAAACCAAGTACAATTGGTGTGACAGTACATGTACAAAGCCTTTATACCTAGGAATAATATGCACAGCTTAAAAATCATGTACAAAGCACTAAGACTCTTCAGAAGTCATCCAAACTAGAGAATATATTGTGAAATTTTTCTTTCTGATTATATAGGATAACTTTGTTAATGCAGCTTGTTTACAACGTACTAGTCATAGCTACATAACAATTACTAATGCAATATAAAAACCTCAAGTATTTTATAGGACATGTAATGACAAGATGAAATAAAAAAGCCTCTGTGGCTTACATAAATATGTGTATACACAAGCACATGTATACACACACACATACAATTGTTTTCAGCCTGCATATGAGAAGTGTTAAGACAGCCTCAGATTTCCTATCTGTAGGTTCACTGTCAAACACCAGAACCCTGTTTACCATGATCTCTTTCAACTATGAAAATACAGGATTGAAAGGAAACAAAAGTTAATTTTATCTGACCCATAAACAAAAAGCACCAATGTACTGCAGACATTAATCAAGATAGTTGGCTTAAAAGCTTTTGGAGCTTTGAAAGTGTTACAGAACAGATCCTAAAGCAACACTGCTGGCACCAGAGAAACTATGAACTTCAGAAACTTAATTTGATTTACAAGCTCCACCTTCTGCTTCAGCTCAATGACAAAGCCATTTCTTATTGTACTAGTCTGGGTTTGCCAGCTGAATAGAAGACTGTAATACTAAATATACCCACAAAGCACATCAGATCAAAAAGCAACTTCAGAGCTGGAAAAAAGAAAAAAAAATTGTATCATCTTTTACAGTTAAAAGAACTGTTGCCATCAAAAGTATTCTAAAAGTGCATTTTAAGTGGCACTGCTATTTGGAATGTGTAAGTGATGGTAATACTGATAGAGTTTAAACCCCAAAACCTTTGATTTTTCTAAAACCATACAATCTTTCTCTTATGGAAAGACTACTCCAGAAAGCCAGTTTATAGTCACTTGCTATAAAATACTTAGTTTTCCACATAATTTTATAAGGGGGGGGGGGGGGGGGGGGGGGCAGTCAAGTTTGTACCTTTTCCAGAAAACTGAACTTGGGCATAAAGTTAGAATTTTAAAAGAATGAATAAATGCATCATATAATCATTTATTTTAACCAACTGTTCTCTTCCAAGACTAGTTGTTGAAAACCAAGCTTTCGATCAAATATATTAGTTGTGCCAGCATATTGCCTTCTAGGACTTTAATGTCATCTTAAGCACAATAGATAAACATATAAAAAAAGGTGAGAAAGTAGTAACATCTTTAACAGCTTTCCAACCTCCATCCCTCATGTTCTCCTCTCGAATGACTGGAGATGTCAGTGTGATAGTAACTTGCATTTTGGGTTCCACACATGAATTTAAAATTATTGCTGCTTCTGGGACTGCACACTTGATATCGTATTTCTCAGGACTTATTACCTAAATATCGAGAAACAGAAATTTCTATTAGCATGTGGCCAAGAAAAGTATGAAAAAGAAAACAGATTTCAACAGACTTTTTAATAGAAAGACAGAAACAAAATAATTATATGAAGTACATAACTCTATATTAAAGAAAGTATACAAAACTAAGATAGAATCATAGATCACAGACTGGTTTGGGTTGCAAGGGATCTTAAAGGCCCCAGTCCCACCCCCTGCCCTGGGCAGGGACACCCTCCACCAGACCACGTTGCTCCAAGCCTCATCCAGCATGGCCTTGAACACTTCCAGGGACAGGGAATCCACAGCTTCTCTAGGCAACCTGTCCAAGTTCCACCGCACCCTCTCCAGAAAGAACTTCTTCCTGATGTCCAAACTCAATCTCCCTCTTTCAGTTTAAACCCATTACCCCTTGTCCTGTCACTACAGGCCCTTATAAAAAGCCACCCCCAGCTTCCCTGTAGGCCTGTTCAGGCATTGGAAGGCTGCAATAAGGTCCCCCTGGAGCCTTCTCTTCTCCAGGCTGAACAACCCCAACTCTCTCAGCCTGTCCCCGTAGCAGAGGTGATCCAGCCCTCAGAGCATCTTCATGGCCTCTGGACTCGTTCCAACTAGTCTATATCCTTCTTATGTTGGGGGACCCAGAGCTGGACACAGAAGTCCAGGTGGGGTCTCACAAGAGGAGAGCAGTTGGGGAGAACCCCCACGGAGGTATTCCATCAGGTCCCATGGACTTGTGCACCTTGAGGTTCCTCAGGTGTTCCTGAACCTGATCCTCTCTATCCATGGGTGGCTCTCCATTCTCCCAGTCCCTGCCCTTGCCTTCCGTGACTCAGGGGGATGGCTTGGCCCTTGACACTGAAAAGCAAGGCAAAAAAAGCATTGAGTACCTCGGCCTTCTCCATGTCCTGGGAAACCAGCTCTCCTGTTTCCTTCTGCAGAGGGCCCACATTTTCCCTGATGTTCTTTTTATCCCTTATGTACCTATAAAAGCCCATCGTGTTGGCCTTGATGTCCCTGGCCAGGTTTCATTCTGTCAGGGCTTTGGCTTTCCTAACCTGATCTCTGACCTCTCGGACAACTTCCCTGTAATCCTCCCAGGTTACCTGTCCCTGCTTCCACCCACTGTAGGCTGCTGGTTTTTTGCTTCACTTTGTCCAGGAGCTGCTTGTTCATCCACACAGGCCTCCGGGCACTTTTACTCAACTTCCTCTTCGTTGGGATGCATTGCTCCTGAGTTGGAGGTGAAGGTCCTTGAATACTTGCCAGCTTTCTTGGGCCCCTCTTCCCTCCAGGGCTTCATCCCATGGAACTCTCCCAATCAGTTCCCTGAAGAGGCCAACGTCTGCTCTCCTGAAGTCCAGGGTAGCGAGCTTGCTGCGCACCCTCCTCGCCTCCTTAAGGATCTCAAATGCCACCATTTCGTGGTCGCTGCAGGCAAGGCTGCCCTTGAGCATCACATTCCCCACCAGCCTCTCCCGGTTGGTGAGAACAAGGTCCAGCATGGCACCCCTCCTCGTTGGCTCCTCTATCACTTGGATAAGGAAGCTGTCATCGACGCATTCCAGGAACATCCTGGCTTGCTTGTGCCCTGCCGTGTTGTCCCTCCAACAGATATCGGGGTCGTTGAAGTCCACCATGAGGACCAGGGTTTGTGAATGTGAGGCTGCTGCTGTCTGTCTGTAGAGGGCCTCATCCACTCACTCATCCTGGCCAGGTGGCCTGTTGCAAACTCCTACTACCATATCCCCTCTTCCTGCCCTCCCTTTAATCCTGACCCATAAGCTTTTGGTCAGTTCCTCATCCATCCCTAGGTGGAGTTCACAGATTCACAGAGTGGTAGGGGTTGGAAGGGACCTCTAGAGATCATCTAGTCCAACCCCCCTGCCAGAGCAGGATCCCCTAGAGTAGATCATACAGGAACATGTCCAGGCGGCTTTGGAAAGTCTCCAGAAAAGGAGACTCCCCCCTCTCTGGGCAGCCTGTCCCAGGGCTCTGTCACCCTCACAGGGCAGAAGGGTTTCCTCATGTGCAGGTTGAACCTTCTGTTTGCCAGTTTATGGCCATTGCCCCCAGTCCTGCCACTGGACACCACTGAGAAGAGCCTGGCCCCATCCTCCTGACACCCCACCCTTTAGATATTGACCAGCATTGATAAGATCCCCCCTCAGCCTCCTCTTCTCCAAGCTAAACAGCCCCAGCTCTCTCAGCCTTTCCTCATATGGAAGGTGCTCCAGGCCCTTCGTCACCTCAGTGGCCCTGCGCTGGACCCTCTCCAGTAGCTCCTTGTCCTTCTGGAGCTGAGGAGCCCAGAACCGGACACAGTACTCCAGGTGAGGCCTCACCAGCGCAGAGTAGAGGGGCAGGATAACTTCCCTCGACCTGCTGCTGGCCACGCTCTTCTTAATGCACCCCAGGGTGCCATTGGCCTTCTTGGCCATGAGGGCACACTGTTGGCTCACGGTCATCCTGTTGGCCACTAGGACTCCAAGGTCCTTTTTGCCCAGAGCTGCCCTCGAAGAGAACAGCCCCCAGCCTGTACTGATCCATGGGGTTGTTCTTCCCCAGATGCAGCACTTTACACTTGCCCTTATTGAATTGCATTCGATGTCTCCCCGCCCAGCTCTCCAGCCTGTCCAGGTCACGCTGGATGGCAGCACAGCCTTCTGGCATGGCAGCCACTCCTCCCAGTTTGGTATCATCAGCAAACTTGCTGAGAGGACATTCCATCCCTTCCTCCAGGTCATTGATGAATATAATGAATAGGGCTGGACCCAGCACCGACCCCTGGGGGATGGCACTAGCCACAGGCCTCCAACCAGACTCTGCCCCATTGACCACAACTCTCTGAGCTCTTTCCTCCAGCCAGTTCCCAATCCTCCTCACCACCCAATGGTCCAGTCCACACTTCCTAAGCTTGGCTATGAGGATGCCATGGGAGACTGTGTCAAAAGCTTTGCTGAAGTCAAGGTAGACCACACCCACTGCCTTCCCCTCGTCTACCCATCTAGTGATGCCATCATAAAAAGCTATCCAAGGGGTCAGGCATGACTTCCCCTTGGTGAATCCATGCTGACTACTCATGATCAGCTTCCTTTCCTCAACATGCTTCGAGATGGCACCAAGAACAAGTTGTTCCATCATCTTTCCAGGGATGGAGTTGAGGCTGACCGGTCTATAGTTGCCTGGGTCCTCCTTCTTGCCCTTTTTGAAGATTGGAGTAACATGGGCTTTCCTCCAGTCCTCAGGCACCTCTCCAGTTCTCCAGGACTTTTCAAAGATTATGGAGAGTGGCCTAGCAATGACTTCTGCCAGCTCCCTCAGCACTCGTGGGTGCATCCCATCAGGGCCCATGGATTTGTGGATGTTCAGTTTGCTTAACTGATCTCTAACCCAATCTTCTTCAACTGAAGCAAAACCTTCCTTTCTCATAACTTCCTCTATGGTTTTCAAGTTTGGGGACTACTGAGGACTGGTATTAGCAGTAAAGACAGAGGCAAATGTGGCATTCAGTAACTCTGCCTTCTCCATATCCTCGGTCACCAGGGCACCCACTTCATTCAGCAGTGGGCCAAAACTTCCTCTGGTCTTCCTTTTTCCTCCAATGTACTTAAAAAAGCCTTTATTGTTGTCCTTGACCTCTCTTGCCAGGTTCAGTTCTCAGGAGGTCTTAGCTTTCCTTATGTGTTTTAGTGGCTTTGGCCAAAGTTAAGGAAATGTTCGGGAGCCCTGCCCCCACCGGTCCTAGTGCCCGAGGCAGACGCAGGGGCTGTGCCGTTACCCGAGCTGCCTTAATGCGCAAGGGGGCAGCACGGAGCCGTGCCGGGAGCAAGCTCGTAACTCGAGCCCGTGCGGCCCCAGTGCCCGCGGCAGCTCCAGTGTCTGCATCACAACCAAGCACACCTGCAACAATGCCTTCAATGTCTGCGCCATCATCCTCGACACCTGCACTGCAACCTGCCACATCACCCTCCACTATGCCTGCATCAATGGCAAGGCCTCCCACTACAGCCAGTTTGTCTTCTCCCCCAACCAGCCCACTTTCTGCAGCAGCCTCACTCCCTCAATCTTTTGTGTGTTATTGTCAGGGGTGACCACTGTCCTTGGCCCCAGTCTGGAAAAAGAAATACACACATAAATCAGTCCATCTAGTCGAGGATGGTGAGGTAGCAGGGCCATCCCAGGTGACAGAAACAGTCAATAAGGAGATGGGGGCAGGGCTAGCTCAAGAGTCAGAGACGGAGGATGAAGCTGTTGTGACCACACGGTCCTTATCCCTGAGGGAGCTACGGGACATCCGTAGAGACTACAGTCGCTGCCCGGGTGAACATATCATGACCTGGCTGCTCCGCTGCTGGGATAATGGGGCCAGTAGTATGGAGCTAGAGGGGAGAGAGGCTAAACAGCTGGGGTCACTTGCCAGAGAAGTGGGGATTGATAAAGCAGTTGGATGAAAGCCACAAAATGTCAGCCTCTGGAAGCGACTCCTGACCAGTGTAAAGGAAAGGTACCCTTTCAGAGAGAGTGTGCCACAACAGCTGCGTAGGTGGACCAGCATGGAGAAAGGCATCCAGTACCTAAGAGAACTAGCGGTACTGGAGATTATTTACCGAGACCCAAACAACCCACGAGCATCCACTGACCCCGACGCAGTCTACTACACCCGGCCCATGTGGCAGAAGATAATGCAGAGTGCACCACCCTCATACTCCAGCGTGCTCTCAATAATAACTTGGAGAGAGGACGAGGCACCAACTGTAGACGAGATGATCTGCTGATTCCGAGAGTATGAGGAGAGTCTCTCCTCCCCCATACAGGCCTGTGTCTCTGCTGTGGAGAGACTGTCCAAAGAACTCAAGGAACTCCGAGAGGAGGTGTTCTGATCCCCACCTCCACGGGCCAGTGTTTCGGTTATAAAGAGCAGGCGCTTCTCTCCCTCAAGGCAGGAATACAACAGATATCCCTCACGGGGTACCCTGTGGTTTTACCTGAGAGACCACGGAGAGGATATGAGGAGGTGGGATGGAAAACCTACCTCTCTCCTGGAACAATGAGTAAATGAACTGAAAGGGAAAAGATCTACTAGTGGGGACCCTGACGGAAAAGTTGCTGCTCCCGTATCTAAACGGGATGAACAAAGTGACATGTCCAATAATCCTTTTCTCCAGGACATGAGTGAGGCACGTGAGTATGAGAGGGGCCCTGCCTCCAGCCAGGTGGAGGAAAGGGACAACCGTGTTTACTGGACTGTGTGGATTCGATGGCCTGGCACATCAGAGCCCCAGGAGTACAGAGCTCTAGTAGACATGGGTGCACAGTGTACCCTCATGCCATCAAGCTATAGGGGGGTACAGCCCATCAGCATTTCTGGTGTGACTGGGGGCTCTCAACAACTGACTGTGCTGGAGGCTGAAATAAGCCTGACTGGGGAGGAGTGGCAAAAGCACCCTATTGTGACTGGTTAAGATGTTCCGTGCATCCTTGGCATTGACTATCTTAAGAGAGGGTACTTTAAGGACCCGAAAGGGTACCGGTGGGCTTTTGGGATAGCTGCTTTAGAGACTGATGAAATTGAGCAGCTGTCTGTCTTGCCTGGTCTCTCACAGGACCCTTCTGTTGTGGGACTGCTAAAGGTTGCAGACCAACAGGTGCCAATTGCCACCACAACAGTGCACCAGTGGCAGTACCGTACTAACAGGGACTCTTTGCTTCCCATCCAGAAGCTGATTCGTCAGCTGGAGAGCCAAGGGGTGATCAGCAAAACCCACTCACCCTTTAACAGCCCCATCTGGCCAGTGCGTAAGTCTGATGGGGAATGGAGACTGACAGTGGACTATCGTGGCCTGAATGAAGTCACACCACCACTGAGTGCTGCTGTGCCAGACATGGTGGAACTCCAGTACGAGCTGGAGTCAAAGGCAGCCAAGTGGTACGCCACAAATGACATTGCTAATGCCTTTTTCTCCATTCCTTTGGCAGCAGAGTGCAGGCCACAGTTTGCTTTCACCTGGAGGGGCATCCAATACACCTGGAATCGGCTGCCCCAGGGGTGGAAGCACAGTCCTACCATCTGCCATGGGCTGATCCAGACCGGACTGGAACAGGGTGCAGCTCCCGAACATCTACAGTACATTGATGACATCATTGTATGGGGCGACAGAGCTGACGAAGTTTTTGAGAAGGGGAAGAAGATCATCCAAATTCTGCTGAAAGCCAGTTTTGCCATCAAGCAAAGTAAGGTTAAGGGTCCTGCACGAGAGATTCAATTCCTGGGAGTAAAATGGCAAGATGGACGTCGCCAGATCCTGATAGACATGATTAACAAAATCACAGCTATGTCCCCACCAACGAGCAAAAAGGAAACTCAGGCTTTCCTAGGCGTCGTGGGTTTCTGGCGGATGCATATCCCAAATTACAGTCAAATTGTCAGCCCTCTCTACGAAGTGACCAGTAAGAAAAATGATTTCAAATGGGGCCCTGAGCAGCGCCAAGCCTTTGAACAGATCAAGCAGGAGATCGTGCATGCAGTAGCCCTTGGACCAGTCCGGACAGGGCCAGAGGTAAAGAATGTGCCCTACACCGCAGCCGGGGAGAATGGCCCTACCTGGAGTCTCTGGCAGAAAGAACCAGGGGAGACCTGAGGTCAACTCCTAGGGTTTTGGAGCCGGGGATACAGAGGATCTGAGGTCCACTACACTCCAACCGAAAAAGAGAGCCTGGCAGCTTATGAGGGAATCCGATCTGCCTCAGAAGTGGTTGGAACTGAAGCACAGCTCCTCCTGGCACCTCGACTGCCAGTGCTGGGTTGGTTGTTCAAAGGCAGAGTCTCCTCCACTCATCATGCCACCGATGCTACACGGAGTAAGTGGGCTGCCCTGATCACCCAACGATCCCGTGTAGGGAACCCCAGTCGCGCAGGAATCCTAGAAGTGATCATGGACTGCTCGGAGGGCAAAGACTTTGAGATGTCACCAGAGGAGGAGGTAACACAGGCTGAAGAAGCCCCTCTGTATAACCAGTTGCCAGAAGACGAGAAGCAATATGCCCTGTTCACGGATGGGTCCTGCCGCATTGTAGGGAAACATCGTAGGTGGAAAGCTGCTGTGTGGCGTCCAACCCGACAAGTTGCAGAGACTGCTGAAGGACAAGGGGAATCGAGTCACTTTGCAGAGGTAAAGGCCATCCAGCTGGCTTTGGACATTGCTCAACGAGAGAAATGGCCAGTGCTTTACCTCTATACTGACTCATGGATGGTGGCAAATGCACTGTGGGGGTGGCTGCAGCAGTGGAAACAGAGCAACTGGCAGTGCCGAGGCCAACCCATCTGGGCTGCCACGCTATGGCAGGACATTGCTTCCCGTCTAGACAACCTGGTCGTCAAGGTGCGTCATGTCGATGCCCACATGCCCAAAAGCCGAGCCACTGAAGAACACCAACACAATCAGCAGGTAGACCAGGCTGCTAAGATTGCAGTGGCTCAGGTGGATCTGGACTGGCAACATAAAGGTGAGCTGTTCATGGCTAGGTGGGCCCATGACACCTCGAGTCACCAAGGGAGAGATGCCACATACAGGTGGGCTCGTGACCGAGGGGTGGATTTGACCATAGACACAATTGCTCAGGTTATCCATGAATGTGAGACGTGCTGCCATCACACAAGGCAAGAGGGTAAAACCTCTTTGGTATGGGGGGCGATGGCTGAAATACAAGTATGGGCAGGCCTGGCAGGTTGACTACATCACCCTCCCCAAAACCCGCCAAGGCAAGTGCCATGTCCTCACAATGGTGGAGGCAACCACGGGGTGGCTAGAAGCATATCCTGTGCCCCATGCCACTGCCCAAAATACTATCCTGGGCCTTGAAAGGCAAGTCCTGTGGCAACACAGCACCCCGGAAAGAATTGAATCAGATAATGGGACTCATTTCCGAAATAGCCTCGTAGATGCTTGGGCTGAGGAACATGGAATTGAGTGGGTGTACCACATTCCCTACCATGCACCTGCCTCAGGGAAGGTCGAGTGGTGCAATGGGCTGCTAAAGACCACCCTGAGAGCAATGGGGGGTGGAACACTCAGGAATTGGGATGTCAACTTGGCAGAGGCCACGTGGTTAGTTAATACCAGGGGATCCGTCAATCGAGCTGACCCTGCACACTCAAACCCTCTACGGACAGTAGAAGGAGATAAGGTCCCTGTAGTACATACTAGAAGCATGCTGGGAAAAACGGTTTGGGTTCCTCCCACCTTGGGCAAAGGCAAACCCATCCGTGGGGTTGCTTTTGCTCAAGGACCTGGATGCACTTGGTGGGTAATGCGAGAAGATGGGGAAGTCCGATGTGTGCCCCAGGGGGATTTGATTCTGGGAGAAAACAGCCCATAATTACAGTGCATGAGGGACATGAATCGCTGCCACTAACCCCTGTTCTCTGAGCTTCATGTTACAGGCACCCGCTCTGGCAGAAAACCACCCCACCCTACAGAGGTCCAACCTGGCCAGGAGCACAGCAGTGACCTGGCCTGAGCTGGCTTTGGCACCCAACGAGCCCACACAACCCTTCCACCTTTGCCTGTCCTGAGTGACCCCACACCTGATGGAATCTGAAGTCATGGACTAATGGACAGTTTGCCAAGATGGTCCATAGACTGAGGGAATGATACCCGTGTGGGATGGGATGGGAAAGGGGAAGCGGGCTGATGGGAGATTATGGAATATTGTGGGAGGTGAGCTTGATGCTGATGTGGTGAATCAAAAGGGGTGGATTAGTGTCTTAGCTTTGCACCAGCTAGTCTGTGTTTTGCTTCACCCCATAACACATCAAGCTGCATAGGTGGTGCCAGCCCAGGACCTGCGGCATGGCAGGACCGGCAGGGAGGGGGTGGAGGTGGAGATGTGGGTGGAAAGGCTTGTGGTTGGGCACGACCCTGGGAAGGGAAAGGGTCTGAGGGGGCTTCCGGCCAAGTGGGCTGGGGGTTTGTTTGTTGTGGGACCTCGTGGCGAGTGGTGGGTGCTCCAGGCAGAGTCAGCGTCTTGCCGGGCAGATCGGTCTGGGAGTCGGGGTTTGAAAGGTTTTTTTTCTCTCTCTTACTCTCTCGGCCCCCGGGCGGTTTTGTGGGGGGTTTGCTCCCTTCGGGTGGGGTTTTCTTTCCTTTTTTCCCTTCTTGGGGTGGGATCCTGTATCATTTGTTCTACCCTCTTCCTCCGTTCCTTACATTACTCATTAGCACTAGCATTGTTAGTAACTCCCTAAGTTTCATTGATATAATTAAATAGTTCTTATCTCAACTCCTACGGGCTTTTCCTCGGTTTGTTCCTCTGACCCTTCCTCACCGGAAGGAGGTGGGGGGGGGGGGGGCCGGGGTGGGAGAGAAGGCTTGTCGTCAAACTACGACAACATCATTGTATGGGGTAACACAGCTGATGAAGTTTTTGAGAAGGGGAAGAAGATCATCCAAATTCTGCTGAAAGCCAGTTTTGCCATCAAGCAAAGTAAGGTTAAGGGACCTGCATGAGAGATCCAGTTCCTAGGAGTAAAATGGCAAGATGGACGTCGCCAGATCCTGATAGACATGATTAACAAAATCACAGCTATGTCCCCACCAACAAGCAAAAAGGAAACTCAGGCTTTCCTAGGCATCGTGGGTTTCTGGCGGATGCATATCCCAAATTACAGTCAAATTGTCAGCCCTCTCTACGAGGTGACACGGAAGAAAACCGATTTCAAGTGGGGCCCTGAGCAGCAACAAGCCTTTGAACAGATCAAGCAGGAGATTGTGTATTCAGTAGCCCTTGGACCAGTCCAGACAGGGCCAGAGGTAAAGAATGTACTCTACACTGCAGCTGGGGAGAATGGCCCTACCTGGAGTCTCTGGCAGAAAGATCCAGGGGAGACCCGAGGTCGACTCCTAGGGTTTTGGAGCCGGGGATATAGAGGATCTGAGGTCCACTACACTCCAACCGAAAAAGAGAGCCTGGCAGCTTATGAGGGAATCCGATCTGCCTCAGAAGGGGTTGGAACTGAAGCACAGCTCCTCCTGGCACCTCGACTACCAGTGCTGGGCTGGATGTTCAAAGGCAGAGTCTCTTCCACTCATCATGCCACCGATGCTACATGGAGTAAGTGGGCTGCCCTAATAACACAACGATCCCGTGTAGGGAACCCCAGTCGCCCAGGAATCCTAGAAGTGATCATGGACTGGCCGGAAGGCAAAGACTTTGGAATGTCACCAGTGGAGGAGGTGACACGGGCTGAAGAAACCCCCTTGTACAATCAGTTGCCAGAGGATGAGAAGCAATATGCCCTGTTTACTGATGAGTCCTGCCGCATTGTGTGGGAATGATTGTATAAAAGCACACCATGGAACCAGAGCAACCAGAGGCCATGAAAAGCCAAAGATGAAAAGGATCTTGCAAGCAAAGCAAGTATCCTCGGACCGTGACTGCAAGCAGTCACTTGCTGTACTCGGCTGATCATGTACTCTGCTCTAGGTACATGCACCTGATTATAAAAGATAAACAAGTGAAACATAAGCACATACACAAATCCTGTTTTGTATCCTGCTTTGCCTGCAATATATCATGTAGTTGAAACAATGTAAATGTCATAGATCTATTAATGATTAACAGCTGCTGTATACTAAACTCAATAAATATGAAGGGGCTGGGGCTGGGGCTGGAAGGTACCCTTGATTCTTGAAATCTTGAGTCCACCGTCTCCCCTCATAGAAACTTCATCCCTCCTGTCCGTCTCTCCTTTCGGGTCTACGAACCATCGACAAGAAGTGGCGCCTGAACAGGGACCTGAAGGAAGACGCAAATACTACGAGGATTCAGACAGAGTGGGACCGAAAGACAAATAGGAGCTCCTTGGTAAGTTGCATTTTCGGGAAACAGTGGGAGGCGGTGTCATGGGGAATTCCCCATCCTCGGAAAGTCAGTATATACAATTATTATGAAAATTGCTTAAGGCATCTGGGGTAGAAGTGAAAGAAAGTACATTTAGAGAATTGTTTTTCTATATTAGAAAGCATTGTTACTGGTTTAATGCCAATAATCGAGTTCAATTGAACTTAAGAATATGGAAGCAGGTCATTAGAGCTTTGCGAAGAGCTCATCAAAACGGGGACACAATCCCTACCACGGTCTGGTCCTTATGTAACCTTGTTTCGCTTGCATTGCAACCCTTACAAACTGATTCAGACAGCGTAACGCTGGCGAACCGACCAGACCCGAAATCGAAACCTTATGACTCAGAACATGAGGCAGCTAAGCCGAATCGGCTTGATACTCGGGGATATGAGACTGCAGAAGATATTCCGAAACGCCCTCTCCCTCCATTACCTAAGAAAACCTCTTTACCTAAACCTGTTCAATCTGCAAAAAATGGTTCTAGTATTAGCGATTATCATTTAAATTCTCTATTTGATAATATGGACTCAGAGGATGAGGAGCTCGTTAAAAGACGTTCTTTTTCTACATTGCACAACCCCACATATCTGCAGCTATTAACACAAACACGCAATCTAGCTGGAAAAATAGATGACATTTCAAAAGAAAATCCAGTCAGCCAAAACTCAAAAATTGACTTCAGAGCACTGACTCCCACGGCACCTCCTCTACCCCCGTACGAGGATTCAATGCCAGTGGGAAAAACAGTTGTCCAGCAACCATTACCTGTCACTGCTAAAATGATACAACAAGCAAGTCAGGAGGGAGGATTGGAGTACTTTACCTCGCATGCTCCATCTGTCCCTTTGAATATTTTTCCTGTAACAATACGACAAATGCCGGGAAATAATGAATTTCCACAGGGATATGTGCAATTTGAACACACCCCTATAGATTTTAAAACAATGAAAGATTTAAAACAAGCCATTGTATCTTATGGAATGCACTCCACTTATGTTAAAGGGGTGCTCTCAGGCATAGCCACTGCCCATCGTCTAATACCTTTCGATTGGGAGGCTGTAACGAGAACAGAATTGGAGGCAGGACAATATTTGCAATTCAGAACTTGGTGGGTCGATGAAGTGGTGGACATGGAACGGATTAACAATACTCGACAAGTCCAAATTACTGCTGACCAATTATTAGGGAGAGGACAATGGGTAGGGATCCAGCAACAAATGCAATATGATGATGCAACAATAGTACAGGTTCGACTGTGTTGCTTAAAAGCATGGGACAAGGTAGAAGTGTCAGGAAAAAATGACAAATCTTTCACAAAAATCATTCAATCATCTGGAGAAAGATACTCCGATTTTATCTCTCGCCTAAAAGCGGCTATCGATCGAGCTATTTCTCAACCTGAAGTTCGAGATATACTGTTACAGACATTAGCATTCAAAAATGCAAACACTGAATGCCAGAAAGCGTTAAGACCATGTCGTGCCCAGCGAGCACCTCTAGATGAATATCTGCGAGCCTGTATGGACATAGGCTCTCCAACTTTCCAAGCTAATTTATTAGCACAAGCGTTAAGAAAGTCTAATTCAGCTGTGATTTGTTACAATTGTGGAAAAAAAAAAGGACATTTGCGTAAAGATTGTAAATGGCCTACTTCCAAGTGCATGAAAGTGTCTAGTGCCCCTGAGAAAAAATTACCTAGTGAACTTTGCAGGCGTTGTGGGAAAGGGAAACATTGGACTAATGAATGTCGGTCAGTATTTGATAAAAATGGGAATCCTTTGTCGGGAAACTCCCAAGCGGGCCCAGCTCGGGGCCCTCGAGCAAACAATACAAGCTATCAACAGTTCCTTGTCAGCAATGGTCAGGAACATGCAGCACTCCATCAGAGCAACAATCCATTTCTAGCCTCTTACACGCTACCAGAGGCAGCGCAACATTAGATATCCCTTTACCTCAAAACATTTTCTTACAACCTGGCATGGGCGTTTATCAATCAAGTTAAAACAGGCATTCATGGACCTTTGCCAGCTGGAACGGTCGGCCTGTTAACTGGACATAGTAGCCTTACGAGCCAGGGTGTTTTTACTCACTTAGGCGTGATTGATTCTGACTATGCCGGAGAAATTGTGCTATTGATGACAACACAAAAGCCTATTTATTTGGACAAGGGCCAAAGAGTAGCACAATTGCTCTTATTACCTTATGTAAAAGGAAAAACAGCACCAACAAAAAGAGAAGGAGGATTGGGAAGCACCGGAAAACACATATTCTGGCAGGCTATAATTGGAGAAGATCATCCATGAATGGTAGTAAACATTGCCGGTCATAAAATCGCTGGCTTAGTGGACACAGGTGCTGATGTATCTATTATAGCACTGCAAGATTGGCCGCAGAGTTTACCCTCAAAAAATTAAGACGAACAATGCTCCGGCTTACATGTCGGCAAAATGACAGTCCTTTTTATCTCAATGGCAAACTGAACATGTTACAGGAATTGCGTATAATCCTCAAGGCCAAGCAATTATTGAACGGGCTAATCAGACCTTGAAAACAATGCTTAAAAAACAAAAGGGGGGAGATGAGCATGTGTTCTCCCCTAGACAGGCGCTGCAACGAGCTTTGTTTACTTTAAATTTTTGCAACGCCAGAGCAGACGGCACTACAGCTGCTGACCGTCATTGGATTAAACAGGCTTCATCAGATCTGAAACAACCTATTTGGTACAAAGATATTCTCTCCGGAGAATGGTTAAAAGGAGAATTGTTAAAATGGGGGCGAGGTTTTGCTTAGATTTCCACAGGTCAGGAAAAACAGTGGATTCCTGCGCGACAGATAAAACCTCGCCATGCGTAAAAGACCTCGTTTTGACATTGATGGTGCAGCTATGTGGATGGAGCAACTATCTCTAGGAAAGACGGTTCAGAGACGTCCACTACCAAACACCCGAAGGGCTGAAGTGCCAACATGGGGTCAGATCAAACGACTCACATATGAAGGTCAACAAATGGTAATACGTGCTGGGCAACCAATGAATGCTGAAAATTTATTTTTGGCCATGCTTGCAATAATATCTCAGGTAAGTATGGTATCGGGAAATTATACTTACTGGGCATATATTCCCAACCCCCCACTCAATCGAGTGGTATGTTGGTTTGATGATGTCGTACCTATTTATGTTAACGACACTAGTTGGCTTCCCGGCCCTTATGATTTCCGGGGACCTCTAAAACCAATGGAAGAAGGAACTATTATTCCAAATTATGAAGTAGGATCTGAAAATATACCTATTTGTACAGGAAAAGGGGTCATTGTCTAAAACCCCAAACACGCCCATGGCTTTCAATCGTTCGGAATGGTACAAAGGCAGGAGGAAAAAGTGTCTTCTTTATTCTGGCCAGAAGTGGATTCCGCAGAAATTTTAGCAATAACACTCAATTAGACCTATCTCCCCCCTGTACCACTCCTACGGTGTCACACATTTCAGAATGGGTACATTGAGAACGATGTAGAGGAGAAGTTGCGCGGGTATTGGTTAATCCTTCCCATGGAGTGTCATTGATTGGAGCCCTATGGGCTCTGCCCGCATTAAAGCTCAAGGAAGTGATTTACGGTGGCAGCGGGGGAACGCATCGATTTATTCTGATACACATCACAATGATTCCATTGTATGGCATGGAGGAGGAATGTCCCCTCCAAGTCCTAGGATGGACGGAGGGGCCATTCAGATACACTTATGGAAATTGATAACAGCATTAAGAAGCATGTCTGCCTGGCAAGGATATATCACTGTGACAGCGAAAAATACACACTTTGAATTTAAAAGGAATGAATCACACTTCATATCTGCCTGTGTGCGGTTACCTTATTTACTAATGATTGGAAATGTAATCTGGAATGAAACAGAGTGTATTGTATCTTGTGTCAATTGTTCCTTTTATACATGTATCAATTCCTCTGTAAAATTTAATATGTCCGTGCATAGCTTGTATATATTAAAAGCCAGAACTGCTGCATGGATTCCAGTCCAAATGACCCGACCTTGGCAAGACTCTCCTTCAACATTCATCCTGCAGCAGCTTGTAGAAACCATGAGAAGAAGGATGAAGAGAATGATAGGGTTCATCATTGCGATCGTAATGGGTATCATCGCCATAACTGCTACAGCCGCTACAGCAAGTGTTGCCCTTCATCAGAGTATAAAAACTGTGGAATTTGTCCAGAAATGGCATGAGAATTCGGAACGTCTGTGGACATCTCAACGAAATATTGATACCCAGTTAAATACTAGATTAACTGACATTAAATCAGCAATTGTCATGTTGGGTGATCAAATTGTAAGCCTTCAAAAACAATTGACCTTGAAATGTGATTGGAATATTAGCACCTTTTGTGTTACACCTGTACCATGGAATCAAAACCATTTTCCATGGGAAAAGGTGAAAAAGCATTTGATGAATCCTGGTAATGTTACTGCTGAAATAATCAATTTGCAAGCTCATATCAGAGAAATATTCAATGAACAATTAACAAAGCTCTCTGGAACATATTTGCTATCATCTATTGCAGATGGGGTCGCTAACCTTAATCCTTTTAAGCAAATAAAAGCTATAGGGGGGGCTACACTGATATTCTGCTGTATATGAATTCTTTTGTTTATCCTTTTGCGTTTAGTCTGGAGACGCCAAAACTACGAAAATGAATAGATAACAATCGCTCAGATATTTTTTCGCTTATGTTACACAAGTTGGATCAAAAACACAAAGGGGGAAATGTGGGAATGATTGTATAAAAGCACACCATGGAACCAGAGCAACCAGAGGCCATGAAAAGCCAAAGATGAAAAGGATCTTGCAAGCAAAGCAAGTATCCTCGGACCGTGACTGCAAGCAGTCACTTGCTGTACTCGGCTGATCATGTACTCTGCTCTAGGTACATGCACCTGATTATAAAAGATAAACAAGTGAAACATAAGCACATACACAAATCCTGTTTTGTATCCTGCTTTGCCTGCAATATATCATGTAGTTGAAACAATGTAAATGTCATAGATCTATTAATGATTAACAGCTGCTGTATACTAAACTCAATAAATATGAAGGGGCTGGGGCTGGAAGGTACTCTTGATTCTTGAAATCTTGAGTCCACCGTCTCCCCTCATAGAAACTTCATCCCTCCTGTCCGTCTCTCCTTTCGGGTCTATGAACCATCGACAACAGCATTGTAGGAAAACATCGGAGGTGGAAAGCTGCTGTGTGGAGTCCCACCCGACAAGCTGCAGAGACTGCAGAAGGCCAAGGTGAATCGAGTCAGTTTGCAGAGGTAAAGGCCACCCAGCTGGCTCTGGACGTTGCTAAACGAGAGAAATGGCCAGTGCTTTACCTCTACACTGACTCATGGATGGTGGCAAATGCTCTGTGGGGGTGGCTACAGCAATGGAAACAGAGCAACTGGCAGCGCCGAGCCAAACCCATCTGGGCTGCAGCATTATGGTGGGACATTGCGTCCCATCTAGACAACCTGGTCGTCAAAGTGCGTCACGTTGATGCTCACATACCCAAAAACCGAGCCACTGAAGAACACCAGCACAAGCAGCAGGTAGACCAGGCTGCTAAGATTGCAGTGGCTCAGAAGGATCTGGACTGGCAACATAAAGGTGAGCTGTTCATGGCTAGGTGGGCCCATGACACCTCGGGCCACCAAGGGAGAGATGCCACGTACAGATGGGCTCGTGACCGAGGGGTGGATTTGACCATGGACGCTATAGCGCAGGTCATTCATGAATGTGAGACGTGCTGCCATCACACAAGGCAAGAGGGTAAAACCTCTTTGGTATGGGGGGCGATGGCTGAAATACAAGTATGGGCAGGCCTGGCAGGTTGACTACATCACCCTCCCCAAAACCCGCCAGGGCAAGTGCCATGTCCTCACAATGGTGGAGGCAACCACGGGGTGGCTAGAAGCATATCCTGTGCCCCATGCCACTGCCCAAAATACTATCCTGGGCCTTGAAAGGCAAGTCCTGTGGCGACACGGCACCCCAGAAAGAATTGTGTCAGATAATGGGACTCATTTCCGAAACAGCCTCGTAGATGCTTGGGCTGAGGAACATGGAATTGAGTGGGTGTACCACATTCCCTATCATGCACCTGCCTCAGGGAAGGTCGAGTGGTGCAATGGGCTGCTAAAGACCACCCTGAGAGCAATGGGGGGTGGAACACTCAGGAATTGGGATGCCAACTTGGCAAAGGCCACGTGGTTAGTTAATACCAGGGGATCCGTCAATCGAGCTGACCCTGCACACTCAAACCCTCTACGGACGGTAGAAGGAGATAAGGTCCCTGTAGTACATACTAGAAGCATGCTGGGAAAAACGGTTTGGGTTACTCCCACCTTGGGCAAAGGCAAACCCATCCGTGGGGTTGCTTTTGCTCAAGGACCTGGGCGCACTTGGTGGGTAATGAGAGAAGATGGGGAAGTCCACTGTGTGCCCCAGGGGGATTTGATTCTGGGAGAAAACAGCCCATAATTACAGTGCATGAGGGACATGAATCGCTGCCACTAACCCCTGTTCTCTGAGCTTCATGTTACAGGCACCCGCTCTGGCAGAAAACCACCCCACCCTACAGAGGTCCAACCTGGCCAGGAGCACAGCAGTGACCTGGCCTGAGCTGGCTTTGGCACCCAACGAGCCCACACAACCCTTCCACCTTTGCCTGTCCTGAGTGACCCCACACCTGATGGAATCTGAAGTCATGGACTAATGGACAGTTTGCCAAGATGGTCCATAGACTGAGGGAATGATACCCGTGTGGGATGGGATGGGAAAGGGGAAGCGGGCTGATGGGAGTTTATGGAATAGTGTGGGAGGTGAGCTTGATGTAAATGTTGTGAACCAAAAGGGGTGGTTTAGTGTCTTAGCTTTGCACCAGTTAGTCTATATTTTTGCACCAGTTTGTTTATATTTTGCTTCACCCCATAACACATCAAGCTGGATAGGTGGTGCCAGCCCGGGGCCAGCGGCACTGCATGACCGGCAGGGAGGGGGTGGGGATATGGGTGGGAAGGCTTGTGGTTGGGCATGACCCTGGAAAGGGGAAGGGTCTGAGAGGGCTTCCGGCCAAGTGGGCTGGGGGTTTGTTTGTTGTGGGGACCTCGTGGCGAGTGGTGGGTGCTCCAGGCAGAGTCAGCGTCTTGCCAGGCAGATCGGTCTAGGAGTCGGGGTTTGAAAGGTTTTTTTCCTCCCTCTTACTCTCTCGGCCCCCGGGCAGTTTCGTGGGGTTTTGCTCCCTTCGGGTGGGTTTTCTTTTCCTTTTCCCTTCTCGGGGTGAGATCCCGTATCATTTGTTCTACCTTTTTCCTCCGTTCCTTAAATTACTCATTAGCACTAGCATTGTTAGTAACTCCCTAAGTTTCATTTATATAATTAAATAGTTCTTATCTCAACTCCTCCGGGCTTTTCCTCGGTTTGTTCCTCCGACCCTTCCTCACCGGGAGGGGGTGGGGGGGGCAGAGTGGTAGAGCGGCTGGTTGTGATAAAACCACAACAGTATGTCATGTTCAGGGCTTAGGAGAGGAGGGGGTCTGTGAGCCATTACTCTCTCGCTTACTCCCTTGCTCGTTTACTTCCTGGCACTTGCTAACACTCCCCCTGAATCCTGTGTTAGCTGCTTTGCTAACTCCTGTGCTGGCTCATTTGTGAGGGAGTTGGTGGGTTTGTTTAGTTTTCCCAGCCATGCTCTCGCTGATAGGGTTCATTCTGAATCTGCTGCGATAGCTCTCGGGCCGCGGCCCTTGGGCTGTGATCGCTTTTGGGCTGCAGCTCTTGGGCTCTCTGGCTCTGACTCTCACTTCTCAGCATCTGGTTGTGCATTGGTCTGTGAGCGGTGAGAAATTGTATCATATTGTATCATATGTTTTATTTTCTATTATTTTAATTATTTATTATTAGTAGTATTTTTATATATTGATTTAGATTTAATTAGTAAATAGTTCTTATCACAATTTTACAAGCTTCGTTATTTCTTTTTCCTCCGATTCTTCCCCTCCACTGGAGGAGAGGAGGGGGTATCTGTGAGAGCAGCTTCATGGTATTTTGCTAGCTGGAGTTAAACCACGACAGATATTTTTCTCTTTGGAACATAGGAGGCTATAAAAGCACAAAGATGCAGTGGTTCTTCTTTGAGCTTGCAATTACAGGACAGGTACTGCTAGGCACATTCTATACTTGGCTGTCACAACATCCTCTGCTGAGAGCCAAGGACAAGATAAACACCAGGGGGAAAAAAAAAAAACAACCCCAAACAGTAAGAGTAACAATGCGCTTATTCAGAATTGCTTCTTACAACTAGATTTAATAATTCTAAATACCCCCAAAAGGAAGCTGTAGGCACCTCTCACCTGCTTCCGCAAACTACAGGGACAAGCGACTTTTCCGCAAAGCCAGAGCAAAATGTGCATTTTTAAAATTTACTTCTGTTATTTGAAACAAGAGCAAAACCAAGATTATTTTCTAATTAATCTGATCCTGGTAATGCTTCTACCATGCCACTAATTTCACCAATTGTTTCACCAGACTGCACTGAAATACTAATAGTGTGACAAGCATTCTATAATGATGTTGCACAGGCTTTGTTCAGTAGAGAGCACTGGAGCTAAAGACTTTATTCTGTACTTTCATTGCTTGTAGAAATGCAGGAAATGGTTTATGTAAATTCTGCTGAATGGTCTAAGACTTCATGGTTTTTTGTTGTTGTTTTTTGTTTGTTTGTTTTTAAAGTGCCAAATTAAAACCAAACAAATGCAAGACTTAGTTAACTAATAGTGGGACTACAAAGCACTGACACATACAAATTGGAAACAAGCCATAAGTACAGACTGGCATTAATGGAGAACTTTGACCTTTGGGCAGTACAAGCTTCCAGTAACACTGCGCAAATTATCTCTTTAGTCTAATAGTCTTTCTTCTGCTCATTTCTATATCCCAGGTAAATTAAATCTATTAAATAATGACTGATACTACACCACTAGCATAAACACCTAGACACTTGTATGGACACAATATACAGAAAGCAAAACATGCAGCCTAGTCCCTGAATTCAGACAGAAACTCTCAGAAAAAAGAAAAGAGACCGAACCTGAGCTATGAAATGCAGCACAAGTCATCCCCTGCAGACATTTGAGGTGAGAACAGATTTTTACAATACCTTTACAGAAGTTCAAATCCACAAATCTAAATTCTACTTACTGCAAGTTGTTTGGGAAGACTTTCAGCAATACGACTGAGTAACATCTTTGAAGGCTTCTCAGCACATAACAAAACAAGATTGATGTTTCTGTCTCCATGGAGTAGCAAACCTTTGGCCAAAACGCCTACCCGTAAAACTCCTCTCAAAGCTCTGTGAATTATAGTTAAGAGTTGCATTTAAAATAATATAAAACCCCATAGATTGAAGATAGAAAAGTGAAATAAAATAGTATTCCATATACTCTTAAGGCCGTATCATAACCCAAAGAGAACAGAATCCCTGGAAGCACTGATAACGGTGCAAGGAAAAAACCATAAAATTACCTCAGAAACAAGCAATGAAATTATTAAAAAAATAATAATACAAAAAATACCTGTCTTTACTGCCTTTTTTGTCATCTCCCTCTTTGCTCTTGCTTTTTTCATGGTCAGTCATATTGTCAGAAACAAGTTTCAAAGCACGCTCAGTAATAGAAACAATTTTTTGCACTGCTTGAAGTTCCTCCTCTGTTGGATAGATAGCTGCATGTTTGGTCATCACATGGCGGTCATCAGAGGAATCAGGGCGGTGTAGAGGCTAAACAGACAACAAAAGCACATTTCTGGTATTTGGGTACACTTCCAAGTTCACCCATGAGACTGAAAACCAAACATGTGGCTAAACAAGAAAATATTCAAACCTCAAATCATTGAAATATAACAAAACATGAACTGAAGGGTCCTTAGTGACTTACACATAGGAAGGGACCTCAGGAGGTCTTCTAGTCCAACCTCCTGTGCAAACCATGGTCAGCTATAAGACCATATCATGTTGCTCAGGGCTTTATCCAGTCGGTTCTTGTAAACCACCAGAGAGACTGAACCTCTTTGTCTCAGCTTAAACCGGTTGTCTCTCACCCCCTCACAACTGTAAAGAGCCTGGCTCCATTGTTTTTATAATGCACAGGTATTAGAAGGCTATTACATCCCAGAAGAAACACTCTCTTCTCCAGGCTGAACAAGCCCAGATCCCTCAAGTCTCTCCTCACAGGGCACGCACTCCAGACATCCTGAATGTCCTGGTAGCCCCACACTAAACCTGCTGCGGTTTATCAGTGTCTTGCTTGTACTGGAAAGCACAAAACTGAATGCAGTATTGCAGTTTGGGTCTAATGAAAGCTGATCGCTTCCCTTTATCTACTGATTGTGCTCCTGTTAATAATACCCAGGATGCTGTTGGCTTTCCTTGCTGCCAGGGCACGCTGCTGGCTCATGTTCGGCTTGCTATCTACCAAGAACCCCAAGTCCCTTTCAGCAGGGCTGCTACCCAGCCTGTCGCTACACAGCGCCTAAGTGCAAGGGGTCATACATACCCAAGTGGATGGGTCCATACCCAAGTGGTCAGGCACTGGAACAGGCTGCCCAGGGAAGTTGTGGAGTCACTATCCCAGGAGGTGTTCAAGGAGCATGTAGGCATAGGGCTTGAGGACATGGTCTAGTGGGTACGGTAGTGTTGGGTTGGTGGTTGGACTAGATCATCTTAGAGGTCTTTCCAACCTTAGTGATTCTGTGAAATGCAGCATTAGGCATTTGTCCTTGCAGAATTCTATAAAGTTCCTACTGGTCCATTCCTCCAGTTTGCCCAGGTCCCTCTGGATGGCAGCCCTGTCCTCAAAGGTATTGACTGTTCTCCCCACTCCGAACTGATTCAGTTTCATGTCATCTGCAAACGTGATGTGTGCACTCACTCCATTACCTTTCAGATCACTGATAAAAGTGCTAATGAGACAAATCCCAGGATAAACCCATGTGCTACTGCACTTGTTACTGACCTCCAGGTAGAGTACGACCCACCACTAACCATTATCCTCTGGGACTGACAATCCAACCACTTTTTATTTATACATTTGTCTGCAATTAGATAAAGTATAATGCAATTAAATAAAATATAAAGTAGTACACAAATCCAGAGTGACTTGTATTTCAGAAGAAACAATATTTGTCTTCAAGGCATCCTTTCGTCATATAAGTGGACTTATTTTGGAAGACAGGACCATTTACACAGTTTCATTAGTATATCATTTTTTTCTTCACTTTTCCAAATCCTTTATTAAGAAACACTGGAGACAACTGAAGTAGCACGAGTAATTTATAGTTCTTAACTGTGCCTCCTGGTAAGGATGATTTACTTTTTTCTTCCCTCCCCAAGTTAAGAAACTCACAGCTGGTCCTTGGGGCTGAGTAGGAATTCCTGGTCTAACTCCCAGCAGGCCTAGAGGTCCTGGAGGACCATGAGGATATCCTCCATCTGTTATTCTGCGGCAATCATCCCAGTGATACTGCTCTTCCTCCAGTCTCCTCCAGTACATGTCCTCTTCATATCGCCTGAAGTGCATCAAAATGCTCTCTTTATATAGCAGTTAATGCTTCCAACCATTCAAAATAAATTCATGGATGTCCTCACTAACTCGTTTCTAGTAGTCATGAGCAAATACCAGTGAACTCCAGAAGGCAACTGGAATGGTTATTTTGAAATCAGGCCTGAATTTCTAGCAAGTAATTCTAGTAAGTCTACGTTCCTCAGAGGCATTGAACAATGACAAACAAAACCAGATATAAAAACCCCAGATGTATAATCACAACTTAATTTAAAACAAGCTAGTAGAGAGTTCCCAAAAACAGTATTCAAAATAAGTAACTGCAGCAGCAGTTAGATTTAGATAATCTGACTTCAGCTTTGTCTCATTCACTGATAAAACCAAATGTGTTACCTCATTTCCATCCTCCAGCATTCTTCCTCTTCTCGCCTTCTCCAGTATTCTTCTTTCTGCATCTGTTTCCTCATCTTCTCTTCTTGAATTTTTCTAGCTCGAATACTGGGCTTCACTTCTACTTGTAAGTCTGGGTTTACTTTTTTCTAGTTCAGAAAAATAATGAATGAAATGTCGGTTTGCTTCTTGTCATCTCAAGGTTATGGAGTTCTTCTGACATGTTTAACGCACGCTACTGGTCTCTGACAAAATCAAGGGGAGTAAAATGCTGTCTTAGAACTAACTGCACTGAATAAAGAGTTGAACAAGAAAAATCCATGTCCAGGATTTTAAAGGAAAGAAATAGAAATGAATTACAAACAGCATGAATGCCCTCCTCAACTATATGAGAACAAAGCAATTTAAGACTAAAATGTTACATGAAATACTAGGTAATTTGCTGTTCATTCTGTTGGAGGATGACTACTCTATAGCCTGAAAAAAACCCGTCATCTTAATTACAATGTGCTTCCTGATGCCCGGTTCCTGAAGGGTCCCTTATACAGGGATATACTGAATATATTTTTCTGGCATTTTTTTCTCTTCTTTCATCCCTTTCATGATTATCACAGAATCACAGAATGCTTAGGGTTGGAAGGGACCTTAAAGATCATCTAATTCCAAACCCCCTGCCATGGGCAGGGACTCCTTCCACTAGGCCACATTGCTCCAAGCCTCATCCAGCATGGCCTTGGACACTTCCAGGGATGGGGCACCCACAGCTTCTCTGGGCAACCTGTCCCGGCGCCTCCCCACCCTCTCCGGGAAGAACTTCTTCCTGATGTCCAATCTCAATCTCCCTGCTTTCAGTTTAAACCCATTACCCCTTGTCCTGTCACTACAGGTCCTTGTAAAAAGGCCCCTCCAGCTTCCTTGTAGGCCCCCTTCAGGTACTGGAAGGTGCTATTAAGGTCTCCCTGGAGCCTTCTCTTCTCCAGGCTGAACAAGCCCAATTCTCTCAGCCTGTCCCCATAGCAGAGGTGCTCCAGCCCTCTGATCATCTTTGTGGCCTCCTCTGGACTTGCTCCAACTGGTCTATATCCTTATGCTGAGGGCTCCACAGCTGGACACAGCACTCCAGGTGGTGGGGTCCTATAAGAGCAGAGTAGAGGGGGAGAATCCCCTCCCTCAACCTGCTGGCCACACTTCTCCTGATACAGCCCAGAATACAATTGGCTTTCTGGGCTGCCAATGCACACTGCCAGCTCATGTTCAGCTTCTCGTCCACCAGTACCCCCAAGTCCTTCTCCTCAGGGCTGCTCTCGATCCATTCTCTGCCCAGCCTGTACTTGTGCTTGGGATTGCCCCAACCCTGGTGCAGGACCTTGCACTTGGCCTTGTTGAACTTCATGAGGTTGGCACAGGCCCACTTCTCCAGCCTGTCAAGGTCCCTCTGGATGCCATCCCTTCCCTCCAGCGTGTTGACCGCACCACACAGCTTGCTGTCGTCAGCAAACTTGCTGAGGGTGCACTCGATGCCATCATCCATGTCACTGACAAAGATGTTAAACAGGACCAGTCCCAACACTGACCCCTGTGGAACGCCACTCGTCACTGGTCTCCACTCAGACATCGAGCTGTTGGCCACCACTCTCTGAGTGCGACCATCCAGCCAGTTCCTTATCCACCGAGCGGTCCATCCGTCAAATACATGTCTCTCCAGTTTAGAGGCAAGGATGTTGTGTGGGATGATATCGAAGGCTTTGCACAAGACCAGGTAAATGACATCGGTTGCCTGTCCTTTATCCACCAAGGTCGTGACCCCATCGTAGAAGGCCACCATATTATTGAGGCATGATCTGCCCTTGGTGAAGCCATGTTGGCTGTCACCAATCACCTCCTGATTATGCAGGCCCACTGCATCTCCTCTGACCACAGTAGATTCTTCCAATACAATGTTATAATAATCAAAACACACACCATATGTCAATATAGGTGACTCTCCATTCATGACTAAAAAGTCTGCAACACTTCTATCTCAAATGTCTTCACAAATTCTTTATGTGGTTTATCCTGCTGAAAACATTGAGCACTACTATTTTACACTCTTTGAATTTCCTGGTAAACCACATCAAGCACCGACTGTTGCTTGCATAGGTCGTACAATCTTTCAATGTTGCAAAGGTCGCCTGAAAGCAATGTTCAAACTGTTTAAGAAAAACCCACACCAAAATGCAGTTTCACAGTTTGCATTACTACTTTAAAGACTATAATCCCTAAGAAATATCTCTCTCTTGCTTTTTTGATACTCTGTTTACTCACAGTACCAACTTTTTACTAGTATTTAAATGTAAGAATATGTAGTCAGTCAGCTGATATTTGGTTGATTTTCAGATAAAAGCAGCAGCATTTCTACTAACCTTATATTGAAGTCTGTGCCGCCTCCCTTTCAAGTGCATCTCCTTGGCATTAGGATCATTAAAACTGCATTCACAAAGTTTACAGTGAAAGCGTATCACTTTTCCTTCATCATTTCTTACCTGGAAAATAAAGTTATAACACATTTGGCCTTTTTTTTGTTTTGTTTTAATAAAGCTGATGTAAAAATCAATCTAATTCAGTGACACTGGATGTCTACCCATCCCAAAACATGCTAAAAATTTCACAGAGTAACTGAAAGAAGGCAAAATAGAACTTTCAATTCTAGACCGATGCATGTATTTGGTAATGCACAAAGAACCAAGTTCTTCCATTCCAAAGAGTACACGGCTTTAAACTTAAGCCTGCACATAGAATCATAGAATCATGGAATGGTTTGGGTTGGAAGGGACCTTGGAAGGTCATCTAGTTCCAACCACCCTACCATGGGCAGGGACACCTTCCACTAGATCAGGTTTCTCAAAGCCTCATCCAACACCTGCACCTGGGTCAAGGCAATCCCAAATACAAGTACAGGCTGGGCGGAGAATGGATTGAGAGCAGCCGTGAGGAGGAGGACTTGGGGGTACTGGTAGACGAAAAGCTAAACATGAGCCGGCAGTGTGCACTGGCAGCCCAGAAAGCCAATCGTATCCTGGGCTGTCCAGGTCCAGCCTGTCAAGGTCCCTCTGGATGGCATCCCTTCCCTCCAGCGTGTTGACCGCACCACACAGCTTGGTGTCATCAGTTGACGGTGCCTGTCAACTCAACATATTGAGTTGAAGAATTACAAAGCTGTACATGATAAATAATTTACATCGGACTTCATCCACATATCTCCTGCCGTCTCCACGAAGAATGCCCCACTGAGCTCAAAAGAAACATGCACAATACAAAAATGTAAACATATGCACAAGCCTTTGCAGGTTCAATGCCTTGTCATTATTTTCTTCAAGGAGGACCCAGGGACTTATAGGCCAGTCAGCCTCACCTCAATCCCTGGAAGGTGATAGAGCAGCTAATCCCGGAAACCATTTCCAGGCACATTAAGGACAAGAAAATCATCATCAGCAGTCAGCATAGCTTCACCAAGGGGAAATCATGCTTGATCAACTTGATAAACTTCTACGATTAATTGTCCAGTCTGGTAGATGAGGGGAGAGCAGTTGATATTGTCTACCTGAACTTTATAAATGCCTTTGACACAGTCTCACCATAATATCCTCATAGAGAAGCTGTTGATGTATGGACTAGATAAGCATACAGTGAGGTGGATTGAAAACTGGCTGAATGGAAAGGCCCAGAGGGTGGTGATCAGTAGAACAAAACCTAGTTGGAGTCTAGTAACTAGCAGTGTACCCCAGGGGTCAATACTAGGTCCAGTCCTATCAAATAACTTCATTAATTTTCTGGATGATGAGGGAGCGCACCTTCAGCAAGTTTGTCGATGACACAAAACTGTGAGCAATGGCTGACGTGCCAGGGGGGTTGCGCTGCCATCGAGAGAGATCTCAATGGGATGGAGAAATGGGCCGACAGGAACCTTGGGAAGTTCAACAGGGGTAAGTGCAAAGTCCTGCACCCGAAGAGGAACAACCCCATGAAGCAATATATTTGCAGGGGGCCACCCAGCTGGAAAGCAGCTTGGCAGAAAAGGACCTGGAGGGTCCTGGTGAACAACAAGCTGAACTTGAGCCAACAATGTGCCCTTGGGACATATATCCAATCTATATCTACCCACTTTCAATTTAAGCCTGTTAGCCCTTGTCCTATCACTACAGGCCCTTGTAAAAAGTCCCCCCACCAGCTTCCTTGCAGGCCCCCTTCAGGTCCTGGAAGGAAGCTGATCCTTCTAATCTAACCCAGCACTGTGGAGGCCACACCTGCAGTCCCGTGTCCAGTTTTAGGCTCGGCAGTGCAAGAGACACATGAACATACTGGAGAGAGTCTAATGAAAGGCCACAAAAATAATGAAGGACTGGAGGAAGGACTCTCCTATGAGAAAAGGCTGAGAGAGTTGGGCTTGTTCAGCCTGGAGAAGAGAAGGCTCTGGGGAGACCTTATAGCACCTTCCAGTACCTGAAGGGGGGGAACTTTTTACAAGGGCCTGTAGTGACAGGACAAGGGGTAACAGGATTAAATGGAAAGCGGGGAGATTGAAATTGGATATCAGGAAGAAGTTCTTCCTGGAGAGGGTGGGGAGGCGCTGGGACAGGTTGCCCAGAGAAGCTGTGGATGCCCCATCCCTGGAAGCGTCCAAGGCCATGCTGGATGAGGCTTTGAGCAACCTGGTCTAGTGGAAGGTGTCCCGGCCCATGGCAGAGGGCTTGGAATTAGATGATCTTTAAGGTCCCTTCCAACCCAAACCATTCTGTGATTCTATGATGTTTCACAGAATCACTAAGGTTGGAAAAGACCTATAAGATCATCCAGTCCAACCATCAACCCAACACTACCATACCCACTAGACCATGTCCTCAAGCCCCATGTCTACATGCTCCTTGAACATCTCCTGGGATAGTGACTCCACAACTTCCCTGGGCAGCCTGTTCCAATGCCTGACCACTCTTTCAGTAAAGCAGTGTTTCCTAATATCTAATCTAAACTTCCCCTGACACGACTTGAGTCCATTTCCTCTTGTCCTATCACCAGTTACCCGGGAGAACAGATCAGCACTCGCCTCCCCACACCCTCCTTTCAGGGAGCTGTACAGAGCAATCAGGTCTCCCCTCAGCCTCCTCTTCTTCAGGCTAAACAACCCAAGCTCCCTCAGCCACTCCTCATCAGACTTGTTCTCTAGACCTTTCCCCAGCATTGTCACTCTTCTCTGGACATGCTCCAGCATCTATGTCCTTCTTGTTGTGAGGGGCCCAAAACTGAATACAGTACTCGAGGTGCGGCCTCACCAGTGCCAAGTACAGGGGCACAATCACTGCCCTGCTCCTGCTGACCACACTGTTCCTGATACAGGCCAGGATGCTGTTGGCCTTCTTGGCTACAATGCTGACTCATATTCAGCCACTGTCAACCAACACCCCCAGGTCATTTTCTGCCTGACAGCTTTCCAGCCACTCGTCCCCAAGCCTGTAGCGCTGTCGGGGGTTGTTGTGACCTAAATGCAGGACCCAGCACTTGGCCTTGTTGAACCTCATCCAATTGACCTCAGTCCATCGATCCAGCCTGTCCAGGTCCCTCTGCAGGGCTCTCCTACCCTCGAGCAGATCAACACTTCCACCCAACTTAGTGTTGTCTGCAAACGGACTGAGGGAGCACTCAACCCCCTCATCCAGATCATTGATAAATATGTTAAACAAGACCGGCCCCAAGACTGAGCCCTGGGGGACACCACTTGTGACTGGCCACCAACCAGACTTCACTCTGTTTACCACAACCCTCTGTGTTCTGCCCTCCGGCCAGTTTTTAACCCAGTGAGGAGTCTATCTGTCTAAGCCATGAGCTGCCAGCTTCTTTAGGAGATGCTGTGGGAGACCGTGTCAAAGGCTTTACTACAGTCCAGGTAGACAACGCCCACAGCCTTCCCCCCATCCACCAGGCGGGTCACCCGCTCATAGGAGATCAGGTTGGTTTGTGTAAGTTAGAAAAAAATTTATTTTCCTTCTTGAATATTTGGGGTTTTGAAAAGAGGAAGAAAAATTATTTGTTAGTAATTAATGTGGAGTAGTAATGGCTAACAACTTTTTGAGAGCTTGCTCTCAGGGTGTGGACTAAATACAACTTAGCCAAATGTAAGTGTTTAGGTTGGGCTTTCCAGGCTAAATATCTACTTATAATTATATATTTTAATAAAAGCTATAATATAGTTTAACTGATTTTATAAGCTATATTATAGCTTAATTTGTTGTGTAGAATTGAGCAGAAACATCTTAATTCTTTGATGCCTTAGTGTTTTGGAATGGGGACTTGGAATTTTCAAATAGGAAAAAGATTTTTAAATGTTACACTGTTTCAAAATCACAGTTCTGAGTGTACACAGCAATATTAACCATTGATACCATGAACATAGCTGCAGGGTTAGTCTTATAGAATCACAGAAAGGTTTGGGTTGGAAGGAACCTTAAAGATCATGTAGCTCCAAACCCCCTGCCATGGGCAGGGACTCCTTCCACTAGACCAGGTTGCTCAAAGCCTCATCCAGCCTGGCCTTGAAGACAGCCAGGGATGGGGCACCCACAACTTCTCTGGGCAACCTGTCCCAGTGCTTCACCACCCTCTCCATGAAGAACTTCTTCCTGATATCCAATCTCCCCGCTTTCCATTTAAACCCATTACCCCTTGTCCTGTCACTACAGGCCCTTGTAAAAAGTCCCCTCCAGCTTCCTTGTAGCTCCCCTTCAGGTACTGGAAGGCTGCTATTAAGGTCTCCCTGTAGCCTTCTCTTCTCCAGGCTGAACAAGCACAATTCTCTCAGCCTTTCTTCATAGGAGAGGTGCTCCAGCCCTCTGATCAGCTTCGTGGCCTCCTTTGGACTCGTTCCAACTGGTCGATAACCTTCTCATGTTGGAGCCCCAGAGATGGATGCAGTACTCCAGGCAAGGTCTCATGAGATCCCCTATGTACCTATAGAAGCCCTTCTTGTTGGCCCTGAGATGTCCCTGGCCAGGTTTCATTCTGTCAGGGCTTTGGCTTTCCTAACCTGATCTCTGACCTCTCGGACAACTTCCCTGTAATCCTCCCAGGTTACCTGTCCCTGCTTCCACCCACTGTAGGCTGCTGGTTTTTTGCTTCACTTTGTCCAGGAGCTGCTTGTTCATCCACACAGGCCTCCGGGCACTTTTACTCAACTTCCTCTTCGTTGGGATGCATTGCTCCTGAGTTGGAGGTGAAGGTCCTTGAATACTTGCCAGCTTTCTTGGGCCCCTCTTCCCTCCAGGGCTTCATCCCATGGAACTCTCCCAATCAGTTCCCTGAAGAGGCCAACGTCTGCTCTCCTGAAGTCCAGGGTAGCGAGCTTGCTGCGCACCCTCCTCGCCTCCTTAAGGATCTCAAATGCCACCATTTCGTGGTCGCTGCAGGCAAGGCTGCCCTTGAGCATCACATTCCCCACCAGCCTCTCCCGGTTGGTGAGAACAAGGTCCAGCATGGCACCCCTCCTCGTTGGCTCCTCTATCACTTGGATAAGGAAGCTGTCATCGACGCATTCCAGGAACATCCTGGCTTGCTTGTGCCCTGCTGTGTCGTCCCTCCAACAGATATGTCCAGCTTGCAAATTATGAAAGCAAAACATGCACCTGTCTTGGGAAAAGGTCATTTTACTTGGTGAAAGGACTTTCATACATCAGACAGCAACATCGCCAAGGCTAATTTTTGCTGTGGCCTTTGTTCTAGGATGAATTATGCAAGCCTGTGAGTCAGTGTGACCCTTCACTCCCCAGAAAAACAGTTCAGCAGTTTAGGGCAGGTAGGGAGAGACAAACAACATTAGGTAAGGTGCTGGAAATGACCTCCTGCAGTTGACCGAAACATATATCTACAGAACCTGGAGCAGAATGACTGAGTGCAATGTGTAGACTGCGAAGGCTATGACTGGGATAGTGAAAACACAGTGAAATCAAAATCCAAGACAGAAGATGAGTATTGAAGAATGTCTGTTGTTCCTAGAAAACTGATATTCAAAGTGACCTCCAAATCTTTGTTTCAGCCTAAATTTTTCAGTGACTTTTAAGCTTCACATAGTTAGTAAAGTCATTTGGACTGCATATCTTTTAATATGAAGAGTGCTAGAATTCCTTGAACTCAAGATATTAGAATTTATTTTGGGGAAGAGTCAACCTACAAAGAAAACTCAGTAAGTTACCAGGTCAATGAGTTAGCTTCTCTGTCCGCTTGTAATTTGATTAAACGTTATCCCTTTCAACTTTTTTGGAGGTCCCTTGCAACATCAACCATTCTGTGATTGTTTAACCCTGAATAAATTTTCACTGAACTAGTTAAAAAAGTCATCCCAATTTTCATATCAATACCTCCTCCACATAGTCATGGCCCACTGGCTGGACATCACTTTGCAAGGCAGCAAGAGTCATAGGAGTCACCGATTCAACTTCTGTGTCTGTTTTTACTTCCTGTGTTCTTATCGTAGGAGCAGTTGTTGTTTTAACACTTTCAGCTGATTTGATCTCTTCCAGTTTACTTCCTGTTGTCTGAAGCTTGTTACCACCTACAAATCAAAGTTAAATCGTTAACTTTCATCAAATCGGAGTAGAATGACACGTGACTTTATTTGCAAGTATCAACGTTCCAGCCAAAGTATTATCAAACTTTTAAAATTAGTTCAACGTATTTTAAATACAAGTAAAGGGTTTTTTAAAAAAGTGTAATAAAAAGTTATTTAAACACTTAGTTTTGTTTATTTTAGCATGAAAAACTGCTTTCTATAGCTGCAATTTTCATCATTCGTTTTCATGCTTTTTCAAAAGAGAGAAGACTGAATGGGAACAACTCAGCAAACATATTTTAATAAACTTTTTCTTTAAATCTTTTTCTTTTTTTGGACATCAGATTCCTTTGTTTTAACAAATGGATCCAAAAATCATCATCGAATGGTCTGGGTTGGAAGGGACCTTAAAGATCATCTAGTTCCAACCCCCCTGCCATGGGCAGGGACACCTTCCACTAGAGCAGGTTGCTCCGAGCCTTACCCAGCCTGGCCTTGAATAGTTTAGGTTTCAAAATAAAGACCAACTTCTGTACTTGCCAACAAAGTTTATTTTTGGTGTAGATATTTTCTTCGCTATATTAGCGGCTGAAGTTGTTTTGCTGTTGGACACAATGTTAAGTGGTGTGTTTGCCACGGGACTAAGAATTTTCACTGTGGAGGATGAAACAGAGGGATTCACGGTACTGCTGCTAGTTGTTATATTTGAAGCAGAGGCTGGAGGTTTGGAAGGAAATGTGGGTGTTGAGGAAGTAGCTTGGGTAACCACATTTGGTTCAGTTGAAGGAATGGGTTTGCCAAGTTTTGTGTGCAACTTTACTACCTATAAGTAAAAAAAAAAAAAAAAAAAAAAAAAGAGAAATTCGTAATATAATCTCCCTAGGATAACCATAAAAAAAAAAAATCAACTTGCTATAGGTTATGGAAGCTTTAACAGAAACACCAATATTGCCCCAAAACCCCAACAATATAACTAAAAACATAGCTTCTTTACAAAAAAGTCATTTTAGTGGAAAAAAAAAAAAAAAAAAAGGATAGACATGTATAAGTCACCTGTAACAAGGAAATTTTCTTCATAGCAGGGTGGAGTGAGAGCTGTGGCACCTAGTTGCCAGCTGGGGCTAAACCCCGTCGTGGTTTAATTCTGGCTAGCAAAATACCATGAAGCTGCTTTCACAAATTCCCCTCCTCTCCTCCAGTGGAGGGGAAGAATTGGAGGAAAAAGAAATAAGGAAGCTCGTAAAATTGAGATAAGAACTATTTACTAATTAAATCTAAATTAATATATAAAAATTAACAAATAATTAAAATAACAGAAAACATATGATACAATTACCATACAGTTGCTCAGCACCCACTAACTAGTGCACAACCAGGTGCTGAGAAGTGAGAGTCAGTCCCAGAGAGCCCGAGAGCTACAGCCCGAGGACAATCACAGCAGATTCAGAACGAACTCTATCAGCGAGAGCACAACCGGGAAAACTAAACAAACCCACCAACTCCCTCACAAATGAGCCAGCACAGGAGTTAGCAAAGCAGCTAACGCAGGATTCAGGGGGAGTGTTAGCAAGTGCCAGGAAGTAAACGAGCAAGGGAGTAAGCGAGAGAGTAATGGCTCACAGACCCCCTCCTCTCCTAAGCCCCAAACATGACATACTATGGAATGAAATACTCCCTTGGTCAGTTTGGGTCAGCTGTCTGAACTGTGTGTCCCCTACACTGCCTGTAGCGAGACAGCGAGAGCTGGGAATGCAGCTGCAGGGTCAGAAGCAGAGAAAGACCTTGAATTCAGTGCAGGCATTCCCCAGCGCCAGCTGAGACCTTATCAGTACTGCTCTCTGCATCCAGGAACACAGCTCCCTGGCAACCACAGCAAAGGTAATTAACTCTTTCCTGACTGAACCCAGCACAATATCCATCTGGCATTTTAAGTGGCACCAAGGCTTTTCTTTATCTCAAACACTGTCAAGATTCTTGTTCTCTAGTTTACTTAGTATATGAATTTCCTTTATGGGTAGTTTTTTCTTTTGCATGCTTGGTGACTGCTGTGAATGTTCATTAATGATTTGGAAACAGTATGCAAGTCCATGTCTATCTATCTATCTGTCTATCTATCTAACTCCATCCAGAGAGTTACCTAGGGCGACTCAGTTAACCCCACACATTACGACTGCCTCCGTTAAGAAAAGAAGGAGGGTCATCGTTGTAGGTGATTCCCTTCTGAGGGGAACAGAGGGCCCAATATACTGCCCAGACCCATCCCACAGGGAAGTCTGTTGCCTCCCTGGGGCCTGGGTTAGAGAGATCACCAGGAAATGACCTGGTCCGGTATAGCCCTCGGATTGTTGTGCGCTACTGGTCATGCAGGTGGGCAGTGATGAGGTTGCGGAGAAGAACCCAAAAGCTATCAAAAGGGACTTCAGGGCACTGGGGCGAATGGTTGCAGGATCGGGAGCACAGGTAGTGTTCTCCTCAATCCCTTTAGCAGCAGGGAAGAATACTGAGAGAAACAGGAAAGCACATCTGATCAACACGTGGTTCAGAGGCAGGTGCCACTGGTGGAATTTCGGTTTTTTGATCCTGGGGAGGTTTATACAGCACCGGGCCTACTGGCGGCAGACGGCATGCAGCTTTCGCCAGCACCAGCTAAGAACTTACCAGTACTTCTTTCAGCGTCCAGGAACATAGCTTCCTAGCAGCCACAGTAAAGTGAGGTAACTCTTTCCTGACTGAACCCAGCACAACACTTTTCATGGCAGCTGTTTTGCTGCCTGGTTGCTTTTTATTCTCCCTCCAAAAATGGCAGTAGATTGAACTATTGTGGTTCCCAATATTTGTAAATAAGAGTTATTTCATTCCGATTTGACAACCCTGTCTCATTTGATCACTGTACTTTAATAGTATTTATATTGAAAGACTTTCCAGATTGCCTAGCAAAACTGAAGATATTCCTTAGACAAAGGGGTTTTTTTTGTTAAAACAATAACAAAAACATGCACCCCACCAACCAACACACACACAAAAAAAAAAAACCAAACTGTGTACAGATAAACTTATTCAATTTTTGGAGTTTCATTTTTTTTAAGCATGTTCCCTATCAGAATAGAGACATATTAATGTCACATAATGCTACAAATCCAAGTTCAAGGAGCTCTTCAAAATTACTTCTTTCCAGTAGAATGCACAAGATTCTTCAGTATACCAAAGCGAGTTCTTGTAGATGTCATTTTTACACTGATAACAACCTAAATTAGCATTAGTTAGTGACTATTTATGAGGAAGAGAAAGCAACATCCCAATATAGAAAGATAACATATACCATACTCCATATACCTATGGAAGTACCTAACAGTGCCCTTGCGGCCAAGGCGGCCAATGGCATCCTGGGGTGCATTTAAGAAGAGCGTAGCCCTCACGTCAGGGGAAGTTATCCTGCCCCTCTACTCTGCGCTGGTGAGGCCTCACCTGGATTACTGTGTCCAGTTCTGGGCTCCTCAGCTCCAGGACAAGGAGCTACTGGAGAGGGTCCAGCGCAGGGCCACTGAGGTGACGAAGGGCCTGGAGCACCTTCCATATGAGGAAAGGCTGAGAGAGCTGGGGCTGTTTAGCTTGGAGAAGAGGAGGCTGAGGGGGGATCTTATCAATGCTGGTCAATATCTAAAGGGTGGGGTGTCAGGAGGATGGGGCCAGGCTCTTCTCAGTGGCGTCCAGTGACAGGACTGGGGGCAATGGCCATAAACTGGCAAACAGAAGGTTCAACCTGCACATGAGGAAACCCTTCTGCCCTGTGAGGGTGACAGAGCCCTGGGACAGGCTGCCCAGAGAGGGGGGAGTCTCCTTCCCTGGAGCCTTTCCAAAGCCGCCTGGACTTGTTCCTGTGTGATCTGCTCTGGGTGATCCTGCTCTGGCAGGGGGGTTGGACTAGATGATCTCTAGAGGTCCCTTCCAACCCCTACCACTCTGTGAATCTCTGTGAATTACTGGACACAAGCCAAAAATTTAATGGCTCAACTTATAATTTAGGTAGACTTGTCCAGTGTTCTTCATTATTTTTTCTCTTGTACTAAAAATAATAGAAAATTTAAACCAATTCTCCCAATATGAGTTTTATTTTAATAGGAATGACATTACTGATGCCACTTTGTACAGCGTTCTGAGACACAGAGCTATAAAAGCCGAATACCATGTCTGTTACTGACATTAATCTTTCCAGAGTTATGAGGAAAATCTGTAATCTCTAAATGCACATTCTACGCTGCCATTCCATTTACTATTGTATGACCAAATTTAAAACACAGGTCACAGGGGTTCACAGTGCTGTCCACAGCCTTTATTCCACAATGTCCACCCAACCGACAGTAGGAAAAGCATGCTTACCAAAACCGTTCCAAACATAGACTTTATAATGAATACTACTGGACACTGTTCCTTGGTCCTGTATGACAAATTTCTTTTCAAGAAATACCAAGAAGCAATGCATAATAGTCCTGTCCCTTGCCACTACTTCGGCTTACCACATTTCAAAGTGCACTGAAAGCATCATGGCACCCGAGAAATAGGAAGAACGGGAGGAGAAGTCTTGAAAAGAGTTAGGGGGCAAACAAACCATTTACAAGAGTTAGGGAGCAGCATCGATGAGGACACTTATCTTACTCTACACCTTCTTCCTACAATATTTGTACTTTCCCCAATACATCCTCTTCTCATTAGTGCCATGGCAATATTTTTTCCACCTTTCTCCCAACAAGGCCTTTCTAATAAGGAGCTTACAGATAAGGTTGAAACAAAGCAGCACTAAACATCTTTAAACAAAGTAATACAGAAACTATATAGTTTGAGTATTTTTCTCCTGTCTAACATGAGAAAAAAAAAAATACGGGGACAAAAATACAACTGACGTATAATAACAAGTTCTTACTTTCTGATGCTTGGCTCCGCGGATATGGGCAGCGTAAGCATCTGCTCCTGTGCAAGCCACATCACAAAGTTCACAGCACAATTGATTCTGAGTTCCACGAGCAGAAGTGCTGCTGTTATTGGCATTGTGGGAAGCTTTTAATGCTGCTTCTTTCTTTTTGTGTTTCTGGCCTTCTAAGTGTTCTTTATAAGTCTGTTTAAATAAACAATACACACACAATAAGCTGTCTTTATACTTCTTGTTCATCATTCACGTGAATACACATGATATAAACCTAACAATAAAACACATGCCTTGTATGAGAAATACTTCCTACACTGAACATTTCTTCCATATGACATGCTCCAAGGCATAAGCAGGCCAGTTCTAAGACAAAGACATTTTCTTCACCGCCAGGATTACACTTTTAGGTAATACAATATGGTCTTTTCTCCTCTACTTTCTCACTTCCTCAATCAAGTCCTGTTCAACTGATACTACCATCGAAAGAGTGCTAAGATCAGAAAACTGTCTCCGTTGCAGTTTCCTGCATTGCCCTCTATTATTCTTGATTTTGCATTTTCCTCAAACTGCCAGACCACAGTTATTAAATGTATGCAGAGAACTGAAACAAAAAACAAACAAACAAAAAAAACATTCAAAAGAACATAGGGCATAAATAAAGCTGCACCAAAAATGAAAAGCATAAGTGGCTATTTGTTCCTGTACCAACCCTGGCAGTCTATAGAGCAGACAGGGCAGGAAATAACAAATTCCCCTAAAGAGTAAGAAGTGTTTTGCCAAACACACACACAAACACTCTGCATGAATTGTTATCTACTTTTTATGCACTTGTACCCACTGCAAAACTAAACTGGGATGCTGGAATACAAGGAAGAATAAATTTCCAGGCTTATCATTGACAAAGTTTGGAAAAAATAAGTGCATTCTAACAAGCTTGCTATGCTAAAGCAAGTGAAATTCAAAGTTTAGAATACTTCTGGAGTCCAAAGCACAGCTGAAGCTTCTCTGTACAAGTTAAAGGGCTGCACCTTTTCGTCTTCTCATAGGATCGCTTTCTATAATAGCACACATTTTCATTTCATTATTCCTTTAGTAAAAATATAGAATCAGATCTTTCAGTATTAACAAGTAATCTTAAAGTGGCCTTTTTTTTTTTAGATGGAAAAATTATGACTAAAGACTATAGCAGAATATTACAAAAATACAGGTACCTGCGGTCCAGCACAGCTGATCTTACAAACGTCACAGTAGTGGATCTGGGGAGGTTTGGGAGGTTGCTTTGGTTTCAGTTGCTTATTTTGGAATGGTGGCTTTTTAGTAAAGGTGGTCCCTGTCCAAGCAGCTGTTGCAGCAGCAGCAACAGCTGCTGCTGCCGCCACCGCCTGTTTCTGTTGCTGCTGCTGGTGGTGATGGTGGTAATAGGACGATGCAGCTGAATACACCGCAGCTTCGTAGCCGGAATAAGAGGTACCTCAAAGATCAAAATTAAATAAACGTTACATCACTGCACATCATGTATCAATTACACAATAGGCTAATTCCAAGCACGTTGCTTAATAGAGTTGGGGAAAGGCAGGGCAGGATATAAACGATTTATTGAGAGCTCGTTAGGCAGCCTGAATTTTTCTTGATGTTTCACAATACGTAGCTTACCACTTGTATTGGGAATATATTTGATTTTAGGCAAATCTTTGCAGACATGCAGTTATTTTAGATATAAGAAGGCATCCCTACAGAATATGTGGAATTTCCTGGTATATCTAGTAAACCCGAGTACGACGTAACAAGAATTTTAGTAAGAGATTTATCAAAGGCCACTTGAACTAAGCAGTCTTCCAGAACCAAATTTCCTGTCCAAGTTCCAAAATGAAAAGGAGGACAGATATTATGTAAAGGAAGGGTGGAGAAGATAAACAGAATGGCTAGTGTGATTCCTACAATGAAGCTGGGGGGGACTTTTTACAAGGGCAGGGAGTGACAGGACAAGGGGTAACAGGTTTAAATGGAAAGTGGGAAGATTTAGATTGGACATCAGGAAGAAGTTCTTCCCGGAGAGGGTGGGGAGGCGCTGGGACAGGTTGCCCAGAGAAGCTGTGGATGCCCCATCCCTGGAAGTGTCCAAGGCCAGGCTGGATGAGGCTGGGAGCACCCTGGGCTAGTGGAGGGTGTCCCTGCCCATGGCAGGGGGGTTGGAACTAGATGATCTTTAAGGTCCCTTCCAACCCAAACCATTCTATGATTACATTCAATTTCATTGATTTGAATTGTTGTAGTCCAAAGAAGCTGCTTGCCGGCTAAAACCTCTGCAGCACACCCTGTCTACACACGCCTTGATTTCTAGTATTGACATTGAATGAATCAAGGAAACTGGGCTTTCATGCCGTTGAACCAGTTTTCCCCATAAACTTTCTACATTGACTGGGTCAACTATTTTAATCCTCTGTGCAGGCTCTGTTTCAAGGAAGTCTTAAAATCCCTTTTTAAACAGAAAACAAAAAATTCAAGGTAGCTAGAATATGGCAGTTGATGAGCATCTGGCCATAAAGTTAATATTTTTTAATCTTTAACTATTTTTTGGATTTCTAATGCATGAAGGAAAGTTTGTTTTGGTTTTTTTTAGCACCCATTCTCCTCCCAGTTTTGGGTCAAGACAATCCAAACTTCCAAGGTTTATACTGGACTCCTCCTCTCTGTCTATTTAACTGCTGTTTGGGAGCATGCTGCCATCAATTTCCCTAGGTTATATTTGTGTGGATGTGTTGACTTACTTTTTTTCTACCACCCATCTTTTCTCTCCAAACCTTACAGAAAGTCACAAAATTACATGCACGTAGCAATACCAACACTTTTTATATTCTCACGCGTAAGAAAATAGGTACAAACATCAAACCTCTTTTAAAGATCCATCCAAATATTTTGCCATTATTACAATTTAACTGGTTGACACTTCTCAGTGGACTATGATGTAATTGAAGACAAAACTGCAAAAATTCAGAGTATTTAAATCCTGTCCAGGAACAACCGCAAAGGTGCCAGGAACACAATATGCAAAGTTCTTACCAGAGTAAGTAACCGCTGTTGTACTGTACGTTGCACTTTGAGTATAGGATGGCACAACAGTAGCTGCGGCTCCTACTGGCTGCACAGTAGAAGATACCGGATATATAGAAAACGTAGTTGTTGCTGGACTTGGAGTTGCAGGTTTTATAGTTGTCACTTGCCGTGTTTGCTGTGCTTGGGTATACTGAGATGCCCCTTGGCTGTATCCTGCTTTTGGAGCTAATTAGGATAGAAAATAGAAGCGTACAAACATCGATTACATTGTAGTTGGTTGTTTTATTCCCCCCTTCCAATGGTTATGCATCGCCTACCACGTATCACAAAATTGTTAAATTGTGTCACAGCTCACATCAGTAAAGCCTCAGATTTCTTTATGTATTTTGAACCGCGCTGCCACATTTTTCAATAACTTTCTCGTTCAATACTAGAGTGCACTAAACCAAAGTACATCTAAACTTTCCTATTATTCCTAATTATAGTTTAAAAAAATAAGTAAATAGGATTTGTGCTTTGTAACATCCATGATAACAACAAAGATCTACACGCATCAAGTAACTTGATGCCTTTCTAACCAAGTTATCATCCGAACCCACCACTGACTTTTTGAACAGCAGCAAAAGAAGTTTGTTTAGAAGTACATTTTGAGAACGTTGAATAACAATCCAAACCTCAAAGATAGTTCCTTAGGGCAAGGTCAAAATAACATTAAAGTTCTATGGGCAGTAATTTTTTTCTACCCATTGACAGGGATGACATGTCAAAACGATATATAGAAAATAACCTCGATAATGTGAAATCTTCAAAGATATATTTTTAAGGTATTAAATTAGTACGCAGACTGTTTATAATGACAGTAGTTTGAATCACGGCACCCACCTGTCTGGTAGTATGATTCAGCTACCGAAGGTTGAGGCTGGGCAGCAGCAACCAGAGCAGTCGCTGTTGGTTGTTGATAGTATTGTTTGCCATCATAAGCTACGGCTGGGGCAGTAGAGCGAACATAAGAATATGAATCCTAAAAATGCAAAAAAATAAAACACCAGCCAATTTCTCCTGAAGTATATATCTGGAGTAATAAACATCATGAGCAGAGTCAAAACATTTTCTTCTCTTCTACTAAAGTAGTTTAAAAAAAAAAAAATTTACAGATACTCTAATGTGTATATTAGTATATACTGTAATAAATTTATGGTTACAGATACTCCAGGCCTGAAGACAAACCTGATGGGCTTTTTCAGGCTTAATATAGGAATTAACCTCAATGCTATTAAATCATTTTCCCTCCCAAATTATGGAAAAGCACCTATCCTCACTAGTTTTTCCATAATGACCATAAGATTACATTCCAGTAAAACATGAAGGAAAACACCCCCAAAGAGCTCCACAAACCACAATAAATTCACAAGTTTACAAACACGACCCTTTACTGGCTTTAAAAACCCCATCATCAACAATAGTTCACTTAGTTATATTTTTTAGCATACAAAAGTGATACACCAAAATATAAAGGCGGCTTTCAAAGTATCAACTATTCCATTGGGGAACTGTATCTAGTTTATAAGGGCAAGGCAAGTAGCCCATTTGAAAACTCCGGAATGCAGGACGGTTAGTAAGCTTAGAAGGGGAGGGCTTGGAAGACACTATACACATGTACATATAAGGGACCTGGACAGGTTGAAGAGGTGGGCCTCTGCCAACCTCATGGAGTTCAACCAGGCCAACTTGGGGGTACTGGTGGATGAGAAGCTGGACATTAGCTGGCAGTGTGCGTTGGCAGCCCAGAAAGCCAACAGTATCCTTAGAAGCGTGGCCAGCAGGTCGAGGGAGGGGATTCTCCCCCCCTACTCTGCTCTTGTAAGACCCCCCCTGGAATGCTGTGTCCAGCTGTGGAGCCCTCAGCATAAGAAGGACATGGACCTGTTGGAGCGAGTCCAAAGGAGGCCACGAAGATGATCAGAGGGCTGGAGCACCTCTCCTATGAAGAAAGGCTGAGAGAATTGGGCTTGTTCAGCCTGGAGAAGAGAAGGCTCCGGGGAGACCTTAGTGCACCCTTCCAGTATCTGAAGGGGGCCTACAAGAAAGCTGGGAGGGTGCTTTTTACAAGGGCCTGTAGTGACAGGACAAGGGGTAATGGGTTTAAACTGAAAGCAAGGAGATTTAGATTGGACATCAGGAAGAAGTTCTTCCCAGAGAGGGTGGGGAGGCGCCGGGACAGGTTGCCCAGAGAAGCTGTGGGTGCCCCATCCCTGGAAGTGTCCAAGGCCAGGCTGGATGAGGCTTGGAGCAACCTGGTCTAGTGGAGGCTGTCCCTGCCCATGGCAGGGGGGTTGGAACTAGATGATCTTTAAGGTCCCTTCCAACCCAAACCATTCTATGATCTTGCTCTATACGTGCCATCTGAGACTGCAGTCACTTCGCATTCTATCAGTTTTAGGTAGTAAGTAATTTGAGTTGCATTCAAACTGTGATTCATGGAAGAGAAAAACTGTAAATATCAGCCCATTCTCTTATCCAAATAGGCCGCCTCCTTTTAACATATCATTTAGAAATCACACAAGTAATTTGTTTTAAACACACCTGGTAATTCTGCGTAGTGACAGGAGGTGGCGGTGGTGGAGCTTCTTGTTGTCTTTGCGTATAGCCATAATCTGTAGCTGCGTGCGCTGTAGGATAGCCTCCATAAGCAGCAGCTGTTGCTGCAGCTGCAACAGCTACAGGCGCAGGCCTGGCAACCGCAACCGTAGCTGCAGGCGGAGCATAGGCTGCAGTAACGGTGTGTGCAGCGACTGGTGCCTGGTGCACAGTGTAGCTAGCAACTGTAGTTGGATGGGAATAGGCTACACCTGAAGCTGGTTGCTGGCTATATTGGAAAAAGACGGTAAGCAAATAAATAAATATACTAAGTGAATGTCTAAACATATCAAAATCCCAGATTTGATTCATAATAGTTTTCACAGTCGCTGATCACAATGTTGTTTTATCTGTTTGCATAGTTGTGTTATGTAAATCCTTACTTGCTGTCTGTATTCCCTGCAGAGCTGTTTATCACTTCTGGGCGATGAAACAGGATTATCATTTTGCTGTACTGTGTAACATTGTCTGATGATATAACATTACTGGTCAAGACACTACTCTGGTATTTGAATTTGATATTGCTGTCAACTCCATACCTTGGGCACCATCTCTCAGAAATTACTAATAATCAGAGTCTTCACCTTTTCTCCTCAGAGAACCAATCTATGGGGAAGCCAGGGGGAGATGCTTTCCCACCCTCTTTCACCTTCTCCTTCAGGCTAGTTACACCAGCTCTCAAGAACTTTGAACATCCTTGGGATGTTCAAGCCAGCATACTCCTATCGCTCTGTCTCCTGAATGTGTTTGTCCAGGGTTAAACAACTATTTAAAAAAAAAAATCATCCAGAGATCTTCCCTGCGGCTGGATGGTCAAGGGTGGCTCAGCATGCGGGAGAGTACAGGCAAATACTTAGAGAACTTTTACACTTCCAATGGTCTGGAACTTCACTCCCAACGAACTACAGGATCCTGATGAAGTGATAGGATGCTTGAAAGAAAAATGCCGTGGTTATTCCAGACAGGCACAACTTAGCGCACTGTGCTGGGCCCTGGCTAGTATCTAACCAAACACTGCTCAGTATTATGCAGCGCTCTCAGAGAGAAGAGAGGGAAACCAATGTGATCGACACTGTGGCTGCTCCCAGCCCCCTCAACAGACACTGCAGCTACACCAGGCAACCAACCCCTACCGGTATCACTCGCCCCTAGACACAAGAAGAAATCCTGGAAGCAAAAGTCAGCTTGTTTAGTAAGGGAGGAGGAAAAAGCAGGGCCATCACAAGGAGAGGAGGAGGAAGAATTCATGAACAACACAGAACCCACCCGATCCCCGGCCCTGAGTGAGCTGTGAGATATGCAAAAAGATTTCAGCCATCATCCAGGTGAGCACATTGTCCCCTGGCTGCTCCGATGCTGGGATAACAGGGCCAGTGGCCTGGAATTAGAGGGTAGGGAAGCCAAGCAGCTGGGATCCCTTTCTAGGGAAGGGGACATCGACAAAGCAATTGGAAAAGGGGTCCTAATCCTCTCGTGGCGATTCCTGTCAGGCGCAAAGGAAAAGCATCCCTTCAAGAAAGATTTTATATGTTGCTCAGGCAAGTGGACCACCAAGGAGAGAGGTATCCAGTACCTGAGGGAACTAGCCATGCTGGAGGTTATCCAAAGACTCAGATGAAGTCCAGCGCACGTGACCCGTGTGGCGGAAGTTTGTAGGGAGTGCACCATTGTCGTATGCCAACTCATTGGCAGTAACGACCTAGAAAGATGGAGAGGCACCACCAGTGGATGAATTGGCTGGCCAACTCTGGGAATACAAAGAAAATCTCTCTTCCTTCCTCGTCTCAGTCGTGGAGGAACTGTCCCAGGAGGTCCAGCAACTGGAAGAGGATTGGCCCTACTCCCAACCTGTATGGACCGGTATTCCAGCTATCAGGAGTAAGTAAAAGTTCCTCTGCTCAAGAGAGAGGATATCGTGGGTACATACCACAGGGAACCCTATGGTTTTACCTGTGTCATGACTAAAAACCAGCACACTGCATGACCAGGGAGAGGATATGAGGAGGTAGGATGGAAAACCTACCTCAATTCTAGAGTCATGGGTATGAAAGTTGCAAGAAAAAACAATCACAAATGAGGGTTCTTCCAGGAAAATTGCTGCTCCAGTCTCCAGTGAGCAGTTCTCCAGACAGAGCGAAAGGGTTGATCTCACTCCTGATCCCATGGGAATGAATTCTAATCCATTTTTACAAGAAGTGAATGGAGAATCCTATGACCAGCACTAGAGGAGCCCTGCCTCCAGCCAGGTGGAGGAGAGGGACAACCATGTTTACTGGACTGTGTGGATTCGATGGCCTGGCACATCAGACCAACAGGAGTACAAGGCTCTAGTAGATGCCAGTGCATGAGGTTAAACTGGTATTTATTATGCCCGTACCTCAGGCACCTTTGCTCAGAATTTATTAGTAATCACATCCGATCTACGGGGAAGATAGAGGGGGATATTTTCTCCCACTCTTTCAACTCCCCTTTCTCCTTCAGGCTAATTACAACAGCATTTGAGAATTTTGAATATCCTTGGGATGCTCAAGCCAGCACACTCATACTGCTATGTCTCCTGAACGTGCCTCAGGTTTTGTTCAGGGTTACACAAAATCTTTTTAATAATACCACCCCGGAGGTCTGCCCCATGACTGGATAGCCATGGACGGCACAGTATATGGGGGGGAAAAAAAAAAAAAGGGCAGGTACCTAGAGAACTTCTCACCTCCAATGGTTTGGAACTCCACTCTGGAACAACTACAGAACCTTAACGAAGTAATAGAATACTGGAAAGGAAAATGCTGTGGCTATTCCAGAGAGGCACAACCTACTGCAGTGTGCTGGGCAGTGGCTAGTACCTACCAAACACTGCTTGGTACTAAGCAGTACGCTCAGAGGGAAGGGACAGAAAACAGACTGAGAAGCACTGCAGCTGAACCAGAGAATCAATCCATGCTGGTATCAGTTGTCCCTATACTGAAGAAGAAATCCACCCCAAAAAAATATCAGCTCGCTTAGTGAGAGATGACCATTAACCATGGTCATCACGAGAACAGGAGGAAGAGGCAGAACCAGAGATAATTAGAGTGAGCTGCATGATATGCAAAAATATTCTAGTGGAACATGTCCCTACTCATGTCAGTAGGGTTGGAACTAGATAATCGGGACGGTAGAGGGCAGGGGATGGTAGCAGTCCCAAGCACTCACCCCTGAGGGGATGGGAAGATCCCGCTCAGGGACACAGGACCCAGAGATGAAGAGGGGAGAGGTGACTCCAGACCCGGGCAAAGAGAGGGACAGGGCAGAGGAAGGGGTCGCGGCGGTTACCTATACTGGGCAGCAGCCCCGTTATGGGTGAAACCGAAGTAGTTGCCGGTGGCCATTTTAGCATCTTCTCCCAGCCGGCTGGGCACTGTGGCGACGATAACCAAGAGGCGGCAGCGGCGTTCGGAGCCATAACAGGAGGCCCGGCAGGAGGAAGGGGTGGGGAGGAAGAAAAAGGGGACACACAGACAAGAGACAGAAAGAGCGCGCGAGCGCCAGGTCAGACACGACGCCTCAGGACTCCCTGTTCCCCCGCGCACGAGCTACACCCCCTCCCCCTCCCCACCACGCGCACACACGCGCGCGCGCACAAACACCGAGCGCCATTACTTACCATAGGTAAACGAAACTACCGGGCATATAGGAATCATGAGTCCAAGCTGGCAGCGACAACAGCGGGTAAAGGCTGAACTCTCTCACCTTTACCTTCTTCTCCTTGCCGCTCGCTCACTTCCTTCCTTCCTACGCACACACGGCAATAACGGCGGAGTGCGCAGCCAGGCCGGAGCCATTGCGCACGCGCGAGATGCCTCAGGGGCCGCTAGGAATTGGAGTCCTGTCCCATAACTACGCCCCCGCCCACGGAAGAGCACACTTAGTGCTACGGTGCCGCCACCATGCTTAAGGCGCGAATCCTCGTGTGCGCATGCGTGGAGGGCGGGGGGGGTGGGAGGTGCAAAGGCTTTTGGGAGCTGTAGTCCCCCTCCCTGAGGCCCTAGCAAGAGGGAGAGATTCTCTTATCACCCGTATGCCCCTTTCCTTCCTCCATTATCCCATGTTCTACACCTATAGTCACAGCTCACCTGTACCCGTGGACAGGTCACCACCACCCTTGCCATGTACTGGTGTTTGTCCCCACACACGTACCGCACGTGTCAGTATTTACCAGCTTTCCCATACAAGCACACTGTCAGCTGAAGGCTGACTGTACTGTCATGGTTTAACTCCAGCTAGCAAAATACTACAAAGCCACTCTCACAGGTGGAGGGGAAGAATCGGAGGAAAAAGAAACAAGGAAGCTCGTAAAACTGAGATAAGAACAATTTACTAATTAAATCTAAATTAATATAGACAAATACTACTAACAATAAGCAATTAAAATTATAAGAAATAAAACATATGATACAATATGATACAATTATGATACAGTTGCTCACCACCCACTGACTAGTGCACATTCAGGTGCAGAGTCAGAGCCAGAGAGCCACAGTCTGAGGGCCAGAGCCCGAGAGCTGTTGCAGCAGATTCTGAGCGAACCCTATCAGCAATAGCACGACCGGGAAAACTAAACAAACCCACCAACTCCCTCACGAGCGAGCCAGCACAAGAGTTAACAAAGCAGCTACCGCAGGATTCAGGGGGAGTGTTAGCAAGTGCCAGGAAGTAAATGAGCAAAAGAGTAAGAGAGAGAGTAATGGCTCCCAGACCCCCTCCTCACCCAAGCCTGTGGTGGTACATTTCTTCCCCTCTTAACTCCTGGACAGCTTTATGGCCTTAGAGATTCCTGTCAACCCTTGGCCATTGTGCAGGGAGTTTGGTGGTGAAGCGCCCCTTATCGTATAAAAACACTCTTGCACTGCCAAGGTGGGGAATGGCCGTACTAGGGGTCAGTTGCCTGGTTACAGTGGGGGATGACAGTGAAATAATTCATCCTCTGCCACCCTTGAACCTTATCGCAGTCTGGGTAGATCGGTACCAGCTGTGAATTCCAATGACCACCTGCCCCAATTAAGGCCACGATGTAAAATTATTTATGCCTAAAGTCAATTATCTCACAACCCTATAAACAGGGATGACCCCTTGAGCTCTCCTGAACCGCAGAGGGCTGTGCCCAGCATCTCCCTCTGAGTGGGACGCCTCTCAGAGTTCGCAAACTCTCAAGTTTGTGAAATCAGAGAACAGTCAACACAACCTGGGCTGAAAACCCTCCTTGAGGCTCAACTCTGTGCCAGTTGAGAGATGCACTGACATCCGACGTGAATATTTTCACCAAACTCAAGGGGGAATTTTAACAGGTGCCTTCATACGAATATATGTATATCTATCTCTATTTCTGTATCTGTCTGTGTGAGTGTGTGCATGCAGCTTTATGTTGATAACCTTGTTAAGTCTTTGATTAAGTTACTGAACTGATTTATTGAAAGTTAAGTCCTGCTGGGGAATGTATGATCTAATTGTGTGACATATCTGAATAGTGTTAAGGTACTTTGAATCATTGCTGCCCCACATTGTTGCTGTCCCCAAGTTTCACACCAAGCACAAAATCCACACACTGTGATCCTTTCCCCGATTCCTTAGGCATAAACCGTTGACCAGGTCTGGGACTAGGGGTGGATTCAGCCGCACCTAGACTTCTCTTTCAAGGAGTTTAGAAAGCAAGGGGGTCCACTCTGAACCTTGTGACCGAACAGGAGGAATTTCCTTGCCCCTTTTCCCTAGCCCATATCACAACAATCCCATCCTGCCTTGATTTCCCTGAATTTTTAATTCATGTACAAACTATTTTAACCCATTGCTAATTTGATTTTACCTTTATATGCTTTTCCATGTTGAATAAGTAGTAGAGCTAACGTTGCCATCGAATTCTAAGTCACGCTTCTCAAAAATTCATATTAAAAGTAATAGCTTTTCCCCTAATATTTGTGACACTGATCTTTTAAGTGGCCTAAACCACTCAGCATAGTCCCCGTTTCGTGACAAAGCCCCGAGTATGACGTACTATGGAATGAAATACTCCCTTGGTCAGGTTGGGTCAGCTGTCTGAACTGTGTGTCCCCTACATTGCCTGTAGCGAGACAGCGAGAGCTGGGTACACAGCTGCAGGATCAGAAGCAGAGAAAGACCTTGAATTCAGTGCAGGCATTCCCCAGCGCCAGCTAAGACCTTATCAGTACTGCTCTCTGCATCCAGGAACACAGCTCCCTAGCAGCCATGGTAAAGAGAGTGTCTTAGCCTACATTTTGCACCAGTTAGTCTATATTTTGCTTCACCTCATAATACCTCAAGCTGAATAGGTGGTGCCAGCCCAGTGCCCATGGCACTGCAAGATCGACAGGGAAGGGGTGGGGATGTGGACAGAAAGGGTGTAAATGTCCATTAGTCTATGACTTTGGGTTCCATCAGGTGGTCACTCAGGACAGAAAAGGTGAAGTGTTGCGTGGGATCGTTGGGTGCCGATGCCAGCTCAGGTCAGGTCACTACTGCCCTTCTGGCAAGGCTGGACCTCTGTAGATTCAGGTGATCTCTGCCACAGTGATTCCTACAACACAGAGCTCAGAACAAGGGTTATTTGCAGCAGTTAGTGTCCATCATGCAATTTAGTTCATGGGCTAGTTTCACCCAGAAACAAATCTCCTTGAGGCACACATCGAACTTGCCCATCTTCTCTCATTATCCACCAAGTACATCCAGGTCCTTGAGCAAAAGCAACCCCACGGATGGGTTTGCCTTTGCCCGAGGCAGGAATAACCCAGACTGTTTTTCCCAGCATATTCTTAACATGCACTACAGGGACTTTATCTCCTTCCACAGTGCGCAGAAGTTTTGATTGAGCTGGGCCAGCATGGTTGGCAGATCCTCTGGTGTTGACTAACCAGGTGGCCTTTGCCAAATGTGTATCCTAATTTTTGAAAGTCCCACCCCCCATTGCCCTCAGGGTGGTCTTTAACAGCCCATGGCACCGTTCAACCTTCCCAGAGGCAGGTGCATGATAGGGGATGTGATACACCCACTCAATGCTGTGCTCTTTGGCCCAAGTGTCTACGAGGCTGTTTCGGAAATGAGTCCCATTGTCTGATTCAATCCTCTCTGGGGGGCCATGTCGCCACAGGACTTGCTTTTCAAGGCCCAGGATAGTATTCCGGGCAGTGGCATGGGGCACAGGATATGTTTTCAGCCACCCCGTGGTTGCTTCCACCATTGTGAGCACATGGCACTTGCCTTGGCGGGTTTTAGGCAGTGTGATGTAGTCAACCTGCCAGGCCTCCCCATATTTATATTTCAGCCATCGCCCTCCGTAGCAACGAGGCTTCACCCTCTTGGCTTGTTTGATGGCAGCACGTCTCACATTCATGAATGACCTGCGCTATAGCATCCATGGTCAAGTCCACCCCTCGGTCACGAGCCCACCTGTACGTGGCATCTCTCCCTTGGTGGCCCGAGGTGTCATGGGCCCACCTAGCCATAAACAGCTCACCTTTATGTTGCCAGGCGAGGTCTACCTGAGCCACTGCAATCTTAGCAGCTTGATCCACCTGCTGATTGTATCGATGTTCTTCAGTAGTTCGACTTCTGGGTATGTGGGCATCGACGTGACGCACTTTGACGACCAGGTTGTCTAGACGGGAAGCAATGTCTTGCCATAATGCTGCAGACCAGATGGGTTTGCCTTGGTGCTGCCAGTTGCTCTGTTTCCATTGCTGTAGCCACCCCCATAGAGCATTTGCCACCATCCAGGAGTCAGTGTAGAGAGAAACCACTGGCCATTTCTCTTGTTTAGCAACGTCCAGAGCCAGCTGGATGGCCTTTACCTCTGCAAACTGACTCGATTCACCTTGGCCTTCTGCAGTCTCTGCAACTTGTTGGGTGGGACTCCACACAGCAGCTTTCCACCTCCGATGTTTCCCTACAACACAACAAGACCCATCAGTAAACAGGGCATATTGCTTCTCATTGTCCGGCAACTGGTTGTACAAAGGGGCTTCTTCAGCCCGTGTCACCTCCTCCACTGGTGACATTCCAAAGTCTTTGCCTTCCGGCCAGTCCATGATCACTTCTAGGATTCCTGGGCGACTGGGGTTCCCTACACGGGATCGTTGTGTGATCAGGGCAGCCCACTTACTCCATGTAGCATCGGTGGCATGATGAGTGGAGGAGACTCTGCCTTTGAACATCCAGCCCTGCACTGGTAGTCGAGGTGCCAGGAGGAGCTGTGCTTCAGTTCCAACCCCTTCTGAGGCAGATCGGATTCCCTCATAAGCTGCCAGGCTCTCTTTTTCGGTTGGAGTGTAGTGGACCTCAGATCCTCTGTATCCCCGGCTCCAAAACCCTAGGAGTCGACCTCAGGTCTCTCCTGGATCTTTCTGCCAGAGACTCCAGGTAGGGCCATTCTCCCCGGCTGTGGTGTAGGGCACATTCTTTACCTCTGGCCCTGTCCGGACTGGTCCAAGGGCTACTGAATACACAATCTCCTGCTTGATCTGTTCAAAGGCTTGGCGCTGCTCAGGGCCCCATTTGAAATCATTTTTCTTCCGAGTCACTGCATAGAGAGGGCTGAAAATTTGACTGTAATTTGGGATATGCATCCGCCAGAAACCCACGACGCCTAGGAAAGCTTGTGTTACCTTTTTGCTCGTTGATGGGGACATAGCTGTGGTTTTGTTGATCACGTCCATCGGGATCTGGCGACGCCCATCTTGCCACTTTATTCCTAAGAACTGGATCTCTCGTGCAGGTCCCTTGACTTTACTTTGTTTTATGGCAAAACCAGCTTTCAGGAGGATTTGGATGGTCATCTTCCCTTTCTCAAAAACTTTGTCTGCTGTGTCGCCCCATACAATGATGTCATCAATGTATTGCAGATGCTCTGGCGCTGCACCCTGTTCCAGTGCGGTCTGGATCAGTCCATGGCAGATGGTAAGACTGTGCTTCCCCCTGTGCTGGGTTCAGTCAGGAAAGGGTTAACTCCCTTTACTCTGGTTGCCAGGGAACTGTGTTGCTGGACAGTAAGTGAAAACATTGATAAGGCCTCAGCTGGTGCTGGGGATGGCCTGTACTGAACTCAAGGTTTTTTGTCTGTTTTGGATACTGTAGCTGACCCAGACTGACCAAGGCAGTATTTCATCCCATAGTACGTCATGTTCCGGTCTCTTTGGGTGGGGAAGAGGGTCCGGTAGCCATTACTCTTCCCTTCTCTCTCTCTCTCTTACTCCCTTGCTCATCTCTCTGGGCAACTTGCCCACCCTCCTGCGTTAGCTGCTTTGCTAACTCCTGTGCTGGCTCCTTCGTGTGGGAGCTGCTGGGTTGTTTTGAGTTTTCTGGCTGTGTTATCAGTGATAAGGTTTGCTCGGAATCTGCTGCGTAGGCTCCTGGGCTCCGGCCTTCAGGCCGCGGCTCTCGGGCTGTGGTTGCTCTCGGGCTGTGTGTCTCGGGCTCTCAATGTCTGGGTGTGCATTGGTCAGCGGATGGTGGGAAATTGTATCATATTGTATCATATTGTATCATATTGTATCATATTGTATCATATTGTACTATATGTTTCATTTTCTACTATGTTAAGTATTTATTATTAGTAGTACCTGTATATATTGATTTAGATTTAATTAGTAAATAGTTCTTATCTCAATTTTACGAGCTTCCTTATTTCTTTTTCCTCCGATTCTTCCCCTCCACTGGAGGAGGGGAGGGGGATTTGTGAGAGTGGCTTCGTGGTATTTTGCTAGCCGGAGTTAAACCACGGCACCCCCCATGGGGCGGTCGATTCCAGGTGTATTGGATGCCCCTCCAAGCGGCCTGCACTCTGCTGCCAAAGGAATGGAGAAAAAGGCATTAGCAATGTCAGTCGTGGCGTACCACTTGGCTGCCTTTGACTCCAGCTCGTACTGGAGTTCCAGCATGTCCGGCACAGCAGCACTCAGTGGTGGTGTGACTTCATTCAGGCCACGGTAGTCCATTGTCAGTCTCCATTCTCCATCAGACTTACGCACTGGCCAGATGGGGCTGTTAAAGGGTGAGCGGGTTTTGCTGATCACCCCTTGGCTCTCCAGCTGACGAATCAGCTTCTGGATGGGAAGCAAAGAGTCCCTGTTACTACGGTACTGTCACCGGTGCGCTGTTGTGGTGGCAATTGGCACCTGTTGGTCTGCAACCTTTAGCAATCCCACAACAGAAGGGTCCTGTGAGAGACCAGGCAAGACAGACAGCTGCTCAATTTCATCAGTCTCTAAAGCAGCTATCCCAAAAGCCCACCGGTACCCTTTCGGGTCCTTAAAGTACCCTCTCTTAAGATAGTCTATGCCAAGGATGCATGGGGCATCTGGGCCAGTCACAATGGGGTGCTTTTGCCACTCCTCCCCAGTCAGGCTTATTTCAGCCTCCAACACAGTCAATTGTTGGGAACCCCCAGTCACACCAGAAATGCTGATGGGCTGTACCCCCCTATAGCTTGATGACATGAGGGCACACTGTGCACCCGTGTCCACTAGAGCTCTGTACTCCTGGGGCTCTGATGTGCCAGGCCATCGAATCCACACAGTCCAGTAAACACAGATGTCCCTTACCTCCACCTGGCTGGAGGCAGGGCCTCTCTCATACTCACGTGCCTCACTCATGTCCTGGAGAAAAAGATTCTTTGGCCGTGTCACTCTTCATCCCGTTTAGATACGGGAGCATGTTATAGATTTTTCACCAGACAAAGCGGGTTGCTCTAGGTATGCCATTTATTTAATCACAACTCAGAGTTGGGCCACCACCTCAGTGAGTGGCAAGTGGCCCAAGATCTTGCACAGTTTTTAGGCCATTCAAGCAATACCCATTACATAAGGTCCAAAGTCTTTGTATATTTCCACTCAGCCTTTAAGTCCCCAAAGTTCATCGTTTATCAAAGACCATCCCAATCCCCTGTCTCAGCTGCATTCTTCTGTTCTGGTTCCAATCCTTGGTTCAGTTTCAGGGTCTTCTTCACGTCACCGTCTCCGTAATCACTCTTCTGCCATTTCTGTCTTGCACAATTCTGAGATAGACCTCGAGATGTACTGTTAAGGGCTTACCTTTTGCCTAGCAAAGCGCCTGTGCTTAATTAATTAATCGCTCTTTGTTGAAACTGTCTCTACATAATTAGCTTGACTGGGTTTTAAACCAGCCTTGGGTGGGTCTGTACAAGGAGCAGGTTGAGAACAAACATTCTGGGCCTGTTCAGCAGTATTTCTGCACTTTTACAAGACCCCAAACCTCAGATCTAAACCTGCGCTAGAGACTACAAAAGATTCCTTTACAAGCAGCAGCTCTTCTGGCAGGGTCCCTACTGGTAGATCTTTTCCCTTTCAGTTCATTTACTCATTGTTCCAGGAGAGAGGTAGGTTTTCCATCCCACCTCCTCATATCCTCTCCGTGGTCTCTCAGGTAAAACCACAGGGTACCCCGTGAGGGATATCTGTTGTATTCCTGTCTTGGAGGAGAGAAGCGCCTGCTCTTTATAACCGAAACACTGGCCCTTGCAGGTGGGGATCGGAACACCTCCTCTTGGAGTTCCTTGAGTTCTTTGGACAGTCTCTCCACAGCAGAGACACATGCCTGTATGGGGGAGGAGAGACTCTCCTCATACTCTCAGAATCGGCGGATCATCTCGTCCACGGTTGGTGCCTCGTCCTCTCTCCAAGTTATTATTGAGAGCACGCTGGAGTATGAGGGTGGTGCACTCTGCATTATCTTCTGCCACATGGGCCGGGTGCAGTAGACTGCGTCGGGGTCAGTGGATGCTCGTGGGTTGTTTGGGTCTTGGTAAACAATCTCCAGTACTGCCAGTTCTCTTAGGTACTGGATGCCTTTCTCCATGCTGGTCCACCTACGCAGCTGTTGTGGCACACTCTCTCTGAAAGGGTACCTTTCCTTTACACTGGTCAGGAGTCGCTTCCAGAGGCTGACATTTTGTGGCTTTCATCCAACTGCTTTATCAATCCCCACTTCTCTGGCAAGTGACCCCAGCTGTTTAGCCTCTCTCCCCTCTAGCTCCATACTACTGGCCCCATTATCCCAGCAGCGGAGCAGCCAGGTCATGATATGTTCACCCGGGCAGCGACTGTAGTCTCTACGGATGTCCCGTAGCTCCCTCAGGGATAAGGACCGTGTGGTCACAACAGCTTCATCCTCCATCTCCGACTCTTGAGCTAGCCCTGCCCCCATCTCCTTATTGACTGTTTCTGTCACCTGGGATGGCCCTGCTACCTCACCATCCTCGACTATGCGGACTGATTTATGTGTGTATTTCTTTTTCCAGACTGGGGCCAAGGACAGTGGTCACCCCTGACAATAACACACAAAAGATTGAGGGAGTGAGGCTGCTGCAGAAAGTGGGCTGGTTGGGGGAGAAGACAAACTGGCTGTAGCGGAGGGCGTTGCCATTGATGCAGGCATAGTGGAGGGTGACGTGGTAGGTTGTGGTGCAGGTGTTGAGGAGGATGATGCAGGCATTGCAGGCAGTGATGCAGGTGTGCTGGCTTGCGAAGCAGATACTTGAGCCGGCACAGTTGCCGCCGGGCGGGCTCAAGTTACGAGCTTGCTCCCGGCACGACTCCGCGCTGCCCCCTTGCGCATTAAGGCAGCTCGGGTAACGGCACAGCCCCTGCGTCTGCCTCGGGCACTGGGACTGACGAGGGCAGTGCTCCCAAACATTTCCTTAACTTTACCCAAAGCCACTAAAACATTCCCTAGCAAGCTGATCCCTAGCCACAGGTCACCCCAGCCACATGAAAAATTTCCGAAATACTCGTATGCCTTTGCCATCGGACCGAGAGGAGAGGGGAAAAATTGAAAAAATTTTTCCACATGCACCCTAGCTCCAGAATAACTCTCCTCTATCAGCTGTGTCCCCGAGGGGAGAAAGGGAGAGGTGTAATTGTGGAAACCCTCCAGGAGATAACTCACGATGTACCAAGGGGCCGCCAGTATTAAGTATACATAGAGGTAGATTATCCCTGCCAGCATCAGCAGCACACAGAACAGCCTGACCAACCTCCTCAGCCCACCTCGCACATAAAAAATCATGATAATCACTAGCACATAGGGGAGCAGATCCTGCATTCGGTCAGCAGCTTGAAAAGCCCCGAACTCAGAGCCTTGAGAAGCCAAAGCCACATTTTAATGCAGGGCTTATCACACACTATAATCTGTTCCTTATCTCAACTCTTTAGAGACTCAGGCGCCAAAAAGGACTGTTGTGGTTTTAGCACAACCAGCCTCTCTACCACTCTGCCCCCCCCACCCCCTCCCGGTGAGGAAGGGTCGGAGGAACAGACCGAGGAAAAGCCCGGAGGAGTTGAGATAAGAACTATTTAATTATATCAATGAAACTTAGGGAGTTACTAACAATGCTAGTGCTAATGAGTAATGTAAGGAACGGAGGAAGAAAAGGTAGAACAAATGATACAGGATCTCACCCCGAGAAAGGAAAAAGAAAAACCAAACCAAAGGGAGCAAACGCCCCCTCAGTCAGCCCGGGAGCCAAGAGCAGGGAGAGCAAAAGGAAAAAAAAATCTTTCAAACCCCGACTCCTAGACGGATCTGCCTGACAAAAGACGCCCTCTCTGCGCTGAGCACCCAGCACTCACCACGAGGTCCCCACAGCAAAGAAACTCCCTGTCCCCCTGGCCAGAACTCCCCTCGGACCCTTCCCCCTTCCAGGGTCGTGCCCAGTTGTAACCCTTTCCATCCACATCCCCTCCCCGCTGGTCCTGCGGTTCCACGGGCCCCGGACTGGCACCACCTATCCAGCTTGATGTATTATGGAGTGAAGCAAAATATAGACTGGTGCAAAGCTAAGACAGTGGGCACCTGGTAGATAGCCAGGGTCAACCCAGCACGCAGCTGCATATCAAGTATAGCAACGTAAGATGCCATACATTCTTACCAATTCACTAAACATATTTGATTGGTCATTGTTATTAGCTTTGAATAGCAACAAAATAGTACTGTATCTCTTTCTTATCCTTATGTATCTGTATCTCTTTCTTATCCTTATGAAGCACAATAGGAAAAGGAATGTTTCCAACTTTGTGGTGCACTTTCAGTCAAAGTGCTTTTTGGTGAAGAAAGCAGCTATTGGGTGAACGTATGCAATTGCTATTGCTTAGGGGGGAAAAAAAGCCCTAATCTTGAAACTATATACAAGAGTACTTCAAGAGAGAGGTCTACACAAATCTTCTATAGAAGAACTTACAGGGCATGACCTCTGCCATGAGAATCTCAGTTGACTTGGGATACATAAATGAGAGATACCTATACTCCCCCCCTCCTTGTTTTTATGAAAAATTGTTCACAATTGGACCACTGGAACATAGTACTTGGACAAAAAGAAAATTGAAGTTTTCTTTGTTCCACTGTCTTTAAAGTTTTTTTCAGTTATAAACCTTCCGATATATTGATAAATATCAGATTGATGCACTTAAAAAACGTAAGGTTATAAAACCAGATTGCACCTCTGTAAGACGTGTATCAGAAATGCTTCAAAAGGAAAGCATAATAAATTAAATAATAATAGATCAGATCCTTTAGGGCATGTTGAACTTTCCCTATTTCTGTACCAAGAGCTGGAAGGAAAATTAATGGAAGGATAAAGTGCAAATCATGTGGCAGAGAAAGGCAGAAAAGCTTGAGGGAAACATTCAAAAGAGTTTTGGTTTTTTGATTTTTTTATTTATTTTATGTTATTTTATGTTATTTTATGTTATTTTATGTTATTTTATGTTATTTAAGATTTCTTAGAGGCAACCTGCCAGTTTATTTTAAAAAGGCTCTCAGTGGGGCCTTTGTGTGACCACCGGAGAGAAGGGCAGATGGAGCAGAAGATTAAATCTTTCCTTTACACTAAGTACAGAACATGTTTACAAAAGCTGCACTTTTATTTCCTGAAAAGGTAATTTAATATTTAGTGGTCTCTTTGTAAAAAAACCCTAGATAGAAGTAGGGTTTTTTTAAAAATCAGTATAAGGAGACCAATGCTATCTTCCCACCTGGAAATTACTTCATATTGCTACACAGAGACAAGCTATTCATCAGCTTATCAACCTTCTTATTTTAAAGTGAAATTACTTTTTTTTTTCTTTTTTTGCGGTGAACACAAAACCCAGATGTTTTCACCAAGGTTTGAAGTGATTAAAGCAAAAAAAGTGTTACCTTTTAACAACAGGATTTAGACGTTGAACAGAGACCATTATAAAGAGAAGTGTTAATAAAATAGTTTATTCAATGATACCTGGAAGTTATCAGTGTTTATAATAACAAATTGCAACAGACATGAAGCCACTTGCAAACCTCTCCCCTCTCCTCCAGCGGAGGAGGAGAATCGGAGGAAAAGACAAGGAAACTCGTAAAATTGAGATAGGAACTATTTACCAATAGAATATAAATGAATAATATATATATACATGAATATATAACAATAATACTAATAATAAGTAATTAAAATAATAGAAAATAAAACATATGACACAATTGCTTACCACCCACTGACCAATACACAGCCAGGTCCTGAGTAGTGAGAGCCAGAGCCCGAGAGCGATCGCAGCAAAGTCCAAGCAAGCCCCACGCGTGATAGCATGACTGGGAAAGCAAACAGACCCACCAACTCACAATAGAATAGGCAAACAAACGAATTAGCAAGAGAGTTAGCAAAGGAGTTAAGGAGCAAGAAAGTTCACAAAAGAGCCAGAGAAAGAGTTATGGCCCCCCCCGCCCACTCCCTGCTTATGTACTGAGCATGACATATTATGGAATGCAATCCCCCTTTGGTCAGTTTGGGTCAGCTGTCTGAAAAGCCCCGAACTCAGCGCCGGGATGATCCACCACCACATTGTTTTCCCGGGCGTATCATACACTATGATCTGTTCTTATCTTAACTCTCTCGAGCCCCACATTGGGCACCAAAAAAAAGACTGTCGTGGTTTTAGCACCACAAGTCGCTCTACCACTCCAACTCCCCCACCCCACTCCCAGTGAGGAATGGTCGGAGGAAAGCAAAGAAGGCTCGTAGGAGTTGAGAGAAGAACTATTTAATTATATAAATGAAACTTAGGGAGTTGCTAACAATGCTAGTGCTAATAAGTAATTAAAAGAACAGAAAAAATAGAACAAATGATACAGGATCTCACCACCCATGGATGGACACAGCCAGGTTCCAGGCAAGGCAAAAATAAATTCAAAGCCCCGAGGCCAAAACCCAGGAGCCCAGAGCAGGGGGAAAGAAAAACTTCAACTGCCCCTTCCCAGAGCAATCTGCCTGACAAAAGATGCTAACTGTCTGCTAATCACCGACACAAGGTCCAGAGAAAGACCTGAGCTGTGGAGAAAAAAAAACATACTGCCAGCTGGAACCTCCAGTGCCACCCCCACACACACACATTCTGGGTCCAGCCTCTGTAAGCTTCCCCCCAGCCCGCTCCCAGAGCCACCAGTACAGGGGGTAACAGTGAGCACTCAGCGTGATGTATTATGGAATGAAACAAAATCTTATAGACTGGCCCTAGGAGAGCAGCTCATCGCTGCCTGGGACTAGGACATTATCCACCGCTTGCTTCACACCATTTACGTTATGCTCACATCCCACGCTATTCCATAAACTCTCATGAGCCCACTCCCCCTTTCCCATCCCATCCCACACGGATATCATTCCCTCAGTCTGTGGACCATCTTGGCAAACTGTCCATTAGTCCATGACTTCAGATTCCATCAGGTGTGGGGTCACTCAGGACAGGCAAAGGTGGAAGGGTTGTGTGGGCTCGTTGGGTGCCAAAGCCAGCTCAGGCCAGGTCACTGCTGTGCTCCTGGCTAGGCTGGACCTCTGTAGGGTGGGGTGGTTTTCTGCCAGAGCGGGTGCCTGTAACATGAAGCTCAGAGAACAGGGGTTAGTGGCAGCGATTCATGTCCCTCATGCACTGTAATTTATAGGCTATTTTCTCCCAGAATCAAATCCCCCTGGGGCACACAGCGGACTTGCCCATCTTCTCTCATTACCCACCAAGTGCGCCCAGGTCCTTGAGCAAAAGCAACCCCACGGATGGGTTTGCCTTTGCCCAAGGTGGGTGTCTTAGCTTTGCACCATTTAGTCTATACTTTTGCACCAGTTTGTTAATATTTTGCTTCACCCCATAACACATCAAGCTGGATAGGTGGTGCCAGCCCAGGGCCAGTGGCACTGCAGGACCGGCGGGGAGGGGATGTGGGTATAACGGGTTATGGTTGGGCACGACCCTGGAAAGGGGAAGGGTCTGAGGGGGCTTCCGGCCAAGTGGGCTGGGGGTTTGTTTGTTGTGGGGACCTCGTGGCGAGTGGTTGGTGCTCCGGGCAGAGCCAGCGTCTTGCCGGGCGGATCAGTCTGGGAGTCGGGGTTTGAAAGGTTTTTTTCTTCTCCCTCTTACTCTCTCGGCCCCCGGGCGGTTTCGCGGGGGGTTTGCTCCCTTCGGGTGGGTTTTCTTTCCTTTTTTCCCTTCTCAGGGTGAGATCCTGTATCATTTGTTCTACCCTCTTCCTCCGTTCCTTAAATTACTCATTAGCACTAGCATTGTTAGTAACTCCCTAAGTTTCATTGATATAATTAAATAGTTCTTATCTCAACTCCTCCGGGCTTTTCCTGGTTTGTTCCTCCGACCCTTCCTCACCGGGAGGAGGTGGGGGTGTGGGGGGGGCAGAGTGGTAGAGCCGCTGGTTGTGATAAAAACCACGACAGTGGGAGTAACCCAAACTGTTTTTCCCAGCATAGTTCTAGCATGTAGTACAAGAACCTTATCTCCTTCTACCGTCCGTAGAGGGTTTGAGTGTGCAGGGCCAGCTCGATTGACGGATCCCCTGGTATTAACCAACCAAGTAGCCTTTGCCAAGTTGGCACCCCAATTCCTGAGTGTTCCACCCCCCATTGCTCTCAGGGTGGTCTTTAGCAGCCCATTGCACCGCTCGACCTTCCCTGAGGCAGGTGCATGGTAGAGGATGTGGTACACCCACTCAATTCCATGTTCCTCAGCCCAAGCATCTACGAGGCTGTTTTGGAAATGAGTCCCGTTATCTGATTCAATTCTTTCCGGGGTGCTGTGTTGCCACAGGACTTGCCTTTCAAGGCCCAAGATAGTATTCCGGGCAGTGGCATGGGGCACAGGATATGTTTCTAGCCACCCCGTGGTTGCCTCCACCATTGTGAGAACGCACTTGCCCCAGCGGGATTTGGGGAGGGTGATGTAGTCAACCTGCCAGGCCTCCCCATATTTATATTTCAGCCATCGCCCTCCGTAGCAACGAGGCTTCACCCTCTTGGCTTGTGTGATGGCAGCACGTCTCACATTCATGAATGGCCTGCGCTATAGCGTCCATGGTCAAGTCCACCCCTCGGTCACGAGCCCATCTGTACGTGGCATCTCTCCCTTGGTGGCCCGAGGTGTCATGGGCCCACCTAGCCATGAACAGCTCACCTTTATGTTGCTAGTCCAGATCCACCTGAGCCACTGCAATCTTAGCAGCCTGGTCTACCTGCTGATTGTGTTGGTGTTCTTCAGTGGCTCGGCTTTTGGGCACGTGGGCATCGACATGACGCACTTTGACGACCAGGTTGTCTAGACGGGAAGCAATGTCCCGCCATAATGCTGCAGCCCAGATGGGTTTGCCTCGGCGCTGCCAGTTGCTCTGTTTCCACTGCTGCAGCCACCCCCATAGAGCATTTGCCACCATCCAGGAGTCAGTGTAGAGGTAAAGCACTGGACATTTCTCTCGTTGAGCAATGTCCAAAGCCAGCTGGATGGCTTTTACCTCTGCAAAGTGACTCGATTCCCCTTGTCCTTCAGCAGTCTCTGCAACTTGTCGGGTTGGACGCCACACAGCAGCTTTCCACCTCCGATGTTTCCCTACAATGTGGCAAGACCCATCCGTGAACAGGGCATATTGCTTCTCGTTGTCCGGCAACTGGTTGTACAAAGGGGCTTCTTCAGCCCGTGTCACCTCCTCCTCTGGTGACATTCCAATGTCTTTGCCTTCTGGCCAGTCCATGATCACTTCTGAGACTCCTGGGTGACTGGGATTTTCTATTCGAGATCGCTGTGCGATCAGTGGAATGTATTTACTCCATGTAGCAACAGTGGCATGATGTGTAGAACAGACCCTGTCTTTGAATTTCCAACCCATCTGTCTTGCTGAATTATGGGGTTCCAAGTAAAAACACAGACTCCAGCTTAATATATAAAGTTTAATATGCTTTACTATAGACATATCATAGTAACAACCCAAAGGAAATGAAAAGCAGAATAACGATGCACCAATTAGAAAGATAAGCAGGATAGCTATGCACCAGTTCAATACTGTAAAGCAAGACAGTGATTAAGAAAAGGATACGCATACCTCATTTATGTACAGAGCATGACGTATTATGGAATGAAATACTTCCTTGGTCAGTTTGGGTCAGCTGTCTGAACTGTGTGTTCCCCCACACTGCTTGTAGTGGGAAATTTGGGAACTCAGCTGCAGTATGAGAAGGTGAGAGAGACCCTGAATTTGGTGCAAGCACTCCTCAGCACCAGCTGACACCTTATCAGTACTTCTCTCAGGGTAAATCCAGGAACACAGCTTCACACCAGCCACTGTAAAGAGAGTTAACGCTTTCCTGACTAAAACCAGCACAATGGTATTGTTTTATTAACAACTGGCGACAGGGGGTATATTTCCCCCCAACATGTCCATCCAACCTCTATCCTAGATATAAATTTATACTCTGTTTATCATATGTAGTCATCACATTTCTTAGAATGATTATACATACTCATTATCTTTCTGGGAACTGATTATCGTATTCATTTCCCTTCTGCGCAAGTGTACCTTCCATGAGGAAGGGTCTCCAGGAGTCTTTAGAAGGTCTCTGGCAGTCTCTAGTGGTCTTCCTATGGTGCCCGCTGGTTGAACTTTAAGTTCCCCTTCCATATAAGGTGACAATTTCATAGAATCACAGCATGGTTTGGGTTGGAAGGGACCTTAAAGATCATCTAGTTCCAACCCCCTGCCATGGGCAGGGACTCCTTCCACTAGACCAGGCTGCTCAAAGCCTCATCCAGCCTGGCCTTGAAGACAGCCAGGGACGGGGCATCCACAGCTTCTCTGGGCAACCTGTTCCAGTGCTTCACCACCCTCTCTGTGAAGAATTTCTTCCTGATAACTAATCTAAATGTCCCTGCTTTCAGTTTAAACCCATTACCCCTTGTCCTGTCACTACAGGCCCTTGTAAAAAGCTACCGCCCAGCTTCCTTGTAGGCCCCCTTCAGGTACTGGAAGGGTGCACTAAGGTCTCCCCAGAGCCTTCTCTTCTCCAGGCTGAACAAGCCCAATTCTCTCAGCCTTTCTTCATAGGAGAGGTGCTCCAGCCCTCTGATCATCTTCGTGGCCTCCTCTGGACTCGCTCCAACCGGTCAATATCCTTCTTATGTTGAGGGCAAATTTCCTTTGTTCTCTGTGTTGCTAAATGATACCAAAATAATTTCTGAAGAGGTTGACCAAAAACTTTAAGATTGGTATTGGGAATCAGTTTTATGTTTGAAATCTGTAACTATAGAGATTTTGTGTGTTTGTAACAAATGCAACCCTGGAAACCTCAGGTAGGATTGTTAGCATCTATGAAACTAAGGTAATTAGCCATGGAAACCAACAATGCTGCTTGGAAATCCCCTTACCCTTCCCATCTTGATTTGAATATCAAGGATTCCAATCAGTAGAGATAAGTATAGGTGACCAATGATCGATTTAGAATATGAATACATAAAATAAAGACACCAAACATTGTAAAGGTTAAATGTAATAGCAAGCACAGGATGCATTGTATGTAAAACACAATGACAGCAGAAAAGGTGTACAAGAGGATGATGATTGTAATGCAAGAGTGGACACGCTTGGTGGAGCTATCCCCCTTGGTGGAGCTTTCCCTCGTGTCCCCAGCGCTGCAATAGAGAATGCCTGCATTGTAAAACTCTAAAATTGAGTTTGGGAAGTTTTCTTCATCGGTTTATGGTAACATTTGGAGCGGCACATCTCCTTTGGTTTTCTCCCATATCCTGTTACTCAGTTCCTTTTTGATCTGCTTGGTATGCTTCTTGTTCTGCTTAGTTAGCAAAGCTTATCTGCTATTTACAAAACTTAATTTTCTTGTGGTTATTTATTAACTTCTATGAATTTTCAGGGTTAGGATTTTCCACATTTTGGTGTAGACATGCTACGGAACTAGGCAAGATTGTCAGATTGTATTTTCAAGGGCTTTTTGCTTGGAGGGCTTTTAAAAACCAAGTGTTTAGAACAGAAGCTGAGGGGTTTTTTTAACCTGTCCTCAGCGCTTCAGACCCGCACTTGAACCTGTACGGAAAACCACGCTACCAGGAGTCAGTGTTCACAAAGGAGACAGAGGAGTCCATTAGAGCAGTGGCTGCACAGTTTTGTAAACAATAGGGCCATCCCCTCGCCACCAGGTCTAACATTTTTGAAAAATAGGCTACAGGCCTTCTATTACCCCCATGTTCTTGTACTAAACCCCCTTTAGCGTGCCCCTGCTTAATGTCTCCAAATAGTTCAAATTCTTTTTCCACGTCTGGCAGAGCCAGGGCTGGGGCTTTAGTTAGTCTATCTTTCAGTGTTTGAAAGCTCTGTTTCCCTTCAGGTGTCCATACTATCACATCAGGGTTTTCCTGTGTCAGAAAGTCATCTAATGGCTTAGCTTGCATAGAAAAGTCCTCTATCCAGGTTCTACAATATCCTACTAGTCCCAAAAATTGTCGCAACTCCCTTTTTGTTTTAGGCAGAGGGACTTCTGAGATCCCCTCAACTCTTTCTGGGTCAATACATCGTAGACCTTCAGTCAGAATGTGTCCTAAATATTTAACTTTCTTTTTTACCAGTTGTGCTTTCTTTTCTGACACTCTGAGTCCCTTTTTGGCGAGAAATTTTAGTAAATTTACCGTATCTTCCTCTACCATTTCTTCGCTTTCCCCTGTTAGAAGCAAATCATCCACATGCTGCAGTAATCTCACTCCTGAGAGCGGAGTGAATTCTCTTAATATCCCTTGTAAGGCTTGTCCAAACAGGACTGGGGCCTCAGTATATCCTCGGGGAAGGACTGTCCATGTCAATTGCTGTTTGACTATCTTCCCTTTTTCCTCCTGTTCCCATTCAAAAGCGAAGTATTGTTTACTGTCCTCTGTAAGCGGACACCCCCAAAATGCATCTTTTAAGTCTAGCACGGAATAATAACGGTGTGATGAGGGGATTTGACTTAAAATGGTATATGGATCTCGGACTGTAGGGTGTCTTGTTTTAACAATCTTGTTTATTATTCTTAGGTCCTGCACCATCCTATAGGTTCCATCCGGTTTCTTGACTGGCAGGATGGGAGTATTATAGGGAGACGTACATGGTTCTAAAAGACCTGCCTTTAGTAAAGACTCAGTAATGGGCTGTAGTCCCTTTCTTCCCTCCCTTGAAATAGGATATTGTTTTCTAGAAACTACTTGACCAGGCTGTTTCAAAGTAATTTGAAGGGGGTCCATATCTAATTTTCCATATTTCCCTGGGACTGCCCACACCTCTGGATTTATTTTAGCGCAAGCTTTCTCAGACAATTTGCACAAAGTCATGACAGTATTTGCTTCCTCGTCACCCTTTATGATATTAATTTACATCCCCAATTTAGCCATTAAGTCCCTTTCCAATAGATTACAGTCACAATTGGGGGTAAATAAAAATTCGTGCATTTCGAATTTATCTCCCACATCTATTAATAGTGGGTGGGTGAGATGTACCTGTTCATCTTTTCCACTCCTCCCCTGTATGATTAAAGATCCTTTTGACAACTGCCCCCCTTTTGGCACAAAATTTAAAGTAGAACGAGAGGCTCCAGTATCTACTAAGAAGTGTACCTCCTCTCGATTTGGACCCACCCTACAGGTTATCAAGGGCTCCAGTGTGGTGGGTCCCTGGAATAATGGGAGCCCCTGACACCCCTAACAATTCATTTCCATTATCTTTTGGACTTCCTCTTCATGGGCCTCTTCTGTTCTTTGTGGACGCTCATTTTTCCAGTGTCCTTTCTTCTTGCACATTGCACACTGATTTTGTCCCAGCCTTATTCTGGGTATTTGTTTTGTCAGGTGATGGGGTGGTATGCCTTGACCCCATCCTCCTCTTCCTCTACCTCTGGAATATCCCCCTCCACCCCGTTGGGGTGGGGGTTGTAGAAACTGAGCCATCACCTTTGCTTTTGTTTTGACCTTCTCTTCATCCCTCCTCACATAAACTTGCTGTGCCGTTCTCATTAATTCTTCCAGTGTCCTATTCTGCCATTCTTCATCTTTCTGTATCCTTTTTCTTATATCTGGCCAGAACTTGGTGACAAACTGAACTTTCAGCAATATGTCAAAGGCTGGTCTCTCAGGGTCCAATCCACCCTGCTTTCTCCAGGCATCTCTGGCTCGTTCTAACCAATTAGCAGGACTTTCCTCTTTCTCTTGCTCAAGAGCCATAGCCTTTGACATATTGTTTGTTCTTGGAACGGCCATCTTTATTGCCCTAATTATATAGGCTCGATAATCTCTTAGTCGGGTCAAGCTGGCCTGATTATTTGGATCCCAATTAAGATCTACTTGAGGAATAGCATCCTCTATCATTGGGGCATTTTGACCACCCCCTCCTGCCTGTGGGTGCTCATCTTCCCATACCTGGCGAGCTTTTTGTAAGATCATTCTTTTCTCCTGAGGCCCAAACAAAATCCCCAGAAGGAAATCCCAGTCTTTCCAACTGCAATCAGCATTTCCCAAATATTCATCTACTTTCTCCCCTACCCCAATAGGGTCGTCCAGGTAGGGGGGTAATTCCTTTTTTAAGCCCCTGATGTCTTGGGTTGTCAAAGGTACAATAATGAACCCAAGCCCCCCGCCTTGTCCCCCCAGAGGAACTTGTCTCAGGGGCATCTGATGAATTCTTTCGGACTGTGGTTCATTTCTTGGAGGAGCCTCATATTGGGTTCCACTACTGGTTTTAGACCTGGATATTGTATACAAACTATCCCTCTCTTTGCTATTATCATCTGGAGGAGCAGTTGGACTCGTATAGGGGTTTGGTAAGCGAGGGTATATTAAAGACTCCACTCCTCCAGATGCTCCCCTGTCTTGATTAACTGAACCAGGAGGAGACTGTGAGTAGGATGGGGGTAGATATTGGAGAGCATCCCATCCTTCTTTTTCTTTTGTTTTCTCTTCTTCCTTACCTTTTTCTTTTGCCACATATAATCCTACTCTTTTCATTACCTTATTCCTAGATGCCCTCCCTCTTAACCACATATCATTATATTCATCATAGTTTAGTTTGATTAATTTTAGCCACATCCTACCCCATTCTTGTTCAATTAATCCCTTCTGGTGTTCCGTCAAATATAAACACAGATACTGACACAAAGATATGTCATCACTGCCCAGGGGAAGCCATCTATAGCCTTTTTCTAAGTTATTTTCTGGCCATGTAAAGTAACAGTATTTTACCATAACCTCCTTAGTTATCTCTGGAGGAGTTCTAAAATCCTCACAGTATTTTAGCATCCGACCTAATGGACTGTAAGGTGGTATTGTCAGACTGTTTCCCTCTCCATTTCTCCTTTTCTCTTTACTCTTTCATTATTTCCCATTTACAAATTCAATAGTTTAAGAAATTTGGCAGAAAGTAAACCCCCTTGCGTTCCAGCTTATCCTCAGATATCAGAGGGGCTGGGGGCGGCTGGGCTTAAATTCTGAGTGATATCCAATTAATATACAAAAATCAGTACAACCCAGACGTTATCCAAACCTCCAAGATAACTATCTAGAGGGGATTCAAGCTCCTAAGATACTTCTGTAGCCCAGCCCTGCACAGCTTCTTGCTGTGTCTGACGGGACGGCAACCAGAAAACCAAAACCAGTATTTCCATGCCCACTGCCTGTTACCAAACCTGCAAGAGAGCGTCCTCCCTTATACCAAACAAGCGGAGTGACCAGCCTGTAGGTCCCCAATCTCTGGCTTACCGTCTGGTGTGGTCCTTTTCACCCCCCCTTGGGTGCCCTTAAGAACCTTCCCTTTGTTTCCAGGCCCACTGCCCATTACCAAAACCTGTATTTTCAGGCCTGCTGCCTGTTTACTTACCCTTTTCCCTCTGGTCACCCCTCGCAGACTCCCCTGGTCCGCTACTCATCTGTCTCCGTACAGTCACAGGTACCAAATCAGTCGTCCAGGGTCGGCGGACGTCGAAGGGGAGCTGATCACCCAAATATCGGTGAGGCACGCCATCAGTCCCGTCCGTCGCCCACTGTCCCCAGAAGGTGGAAGGATCCTGGACGAGCCCCCATTTGTACAGAAAATCACGCTACCAGGAGTCAGTGTTCACAAAGGAGACAGAGGAGTCCTGTAAAAAAATAATAATAAAACTTTATTCAAATAAAGGGAGAGTCCGCAGGACATATTCCTGTGGGGTCTGTCAATCTACAGGGGGACGCAGCCCCCTTTTATCCTGCTTTCCCGACCACAAGAGACCCTCCTCATTTCCCCATTGGCTGAGGTACTCTGAGTGTACAGACTGCCCGATCCGCCTAAGATATTCAAGACAAGTTCATTTGACACATTCAAGATATTCATGTCATTTCGATATTCCAGATATTCAGGTAGTTTACCATATTCAAGGGATCATGTAGTTTTGATAGTCTTTCTTATCTTAAGCCTGAGTTCACACAGGCTGCTTTTGTTCCTTGTCTTGAGCCTGGGTGTGCACAGGCTTCTTTTGTAAAGACACAAAACTGGTGTTCCTATCAATCCAAGGCGACTGCCAAGATGGGAATCATAAGGCTCATCCCCCCCACCAACCGCAAAGCCCGTCTGGAAGAAAACAAAACCGTCCCAGCCAAGGTGAGAGAAATAGGACCGAGTAACAAAGAGACGCGTTCTCTTTAAACACCTCCCCCCCCTTCCCACGTGGTGCAGAGCAAGGGTGGGGATTCCATGCTACGTCATTTCTGTTTTTCTCCCGGCGTAGAGGAGCTCTGTGTGGAGTGGGATGTGAGTATTGGGGTTCCCCTTTCTTGCTCAGTTGGGGCTGCTGCTATTTTTTCTTTGTTTGGCACTTCCCGGACTGGTGCAGAACAGGCCCGCTTGGTACATATAAAGCTTCCCGTTTTCCTTGATTGTCTACTGTACCCTGCGGGAGGAATGTGCCTGGGGCGGTAGGAGGAGCTGTTGCCAGGTGGTGGTGGTGGTGGTGGTGGTGGTGGTAAGAAGAGGATTTGAGGGAGGGAGAAAATGGTGGTGGGGAACCTCCTGTTTCCTTTCTCCCCACGCTGGGATCTGACCCTGCCTGCTGATGACCTTTGATCTTCTTTTTGATTTTTTTGGGGTTTTGGTTCCCCCCCCTTCCTTGGCCGCTGGTAACCTGCACCTCTCTTGCTGCCACCTTCTCCCGGGGAGGACCAGGGCGTCCTTGCCCACACTCCCCTTATCGGGCCCTCACTCCTTTCTCCTGAGGGGGCAACATGTAGAAAAGAGGCAGAAGGGAGGAAAATGGCGGCTGGGATCCGCCTACTTGGTGTTCGCTTGTCTTTCTCATCTTCCTTCGTTCTCGTTTGGCCCGTCTCATTCCACCCTCGCGCTCCCCAGTGCTTCAGTGTCCTCTCACACTCTGCTTGCTAGCTTCTCCCAAGGAGCACCCACTATCCCCTATTTCTTTTTCCTTCAGTTTCCACCCCCACCTTTCTCCATATTGCTACTCCCTATTTTTGCTGCGGACTCTGGGGTTATGCTCTGCTGGCGTCCCCGCCCCCCCCCCCCCCCCCCCCCCCCCCCCCGTATCGGACTTGTTCGGTTTCCAGATTTCACGTCATCGCTGTACTTATTTTTTGCATTGTCCCGTTCCAGCTCTCCTCCGCCTCCATCCTGCAACGTCGTTACGTGCGCTTCCCGTGCCGTTTCCTTTTTAGTGCTACGGCTTCCATCGCTGTGCTCCAGACTATTACGACAGAATTTGCCCTACTTTAGAACCATGTTGATCCATACTGCTAGTCTTTTTTCTTTACTGAGATACGCTTCTTTAATCTTTTATTAGCCTTTCCTACCTGTAGTTTATTTTAGGCAGTTTCTCCCTGTCATGCTTATTTGTATTCTGAAAGAACAAATGACCTATTTCTTTGTTACAAAGAGTTTCTAGTAGCAGGCACGATGTTCAACCGCTATATCTAACCACATGTTTGCATGCTAGAGAGATGTTGAAGCACACCTGGCAGCATGCATTCAAGGAAAGTTAAATGTCTGCTTGTCTGGCAAATTATTAGACTAGTGACTGATGTGGTAAAGATGCAGTGGAAATATTAATGGCAATACTGTAGTTCACTGTAAGGAAATTTTTGTTCAGACTTCTGTATTATTGATGGGAACTTTATCTTCCTGTATGATGATTAGGCAGCTGTTGCTTGCAAAAACAACTAGGCAAAATGTCTAATGTAAGAATATAGAAAATGCTGGGGCTTTAATAGTTTATGAAGGTAATACAATACTCTCCTCCAGTTGAATTCTCAGTATGTTTTACATTATGGTTTTGTTGTCATAAGAAAAGGGTGAACAGTCCCAAAAACCAGGTTTGGCATCCAAGTGGGCTTGTATAGTTGATGAGTGGGGGATGGGTGAGGATGGCCCCAGGTCATCAGACCCTTACAGCACTGAACTGCTCTCAAATAAAGACAATAGGAGTCGCTAAGAGAAGGGTAAATTTCTGCTTTCATATGTAAAGACAGGAATAAGGAATGACTGACGACTCATTCACTGTGGTGGTTTCTTCTTTGTTATTATTTGGTATGTAAGACCTGGCTTCTCAAAAGTTGTGCTGGCTTTGGGGAGGTACCATCTAGCACCCATCTTTGTGCAGACATGCAATAAACCTATCTTGACTCTTGTGTGTGGATCAGCTTATTGCACACTGGGCGAAGAGCCCAGATTTGGGACAACAGTTTCTGCTATACCCAGGGGTATATGAAACTACTGAAAAATTCTTCCATTGTAAACAGTTAAGAATCTAACTCACTCCATTTAAGCCAGTTGCAGCCAAAATGGGAAGAGATATAAGAGGGAATGTGTTTGAGATATATCTTCAGCATGTATTAAAGCTTATATGAAAAGGGCAGGCAAGTCTTCAGGAGGGTTTTGAATAAAATGAGCCTTTGCAAACAGGTTTGAAGATGGCTTTCTAGACATAATGGGATATATTCATTGTATAGTGTTCTCACGTTATCTTTCTTTTCTTAGAATGCCTAAGTCAAAGGAACTTGTGTCTTCAAGCTCATCTGCCAGCGATTCAGATAGTGAAGTTGACAAAAAGGTGAACATTATATACAGTTTATAACTTCTGGATTAACTCATATTTCAGGCTGGGGTTAAGGAATTAGGTGAACATTATGTCACAAAATGCATATTATTCCATATTGTTACCAAAAACCGGGAATAAAAACAAACTCCTTAACACTAATGCAATATTAAGAAGCAGGCATTCTTTCTTGCAGTGCTGGGCACACAGGGGATATCTCCTCCTCATGTGCAGGTCTAGCCCTTCTATCGAGTAGTTCATATACAAAGTATACATATTCATTAAGTTTCCCAGAAATACATTGCATATTCATAACACTTCCTGGAACTAATCACCATATCAAAATTTCAGTTACGCATGCGCATTATGTCTGTAAATTGAGTTGAAGGGCTGCTTTTTCGACCACCATGGACCACCGACTCAAAAGAAAGATCCCTCAATATCCTTGACCCAAGAACTTTGGCTCACAGTACAATTTTCACATGCTTCAAGGCCCCTTCACAATGTATCCTTGAGCGTCAGGGCAATAAATTGTCCCCAGGGAACAGCTTAACAATAGTACCTAGTCAGGGACCTCAGCTCTGATCTGTGTTACACAGGATGGAACCACAGAGGCTGTTCAGCTCCAGCTGAAATCAGTCAGACTCTTCTTTCTTTGGATGACCTGTTCTCCTTTTCCCCTACACATTATTTGAGCCAGGTTAACATTAACATCACGATTTTCAAAAGACGGGGTTTATAGTGGTATCAATATGATTTATCAGACACTTAAAAAACCCAAAACCTGAACCCAAAACATCCCTCCCAACTCAACAAAACATAACCCTACCCCTAAACCTCCCAAGATTAGGGTTTGAGTGGTTGCTTTTTGCTTTGCAGTAAACTTCTGTCAGTTGCGTTTTGCTTTCTTCAGCAGTTTCTAGTATATCTAGCCATAAGCTTCCTGGAATTGTTTGCTGCTTTGTGGCAAGTGATAGAAGGCTTCTGTTATAAACTGCCCCTGGTGGCAAGAATTGGGACAAATTTTGAGGACACTCCCCTGCCCCTCCTTCATTTTGGTATCTGGATTACTTGGGAGTAAAAACAAAACCCTCCGCTTTCCCTGTCATCCATGTGTGCCACTTGCTTATCTTGTTTGCATGTTCTTTTTTTTTTTTTTCTGTTTTGGATTATTCCATTTACTCTAGTACCATCTGCTAGTTTCTCGCTTAAAACCTGAGCCAACCTGAATGGTTTTGAGTTGATAATTTTAACGTTAATTGTTTTAAATTAATAAATTTAGTGTTTGCATTTATTTTTAATAGGTAATTTATAAGTTTGTATGGATGTACTAGTCACTACGGACACTGAATACAACAGTGAACGTATCTTTTTAAGAAATGCTAGGTGGTAATGCAGACATCAGGTCTTTTAGTGCAGTATGTGAAGAGACTCGGCTTTACTGAATTGGTTCAAATGTGACTTGGTTGCACTTGGGTGTTTTGTAAAATCTTACTATAAGAGAAAATGGTCAGGTGATTATTTTTTTATTGTTGTTAGGGAAATGTATTCCAGAAAAGACACAGTCCAAGAGTCTGCTTCAGTGTGCAGTAAGGATGTTTTTCTCTGACAACCTCCCATATTTGTTGGAACAGTTTGTCTTTAAAACCCCATCCCTTAAAACCTCCATCCCTGGAAGTATTCAAGGCCAGGCTGGGTGAGGCTTGGAGCAACCTGGTCTAGTGGAAGGTGTCCCTGCCCATAGCAGGGGGTGTCACTGGGGGGAGGCTTTGAGGTCCCTTCCAACCCAAACCATTCTGTGATTCTGTGAAAAGAGGTTATCTACAATATGATTCTAGGAGGTGAGACTTATTTTTGGTATCTTTGTATTACTCTTTCCTTGGGGCAGGCATGATTACTATATAATAATTAGTAGAAATAGTAACCTTGTAGCATCTGCTAGCAAAGTAGTCTGATTTACCGGTGATATTGTCTGAATGTTTTAAAACCATACTTTATTTATCATGTTATGGACAGAGATTGGACTCTGATCTAAAAAGTCTGGAAATCAAATCCAACAGAGACTTTCTTCGTTATGTCATCTTTTTTTTTTTTTTTTAATTAGAAGAATTGTTGGTTGTCCTGCATTTTTCATTGCACTCAGTGGAAAGGAAGGTGAAACTTCTATGGGACTAAAAATTTAATTAAAACTACTGAGCTGACAATATTACTATGCAAAAAGAGTAGGGGTTTTTGAAATTTATTTTGATCTAACTAAATCCTTTTAAAAGGCAAAGTATTATAGTAAACTTCCCTGGGAACAGAAATAGGCTTGTTTGAAGTTTTGAGTTTTGTTTTGTTTGGGTTTTTGTTTTTGTTTTTTTTTAATTTCATTCTAAATGTACAGTATTGGATTCCTGCCTTCACGGAAGCAAAGTGATAATATGTATTGCATAGTAGTAGTTTGTTGACCTCTAATATAAACTTTTTTGTAGCTTATAAAATGAGTCGTGGTTCATGCATTTCTTTTTTTTTACTCTTGCTCCAAGGCAAAGCGGAAAAAGCAAGCAGCTCTGGAAAAGCCTGTAAAGAAACAAAAGACTGGTGAAAGTTCAAAAGGTGCAGCTTCTTCTAAGCAAAGCAGTAACAGAGATGAGAATATGTTTCAGGTAAAATCAATGACTCTTAGAGCCTTGTTAAGGTAACCATTGACATCATATTCAGTATAACTTTTATGAGGCGATCTGAATATCTTGATAGCACAGCGCTTGATCTCCTGAAGCCTTGGCCAAAGGGGATTACGATGCTAGCATGCAGATGAGGATGCCCAGAAAAAGCATTGCCAGGTTTCAGAAGAGTAAAAGAATCTGTGTTGTGGCCATTGATTCTAACCCTTGCGTCTTTGCCCTTTGTAACTCTCTGGGTTGTCATTTTTGTCTGTAAATACAGCACTTACCCTGAGTATACTGTAAATATTAGATCAGGACAGTCTCTAGATGGAAATGTTTGGGGTTTTTTTAATCAGGGCTCTTGAAAGAAAGGTTCTTGGAAACCAAAGTATGGAGTTTTCATTCCTATTTACCTAGGTCAAAGACAGCTTGGCTTTTGTCTTATAAGCTGGTGTCTTGTAATAATTTTTGCTTGTTCCTTTATGACGCAGATTTTTGTCACTGAACATCCCAAAAGATTACAATTTTTTACATTGTCCTTATTTTTAAGATATGATGAATGTATGGGGTTTTTTTTCAGTAGCAAGAAGCATTTATGAATTCAGGGTACTGCAGTTCCTGGGGTGAGTCGAGGCAGTAACCATGTGTGCTGAAAGCTGTGCAAGAATATACATAGCTCAGAATTACCTGTTTTAGGGGTGTGGATCAAGACTTATTCAAATGTCTGTGACTGGCTGTCTTGAAAGGGGCAGGGGATAGTAAAGGAACTTAAATTCTTAGAGACCTTGATTCTCAAGTTTGTGAAAGGGTATGGGAGAGGTGCCTAATAAGATGGTCCCAACACTGAGTAAGGCAAAAGAAATGGTTTTGGGCTGTAGCTGTGCAAAGTAATATGGCGCAAAAATAATAAATCTACAGAGAAGACCTGCTTAACTGATACTGTAGTACGTCAAAAATAACTGTCCTGTATCAATTCTTATATTCCTCTTCATGTATAGTTGGAGGGAGAGCTTCAATTTAAGACACTGAGCATCAATGCCTGGACTTCCTTATTGAAGGAAGAATTTAATATTTTTAGTTCTGTTGGGGCATGCTTTGATCCATGTAGGAAAAATGAGATAGTTCATTAGGTGTAGAAGATACTACAATTAGAACTCAAAACCCCCAACATATAGGCCTTGTGCTACGTTTGTAATAGGTTCAGAAATTCCAGCCTTGGGGGAAACCTGTTAAATTTTCTTAATGCTCTCGTGATGCAAAAAACCCCAAACCAACAAACAAAAACACCCACAAAACCCTCTCAAATAAAAGCAAAAGTGTGTGTGTTCTAATTTCTTTCAACTTTTTTGACCTAAATAATAGAAAATTACTAAAACCAGACAGTAGAGGATTCATATTAGTCTGATAAGATTAGGATTCTTCCAGTGTTGAGTATAATACAGGACAAAATATTTCAGTATCAGCTTGGCCTAAACCATCAGCATTCCTTGGTCTCTGCCTGCCTTTTAGTTACTCAACAAGTTTTTTAGATTGCTTGTGTTATGTGAAGCATTGTGCTTTTCTTCACGCTACATCAGCTTATGTGCGTTAACTAAGATGCAACTGTTTCAGTGTAGGAATAGGTCTGGGGATACTTCCCCTCTCTTCCCCCTTACCCTGGAGAGCATGCTGGAAGATCTAGTTGGGTGTTAACTGTTTAGGTACTGTTTTGTTTGTTCTAGGACTATTAGTAATACTATAAACTCTCTGCTTCCCCATGGTAGTAAAATGATCTCTCTGCAAGTGACTGCTGTATAACTTAGTGTGGCTTCAATTGATGGAAATCAGGCTGTAAAGCATTCATAGGATAACTAGAAGTTCTGTGGTGTCCATATTGTGTGTGGGAGTGGCAGATAATGATGTGAAATGTAGTGGTTTGCTGTTCTACACCTTCAGGCTGTGTTCTTAAAGTATACAGCTTCCCTTAACGTTGAGTTTGTTGTGACTGATTCAGCATTTTCATAGAAGATCTATGTTTTAATTTTGTTTGAAACTAATCTTGGTGTAATAGTATTCTTGACACTAATTGTGAAGAATAGAATAATTGTAAGTAGAAGGGAATGAATTCAGTTGTCGTGGTTTAACTCTGGCTAGCAAAATACCACGAAGCTGCTCTCACAAATCCCCCTTCAGCGGAAGGGACGAATTGGAGGGAAAAAAAACCCAAGGAAGCTTGTAAAACTGAGATAAGAACGATTTACTAATTGAATCTAAATGAATATATACAAATACTACTACTACTAAGAAAATAATAATAATAAAATCTAATAATAAAAAATAAAACATATGATACAATTATGATACAGTTGCTCACTACCGACTGATGCACAACCAGGTCTTGAGAAGCGAGAGTCAGAGCCAGAAAGCCCAAGAGGCGGAGCTGGAGAGCAATCGCAGCAGAGTCTGAGCGAACCCTATCAGCAACAGCATGACTGGGAAAACTAACAAATCCATCAACTCAGGAACAAATGAGCCAGCAAAGGAGTTAGCAAAGCAGCTAACGAGAGTTAGAGCGAGTGTTAGAAAGTGTAAGGAAGTAAAAGAGAGAGATGTAATGTCTCCCAGACCCACTCCTTGCCTGTGTACCAAGCATAAACTATGGAATGCAATCACCCTTCGGTCAGCCTAGTATACTTTGGAATTTGTTAAAATATTTGGGTGTGTCATGCACCTAACTTGGGCCAAAGGCTTACTTCACTGACGATATGTCAGGTAAGACAATCCCACTTCACTGACTTATTGCCAGGTAGGTTATGCAAAGCATTAGTCACGGTTTGTTAGGTGCATACAGTTTATTAATTGTTCAAGTTGATGCTTCTGAGCAAACACCCTCAACAATAATAACACTCCTAAATGTAATTAATAGCAGTATATATATATATATAATATAGCAGCATAATTCTAACACACAGCTAATGGATATAGCGACAGAGAGAGAGAGAGATCATATGACCTGATAAGCCAAGGTACAGCATAATGGGGATCTCAGTCCAGCTGAGAGGAGGCCTCACTGACAGTTCCTTCTCAGCGGTGTTTTATACCCCTCTGGTCATGTAGGCACCCAAAATGGTCCACGGTGATAGGATGGGAGTGTGCCCCTTCGACACTAGCCTGTGCCATTCTAGTTATGTGGGCCTAGCGTGGTCTGTAGTGACAAGGTGGGATGGTGCTCCCTGGTGTCAAGTACCCAACCTTAATCTTGGGTGACCATACTCAGTGGGCCAACCGACAAGAGGGTGTGAATCAGGCATAGTTCATATCACATGGTTATAAGCCCTTGCTGTGCAGTATAAGGAAGAAGAAACTGCCTGGCCTACGCCCGGCCCCGCTTCTCTCTTGCGGTTAACTTGCTTCCCCTTTCTTCAGCAGGTTTTGTCGAAGTCATAAGAAAGGAAGGTTTTGCCTCAGTTGAAGAAGATTGGGTTAGAGATCAATTAAGCAAACTGAACATCCACAAATCCATGGGCCCTGATGGGATGCACCCACGAGTGCTGAGGGAGCTGGCGGAAGTCATTGCTAGGCCACTCTCCATAATCTTTGAAAAGTCCTGGAGAACTGGAGAGGTGCCTGAGGACTGGAGGAAAGCCCATGTTACTCCAATCTTCAAAAAGGGCAAGAAGGAGGACCCAGGCAACTATAGACCGGTCAGCCTCACCTCCATCCCTGGAAAGATGATGGAACAACTTGTTCTTGGTGCCATCTCGAAGCATGTTGAGGAAAGGAAGCTGATCATGAGTAGTCAGCATGGATTCACCAAGGGGAAGTCATGCCTGACCCCTTGGATAGCTTTTTATGATGGCATCACTAGATGGGTAGACGAGGGGAAGGCAGTGGGTGTGGTCTACCTTGACTTGGCTATCAAAATACGACAATGCATTCCTGTCCAACCTGCTCTAGATGAACCTGCTTTGGCAGGGGGGCACTTGGACTACATGAACACCAAGGGTCCCTTCCAATCCCTAGCACTCTGTGATTCTGTGAAATCTGGGCCCAAAATTTCAGATTTAAAGAAAAACATGTACATACATACTGCAAATATAAAAAAAAACCCACCTAGAATCCTTTGATAGTGATCTGAAGCAATTTATTTCATTCATTCATCTATGAAAATTGTAGCAGATATATTTATGTCCAAATACCCCTACATGTCATTAACAGTACAAAAAAGATAATGTTGTGCCCAAAAATGCAGCTGCTACCACAAAACATTTCTTTACCCTTTTATTCACTCTCAAGCAGTTATTAAAAACTCAGTTTTCCTGAGCTATACAAAACCAGATCTTAACTTTATTGGAAATATGTCAACAGTGGCTAAGTTAAAAAGCAGGTGAAGGTATCTGATATAATATTTAAACTCTGCAGCACAGGAAGAGTCTGTGTATGGCATGCAGCAGAACAGGACTTCCATGCATGTCTGTAATATTACATAAGATATATAACAATTACAGTAAGATATTCCAAAATTAAATAAATCGTAAATCCTGTTTATGTATACAAAATTCTAAAGATACATTTAACACCAAATGGGAAAATTACAGCTGAACCAATAAGTTGTACATGCCTTACATAGTCTTGAAATGTCAATTTTCATTACGTTATTTCATCTTCGATGAAGTGAATTAGTCAGAAAATAAACTCTTCTCCAGTTCTGCTTGCACACATTTCTTCCCTGTAGTTATTACATCAGCTAACTTTGTTCTTTTATGATGAACTTCTGTTTTGGCGTGCCCCTTATCTCTCCAAATCATACTTAAACATCTTATTCTCCCTTCTTCATTCCATGGTTTGTGGTGCCTACCAAGAAGCCCTTCAACTGGGGCAGCATCTAGTTTAAGAGAGCTTCCACTGGACAGAAGCTTCTCTTACTAGAACAGTCCACTGGTAGACAAGTGAAGTTTGCTTGAGTCATGATTCACTTTGTACCAGTGCTCCATTGTAAGCACTAAATATCTTCTGTAAAAAAAATAAAAGTTGCAAACGTAAGCCACACAAGGCAAGGCAGGCAAGTTAAATGGTTTGTCCAGGCAGTGTGGACAGGGCAGAAGCATGATAGCCAGATGCTTTGGCTGAAGCAATTTTGACCCTGTTTAACCTGTGATGTGGCCTAGATTAAGCATTGTTGTTTACACAATGCCCTCAAACAAACAAAAGCCCTACAAAGACAGGTTAACTGTTCTTTTCTATAGACTAACTAGTCAGTATGTGTTCGAGAATGAATTTAATGCAAAGCTTGAAGAGGATACCTAACTAATAACAACATTTGGAGCTTTTAAATACTATCTATTCAGCCTGGAGAAGGCTCCAGGGAGACCTTATAGCAGCCTTCCAGTACCTGAAGGGGGCCTACAAGGAAGCTGGGGGAGACTTTTTACAAGGGCCTGTAGTGACAGGACAAGGGGTAATGGGTTTAAACTGAAAGCAGGGACATTTAGATTAGATATCAGGAAGAAGTTCTTCCTGGAGAGGGTGGGGAGGCACTGGGACAGGTTGCCCAGAGAAGCTGTGGATGCCTCGTCCCTGGCTGTCTTCAAGGCCAGGCTGGATGAGGCTTGGAGCAGCCTGGTCTAGTGGAGGCTGTCCCTGCCCATGGCAGGGGGGTTGGAACTAGATGATCTTTACGGTACCTTTCCAACCCAAACCATTCAGTGATTCTATGAACTTGCTCTGAGGTATGTGTCTATTACTGTAAAAGTTTATGCATCACATTCTAAAATCTAGGGTCCAAGAATAAAGGCTAACTGTATTTTTTTAAGTCAAGCAAGCTATAGAAAAATGGGAAGAAATAGTGTGTGGCTTGCGTTAAAGTGTTATCGCTTAACATAACACTTCATGTAAGTAATGCAAAAACGTCCATATACTCAGAACTGTTTACATCTGAATAAATAAGGTAATGTCATGGTTTATCCCTGTTGGGCAATTAAGCACCACCAGTCGCTCTACTACTCCTCACCCCCCACTCCCAGTGAAAAATGAGGAAAGTTGAGGTAAGAACTATTTAATTATATAAATGAAACTTAGGGAGTTACTAACAATGCTAGTGCTAATCAGTAATTAAAAGAACAGAAAAACAGAACAAATTATACAGGATTTCACCACCTGTGGGTGGACACAGCCAGGTTCCAGGCAAGGCAGGAAAATAAATCCAAAAACCCCAAGAAAGAAAAAAAAAAAACCAAAACGGAGGGAGAAAACCCCACCTCAGTCAGCCTGGATGCTGAGAGCAGGGAGAGGAAAAAACCTTTCAACCCCCAACTCCTAGATCAATCTGCTGGACAAAAGATGCTCCTTCTGCACTAACCCGCCACCCACAAGGTCCCAACAAAGACCCCCCCTGAGCCGACCCTCCCCCCTTCCAGGTTGTGCCCACCTGCAACCCTTCTGTCCCCATCCCCACCCCTTCCCTGCTGGTTTGCAGTGCCACTGGTACCAGGGTGACACCAACCACTCAGCTGGATGTATTATGGAGTGAAACAAAATATAGACTGGCCCTAGGAGAGCACCTCATTGTTGCCTGGGACTAGGACAGGTAAATTAGCAAATATAGTATTTAAAATTATCTACAAACCCATGTTTTACTAGGCGTGCATTATTTGTATCAGGTCTTAGAGCAGGAAGCTGTCAGGGCAATACCAGAGTACAAAATAAAATAAAGTGGAAGCATTTTAACAAATCTCAGAAAACAAATTCCTATTAATGGTTAACTAAACAAACAAAAACAAAAGCTAAAGCTGTTAGGTAGCCTTATCAGCAAACACCCACAATCAAAAGACCATCAGCACCTATGCTTTACATATTGGTTTATTTTATATCATGAGGTAAAAGCGACACATTTCCTTTTAGTAAAGTATACACAAAGAGCCTCACTTGGAATATACTTTTAATGCACATTAAAAAAGGTATTAATCTTACAAATCATTTTGCAATCCAAATACACAGTAGCTTGAAAAACCGTAGTTTAGGAAACAAAAACCAATCTGAAAAGACCACTTAAAACAAGTAAAATGACAAAGGTTTCCATATGGCGCTCTGTATTTAAAGTTTTCTTACTGCATCATCAATATCAGAAATCTGTTCCTTCAGCTGGTTCCACTGTTCTGGATTTAAAGAAATACCTGAAAAGCATTAAAAATAAATACTTAAGACAAAAAGAAAGAAAAGTGTAGTGCAGGATCTTGCATAATTACTGTCAAGGCTGGTTTCATACACAAAGTCTATGTCACAACTATGACACAACAACTTTTTATGATGGCATCACTAGATGGATAGACAAAGGGAAGGCAGTGGGTGGGTTCAACAAAGCTTGTGACACGGTCTCCCATGGCATCCTCATAGCCAAGCTTAGGAAGTGTGGACTGGACCATTGGGTGGTGAGGAGGATTGGGAACTGGCTGGAGGAAAGAGCTCAGAGAGTTGTGGTCAATGGGGCAGAGTCTGGTTGGAGGCCTGTGGCTAGTGCCATCCCCCAGGGGTCGGTGCTGGGTCCAGCCCTATTCATTATATTCATCAATGACCTGGAGGAAGGGATGGAATGTCCTCTCAGCAAGTTTGCTGATGATACCAAACTGGGAGGAGTGGCTGCCATGCCAGAAGGCTGTGCTGCCATCCAGCGTGACCTGGACAGGCTGGAGAGCTGGGCAGGGAGACATCGAATGCAATTCAATAAGGGCAAGTGTAAAGTGCTGCATCTGGGGAAGAACAACCCCATGGATCAGTACAGGCTGGGGGCTGTTCTCTTCGAGGGCAGCTCTGGGCAAAAAGGACCTTGGAGTCCTAGTGGCCAACAGGATGACCGTGAGCCAACAGTGTGCCCTCATGGCCAAGAAGGCCAATGGCACCCTGGGGTGCATTAAGAAGAGCGTGGCCAGCAGCAGGTCGAGGGAAGTTATCCTGCCCCTCTACTCTGCGCTGGTGAGGCCTCACCTGGAGTACTGTGTCTGGTTCTGGGCTCCTCAGCTCCAGAAGGACAAGGAGCTACTGGAGAGGGTCCAGCGCAGGGCCACTGAGGTGACGAAGGGCCTGGAGCACCTTCCATATGAGGAAAGGCTGAGAGAGCTGGGGCTGTTTAGCTTGGAGAAGAGGAGGCTGAGGGGGGATCTTATCAATGCTGATCAATATCTAAAGGGTGGGGTGTCAGGAGGATGGGGCCAGGCTCTTCTCAGTGGTGTCCAGTGACAGGATGTGCTGGGTTCAGTCAGGAAAGGGTTAACTCCCTTTACTCTGGTTGCCAGGGAACTGTGTTGCTGGACAGTAAGTGAAAACATTGATAAGGCCTCAGCTGGTGCTGGGGATGGCTTGTACTGAACTCAAGGTCTTTTGTCCGCTTCGGATACTGTAGCTGACCCAGACTAACCAAGGAAGTTTTTCATCCCATAGTACGTCATGTTCCGGTCTCTTTGGGTGGGGAAGAGGGTCCGGTAGCCATTACTCTTCCCTTCTCTCTCTCTCCCTTACTCCCTTGCTCGTCTCTCCGGGCACTTGCCCACCCTCCTGCGTTAGCTGCTTTGCCAGCTCCTGTGCTGGCTCCTTCGTGTGGGAGCTGGTGGGTTGTTTTGACTTTTCTGGCCGTGTTATCAGTGATAAGGTTTGCTCGGAATCTGCTGCGTAGGCTCCTGGGCTCCGGCCTTCAGGCCGCGGCTCTCGGGCTGTGATTGCTCTCGGGCTGTGTGTCTCGGGCTCTCTGAGTCTGATTTTCATCCCTCAACATCTGGGTGTGCATTGGTCAGTGGATGGTGGGGAATTGTATCATATTGTATCATATTGTATATATTGTACTATATGTTTTATTTGCTACTATTTTAAGTATTTATTAGTAGTAGTACCTGTATACATTGATTTAGATTTAATTAGTAAATAGTTCTTATCTCAATTTTACGAGCTTCCTTATTTCTTTTTCCTCCGATTCTTCCCCTCCACTGGAGGAGGGGAGGGGGATTTGTGAGAGCGGCTTCGTGGTATTTTGCTAGCCGGAGTTAAACCACGACACAGGACTAGGGGCCATGGCCATAAACTGGCAAACAGAAGGTTCAGCCTGAACATGAGGAAACCCTTCTGCCCTGGGAGGGTGACAGAGCCCTGGGACAGGCTGCCCAGAGAGGGGGGAGTCTCCTTCTCTGGAGACTTTCCAAAGCCGCCTGGACTTGTTCCTGTGTGATCTGCTCTGGGTGATCCTGCTCTGGCAGGGGGGTTGGACTAGATGATCTCTAGAGGTCCCTTCCAACCCCTACCACTCTGTGAATCTGTGAACTATTAATGCTTCGGCTACCTCAAATGTAGCAACCATCTCAGTTACAGTTAAAGTCTTCATTTGGAACACTTCAGTTTAACTTTATCTAGAGATAAGCTAAGAAAACAAATGCAGTACAACAAATTAATTCGCAAACGTTAGGCTAAACACAAAAAGTGAAATACAGCTCTGGCCTTGATAGAAGGCAACACAAAAAAACCCATAGGAAATAAATCGTATTCCTGTTGGCTCCTAAACGCTGTACCTATGTGGACTGAACTTCTATGCACTTTTAAAGTATCATAATTCTGGGTTTGTTGTTTGTTTTTTTTTTTCTCCCTCTTGTTTCTTAAAGCACCATGAATAACATATAAGTAACATTTTGGAGACATTCTCTCACACTCCCTGGCACTCACCAACCAACATGGAAGTTTTTTCACTTCAAGTTCACTATAGCTTCTAGTGATATCCAATCAATTATTTTTCGGTGCCCCACAAGCTTCAGTTCTAAATTTGTACTTCCTCAAGTTCAAGTCCAGACACATGTTTCCTTTGTGCTTTAGTGCCCTGGTTTAGGCCCAGTCTGGAACAAAAGACCACGACTGCTCACTCATTCCTCCTCCCAGTGGGATGGGAAGGAGAAAATACAAGGAAAAGTTTGTGGACTGAGGCAAGGACAGGGTTTTGCCCATTATGGTCATGGGCAAAACAGACTCGACTTGGGGAAGAAAAATCCATTTAATAAGTTACCAATCAAATCAGAATAAGACAATAAGAGACAAAACAAAACAGATCTTAAAAACCCTCACCTCCCCATCCTTTCTTCCCAGGCTATCTCCTCCCCCCAGCAGCACAGGGGTGGGGCAGGGGATGAGGGTTTCCCAGGCAGTTCACCACACATTGTCTCTGCTGCTTGCTCCTTCCTCCACAGAGCGGGAGAGAACTCCTCACACTCTTACCCTGCTGCCACATGGGATCATGGGGTCCATCCCAGGGGATACAGTCCTCCACAAACTTCTGTCATGAGTCCTCCTCACAGGCTAGTTTTCCTCACTAACTGCTCCAGCATGAGTCACTTTGCAGGCATAAGGTCCTTCAGGAGCAGACTGCTCCAACACGAGCTTATCACAGAATCACAGGTTTCTTCAGGTGCAGCTGCCTGCTCCAGCATGGAGTCCCCCACGGACTGTGGGTGAATCTCTGCCCCACCATTACCCTCTATGCCTGCAGGGCACAGCCTGCCATCTCATCAGGGCCTGCAGGGGAACCTCTGCTCTGGGCACCTCCACCCCTGCTTTTCTTTGCTGACTTTTGGTGTCTGCCTTGTCTCTCTCACATCCCACTCCTCTCTCCATGTTCCTCTTCGCTCCCTTTCCATTTCTGCTGCCACTTCTTTTTGTGGTTTCCTCTCTTTAAATATGTTCATTAGCAGAGACACTGACTGGCTCGGCCATGGCCAGAGATGGGTCCGACATTGAGCCAGAGGACCTTCTCTGGAAGCTTCTCACAAGAGCCATCCCTGTGGCCCTTCCCTCACTCCCAAAACCCACCACCACAGAAACCCTACACATTTAGTTTCCTCAATCTTCCTCTAAAAATTGTAAGCACTTCCTCCATTGTAAGCACTAAATATCTTCTGTACAAAAAATAAAAGTTGCACACATGTAAGCCACACAAGGCAAGGTCCTGCACCTGGGTTGGGGCAACCCCAAGCACAAGTACAGGCTGGGTGGAGAATGGCTTGAGATCAGCCGTGAGGAGAAGGACTTGCAGTGCCACGGGCCCCGGGCTGGCACCACCTATGCAGCTTGATGTGTTATGGGGTGAAGCAAAACACAGACTAGCTGGTGCAAAGCTAAGACAGTGTATAAAGAACTGGCTGGCTGGTTGCACTCAGAGAGTGGTGGTCAATGGCTCAATGTCTGAGTGGAGACCAGTGACGAGTGGCGTTCCACAGGGGTCAGTATTGGGACCAGTACTGGTTAACATCCTCATCAGTGACATGGATGATGGCATCGAGTGCACCCTCAGCAAGTTTGCTGACGACAGCAAGCTGTGTGGTGCGGTCAACACGCTGGAGGGAAGGGATGGCATCCAGAGGGACCTTGACAGGCTGGAGAAGTGGGCCTGTGCCAACCTCATGAAGTTCAACAAGGCCAAGTGCAAGGTCCTGCACCAGGGTTGGGGCAATCCCAAGCACAAGGACAGGCTGAGCAGAGAATGGATCGAGAGCAGCCCTGAGGAGAAGGACTTGGGGGTACTGGTGGACGAGAAGCTGAACATGAGCCGGCAGTGTGCGTTGGCAGCCCAGAAAGCCAATCGTATTCTGGGCTGTATCAGGAGAAGTGTGGCCAGCAGGTTGAGGGAGGGGATTCTCCCCCCCTACTCTGCTCTTGTAAGACCCCCCCTGGAGTGCTGTGTCCAGCTGTGGAGCCCTCAGCATAAGAAGGATATAGACCGGTTGGAGAGAGTCCAGAGGAGGCCACGAAGATGATCAGAGGGCTGGAGCACCTCTGCCATGGGGACAGGCTGAGAGAATTGGGCTTGTTCAGCCTGGAGAAGAGAAGGCTCCGGGGAGACCTTAGTGCAGCCTTCCAGTACCTGAAGGGGGCCTACAAGGAAGCTGGGTGGGCGCTTTTTACAAGGGCCTGTAGTGACAGGACAAGGGGTAACAGGTTTAAACTGAAAGCAGGGAGATTGAGATTGGACATCAGGAAGAAGTTCTTCCTGGAGAGGGTGGGGAGGCACTGGGACAGGTTGCCCAGAGAAGCTGTGGGTGCCCCATCCCTGGAAGTGTCCAAGGCCAGGCTGGATGAGGCTTGGAGCAACCTGGTCTAGTGGAAGGAGTCCCTGCCCATGGCAGGGGGGTTGGAACTAGATGATCTTTAAGGTCCCTTCCAACCGTAACCATTCTGTGATTCTGTAATTCTAACTCAAGTTCTACCTCTCACTCTCTCCAACAAGGCTCTTATACTGTGTACCCCCACTCTCCCAACTCAGTTATCAGGCTTCCTTCATTGCTTTCTCCCTATAGGTGGAGCAGAACCTGAAAATAGGTGAAATTTTGAATTCCATTTTTGGGGCTTATCACTTTTTTTTTGTCCCTTTTACTATCACTGACTTACCAGAGCACCAAGCAGACTGCACAGAGCTGTTCTAAGCAGTTTTCCACCAGTTTTTACAGGACTGTTTTCGTTTGAAAACAGTTAGGCCAATTGCGCTAACCATTATTAGGAAACCAACTGTCATCAAGATGCCCCCTGAACAAAATATCAGCTAATTGGACACAAAAATTCGAAACTGTTGGATTTTTTTTAATATATTTTACTACACAATTTCAACTGTTCATACTGTTTTTTAGAATAGCTAGATAAGGGGCTTATAAGTGCATCAATGGAACATAAGCCACATACTCTATAAGATTAGTATTAATTTTACCCTAATAAAATTCAGATCCTTTTGCTGCATAGAAATGTATATCAATTGACATCACGTAATTTTTGTCACTTGGCGTACCCATGAAGTTTCATTGTAACTTACCACTTAAACTGCATATACTTTGGACTTCCACCTCAAAATTCTGTGGTTTAAAGTCCTTAGAAGCTGAAGTAATCTTTTTTTAAGTAGCACCCCAGAAAGGATTGAATCAGACAATGGGACTCATTTCCGAAACAGCCTCGTAGACACTTGGGCCAAAGAGCACGGCATTGAGTGGGTGTATCACATCCCCTACCATGCACCTGCCTCTGGGAAGGTCGAACGGTGCCATGGGCTGTTAAAGACCACCCTGAGGGCAATGGGGGGTGGAACTTTCAAAAATTGGGATACACATTTGGCAAAGGCCACCTGGTTAGTCAACACCAGAGGATCTGTCAACCGTGCTGGCCCAGCTCAATCAAAACTTCTGCGCACTGTGGAAGGAGATAAGGTCCCTGTAGTGCATGTTAAGAACATGCTGGGAAAAACAGTCTGGGTTATTCCTGCCTCGGGCAAAGGCAAACCCATCCGTGGGGTTGCTTTTGCTCAAGGACCTGGATGTACTTGGTGGATAATGAGAGAAGATGGGCAAGTCCGATGTGTGCCTCAAGGAGATTTGTTTCTGGGTGAAACTAGCCCATGAACTAAATTGCATGACGGACACTAACTGCTGCAAATAACCCTTGTTCTGAGCTCTGTGTTGTAGGAATCACTGTGGCAGAGATCACCTGAATCTACAGAGGTCCAGCCTTGCCAGAAGGGCAGTAGTGACCTGACCTGAGCTGGCATCGGCACCCAACGATCCCACGCAACACTTCACCTTTTCTGTCCTGAGTGACCACCTGATGGAACCCAAAGTCATGGACTAATGGACATTTTGCCAATATGGTTCATAGATTAAGGGAATGATATCTGTGTGGGATGGGATGGGAAAGGGGAAGCCGTTTCATGTGAATTTATGGAAATAAGCATGATGTAAATGGTATGAAATAAGGGGTGGAGAATGTGCTGGGTTCAGTCAGGAAAGGGTTAACTCCCTTTACTCTGGTTGTCAGGGAACTCTGTTGCTGGATGCTAAGAGAAAACATTGATAAGGCCTCAGCTGGTGCTGGGGATGGCCTGCACTGAACTCAAGGTCTTTTGTCCGCTTCGGATACTGTAGCTGACCCAGACTGACCAAGGAAGTATTTCATCCCATAGTACGTCATGTTCCGGTCTCTTTGGGTGGGGAAGGGGGTCCGGTAGCCATTACTCTTCCCTTCTCTCTCTCTCCCTTACTCCCTTGCTCGTCTACTCCTGGGCACTTGCCCACCCTCCTGCGTTAGCTGCTTTGCCAACTCCTGTGCTGGCTCCTTCGTGTGGGAGCTGGTGGGTTCTTTAGAGTTTCTGGCCGTGTTATCAGTGATAGGGTTCGCTTGGAATCTGCTGCATTACTCCCGGGCTCCGGCCTTCAGGCTGCAGCTCTCAGGCTCTCTGGGTCTAATTTTCATCCCTCAACATCTGGGTGTGCATTGGTCAGTGGATGGTGGGAAATTGTAACATATTGTATCATATGTTTTATTTTGTACTATTTTAATTATTTATTATTAGTAGTATCTGTATATATTGATTTAGATTTAATTAGTAAATAGTTCTTATCTCAATTTTACGAGCTTCCTTATTTCTTTTTCCTCCTATTCATTTATTCCTCCTACAAGAAAGCTGCGGGGGGACTTTTTACAAGGGCCTGTAGTGACAGGAGAAAGGTTACGGGTTTAAATTGAAAGTCGGGAGATTTAGATTGGATATCAGGAAGAAATTCTTCCCAGAGAGGGTGGGGAGGCGCCGGGACAGGTTGCCCAGAGAAGCTGTGGGTGCCCCATCCCTGGAAGTGTTCAAGACCAGGCTCGATGAGGCTTAGAGCAACCTGGTCTAGTGGAGGGTGTCCCTGCCCATGGCAGGGGGGTTGGAACTGGATGATCTTTAAGGTCCCTTCCAACCCAAACCATTCTATGATTCTACAAACCTATTCTCAGTGGTTAAGAGCTGTTGAAAACATTTCTCATGCTTTCCAAATATCTGTTTGCACTAGAAGCATATAACAAACCTTATGCTGATTCTACACTCCATGTCTTCAATCTCCAGAACAGGATGATTCATACTTACCTCTTTCCTTGGCACAATAAGAAAAATAATTAAAAGTAAGCATTTCTAACAAAAGCAACGTGACATTAAGGAAAGTACTACTACCACAACTGTCCTCGCGACCCCATCTTACAGGTGGCAAAGTTCCAAAATAGGTTTAGTGAAGGCATGCCATACAAAGGAGGTATGGGAGTAGTAATTCAAGGTACAGTGACTTACACTGTGTTACAGATTAGAAGCAGAGTACCAACACTTGAACTCTCGAGGTATTTTTCACCTGTACTAAAATCTTGAATTTTTGGGGTTTTTTTCCCACAAAATTAGTCATATGAAATATTTTAATTATTTTCATTTAAAATTTGATAAAAATTGAACATCATAATTGCTTTAAAGAAATGAACAATTTATTACAAATTAAAAACTTATCTCTTTTTCAGTGAATTTTTGAAATAAGAAATCCAATTGTAATAAAAGCAAGAAATGGAGTTGATCAAGTTAATCAGTGGGAAAATGTATGGAGATTATATATAACTCCCATACCATATTTGCTTGTATTTGATGCCTTGTGGACGATCCATTTAGGAAAACAGACTCAGGGCAATGAAACCACTTTGCTTTACTTTATAATCTACAGATAAAACAAATCATTTGCTAAAATATAAACTATAAAAACAAACTCTAAAAAACTGATACACCAAGTTCTCTAGCAAACTGCAAGCAATGTTGTAATACAAAATGAAATGAAGGAGAACAATACCTTTTCTTCCAGGCTTCATTTCACCTTCTTGATCCATCCAATATTCTCTAATATCAATTAAGACCTTCCCTTTAAAGTCACGAACACTGACATACCTCATTTTGCCAATCTGTCAAAACATATATAAGGATATCTTTTAGATATTTTACATATTACAGCATTCACTTTTTCCAGCAGTAGACTTGGATGTGTGACATGGCACACTGCAGTTTATTCTAGCTACCAGAGAAACAATTAGATCAAGATCTTAATCTGGATTAGTCAATAGGCAAATAAACAAAGGCACTATAAATGGATGAATGACTTAAAACCAGTTGAGCATTCAGTGCTCAAAAAAGTTTCCTAAAATAAAAATACCTATATTCTTAACAAGTTTACCTCTTACAAGACCTACTAATTTACTCTTGTCTGAGATGAAGTTTCACCTCTGTCATGATTTAAGCTCAGCTAGCCCACCAACTGATACCCAGCCAGGTCTCAAGTAGCGAGTCAGAGAGCCAGATCGCAGTAGAGTCCAAGTGAGCTCCACAAGCGAGAGAGTGACTGAGAAAGTCAAGTGACCCACCAACAACTAACGTGGCCCCGCCCCGCCCCCAACTTATATAATGAGCATGACATTCTATGGAATTAAATACCCCTTTGGTCAGTTTGGGTTAGCTGTCTAAACTGTGTCCAACCCTCCCAGCTTCTTGTAATAAAAAGTTGGGAACACAGGCTGAGCAGCAGAAACTGAAAAACTACTTGACTTGGTACAAACGCTCCTTCAAAACATGTAACACCGCCAGCATCATCAGTACTCTTCTCTGTGCAAACCCAAACCACAGCCTCATACTACCTACTGTGAAGAAATTGTCTGTCACTACTTAAGCCAACGCACTCTATTAGAATGTGCTGGTTTCAGGCAGGAAAGAGTTAATTTTCTCAGCAGTTCAGACAGAGAGGATTTCATTCCATGGAACATCATGCTCGGTACACCTGCACAGTACTTAGGTGGGAAGTGACCTGAGGAGGGGGTCGTTAAGGCTTTTGCTAGCTTGATAGCTCCTTTATTAGAGGCTTGGAGCAGTTAGCGGTTGGGCAGGTTCCTTCGTTAGTGGGAGCACTGGCTTTTTCCCAGTAGTGTTGTCATAGAATCACAGCATGGTTTGGGTTGGAATGGACCTTAAAGATCATCTAGTTCCAACCCCCCTGCCATGGGCAGGGACAGCCTCCACTAGACGAGGCTGCTCAAAGCCTCATCCAGCATGGCCTTGAAGACAGCCAGGGACGAGGCATCCACAGCTTCTCTGGGCAACCTGTCCCAGTGCCTCCCCACCCTCTCCAGGAAGAACTTCTTCATGATATCTAATCTAAATGTCCCTGCTTTCAATTTAAACCCATTACCCCTTGTCCTGTCACTACAGGCCCTTGTAAAAAGTCCCCTCCAGCTTCCTTGTAGGCCCCCCTTCAGGTACTAGAAGGGTGCACTAAGGTCTCCCCAGAGCCTTCTCTTCTCCAGGCTGAACAAGCCCAATTCTCTCAGCCTGTCCCCATGGCAGAGGTGCTCCAGCCCTCTGAGCATCTTCGTGGCCTCCTCTGGACTTGTTCCAACTGGTCAATATCCTTCTTATGCTGAGGGCTCCACAGCTGGACACAGCACTCCAGGGGGGGTCTTACAAGAGCAGAGTAGGGGGGGAGAATCCCCTCCCTCAACCTGCTGGCCACACTTCTCCTGATACAGCCCAGAATACGATTGGCTTTCTGGGCTGCCAACGCACACTGCCGGCTCATGTTCAGCTTCTCGTCCACCAGTACCCCCAAGTCCTTCTCCTCAGGGCTGCTCTCGATCCATTCTCTGCTCAGCCTGTCCTTGTGCTTGGGATTGCCCCAACCCTGGTGCAGGACCTTGCACTTGGCCTTGTTGAACTTCATGAGGTTGGCACAGGCCCACTTCTCCAGCCTGTCAAGGTCCCTCTGGATGCCATCCCTTCCCTCCAGCGTGTTGACCGCACCACACAGCTTGCTGTCGTCAGCAAACTTGCTGAGGGTGCACTCGATGCCATCATCCATGTCACTGATGAGGATGTTAACCAGTACTGGTCCCAATACTGAACCCTGTAGAACACCGCTCGTCACTGGTCTCCACTCAGACATTGAGCCATTGACCACCACTCTCTGAGTGCAACCAGCCAGCCAGTTCTTTATACACTGTCTTAGCTTTGCACCAGCTAGTCTGTGTTTTGCTTCACCCCATAACACATCAAGCTGCATAGGTGGTGCCAGCCCAGGACCTGTGGCACTGCAGGACCGGCGGGGAGGGGGTGGGGATAAGGGTGGAAAGGCTTGTGGTTGGGCACGACCCTGGGAAGGGGAAGGGTCTGAGGGGGCTTCCGGATGAGGGGGCTGGGGGTTTGTTTGTTGTGGGACCTCGTGGCGAGTGGTGGGTGCTCCAGGCAGAGTCAGCGTCTTGCCGGGCAGATCGGTCTGGGAGTCGGGTTTTGAAAGTTTTTTCTCTCTCTTACTCTCTCGGCCCCCGGGCGGTTTCATGGGGGGTTTGCTCCCTTCGGGCGGGGTTTTCTTTCCTTTTTTCCCTTCTTGGGGTGGGATCCTGTATCATTTGTTCTACCCTCTTCCTCCGTTCCTTACATTACTCATTAGCACTAGCACTGTTAGTAACTCCCTAAGTTTCATTTATATAATTAAATAGTTCTTATCTCAACTCCTACAGGCTTTTCCTCGGTTTGTTCCTCCGGCCCTTCCTCACCAGGAGGGGGTGTGGGGGGGGCGGAGTGGTAGAATGGCTGCTTGCTAAAACCAGGAAATACACCGAGCGGTCCATCCGTCAATTCCATGCCTCTCCACTTTAGAGGCAAGGATGTCGTGCGGGACGGTATTGAAGGCTTTGCACACGTTCAGATAGATGACACCATTTGCCCGTCCTTTATCCACCAAGGTCGTGACCCCATCGTAGAAGGCCACCATATTATTGTGGCATGATCTGCCCTTGGTGAAGCCATGCTGGCTGTCACCAATCACCTCCTCATTCTCCATGTGCCTTAGCATGGTTTCCAGGAGGATCTGCTCCATGATCTTGCCAGGCACAGAGGTGAGACTGACTGGCCTGTACTTTCCCGGGTCCTCTTTTTTTTCTCTTTTTAAAGATGGGGGTAATCATTTGCCAATGTGCTTGCAATAATAACTTCGAAAGAAAATGACGCACCAACAGTGGATGACATAGATCACAAACTATGAGGAATATGAGGAAAGTGTCTCTTCCCCCTTACAGACCTGTGTCTCAGCAGTAGAAAAACTGTCCCAGGAGTTTAAAAAATTCAGAGAGAAGATGCTCTGCTCCCCAACTGCGTGAGCCAGTATCTCACCTGTGAGAAGTAAGCTCCACTGCTCAAAGACGGAAATGGAGCAGGATTCCATGACAGGGTACCTTGTGCTTTTTTACATGCGAGACCACAGTGAGGACATGAGGAGGTGGGATGGAAAACTTAGCTTGCTTCCAAAAGAACGAGTAAGTGAATTGAAAGGGAAAAAAAATCACAAGTGGGGATACTTCCAGGAAAATTGCTGCTCCCATACCCAAAGAGGATGGAGGATCTGATCTGACCTGACCAGTAACCCGCTCCTCCAAGACATGAGTGACTGTGAATCAGATCAGTATTAGGGAGGCCCTGTCACCAGCCAGGTGGAGGAAAGGGACAATCATGTTTCTTGGACTGTATGGATTCGATGGCCTGGCACATCAGAGCCACAGGAGTACAGAGCTCTAGTGGACACGGGTGCACAGTGTGCCCTCATGCCATCAAGCTATAGGGGGGTACAGCCCATCAGCATTTCTGGTGTGACTGGGGGCTCTCAACAACTGACTGTGCTGGAGGCTGAAATAAGCCTGACTGGGAAGGAGTGGCAAAAGCACCCCATTGTGACTGGCCCAGATGCCCCATGCATCCTTGGCATTGACTATCTTAAGAGAGGGTACTTTAAGGACCCGAAAGGGTACCGGTGGGCTTTTGGGATAGCTGCTTTAGAGAATGATGAAATTGAGCAGCTGTCTGTCTTGCCTGGTCTCTCACAGGACCCTTCTGTTGTGGGATTGCTAAAGGTTGCAGACCAACAGGTGCCAATTGCCACCACAACAGTGCACCAGTGACAGTACCGTACTAACAGGGACTCTTTGCTTCCCATCCAGAAGCTGATTCGTCAGCTGGAGAGCCAAGGGGTGATCAGCAAAACCCGCTCACCCTTTAACAGCCCCATCTGGCCAGTGCGTAAGTCTGATGGAGAATGGAGACTGACAGTGGACTATCGTGGCCTGAATGAAGTCACACCACCACTGAGTGCTGCTGTGCCGGACATGCTGGAACTCCAGTACGAGCTGGAGTCAAAGGCAGCCAAGTGGTACGCCACAAATGACATTGCTAATGCCTTTTTCTCCATTCCTTTGGCAGCAGAGTGCAGGCCACAGTTTGCTTTCACCTGGAGGGGCATCCAATACACCTGGAATCGGCTGCTCCAGGGGTGGAAGCACAGCCCTACCATCTGCCATGGACTGATCCAGACCGGACTGGAACAGGGTGCAGCTCCCGAACATCTACAGTACATTGATGACATCATTGTATGGGGTGACAGAGCTGACGAAGTTTTTGAGAAGGGGAAGAAGATCATCCAAATTCTGCTGAAAGCCAGTTTTGCCATCAAGCAAAGTAAGGTCAAGGGTCCTGCACAAGAGATTCAATTCCTGGGAGTAAAATGGCAAGATGGGCATTGTCAGATCCCGATGGACGTGATCAACAAAATCACAGCTATGTCCCCACCAACGAGCAAAAAGGAAACTCAGGCTTTCCTAGGCGTCGTGGGTTTCTGGCGGATGCATATCCCAAATTACAGTCAAATTGTCAGCCCTCTCTACGAGGTGACCCAAAAGGAAAACAATTTCAAATGGGGCCCTGAGCAGCGCCAAGCCTTTGAACAGATTGTCTTAGCTTTGCACCAGCTAGTCTATGTTTTGCTTCACCCCATAACACATCAAGCTGCGTAGGTGGTGCCAGCCTAGGACCTGCGGCACGGCAGGACCGGCGGGGAGGGGGTGGGGATGTGGGTGGAAAGGCTTGTGGTTGGGCACGACCCTGGGAAGGGGAAGGGTCTGAGGGGGCTTCCAGCCGAGGGGGCTGGGGGTTTGTTTGTTGTGGGACCTCGTGGCAACTGGTTGGTGCTCCGGGCAGAGCCAGTGTCTTGCCGGGCAGATCGGTCTGGGAGTTGGGGTTTGAAAGTTTTTTTCTCTCTTACTCTCTCGGCCCCCGGGCAGTTTCGTGGGGGGTTTGCTCCCTTTGGGTGGGGTTTTCTTTCCTTTTTTCCCTTCTCAGGGTGGGATCCTGTATCATTTGTTCTACCCTCTTCCTCCGTTCCTTACATTACTCATTAGCACTAGCATTGTTTGTAACTCCCTAAGTTTCATTGATATAATTAAATAGTTCTTATCTCAACTCCTCCGGGCTTTTCCTGGTTTGTTCCTCCGACCCTTCCTCACCGGGAGGAGGTGGGGGGGGGGGGGGGCAGGGTGGTAGAGCAGGCTTGTCAAACTACGACAGTCCATTTTTTGGCGCCCAACAGGGGGCTCGAAAGAGTTGAGATAAGGAACAGATCATAGTGTGTGATAAGTTCCTGCCTTACAATGTACCTGTGGCTTCTCAAGACTCTGAGTTCGGGGCTTTTCAAGCTGCTGACCGAATGCAGGATCTGCTCCCCTATGTGCTAGTGATGATCTTGATCTTTTATGTGCGAGGTGGGCTGAGGGGGCTGGCCAGGCTGTTCTGTGTGATGCTGGCAGGGATACTCTGTCTCTATCTCTACTTAATTCTGTCAGCTCCTTGGTACATCGCGACTTACCTGCTGGAGGTTTTCCACAACTACACCTCTCCCTTTCTCCCCTCGGGGACACAGCCGATAGAGGAGAGGCTATTTGGTGCTGGGGGGCACGTGGAAAAACTTTTTCAATTTTTCCCCTCTCCTCTCTGTCCGATGGCAAAGGCATATGAGTTTTTCGGAAATTTTTCCTGTGGCTAGGGATCAGCTTGCTAGGGAATGTTTTAGTGGCTTTGGGCAAAGTTAGGGAAATGTTCGGGAGCCCTGCCCCCACCGGTCCTAGTGCCCGAGGCAGACGCAGGGTCTGTGCAGTTACCCGAGCTGCCTTAATGCGCAAGGGGGCAGCGCGGAGTCACGCCGGGACCAAGCTCCTAACTCGAGACCGCACAGCTCCCGTGTCTGCGGCGGCTTCAGCGCCCACAACGGCGCCACCACCCGCAGCAGCGCCAGGGTGTGCAGCGGCTCCAGTGTCTGCAACACCACCCAGCACACCAGCAACAATGCCTTCCGTGCCTGCGCCATCATCCTCGACACTTGCACCACAACCTGCCGCATCACCCTCCACTATGCCTGCATCAATGGCAAGGCCTCCCGCTACCACCAATCTGTCTTCTCCCCCAGCCAGCCCACTTTCTGCAGCAGCCTCACTCCCTCAGTCCTTTGTGTGTTATTGTCAGGGGCGACCACTCTCTGTGGCCCCAGTCCAGAAAAGGAAATACACACATAAATCAGTCCGCATAGTCGAGGATGGTGAGGTAGCAGGGCCATCCCAGGTGACAGAAACTGTCAATAAGGAGATGGGAACAGGGCTAGCTCAAGAGTCAGAGACGGAGGATGAAGCTGTTGTGACCACACGGTCCTTATCCCTGAGGGAGCTACGGGACATCCGTAGAGACTACAGTCGCTGCCCGGGTGAACATATCATGACCTGGCTGCTCCGCTGCTGGGATAATGGGGCCAGTAGTATGGAGCTAGAGGGGAGAGAGGCTAAACAGCTGGGGTCACTTGCCAGAGAAGTGGGGATTGATAAAGCAGTTGGATGAAAGCCACAAAATGTCAGCCTCTGGAAGCGACTCCTGACCAGTGTAAAGGAAAGGTACCCTTTCAGAGAGAGTGTGCCACAACAGCTGCGTAGGTGGACCAGCATGGAGAAAGGCATCCAGTACCTAAGAGAACTAGCGGTACTGGAGATTATTTACCGAGACCCAAACAACCCACGAGCATCCACTGACCCCGACGCAGTCTACTGCACCCGGCCCATGTGGCAGAAGATAATGCAGAGTGCACCACCCTCATACTCCAGCGTGCTCTCAATAATAACTTGGAGAGAGGACGAGGCACCAACCGTGGACGAGATGATCTGCTGATTCCGAGAGTATGAGGAAAGTCTCTCCTCCCCCATACAGGCCTGTGTCTCTCCTGTGGAGAGACTGTCCAAAGAACTCAAGGAACTCCGAGAGGAGGTGTTCCGATCCCCACCTGCAAGGGCCAGTGTTTCGGTTATAAAGAGCAGGCGCTTCTCTCCTCCAAGACAGGAATACAACAGATATCCCTCACGGGGTACCCTGTGGTTTTACCTGAGAGACCACGGAGAGGATATGAGGAGGTGGGATGGAAAACCTACCTCTCTCCTGGAACAACGAGTAAATGAACTGAAAGGGAAAAGATCTACTAGTGGGGACCCTGACGGAAAAGTTGCTGCTCCCGTTTCTAAACGGGATGAACAAAGTGACATGTCCAATAATCCTTTTCTCCAGGACATGAGTGAGGCACGTGAGTATTAGAGGGGCCCTACCTACAGCCAGGTGGAGGAAAGGGACAACCATGTTTATTGGACTGTGTGGATTCGATGGCCTGGCACATCAGAGCCACAGGAGTACAGAGCTCTAGTAGACATGGGTGCACAGTGTGCCCTCATGCCATCAAGCTATGGGTACAGCCCATCAGCATTTCTGGTGTGACTGGGGGCTCTCAACAACTGACTGTGCTGGAGGCTGAAATAAGCCTGACTGGGGAGGAGTGGCAAAAGCACCCCATTGTGACTGGCCCAGATGCCCCATGCATCCTTGGCATTGACTATCTTAAGAGAGGGTACTTTAAGGACCCGAAAGGGTACCGGTGGGCTTTTGGGATAGCTGCTTTAGAGAATGATGAAATTGAGCAGCTGTCCATCTGGCCTGGTCTCTCACAGGACCCTTCTGTTGTGGGATTGCTAAAGGTTGCAGACCAACAGGTGCCAATTGCCACCACAACAGTGCACCAGTGGCAGTATCGCACTAACAGAGACTCTTTGCTTCCCATCCAGAAGCTGATTCGTCAGCTGGAGAGCCAAGGGGTGATCAGCAAAACCCGCTCACCCTTTAACAGCCCCATCTGGCCAGTGCGTAAGTCTGATGGAGAATGGAGACTGACAATGGACTACCGTGGCCTGAATGAAGTCACACCACCACTGAGTGCTGCTGTGCCGGACATGCTGGAACTCCAGTACGAGCTGGAGTCAAAGGCAGCCAAGTGGTACGCCACGACTGACATTGCTAATGCCTTTTTCTCCATTCCTTTGGCAGCAGAGTGCAGGCCACAGTTTGCTTTCACTTGGAGGGGCATCCAATACACCTGGAATCGACTGCCCCAGGGGTGGAAGCACAGCCCTACCATCTGCCATGGACTGATCCAGACCGGACTGGAACAGGGTGCAGCTCCCGAACATCTACAGTACATTGATGACATCATTGTATGGGGCGACAGAGCTGACGAAGTTTTTGAGAAGGGGAAGAAGATCATCCAAATTCTGCTGAAAGCCAGTTTTGCCATCAAGCAAAGTAAGGTCAAGGGTCCTGCACGAGAGATTCAGTTCCTGGGAGTAAAATGGCAAGATGGGCATTGTCAGATCCCGATGGACGTGATCAACAAAATCACAGCTATGTCCCCACCAACGAGCAAAAAGGAAACTCAAGCTTTCCTAGGCATCGTGGGTTTCTGGCGGATGCATATCCCAAATTACAGTCAAATTGTTAGCCCTCTCTACGTGGTGACACGGAAGAAAAATGATTTCAAATGGGGCCCTGAGCAGCGCCAAGCCTTTGAACAGATCAAGCAGGAGATCGTGCATGCAGTAGCCCTTGGACCAGTCCGGACAGGGCCAGAGGTAAAGAATGTGCCCTACACCGCAGCCGGGGAGAATGGCCCTACCTGGAGTCTCTGGCAGAAAGATCCAGGAGAGACCTGAGGTCGTCCCCTTGGATTTTGGAGCCGGGGATATAGAGGATCTGAGGTCCACTACACTCCAACCGAAAAAGAGAGCCTGGCAGCTTATGAGGGAATCCGATCTGCCTCAGAAGTGGTTGGAACTGAAGCACAGCTCCTCCTGGCACCTCGATTTGACCATAGACACAATTGCTCAGGTTATCCATGAATGTGAGACGTGCTGCCATCACACAAGGCAAGAGGGTAAAACCTCTTTGGTATGGGGGGCGATGGCTGAAATACAAGTATGGGCAGGCCTGGCAGGTTGACTACATCACCCTCCCCAAAACCCGCCAAGGCAAGTGCCATGTTCTCACAATGGTGGAGGCAACCACAGGGTGGCTAGAAACATATCCTGTGCCCCATGCCACTGCCCGGAATACTATCCTGGGCCTTGAAAGGCAAGTCTTGTGGTGACATGGCACCCCGGAAAGAATTGTGTCAGATAATGGGACTCATTTCGGAAACAGCCTTGTAGACACTTGGGCTGAGGAACATGGAATTGAGTGGGTGTACCACATCCCCTACCATGTACCTGCCTCAGGGAAGGTCGAGTGGTGCAATGGGCTGCTAAAGACCACCCTGAGAGCAATGGGGGGTGGAACACTCAGGAATTGGGATGCCAACTTGGCAAAGGCCACGTGGTTAGTTAATACCAGGGGATCCGTCAATCGAGCTGACCCTGCACACTCAAACCCTCTACGGACAGTAGAAGGAGATAAGGTCCCTGTAGTACATACTAGAAGAATGCTGGGAAAAACGGTTTGGGTTCCTCCCACCTTGGGCAAAGGCAAACCCATCCGTGGGGTTGCTTTTGCTCAAGGACCTGGGTGCACTTGGTGGGTAATGAGAGAAGATGGGCAAGTCCGCTGTGTGCCCCAGGGGGATTTGATTCTGGGAGAAAACAGCCCATAATTACAGTGCGTGAGGGACATGAATTGCTGCCACTAACCCCTGTTCTCTGAGCTTCATGTTACAGGCACCCGCTCTGGCAGAAACCACCCCACCCTACAGAGGTCCAACCTGGCCAGGAGCACAGCAGTGACCTGGCCTGAGCTGGCTTCGGCGCCCAACGAGCCCACACAACCCTTCCGCCTTTCCTGTCCTGAGTGACCCCACACCTGATGGAATCTGAACTCATGGACGAATGGACATTTTGCCAAGATGGTCCATAGACTGAGGGAATGATACCCGTGTGGGATGGGATGGGAAAGGGGGAGTGGGCTGATGAGAATTTGTGGAATAGCGTGGGACCAAGGATGATGTAAATGGTATGAAATAAGGGGTGGAGAATGTGCTAGTTTCAGGCAGGAAAGAGTTCATTTCTTCGACATTTCAGAGTGCAACAAGTGACCTGTGGGGGTCCTTAGGACTTTTGCTAGCTTGATAACTCAGTCCTTAGCTCCTTGGGCGGGTTCCTTGTTAGTGGGCTGGGGGGTCATTTGGCTTTATCCAGGTCATGTTGTCCTGTTGTCACTCTCAGGCTCAGACTCTGGCTACTCAGGACCTGGCTGTGTGTCAGTTGGTGGGGTGGTGAACAATTGTAACATATGTTCTATTTTATATTATTTTAATTATTTAGTAGTTGTAGTATTGTTTGTATTAGTAGTAATACTATAATTTTCAGTTATATGCAATTATTAAATAGTCCTCATCTCAACTTTATGAGCTTCCTTGTCTTTTCCTCCAACTCTCCTCCTGCACTGGGGGGGGGGGTGGGGTGTGGGGAAGGCGAGTGAGCGGCTACGTGGGGGTTTTTTTGCTAGCCAAGGTTAAACCATGACATATAACCATCTTTGTTAGTAGCACTTGCATACAAACAGGGAAGAGGGAGCTCTACTCCCAACCCTAAATTTTAGTCCATTCCACATGTACAGAAATCAAGTTAGATATTCACATGATATAAGGAAAACAAACAAAAACACCACTCTAGAAACAGTGCAGTTTTTTGTGCATTTTTAAACACAGTAAATACAGATGGAAACAAAAGTAAGCCAACTGTCCCATGCCTGCTCCCCAGTCCTCATGGCACTTCATTGGAAGTATGGTTAGAAGACTATCACACTGTGCCAAGTGTTCCAAAAATACCCATCCAAATTCTTTAAGTTCACCAGCATGTAGCACAGTATGAATTCACTTTGGAATTTCATAATTTCACACCAGTGTCTGAAATGGATTATTAGGGTTTCTTTTTTCTTAGAACAAGGAAAAATAAAGGGGGGCGGGGGGGGGAGTACAAACACGGACAAAGAGGCACACCGACAACTACACATTACACTACGTATTTAGGCTTTATCAAATCTTGAAAAATTTGGTTAAAAAAACTATTCATTCACATAAATTCAAAGTATAATGTAAATCTGAGCATCAGAAATTAGATAATAAAACCACAATCAAATACTATTCACGTAAGAAATTCTCTGTATTCTATATAGTGTATCCAGACGGTGCATACAAAGAAAGAACACATTAAAAACTAAGCAATTTTAAAACCAGAATATTCCTTCCTGATAAAACATTAGTTTCAGTTTTCAACTTCCTTAATTTATGCATCTTTCCCTTTAATATAATTTAATGGGGGGTGGGGGTGGGGTGCAGGGCAGGCAAACACATTTTACTAGCATTAAGTCTGACCAGAAAGCATGAACAACTCTCCAATCAATTAAAATCATCCACTGATGGTCAAGTCATAAAAGCTGTTATTTCACAAAATATATATAAGCAAGTATGCTTTATGTTTGCTTAAAGTCATTATTCATGCAAAATTAACTCTAAAATTTATTTTAAAACAAGTGGGACATCTTTAGATACCATAAGTCTGAAAAAGTTGTTTTCCTATTACAAAGTATCCTTTAAGAATGAACACATTTAGAATATTGATTAAATACTTTCACAGTATGACAAATTTTTAAAAATAAGGTATGATGTCATTGTAGCAGAGTTCTTTCTGATCAAACTTGGTACCATGCCCAAGTCCTTCAGCACTGCTGACAAAGGATATCCTAAAGAGCCTGCATGAACAACATTTCTTGGGTTTACCCTAATAAGCTTCTAAAGTACAGTTTAAAAACCTCAACCAAAAATCAAGAAACATCAATTTACTTAAATAAACCTACAAGTTCAGCTACCTGCAATTCTGGCACTGAGTAATTTCTAAACAATTCCTTGTTCATGCAGCAGCTGATAGTCCTAGAATAATTTCACTGATCTAACACACCTTTATATCTCTGTAACCACATCAGGTGTTCCAAGGGTTAGACTGATTTATAGCAGTTACTGCACTTCAACCTTCATGGACAAGTTCACATGCTTTTTATTAAATATCACAGCTCCTTATATATACTATTCTATTGAATTAAATAAGTCAGACAACATGAAAAACATTATTGCCAGGTTTCCATTCCTTCGAATAAAATACACTGAACTGTGTCGAGATTTCTTTCACAGCTATACAACTTGCTTCCTGTATGAGTTTCAGCAACCACCTTCACCATTTTTCAGCCTATTTCCAGTTTGCCTTGATTAAACTATACACACACTGTGGAAGTAGAAACAGAAAAAAAAAAATACTCCTTTCTCAGGTGATAACTAAATGTATAACATTAGAAGAAGCACAATAAGCTAATATAAAGTGGAATAGAGAATCCTGTAAACAGATGAGATCTGCAACACAGCAAATCCATTTAGCACATTCATTCTGAAACTTAGGCAGTCGCCAATGCATTTCACAATCAATCATCTTCCAAAAAGGCAAACGACTTTTGAAGTAACAATTTCTCTGAAATGCCTGATCACGTCTTGCGGTTCCATTGAGATAGTCATTAATACTGTATCCTGACAGCATTAACATACCTTATAGGCATATCAGGCATAGGTAGATTACAAGATTTGTCAAGCTAACCAAAGCACATGATGCCAAAATCACGTTGCCTTGTCCTTAGGGCTTCTAATAATACATCACAAACGGGAATAAGATAAGTTTACGCACCCCATCTGCACCCTGTGAGGCCTTGACTAATGTCAAGAGACCAGACTGATTCACAGAGTGGTAGGGGTTGGAAGGGACCTCTAGAGATCATCTAGTCCAACCCCCCGGCCAGAGCAGGATCCCCCAGAGCAGATCACACAGGAACAAGTCCAGGCGGCTTTGGAAAGGCTCCAGAGAAGGAGACTCCCCCCTCTCTGGGCAGCCTGTCCCAGGGCTCTGTCACCCTCACAGGGCAGAAGGGTTTCCTCATGTGCAGGTTGAACCTTCTGTTTGCCAGTTTATGGCCATGGCCCCTAGTCCTGTGTCGTGGTTTAACTCCGGCTAGCAAAATACCACGAAGCCGCTCTCACAAATCCCCCTCCCCTCCTCCAGAGGAGGGGAAGAATCGGAGGAAAAAGAAATAAGGAAGCTCGTAAAATTGAGATAAGAACTATTTACTAATTAAATCTAAATCAATGTATACAGGTACTACTACTAATAAATACTTAAAATAGTAGCAAATAAAACATATAGTACAATATATACAATATGATACAATTCCCCACCATCCACTGACCAATGCACACCCAGATGTTGAGGGATGAAAATCAGACTCAGAGAGCCTGAGAACCACAGCCCGAGAGCAACCACAGCCCGAGAGCCGCGGCCTGAAGGCCGGAGCCCGGGAGCCTACGCAGCAGATTCCGAGCAAACCTTATCACTGATAACATGGCCAGAAAACTCAAAACAATCCACCAGCTCCCACACGAAGGAGCCAGCACAGGAGCTGGCAAAGCAGCTAACGCAGGAGGGTGGGCAAGTTGCCCAGAGAGATGAGTAAGGGAGAGAGAGAGAAGGGCAGAGTAATGGCTACCGGACCCTCTTCCCCACCCAAAAAAGAGACCGGAACATGACGTACTATGGGATGAAATACTTCCTTGGTTAGTCTGGGTCAGCTACAGTATCCGAAGCGGACAAAAGACCTTGAGTTCAGTACAAGCCATCCCCAGCACCAGCTGAGGCCTTATCAATGTTTTCACTTACTGTCCAGCAACAGAGTTCCCTGACAACCAGAGTAAAGGGAGTTAACCCTTTCCTGACTGAACCCAGCACATCCTGTCACTGGACACCACTGAGAAGAGCCTGGCCCCATCCTCCTGACACCCCACCCTTTAGATATTGATCAGCATTGATAAGATCCCCCCTCAGCCTCCTCTTCTCCAAGCTAAACAGCCCCAGCTCTCTCAGCCTTTCCTCATATGGAAGGTGCTCCAGGCCCTTCGTCACCTCAGTGGCCCTGCGCTGGACCCTCTCCAGTAGCTCCTTGTCCTTCTGGAGCTGAGGAGCCCAGAACCGGACACAGTACTCCAGGTGAGGCCTCACCAGCGCAGAGTAGAGGGGCAGGATAACTTCCCTCGACCTGCTGCTGGCCACGCTCTTCTTAATGCACCCCAGGGTGCCATTGGCCTTCTTGGCCATGAGGGCACACTGTTGGCTCACGGTCATCCTGTTGGCCACTAGGACTCCAAGGTCCTTTTTGCCCAGAGCTGCCCTCGAAGAGAACAGCCCCCAGCCTGTACTGATCCATGGGGTTGTTCTTCCCCAGATGCAGCACTTTACACTTGCCCTTATTGAATTGCATTCGATGTCTCCCCGCCCAGCTCTCCAGCCTGTCCAGGTCACGCTGGATGGCAGCACAGCCTTCTGGCATGGCAGCCACTCCTCCCAGTTTGGTATCATCAGCAAACTTGCTGAGAGGACATTCCATCCCTTCCTCCAGGTCATTGATGAATATAATGAATAGGGCTGGACCCAGCACCGACCCCTGGGGGATGGCACTAGCCACAGGCCTCCAACCAGACTCTGCCCCATTGACCACAACTCTCTGAGCTCTTTCCTCCAGCCAGTTCCCAATCCTCCTCACCACCCAATGGTCCAGTCCACACTTCCTAAGCTTGGCTATGAGGATGCCATGGGAGACCGTGTCAAAAGCTTTGCTGAAGTCAAGGTAGACCACACCCACTGCCTTCCCCTCGTCTACCCATCTAGTGATGCCATCATAAAAAGCTATCCAAGGGGTCAGGCATGACTTCCCCTTGGTGAATCCATGCTGACTACTCATGATCAGCTTCCTTTCCTCAACATGCTTCGAGATGGCACCAAGAACAAGTTGTTCCATCATCTTTCCAGGGATGGAGGTGAGGCTGACCGGTCTATAGTTGCCTGGGTCCTCCTTCTTGCCCTTTTTGAAGATTGGAGTAACATGGGCTTTCCTCCAGTCCTCAGGCACCTCTCCAGTTCTCCAGGACTTTTCAAAGATTATGGAGAGTGGTCTCGCATTGACTTCCGCCAGCTCCCTCAGCACTCGTGGGTGCATCCCATCAGGGCCCATGGATTTGTGGATGTTCAGTTTGCTTAATTGATCTCTAACCCAATCTTCTTCAACTGAGGCAAAACCTTCCTTTCTTATGACTTCGACAAAACCTGCTGAAGAAAGGGGAAGCAAGTTAACCGCAAGAGAGAAGCGGGGCCGGGCGTAGGCCAGGCAGTTTCTTCTTCCTTATACTGCACAGCAAGGGCTTATAACCATGTGATATGAACTATGCCTGATTCACACCCTCTTGTCGGTTGGCCCACTGAGTATGGTCACCCAAGATTAAGGTTGGGTACTTGACACCAGGGAGCACCATCCCACCTTGTCACTACAGACCACGCTAGGCCCACATAACTAGAATGGCACAGGCTAGTGTCGAAGGGGCACACTCCCATCCTATCACCGTGGACCATTTTGGGTGCCTACATGACCAGAGGGGTATAAAACACCGCTGAGAAGGAACTGTCAGTGAGGCCTCCTCTCAGCTGGACTGAGATCCCCATTATGCTGTACCTTGGCTTATCAGGTCATATGATCTCTCTCTCTCTCTGTCGCTATATCCATTAGCTGTGTGTTAGAATTATGCTGCTATATTATATATATATATATACTGCTATTAATTACATTTAGGAGTGTTATTATTGTTGAGGGTGTTTGCTCAGAAGCATCAACTTGAACAATTAATAAACTGTATGCACCTAACAAACCGTGACTAATGCTTTGCATAACCTACCTGGCAATAAGTCAGTGAAGTGGGATTGTCTTACCTGACATATCGTCAGTGAAGTAAGCCTTTGGCCCAAGTTAGGTGCATGACACACCCAAATATTTTAACAAATTCCAAAGTATACTAGGCTGACCGAAGGGTGATTGCATTCCATAGTTTATGCTTGGTACACAGGCAAGGAGTGGGTCTGGGAGACATTACATCTCTCTCTTTTACTTCCTTACACTTTCTAACACTCGCTCTAACTCTCGTTAGCTGCTTTGCTAACTCCTTTGCTGGCTCATTTGTTCCTGAGTTGATGGATTTGTTAGTTTTCCCAGTCATGCTGTTGCTGATAGGGTTCGCTCAGACTCTGCTGCGATTGCTCTCCAGCTCCGCCTCTTGGGCTTTCTGGCTCTGACTCTCGCTTCTCAAGACCTGGTTGTGCATCAGTCGGTAGTGAGCAACTGTATCATAATTGTATCATATGTTTTATTTTTTATTATTAGATTTTATTATTATTATTTTCTTAGTAGTAGTAGTATTTGTATATATTCATTTAGATTCAATTAGTAAATCGTTCTTATCTCAGTTTTACAAGCTTCCTTGGGTTTTTTTTCCCTCCAATTCGTCCCTTCCGCTGAAGGGGGATTTGTGAGAGCAGCTTCGTGGTATTTTGCTAGCCAGAGTTAAACCACGACAACTGAATTCATTCCCTTCTACTTACAATTATTCTATTCTTCACAATTAGTGTCAAGAATACTATTACACCAAGATTAGTTTCAAACAAAATTAAAACATAGATCTTCTATGAAAATGCTGAATCAGTCACAACAAACTCAACGTTAAGGGAAGCTGTATACTTTAAGAACACAGCCTGAAGGTGTAGAACAGCAAACCACTACATTTCACATCATTATCTGCCACTCCCACACACAATATGGACACCACAGAACTTCTAGTTATCCTATGAATGCTTTACAGCCTGATTTCCATCAATTGAAGCCACACTAAGTTATACAGCAGTCACTTGCAGAGAGATCATTTTACTACCATGGGGAAGCAGAGAGTTTATAGTATTACTAATAGTCCTAGAACAAACAAAACAGTACCTAAACAGTTAACACCCAACTAGATCTTCCAGCATGCTCTCCAGGGTAAGGGGGAAGAGAGGGGAAGTATCCCCAGACCTATTCCTACACTGAAACAGTTGCATCTTAGTTAACGCACATAAGCTGATGTAGCGTGAAGAAAAGCACAATGCTTCACATAACACAAGCAATCTAAAAAACTTGTTGAGTAACTAAAAGGCAGGCAGAGACCAAGGAATGCTGATGGTTTAGGCCAAGCTGATACTGAAATATTTTGTCCTGTATTATACTCAACACTGGAAGAATCCTAATCTTATCAGACTAATATGAATCCTCTACTGTCTGGTTTTAGTAATTTTCTATTATTTAGGTCAAAAAAGTTGAAAGAAATTAGAACACACACACTTTTGCTTTTATTTGAGAGGGTTTTGTGGGTGTTTTTGTTTGTTGGTTTGGGGTTTTTTGCATCACGAGAGCATTAAGAAAATTTAACAGGTTTCCCCCAAGGCTGGAATTTCTGAACCTATTACAAACGTAGCACAAGGCCTATATGTTGGGGGTTTTGAGTTCTAATTGTAGTATCTTCTACACCTAATGAACTATCTCATTTTTCCTACATGGATCAAAGCATGCCCCAACAGAACTAAAAATATTAAATTCTTCCTTCAATAAGGAAGTCCAGGCATTGATGCTCAGTGTCTTAAATTGAAGCTCTCCCTCCAACTATACATGAAGAGGAATATAAGAATTGATACAGGACAGTTATTTTTGACGTACTACAGTATCAGTTAAGCAGGTCTTCTCTGTAGATTTATTATTTTTGCGCCATATTACTTTGCACAGCTACAGCCCAAAACCATTTCTTTTGCCTTACTCAGTGTTGGGACCATCTTATTAGGCACCTCTCCCATACCCTTTCACAAACTTGAGAATCAAGGTCTCTAAGAATTTAAGTTCCTTTACTATCCCCTGCCCCTTTCAAGACAGCCAGTCACAGACATTTGAATAAGTCTTGATCCACACCCCTAAAACAGGTAATTCTGAGCTATGTATATTCTTGCACAGCTTTCAGCACACATGGTTACTGCCTCGACTCACCCCAGGAACTGCAGTACCCTGAATTCACAAATGCTTCTTGCTACTGAAAAAAAACCCCATACATTCATCATATCTTAAAAATAAGGACAATGTAAAAAATTGTAATCTTTTGGGATGTTCAGTGACAAAAATCTGCGTCATAAAGGAACAAGCAAAAATTATTACAAGACACCAGCTTATAAGACAAAAGCCAAGCTGTCTTTGACCTAGGTAAATAGGAATGAAAACTCCATACTTTGGTTTCCAAGAACCTTTCTTTCAAGAGCCCTGATTAAAAAAACCCCAAACATTTCCATCTAGAGACTGTCCTGATCTAATATTTACAGTATACTCAGGGTAAGTGCTGTATTTACAGACAAAAATGACAACCCAGAGAGTTACAAAGGGCAAAGACGCAAGGGTTAGAATCAATGGCCACAACACAGATTCTTTTACTCTTCTGAAACCTGGCAATGCTTTTTCTGGGCATCCTCATCTGCATGCTAGCATCGTAATCCCCTTTGGCCAAGGCTTCAGGAGATCAAGCGCTGTGCTATCAAGATATTCAGATCGCCTCATAAAAGTTATACTGAATATGATGTCAATGGTTACCTTAACAAGGCTCTAAGAGTCATTGATTTTACCTGAAACATATTCTCATCTCTGTTACTGCTTTGCTTAGAAGAAGCTGCACCTTTTGAACTTTCACCAGTCTTTTGTTTCTTTACAGGCTTTTCCAGAGCTGCTTGCTTTTTCCGCTTTGCCTTGGAGCAAGAGTAAAAAAAAAGAAATGCATGAACCACGACTCATTTTATAAGCTACAAAAAAGTTTATATTAGAGGTCAACAAACTACTACTATGCAATACATATTATCACTTTGCTTCCGTGAAGGCAGGAATCCAATACTGTACATTTAGAATGAAATTAAAAAAAAACAAAAACAAAAACCCAAACAAAACAAAACTCAAAACTTCAAACAAGCCTATTTCTGTTCCCAGGGAAGTTTACTATAATACTTTGCCTTTTAAAAGGATTTAGTTAGATCAAAATAAATTTCAAAAACCCCTACTCTTTTTGCATAGTAATATTGTCAGCTCAGTAGTTTTAATTAAATTTTTAGTCCCATAGAAGTTTCACCTTCCTTTCCACTGAGTGCAATGAAAAATGCAGGACAACCAACAATTCTTCTAATTAAAAAAAAAAAAAAAAAGATGACATAACGAAGAAAGTCTCTGTTGGATTTGATTTCCAGACTTTTTAGATCAGAGTCCAATCTCTGTCCATAACATGATAAATAAAGTATGGTTTTAAAACATTCAGACAATATCACCGGTAAATCAGACTACTTTGCTAGCAGATGCTACAAGGTTACTATTTCTACTAATTATTATATAGTAATCATGCCTGCCCCAAGGAAAGAGTAATACAAAGATACCAAAAATAAGTCTCACCTCCTAGAATCATATTGTAGATAACCTCTTTTCACAGAATCACAGAATGGTTTGGGTTGGAAGGGACCTCAAAGCCTCCCCCCAGTGACACCCCCTGCTATGGGCAGGGACACCTTCCACTAGACCAGGTTGCTCCAAGCCTCACCCAGCCTGGCCTTGAATACTTCCAGGGATGGAGGTTTTAAGGGATGGGGTTTTAAAGACAAACTGTTCCAACAAATATGGGAGGTTGTCAGAGAAAAACATCCTTACTGCACACTGAAGCAGACTCTTGGACTGTGTCTTTTCTGGAATACATTTCCCTAACAACAATAAAAAAATAATCACCTGACCATTTTCTCTTATAGTAAGATTTTACAAAACACCCAAGTGCAACCAAGTCACATTTGAACCAATTCAGTAAAGCCGAGTCTCTTCACATACTGCACTAAAAGACCTGATGTCTGCATTACCACCTAGCATTTCTTAAAAAGATACGTTCACTGTTGTATTCAGTGTCCGTAGTGACTAGTACATCCATACAAACTTATAAATTACCTATTAAAAATAAATGCAAACACTAAATTTATTAATTTAAAACAATTAACGTTAAAATTATCAACTCAAAACCATTCAGGTTGGCTCAGGTTTTAAGCGAGAAACTAGCAGATGGTACTAGAGTAAATGGAATAATCCAAAACAGAAAAAAAAAAAAAAGAACATGCAAACAAGATAAGCAAGTGGCACACATGGATGACAGGGAAAGCGGAGGGTTTTGTTTTTACTCCCAAGTAATCCAGATACCAAAATGAAGGAGGGGCAGGGGAGTGTCCTCAAAATTTGTCCCAATTCTTGCCACCAGGGGCAGTTTATAACAGAAGCCTTCTATCACTTGCCACAAAGCAGCAAACAATTCCAGGAAGCTTATGGCTAGATATACTAGAAACTGCTGAAGAAAGCAAAACGCAACTGACAGAAGTTTACTGCAAAGCAAAAAGCAACCACTCAAACCCTAATCTTGGGAGGTTTAGGGGTAGGGTTATGTTTTGTTGAGTTGGGAGGGATGTTTTGGGTTCAGGTTTTGGGTTTTTTAAGTGTCTGATAAATCATATTGATACCACTATAAACCCCGTCTTTTGAAAATCGTGATGTTAATGTTAACCTGGCTCAAATAATGTGTAGGGGAAAAGGAGAACAGGTCATCCAAAGAAAGAAGAGTCTGACTGATTTCAGCTGGAGCTGAACAGCCTCTGTGGTTCCATCCTGTGTAACACAGATCAGAGCTGAGGTCCCTGACTAGGTACTATTGTTAAGCTGTTCCCTGGGGACAATTTATTGCCCTGACGCTCAAGGATACATTGTGAAGGGGCCTTGAAGCATGTGAAAATTGTACTGTGAGCCAAAGTTCTTGGGTCAAGGATATTGAGGGATCTTTCTTTTGAGTCGGTGGTCCATGGTGGTCGAAAAAGCAGCCCTTCAACTCAATTTACAGACATAATGCGCATGCGTAACTGAAATTTTGATATGGTGATTAGTTCCAGGAAGTGTTATGAATATGCAATGTATTTCTGGGAAACTTAATGAATATGTATACTTTGTATATGAACTACTCGATAGAAGGGCTAGACCTGCACATGAGGAGGAGATATCCCCTGTGTGCCCAGCACTGCAAGAAAGAATGCCTGCTTCTTAATATTGCATTAGTGTTAAGGAGTTTGTTTTTATTCCCGGTTTTTGGTAACAATATGGAATAATATGCATTTTGTGACATAATGTTCACCTAATTCCTTAACCCCAGCCTGAAATATGAGTTAATCCAGAAGTTATAAACTGTATATAATGTTCACCTTTTTGTCAACTTCACTATCTGAATCGCTGGCAGATGAGCTTGAAGACACAAGTTCCTTTGACTTAGGCATTCTAAGAAAAGAAAGATAACGTGAGAACACTATACAATGAATATATCCCATTATGTCTAGAAAGCCATCTTCAAACCTGTTTGCAAAGGCTCATTTTATTCAAAACCCTCCTGAAGACTTGCCTGCCCTTTTCATATAAGCTTTAATACATGCTGAAGATATATCTCAAACACATTCCCTCTTATATCTCTTCCCATTTTGGCTGCAACTGGCTTAAATGGAGTGAGTTAGATTCTTAACTGTTTACAATGGAAGAATTTTTCAGTAGTTTCATATACCCCTGGGTATAGCAGAAACTGTTGTCCCAAATCTGGGCTCTTCGCCCAGTGTGCAATAAGCTGATCCACACACAAGAGTCAAGATAGGTTTATTGCATGTCTGCACAAAGATGGGTGCTAGATGGTACCTCCCCAAAGCCAGCACAACTTTTGAGAAGCCAGGTCTTACATACCAAATAATAACAAAGAAGAAACCACCACAGTGAATGAGTCGTCAGTCATTCCTTATTCCTGTCTTTACATATGAAAGCAGAAATTTACCCTTCTCTTAGCGACTCCTATTGTCTTTATTTGAGAGCAGTTCAGTGCTGTAAGGGTCTGATGACCTGGGGCCATCCTCACCCATCCCCCACTCATCAACTATACAAGCCCACTTGGATGCCAAACCTGGTTTTTGGGACTGTTCACCCTTTTCTTATGACAACAAAACCATAATGTAAAACATACTGAGAATTCAACTGGAGGAGAGTATTGTATTACCTTCATAAACTATTAAAGCCCCAGCATTTTCTATATTCTTACATTAGACATTTTGCCTAGTTGTTTTTGCAAGCAACAGCTGCCTAATCATCATACAGGAAGATAAAGTTCCCATCAATAATACAGAAGTCTGAACAAAAATTTCCTTACAGTGAACTACAGTATTGCCATTAATATTTCCACTGCATCTTTACCACATCAGTCACTAGTCTAATAATTTGCCAGACAAGCAGACATTTAACTTTCCTTGAATGCATGCTGCCAGGTGTGCTTCAACATCTCTCTAGCATGCAAACATGTGGTTAGATATAGCGGTTGAACATCGTGCCTGCTACTAGAAACTCTTTGTAACAAAGAAATAGGTCATTTGTTCTTTCAGAATACAAATAAGCATGACAGGGAGAAACTGCCTAAAATAAACTACAGGTAGGAAAGGCTAATAAAAGATTAAAGAAGCGTATCTCAGTAAAGAAAAAAGACTAGCAGTATGGATCAACATGGTTCTAAAGTAGGGCAAATTCTGTCGTAATAGTCTGGAGCACAGCGATGGAAGCCGTAGCACTAAAAAGGAAACGGCACGGGAAGCGCACGTAACGACGTTGCAGGATGGAGGCGGAGGAGAGCTGGAACGGGACAATGCAAAAAATAAGTACAGCGATGACGTGAAATCTGGAAACCGAACAAGTCCGATACGGGGGGGGGGGGGGGGGGGGGGGGGCGGGGACGCCAGCAGAGCATAACCCCAGAGTCCGCAGCAAAAATAGGGAGTAGCAATATGGAGAAAGGTGGGGGTGGAAACTGAAGGAAAAAGAAATAGGGGATAGTGGGTGCTCCTTGGGAGAAGCTAGCAAGCAGAGTGTGAGAGGACACTGAAGCACTGGGGAGCGCGAGGGTGGAATGAGACGGGCCAAACGAGAACGAAGGAAGATGAGAAAGACAAGCGAACACCAAGTAGGCGGATCCCAGCCGCCATTTTCCTCCCTTCTGCCTCTTTTCTACATGTTGCCCCCTCAGGAGAAAGGAGTGAGGGCCCGATAAGGGGAGTGTGGGCAAGGACGCCCTGGTCCTCCCCGGGAGAAGGTGGCAGCAAGAGAGGTGCAGGTTACCAGCGGCCAAGGAAGGGGGGGGAACCAAAACCCCAAAAAAATCAAAAAGAAGATCAAAGGTCATCAGCAGGCAGGGTCAGATCCCAGCGTGGGGAGAAAGGAAACAGGAGGTTCCCCACCACCATTTTCTCCCTCCCTCAAATCCTCTTCTTACCACCACCACCACCACCACCACCACCACCACCTGGCAACAGCTCCTCCTACCGCCCCAGGCACATTCCTCCCGCAGGGTACAGTAGACAATCAAGGAAAACGGGAAGCTTTATATGTACCAAGCGGGCCTGTTCTGCACCAGTCCGGGAAGTGCCAAACAAAGAAAAAATAGCAGCAGCCCCAACTGAGCAAGAAAGGGGAACCCCAATACTCACATCCCACTCCACACAGAGCTCCTCTACGCCGGGAGAAAAACAGAAATGACGTAGCATGGAATCCCCACCCTTGCTCTGCACCACGTGGGAAGGGGGGGGAGGTGTTTAAAGAGAACGCGTCTCTTTGTTACTCGGTCCTATTTCTCTCACCTTGGCTGGGACGGTTTTGTTTTCTTCCAGACGGGCTTTGCGGTTGGTGGGGGGGATGAGCCTTATGATTCCCATCTTGGCAGTCGCCTTGGATTGATAGGAACACCAGTTTTGTGTCTTTACAAAAGAAGCCTGTGCACACCCAGGCTCAAGACAAGGAACAAAAGCAGCCTGTGTGAACTCAGGCTTAAGATAAGAAAGACTATCAAAACTACATGATCCCTTGAATATGGTAAACTACCTGAATATCTGGAATATCGAAATGACATGAATATCTTGAATGTGTCAAATGAACTTGTCTTGAATATCTTAGGCGGATCGGGCAGTCTGTACACTCAGAGTACCTCAGCCAATGGGGAAATGAGGAGGGTCTCTTGAGGTCGGGAAAGCAGGATAAAAGGGGGCTGCGTCCCCCTGTAGATTGACAGACCCCACAGGAATATGTCCTGCGGACTCTCCCTTTATTTGAATAAAGTTTTATTATTATTTTTTTACAGGACTCCTCTGTCTCCTTTGTGAACACTGACTCCTGGTAGCGTGATTTTCTGTACAAATGGGGGCTCGTCCAGGATCCTTCCACCTTCTGGGGACAGTGGGCGACGGACGGGACTGATGGCGTGCCTCACCGATATTTGGGTGATCAGCTCCCCTTCGACGTCCGCCGACCCTGGACGACTGATTTGGTACCTGTGACTGTACGGAGACAGATGAGTAGCGGACCAGGGGAGTCTGCGAGGGGTGACCAGAGGGAAAAGGGTAAGTAAACAGGCAGCAGGCCTGAAAATACAGGTTTTGGTAATGGGCAGTGGGCCTGGAAACAAAGGGAAGGTTCTTAAGGGCACCCAAGGGGGGGTGAAAAGGACCACACCAGACGGTAAGCCAGAGATTGGGGACCTACAGGCTGGTCACTCCGCTTGTTTGGTATAAGGGAGGACGCTCTCTTGCAGGTTTGGTAACAGGCAGTGGGCATGGAAATACTGGTTTTGGTTTTCTGGTTGCCGTCCCGTCAGACACAGCAAGAAGCTGTGCAGGGCTGGGCTACAGAAGTATCTTAGGAGCTTGAATCCCCTCTAGATAGTTATCTTGGAGGTTTGGATAACGTCTGGGTTGTACTGATTTTTGTATATTAATTGGATATCACTCAGAATTTAAGCCCAGCCGCCCCCAGCCCCTCTGATATCTGAGGATAAGCTGGAACGCAAGGGGGTTTACTTTCTGCCAAATTTCTTAAACTATTGAATTTGTAAATGGGAAATAATGAAAGAGTAAAGAGAAAAGGAGAAATGGAGAGGGAAACAGTCTGACAATACCACCTTACAGTCCATTAGGTCGGATGCTAAAATACTGTGAGGATTTTAGAACTCCTCCAGAGATAACTAAGGAGGTTATGGTAAAATACTGTTACTTTACATGGCCAGAAAATAACTTAGAAAAAGGCTATAGATGGCTTCCCCTGGGCAGTGATGACATATCTTTGTGTCAGTATCTGTGTTTATATTTGACGGAACACCAGAAGGGATTAATTGAACAAGAATGGGGTAGGATGTGGCTAAAATTAATCAAACTAAACTATGATGAATATAATGATATGTGGTTAAGAGGGAGGGCATCTAGGAATAAGGTAATGAAAAGAGTAGGATTATATGTGGCAAAAGAAAAAGGTAAGGAAGAAGAGAAAACAAAAGAAAAAGAAGGATGGGATGCTCTCCAATATCTACCCCCATCCTACTCACAGTCTCCTCCTGGTTCAGTTAATCAAGACAGGGGAGCATCTGGAGGAGTGGAGTCTTTAATATACCCTCGCTTACCAAACCCCTATACGAGTCCAACTGCTCCTCCAGATGATAATAGCAAAGAGAGGGATAGTTTGTATACAATATCCAGGTCTAAAACCAGTAGTGGAACCCAATATGAGGCTCCTCCAAGAAATGAACCACAGTCCGAAAGAATTCATCAGATGCCCCTGAGACAAGTTCCTCTGGGGGGACAAGGCGGGGGGCTTGGGTTCATTATTGTACCTTTGACAACCCAAGACATCAGGGGCTTAAAAAAGGAATTACCCCCCTACCTGGACGACCCTATTGGGGTAGGGGAGAAAGTAGATGAATATTTGGGAAATGCTGATTGCAGTTGGAAAGACTGGGATTTCCTTCTGGGGATTTTGTTTGGGCCTCAGGAGAAAAGAATGATCTTACAAAAAGCTCGCCAGGTATGGGAAGATGAGCACCCACAGGCAGGAGGGGGTGGTCAAAATGCCCCAATGATAGAGGATGCTATTCCTCAAGTAGATCTTAATTGGGATCCAAATAATCAGGCCAGCTTGACCCGACTAAGAGATTATCGAGCCTATATAATTAGGGCAATAAAGATGGCCGTTCCAAGAACAAACAATATGTCAAAGGCTATGGCTCTTGAGCAAGAGAAAGAGGAAAGTCCTGCTAATTGGTTAGAACGAGCCAGAGATGCCTGGAGAAAGCAGGGTGGATTGGACCCTGAGAGACCAGCCTTTGACATATTGCTGAAAGTTCAGTTTGTCACCAAGTTCTGGCCAGATATAAGAAAAAGGATACAGAAAGATGAAGAATGGCAGAATAGGACACTGGAAGAATTAATGAGAACGGCACAGCAAGTTTATGTGAGGAGGGATGAAGAGAAGGTCAAAACAAAAGCAAAGGTGATGGCTCAGTTTCTACAACCCCCACCCCAACGGGGTGGAGGGGGATATTCCAGAGGTAGAGGAAGAGGAGGATGGGGTCAAGGCATACCACCCCATCACCTGACAAAACAAATACCCAGAATAAGGCTGGGACAAAATCAGTGTGCAATGTGCAAGAAGAAAGGACACTGGAAAAATGAGCGTCCACAAAGAACAGAAGAGGCCCATGAAGAGGAAGTCCAAAAGATAATGGAAATGAATTGTTAGGGGTGTCAGGGGCTCCCATTATTCCAGGGACCCACCACACTGGAGCCCTTGATAACCTGTAGGGTGGGTCCAAATCGAGAGGAGGTACACTTCTTAGTAGATACTGGAGCCTCTCGTTCTACTTTAAATTTTGTGCCAAAAGGGGGGCAGTTGTCAAAAGGATCTTTAATCATACAGGGGAGGAGTGGAAAAGATGAACAGGTACATCTCACCCACCCACTATTAATAGATGTGGGAGATAAATTCGAAATGCACGAATTTTTATTTACCCCCAATTGTGACTGTAATCTATTGGAAAGGGACTTAATGGCTAAATTGGGGATGTAAATTAATATCATAAAGGGTGACGAGGAAGCAAATACTGTCATGACTTTGTGCAAATTGTCTGAGAAAGCTTGCGCTAAAATAAATCCAGAGGTGTGGGCAGTCCCAGGGAAATATGGAAAATTAGATATGGACCCCCTTCAAATTACTTTGAAACAGCCTGGTCAAGTAGTTTCTAGAAAACAATATCCTATTTCAAGGGAGGGAAGAAAGGGACTACAGCCCATTACTGAGTCTTTACTAAAGGCAGGTCTTTTAGAACCATGTACGTCTCCCTATAATACTCCCATCCTGCCAGTCAAGAAACCGGATGGAACCTATAGGATGGTGCAGGACCTAAGAATAATAAACAAGATTGTTAAAACAAGACACCCTACAGTCCGAGATCCATATACCATTTTAAGTCAAATCCCCTCATCACACCGTTATTATTCCGTGCTAGACTTAAAAGATGCATTTTGGGGGTGTCCGCTTACAGAGGACAGTAAACAATACTTCGCTTTTGAATGGGAACAGGAGGAAAAAGGGAAGATAGTCAAACAGCAATTGACATGGACAGTCCTTCCCCGAGGATATACTGAGGCCCCAGTCCTGTTTGGACAAGCCTTACAAGGGATATTAAGAGAATTCACTCCGCTCTCAGGAGTGAGATTACTGCAGCATGTGGATGATTTGCTTCTAACAGGGGAAAGCGAAGAAATGGTAGAGGAAGATACGGTAAATTTACTAAAATTTCTCGCCAAAAAGGGACTCAGAGTGTCAGAAAAGAAAGCACAACTGGTAAAAAAGAAAGTTAAATATTTAGGACACATTCTGACTGAAGGTCTACGATGTATTGACCCAGAAAGAGTTGAGGGGATCTCAGAAGTCCCTCTGCCTAAAACAAAAAGGGAGTTGCGACAATTTTTGGGACTAGTAGGATATTGTAGAACCTGGATAGAGGACTTTTCTATGCAAGCTAAGCCATTAGATGACTTTCTGACACAGGAAAACCCTGATGTGATAGTATGGACACCTGAAGGGAAACAGAGCTTTCAAACACTGAAAGATAGACTAACTAAAGCCCCAGCCCTGGCTCTGCCAGACGTGGAAAAAGAATTTGAACTATTTGGAGACATTAAGCAGGGGCACGCTAAAGGGGGTTTAGTACAAGAACATGGGGGTAATAGAAGGCCTGTAGCCTATTTTTCAAAAATGTTAGACCTGGTGGCGAGGGGATGGCCCTATTGTTTACAAAACTGTGCAGCCACTGCTCTAATGGACTCCTCTGTCTCCTTTGTGAACACTGACTCCTGGTAGCGTGGTTTTCCGTACAGGTTCAAGTGCGGGTCTGAAGCGCTGAGGACAGGTTAAAAAAACCCCTCAGCTTCTGTTCTAAACACTTGGTTTTTAAAAGCCCTCCAAGCAAAAAGCCCTTGAAAATACAATCTGACAATCTTGCCTAGTTCCGTAGCATGTCTACACCAAAATGTGGAAAATCCTAACCCTGAAAATTCATAGAAGTTAATAAATAACCACAAGAAAATTAAGTTTTGTAAATAGCAGATAAGCTTTGCTAACTAAGCAGAACAAGAAGCATACCAAGCAGATCAAAAAGGAACTGAGTAACAGGATATGGGAGAAAACCAAAGGAGATGTGCCGCTCCAAATGTTACCATAAACCGATGAAGAAAACTTCCCAAACTCAATTTTAGAGTTTTACAATGCAGGCATTCTCTATTGCAGCGCTGGGGACACGAGGGAAAGCTCCACCAAGGGGGATAGCTCCACCAAGCGTGTCCACTCTTGCATTACAATCATCATCCTCTTGTACACCTTTTCTGCTGTCATTGTGTTTTACATACAATGCATCCTGTGCTTGCTATTACATTTAACCTTTACAATGTTTGGTGTCTTTATTTTATGTATTCATATTCTAAATCGATCATTGGTCACCTATACTTATCTCTACTGATTGGAATCCTTGATATTCAAATCAAGATGGGAAGGGTAAGGGGATTTCCAAGCAGCATTGTTGGTTTCCATGGCTAATTACCTTAGTTTCATAGATGCTAACAATCCTACCTGAGGTTTCCAGGGTTGCATTTGTTACAAACACACAAAATCTCTATAGTTACAGATTTCAAACATAAAACTGATTCCCAATACCAATCTTAAAGTTTTTGGTCAACCTCTTCAGAAATTATTTTGGTATCATTTAGCAACACAGAGAACAAAGGAAATTTGCCCTCAACATAAGAAGGATATTGACCGGTTGGAGCGAGTCCAGAGGAGGCCACGAAGATGATCAGAGGGCTGGAGCACCTCTCCTATGAAGAAAGGCTGAGAGAATTGGGCTTGTTCAGCCTGGAGAAGAGAAGGCTCTGGGGAGACCTTAGTGCACCCTTCCAGTACCTGAAGGGGGCCTACAAGGAAGCTGGGCGGTAGCTTTTTACAAGGGCCTGTAGTGACAGGACAAGGGGTAATGGGTTTAAACTGAAAGCAGGGACATTTAGATTAGTTATCAGGAAGAAATTCTTCACAGAGAGGGTGGTGAAGCACTGGAACAGGTTGCCCAGAGAAGCTGTGGATGCCCCGTCCCTGGCTGTCTTCAAGGCCAGGCTGGATGAGGCTTTGAGCAGCCTGGTCTAGTGGAAGGAGTCCCTGCCCATGGCAGGGGGTTGGAACTAGATGATCTTTAAGGTCCCTTCCAACCCAAACCATGCTGTGATTCTATGAAATTGTCACCTTATATGGAAGGGGAACTTAAAGTTCAACCAGCGGGCACCATAGGAAGACCACTAGAGACTGCCAGAGACCTTCTAAAGACTCCTGGAGACCCTTCCTCATGGAAGGTACACTTGCGCAGAAGGGAAATGAATACGATAATCAGTTCCCAGAAAGATAATGAGTATGTATAATCATTCTAAGAAATGTGATGACTACATATGATAAACAGAGTATAAATTTATATCTAGGATAGAGGTTGGATGGACATGTTGGGGGGAAATATACCCCCTGTCGCCAGTTGTTAATAAAACAATACCATTGTGCTGGTTTTAGTCAGGAAAGCGTTAACTCTCTTTACAGTGGCTGGTGTGAAGCTGTGTTCCTGGATTTACCCTGAGAGAAGTACTGATAAGGTGTCAGCTGGTGCTGAGGAGTGCTTGCACCAAATTCAGGGTCTCTCTCACCTTCTCATACTGCAGCTGAGTTCCCAAATTTCCCACTACAAGCAGTGTGGGGGAACACACAGTTCAGACAGCTGACCCAAACTGACCAAGGAAGTATTTCATTCCATAATACGTCATGCTCTGTACATAAATGAGGTATGCGTATCCTTTTCTTAATCACTGTCTTGCTTTACAGTATTGAACTGGTGCATAGCTATCCTGCTTATCTTTCTAATTGGTGCATCGTTATTCTGCTTTTCATTTCCTTTGGGTTGTTACTATGATATGTCTATAGTAAAGCATATTAAACTTTATATATTAAGCTGGAGTCTGTGTTTTTACTTGGAACCCCATAATTCAGCAAGACAGATGGGTTGGAAATTCAAAGACAGGGTCTGTTCTACACATCATGCCACTGTTGCTACATGGAGTAAATACATTCCACTGATCGCACAGCGATCTCGAATAGAAAATCCCAGTCACCCAGGAGTCTCAGAAGTGATCATGGACTGGCCAGAAGGCAAAGACATTGGAATGTCACCAGAGGAGGAGGTGACACGGGCTGAAGAAGCCCCTTTGTACAACCAGTTGCCGGACAACGAGAAGCAATATGCCCTGTTCACGGATGGGTCTTGCCACATTGTAGGGAAACATCGGAGGTGGAAAGCTGCTGTGTGGCGTCCAACCCGACAAGTTGCAGAGACTGCTGAAGGACAAGGGGAATCGAGTCACTTTGCAGAGGTAAAAGCCATCCAGCTGGCTTTGGACATTGCTCAACGAGAGAAATGTCCAGTGCTTTACCTCTACACTGACTCCTGGATGGTGGCAAATGCTCTATGGGGGTGGCTGCAGCAGTGGAAACAGAGCAACTGGCAGTGCCGAGGCAAACCCATCTGGGCTGCAGCATTATGGCGGGACATTGCTTCCCGTCTAGACAACCTGGTCGTCAAGGTGCGTCATGTCGATGCCCACGTGCCCAAAAGCCGAGCCACTGAAGAACACCAACACAATCAGCAGGTAGACCAGGCTGCTAAGATTGCAGTGGCTCAGGTGGATCTGGACTAGCAACATAAAGGTGAGCTGTTCATGGCTAGGTGGGCCCATGACACCTCGGGCCACCAAGGGAGAGATGCCACGTACAGATGGGCTCGTGACCGAGGGGTGGACTTGACCATGGACGCTATAGCGCAGGCCATTCATGAATGTGAGACGTGCTGCCATCACACAAGCCAAGAGGGTGAAGCCTCGTTGCTACGGAGGGCGATGGCTGAAATATAAATATGGGGAGGCCTGGCAGGTTGACTACATCACCCTCCCCAAATCCCGCTGGGGCAAGTGCGTTCTCACAATGGTGGAGGCAACCACGGGGTGGCTAGAAACATATCCGGTGTCCCATGCCACTGCCCGGAATACTATCTTGGGCCTTGAAAGGCAAGTCCTGTGGCAACACAGCACCCCGGAAAGAATTGAATCAGATAACGGGACTCATTTCCAAAACAGCCTCGTAGATGCTTGGGCTGAGGAACATGGAATTGAGTGGGTGCACCACATTCCCTATCATGCACCTGCCTCAGGGAAGGTCGAGCGGTGCAATGGGCTGCTAAAGACCACCCTGAGAGCAATGGGGGGTGGAACACTCAGGAATTGGGGTGCCAACTTGGCAAAGGCTACTTGGTTGGTTAATACCAGGGGATCCGTCAATCGAGCTGGCCCTGCACACTCAAACCCTCTACGGACGGTAGAAGGAGATAAGGTTCTTGTACTACATGCTAGAACTATGCTGGGAAAAACAGTTTGGGTTACTCCCACTGTCGTGGTTTTTATCACAACCAGCGGCTCTACCACTCTGCCCCCCCCACACCCCCACCTCCTCCCGGTGAGGAAGGGTCGGAGGAACAAACCAGGAAAAGCCCGGAGGAGTTGAGATAAGAACTATTTAATTATATCAATGAAACTTAGGGAGTTACTAACAATGCTAGTGCTAATGAGTAATTTAAGGAACGGAGGAAGAGGGTAGAACAAATGATACAGGATCTCACCCTGAGAAGGGAAAAAAGGAAAGAAAACCCACCCGAAGGGAGCAAACCCCCCGCGAAACCGCCCGGGGGCCGAGAGAGTAAGAGGGAGAAGAAAAAAACCTTTCAAACCCCGACTCCCAGACTGATCCGCCCGGCAAGACGCTGGCTCTGCCCGGAGCACCAACCACTCGCCACGAGGTCCCCACAACAAACAAACCCCCAGCCCACTTGGCCGGAAGCCCCCTCAGACCCTTCCCCTTTCCAGGGTCGTGCCCGACCATAACCCGTTATACCCACATCCCCTCCCCGCCGGTCCTGCAGTGCCACTGGCCCTGGGCTGGCACCACCTATCCAGCTTGATGTGTTATGGGGTGAAGCAAAATATTAACAAACTGGTGCAAAAGTATAGACTAAATGGTGCAAAGCTAAGACACCCACCTTGGGCAAAGGCAAACCCATCCGTGGGGTTACTTTTGCTCAAGGACCTGGGCGCACTTGGTGGATAATGAGAGAAGATGGGCAAGTCCGCTGTGTGCCCCAGGGGGATTTGATTCTGGGAGAAAATAGCCTATAAATTACAGTGCATGAGGGACATGAATCGCTGCCACTAACCCCTGTTCTCTGAGCTTCATGTTACAGGCACCCGCTCTGGCAGAAAACCATCCCACCCTACAGAGGTCCAGCCTAGCCAGGAGCACAGCAGTGACCTGGCCTGAGCTGGCTTTGGCACCCAACGAGCCCACACAACCCTTCCACCTTTGCCTGTCCTGAGTGACCCCCACACCTGATGGAATCTGAAGTCATGGACTAATGGACATTTTGCCAAGATGGTCCATAGACTGAGGGAATGATACCCGTGTGGGATGGGATGGGAAAGGGGGAGTGGGCTCATGAGAGTTTATGGAATAGCGTGGGATGTGAGCATAACGTAAATGGTGTGAAGCAAGCGGTGGATAATGTCCTAGTCCCAGGCAGCGATGAGCTGCTCTCCTAGGGCCAGTCTATAAGATTTTGTTTCATTCCATAATACATCACGCTGAGTGCTCACTGTTACCCCCTGTACTGGTGGCTCTGGGAGCGGGCTGGGGGGAAGCTTACAGAGGCTGGACCCAGAATGTGTGTGTGTGGGGGTGGCACTGGAGGTTCCAGCTGGCAGTATGTTTTTTTTTCTCCACAGCTCAGGTCTTTCTCTGGACCTTGTGTCGGTGATTAGCAGACAGTTAGCATCTTTTGTCAGGCAGATTGCTCTGGGAAGGGGCAGTTGAAGTTTTTCTTTCCCCCTGCTCTGGGCTCCTGGGTTTTGGCCTCGGGGCTTTGAATTTATTTTTGCCTTGCCTGGAACCTGGCTGTGTCCATCCATGGGTGGTGAGATCCTGTATCATTTGTTCTATTTTTTCTGTTCTTTTAATTACTTATTAGCACTAGCATTGTTAGCAACTCCCTAAGTTTCATTTATATAATTAAATAGTTCTTCTCTCAACTCCTACGAGCCTTCTTTGCTTTCCTCCGACCATTCCTCACTGGGAGTGGGGTGGGGGAGTTGGAGTGGTAGAGCGACTTGTGGTGCTAAAACCACGACAGTCTTTTTTTTGGTGCCCAATGTGGGGCTCGAGAGAGTTAAGATAAGAACAGATCATAGTGTATGATACGCCCGGGAAAACAATGTGGTGGTGGATCATCCCGGCGCTGAGTTCGGGGCTTTTCAGACAGCTGACCCAAACTGACCAAAGGGGGATTGCATTCCATAATATGTCATGCTCAGTACATAAGCAGGGAGTGGGCGGGGGGGGCCATAACTCTTTCTCTGGCTCTTTTGTGAACTTTCTTGCTCCTTAACTCCTTTGCTAACTCTCTTGCTAATTCGTTTGTTTGCCTATTCTATTGTGAGTTGGTGGGTCTGTTTGCTTTCCCAGTCATGCTATCACGCGTGGGGCTTGCTTGGACTTTGCTGCGATCGCTCTCGGGCTCTGGCTCTCACTACTCAGGACCTGGCTGTGTATTGGTCAGTGGGTGGTAAGCAATTGTGTCATATGTTTTATTTTCTATTATTTTAATTACTTATTATTAGTATTATTGTTATATATTCATGTATATATATATTATTCATTTATATTCTATTGGTAAATAGTTCCTATCTCAATTTTACGAGTTTCCTTGTCTTTTCCTCCGATTCTCCTCCTCCGCTGGAGGAGAGGGGAGAGGTTTGCAAGTGGCTTCATGTCTGTTGCAATTTGTTATTATAAACACTGATAACTTCCAGGTATCATTGAATAAACTATTTTATTAACACTTCTCTTTATAATGGTCTCTGTTCAACGTCTAAATCCTGTTGTTAAAAGGTAACACTTTTTTTGCTTTAATCACTTCAAACCTTGGTGAAAACATCTGGGTTTTGTGTTCACCGCAAAAAAAGAAAAAAAAAAGTAATTTCACTTTAAAATAAGAAGGTTGATAAGCTGATGAATAGCTTGTCTCTGTGTAGCAATATGAAGTAATTTCCAGGTGGGAAGATAGCATTGGTCTCCTTATACTGATTTTTAAAAAAACCCTACTTCTATCTAGGGTTTTTTTACAAAGAGACCACTAAATATTAAATTACCTTTTCAGGAAATAAAAGTGCAGCTTTTGTAAACATGTTCTGTACTTAGTGTAAAGGAAAGATTTAATCTTCTGCTCCATCTGCCCTTCTCTCCGGTGGTCACACAAAGGCCCCACTGAGAGCCTTTTTAAAATAAACTGGCAGGTTGCCTCTAAGAAATCTTAAATAACATAAAATAACATAAAATAACATAAAATAACATAAAATAACATAAAATAAATAAAAAAATCAAAAAACCAAAACTCTTTTGAATGTTTCCCTCAAGCTTTTCTGCCTTTCTCTGCCACATGATTTGCACTTTATCCTTCCATTAATTTTCCTTCCAGCTCTTGGTACAGAAATAGGGAAAGTTCAACATGCCCTAAAGGATCTGATCTATTATTATTTAATTTATTATGCTTTCCTTTTGAAGCATTTCTGATACACGTCTTACAGAGGTGCAATCTGGTTTTATAACCTTACGTTTTTTAAGTGCATCAATCTGATATTTATCAATATATCGGAAGGTTTATAACTGAAAAAACTTTAAAGACAGTGGAACAAAGAAAACTTCAATTTTCTTTTTGTCCAAGTACTATGTTCCAGTGGTCCAATTGTGAACAATTTTTCATAAAAACAAGGAGGGGGGGAGTATAGGTATCTCTCATTTATGTATCCCAAGTCAACTGAGATTCTCATGGCAGAGGTCATGCCCTGTAAGTTCTTCTATAGAAGATTTGTGTAGACCTCTCTCTTGAAGTACTCTTGTATATAGTTTCAAGATTAGGGCTTTTTTTCCCCCCTAAGCAATAGCAATTGCATACGTTCACCCAATAGCTGCTTTCTTCACCAAAAAGCACTTTGACTGAAAGTGCACCACAAAGTTGGAAACATTCCTTTTCCTATTGTGCTTCATAAGGATAAGAAAGAGATACAGATACATAAGGATAAGAAAGAGATACAGTACTATTTTGTTGCTATTCAAAGCTAATAACAATGACCAATCAAATATGTTTAGTGAATTGGTAAGAATGTATGGCATCTTACGTTGCTATACTTGATATGCAGCTGCGTGCTGGGTTGACCCTGGCTATCTACCAGGTGCCCACTGTCTTAGCTTTGCACCAGTCTATATTTTGCTTCACTCCATAATACATCAAGCTGGATAGGTGGTGCCAGTCCGGGGCCCGTGGAACCGCAGGACCAGCGGGGAGGGGATGTGGATGGAAAGGGTTACAACTGGGCACGACCCTGGAAGGGGGAAGGGTCCGAGGGGAGTTCTGGCCAGGGGGACAGGGAGTTTCTTTGCTGTGGGGACCTCGTGGTGAGTGCTGGGTGCTCAGCGCAGAGAGGGCGTCTTTTGTCAGGCAGATCCGTCTAGGAGTCGGGGTTTGAAAGATTTTTTTTTCCTTTTGCTCTCCCTGCTCTTGGCTCCCGGGCTGACTGAGGGGGCGTTTGCTCCCTTTGGTTTGGTTTTTCTTTTTCCTTTCTCGGGGTGAGATCCTGTATCATTTGTTCTACCTTTTCTTCCTCCGTTCCTTACATTACTCATTAGCACTAGCATTGTTAGTAACTCCCTAAGTTTCATTGATATAATTAAATAGTTCTTATCTCAACTCCTCCGGGCTTTTCCTCGGTCTGTTCCTCCGACCCTTCCTCACCGGGAGGGGGTGGGGGGGGCAGAGTGGTAGAGAGGCTGGTTGTGCTAAAACCACAACAGTCCTTTTTGGCGCCTGAGTCTCTAAAGAGTTGAGATAAGGAACAGATTATAGTGTGTGATAAGCCCTGCATTAAAATGTGGCTTTGGCTTCTCAAGGCTCTGAGTTCGGGGCTTTTCAAGCTGCTGACCGAATGCAGGATCTGCTCCCCTATGTGCTAGTGATTATCATGATTTTTTATGTGCGAGGTGGGCTGAGGAGGTTGGTCAGGCTGTTCTGTGTGCTGCTGATGCTGGCAGGGATAATCTACCTCTATGTATACTTAATACTGGCGGCCCCTTGGTACATCGTGAGTTATCTCCTGGAGGGTTTCCACAATTACACCTCTCCCTTTCTCCCCTCGGGGACACAGCTGATAGAGGAGAGTTATTCTGGAGCTAGGGTGCATGTGGAAAAATTTTTTCAATTTTTCCCCTCTCCTCTCGGTCCGATGGCAAAGGCATACGAGTATTTCGGAAATTTTTCATGTGGCTGGGGTGACCTGTGGCTAGGGATCAGCTTGCTAGGGAATGTTTTAGTGGCTTTGGGTAAAGTTAAGGAAATGTTTGGGAGCACTGCCCTCGTCAGTCCCAGTGCCCGAGGCAGACGCAGGGGCTGTGCCGTTACCCGAGCTGCCTTAATGCGCAAGGGGGCAGCGCGGAGTCGTGCCGGGAGCAAGCTCGTAACTTGAGCCCGCCCGGCGGCAACTGTGCCGGCTCAAGTATCTGCTTCGCAAGCCAGCACACCTGCATCACTGCCTGCAATGCCTGCATCATCCTCCTCAACACCTGCACCACAACCTACCACGTCACCCTCCACTATGCCTGCATCAATGGCAACGCCCTCCGCTACAGCCAGTTTGTCTTCTCCCCCAACCAGCCCACTTTCTGCAGCAGCCTCACTCCCTCAATCTTTTGTGTGTTATTGTCAGGGGTGACCACTGTCCTTGGCCCCAGTCTGGAAAAAGAAATACACACATAAATCAGTCCGCATAGTCGAGGATGGTGAGGTAGCAGGGCCATCCCAGGTGACAGAAACAGTCAATAAGGAGATGGGGGCAGGGCTAGCTCAAGAGTCGGAGATGGAGGATGAAGCTGTTGTGACCACACGGTCCTTATCCCTGAGGGAGCTACGGGACATCCGTAGAGACTACAGTCGCTGCCCGGGTGAACATATCATGACCTGGCTGCTCCGCTGCTGGGATAATGGGGCCAGTAGTATGGAGCTAGAGGGGAGAGAGGCTAAACAGCTGGGGTCACTTGCCAGAGAAGTGGGGATTGATAAAGCAGTTGGATGAAAGCCACAAAATGTCAGCCTCTGGAAGCGACTCCTGACCAGTGTAAAGGAAAGGTACCCTTTCAGAGAGAGTGTGCCACAACAGCTGCGTAGGTGGACCAGCATGGAGAAAGGCATCCAGTACCTAAGAGAACTAGCGGTACTGGAGATTATTTACCGAGACCCAAACAACCCACAAGCATCCACTGACCCCGACGCAGTCTACTGCACCCGGCCCATGTGGCAGAAGTTAATGCGGAGTGCACCACCCTCATACTCCAGCGTGCTCTCAATAATAACTTGGAGAGAGGACGAGGCACCAACCGTGGACGAGATGATCCGCCGATTCTGAGAGTATGAGGAGAGTCTCTCCTCCCCCATACAGGCATGTGTCTCTGCTGTGGAGAGACTGTCTAAAGAGCTCAAGGAACTCCAAGAGGAGGTGTTTGGATCCCCACCTCCACGGGCCAGTGTTTCGGTTATAAAGAGCAGGCGCTTCTCTCCTCCAAGACAGGAATACAACAGATATCCCTCACGGGGTACCCTGTGGTTTTACCTGAGAGACCACGGAGAGGATATGAGGAGGTGGGATGGAAAACCTACCTCTCTCCTGGAACAATGAGTAAATGAACTGAAAGGGAAAAGATCTACCAGTAGGGACCCTGCCAGAAGAGCTGCTGCTTGTAAAGGAATCTTTTGTAGTCTCTAGCGCAGGTTTAGATCTGAGGTTTGGGGTCTTGTAAAAGTGCAGAAATACTGCTGAACAGGCCCAGAATGTTTGTTCTCAACCTGCTCCTTGTACAGACCCACCCAAGGCTGGTTTAAAACCCAGTCAAGCTAATTATGTAGAGACAGTTTCAACAAAGAGCGATTAATTAATTAAGCACAGGCGCTTTGCTAGGCAAAAGGTAAGCCCTTAACAGTACATCTCGAGGTCTATCTCAGAATTGTGCAAGACAGAAATGGCAGAAGAGTGATTACGGAGACGGTGACGTGAAGAAGACCCTGAAACTGAACCAAGGATTGGAACCAGAACAGAAGAATGCAGCTGAGACAGGGGATTGGGATGGTCTTTGATAAACGATGAACTTTGGGGACTTAAAGGCTGAGTGGAAATATACAAAGACTTTGGACCTTATGTAATGGGTATTGCTTGAATGGCCTAAAAACTGTGCAAGATCTTGGGCCACTTGCCACTCACTGAGGTGGTGGCCCAACTCTGAGTTGTGATTAAATAAATGGCATACCTAGAGCAACCCGCTTTGTCTGGTGAAAAATCTATAACATGCTCCCGTATCTAAACGGGATGAAGAGTGACACGGCCAAAGAATCTTTTTCTCCAGGACATGAGTGAGGCACGTGAGTATGAGAGAGGCCCTGCCTCCAGCCAGGTGGAGGTAAGGGACATCTGTGTTTACTGGACTGTGTGGATTCGATGGCCTGGCACATCAGAGCCCCAGGAGTACAGAGCTCTAGTGGACACGGGTGCACAGTGTGCCCTCATGTCATCAAGCTATAGGGGGGTACAGCCCATCAGCATTTCTGGTGTGACTGGGGGCTCTCAACAACTGACAGTGCTGGAGGCTGAAATAAGCCTGACTGGGGAGGAGTGGCAAAAGCACCCCATTGTGACTGGCCCAGATGCCCCATGCATCCTTGGCATAGACTATCTTAAGAGAGGGTACTTTAAGGACCCGAAAGGGTACCGGTGGGCTTTTGGGATAGCTGCTTTAGAGACTGATGAAATTGAGCAGCTGTCTGTCTTGCCTGGTCTCTCACAGGACCCTTCTGTTGTGGGATTGCTAAAGGTTGCAGACCAACAGGTGCCAATTGCCACCACAACAGCGCACCGGTGACAGTACCGTAGTAACAGGGACTCTTTGCTTCCCATCCAGAAGCTGATTCGTCAGCTGGAGAGCCAAGGGGTGATCAGCAAAACCCGCTCACCCTTTAACAGCCCCATCTGGCCAGTGCGTAAGTCTGATGGAGAATGGAGACTGACAATGGACTACCGTGGCCTGAATGAAGTCACACCACCACTGAGTGCTGCTGTGCCGGACATGCTGGAACTCCAGTACGAGCTGGAGTCAAAGGCAGCCAAGTGGTACGCCACAAATGACATTGCTAATGCCTTTTTCTCCATTCCTTTGGCAGCAGAGTGCAGGCCGCTTGGAGGGGCATCCAATACACCTGGAATCGACCGCCCCATGGGGGGTGCCGTGGTTTAACTCCGGCTAGCAAAATACCACGAAGCCACTCTCACAAATCCCCCTCCCCTCCTCCAGTGGAGGGGAAGAATCGGAGGAAAAAGAAATAAGGAAGCTCGTAAAATTGAGATAAGAACTATTTACTAATTAAATCTAAATCAATATATACAGGTACTACTAATAATAAATACTTAACATAGTAGAAAATGAAACATATAGTACAATATGATACAATATGATACAATATGATACAATATGATACAATATGATACAATTTCCCACCATCCGCTGACCAATGCACACCCAGACGTTGAGAGCCCGAGACACACAGCCCGAGAGCAACCACAGCCCGAGAGCCGCGGCCTGAAGGCCGGAGCCCAGGAGCCTACGCAGCAGATTCCGAGCAAACCTTATCACTGATAACACGGCCAGAAAACTCAAAACAACCCAGCAGCTCCCACACGAAGGAGCCAGCACAGGAGTTAGCAAAGCAGCTAACGCAGGAGGGTGGGCAAGTTGCCCAGAGAGATGAGCAAGGGAGTAAGAGAGAGAGAGAGAAGGGAAGAGTAATGGCTACCGGACCCTCTTCCCCACCCAAAGAGACCGGAACATGACGTACTATGGGATGAAATACTTCCTTGGTTAGTCTGGGTCAGCTACAGTATCCGAAGCGGACAAAAGACCTTGAGTTCAGTACAGGCCATCCCCAGCACCAGCTGAGGCCTTATCAATGTTTTCACTTACTGTCCAGCAACACAGTTCCCTGGCAACCAGAGTAAAGGGAGTTAACCCTTTCCTGACTGAACCCAGCACAGGGGGAAGCACAGTCTTACCATCTGCCATGGACTGATCCAGACCGCACTGGAACAGGGTGCAGCGCCAGAGCATCTGCAATACATTGATGACATCATTGTATGGGGCGACACAGCAGACAAAGTTTTTGAGAAAGGGAAGATGACCATCCAAATCCTCCTGAAAGCTGGTTTTGCCATAAAACAAAGTAAAGTCAAGGGACCTGCACGAGAGATCCAGTTCTTAGGAATAAAGTGGCAAGATGGACGTCGCCAGATCCCGATGGACGTGATCAACAAAACCACAGCTATGTCCCCATCAACGAGCAAAAAGGTAACACAAGCTTTCCTAGGCGTCGTGGGTTTCTGGCGGATGCATATCCCAAATTACAGTCAAATTTTCAGCCCTCTCTATGCAGTGACTCGGAAGAAAAATGATTTCAAATGGGGCCCTGAGCAGCGCCAAGCCTTTGAACAGATCAAGCAGGAGATCGTGCATGCAGTAGCCCTTGGACCAGTCTGGACAGGGCCAGAAGTAAAGAATGTGCTCTACACCACAGCCGGGGAGAATGGCCCTACCTGGAGTCTCTGGCAGAAAGATCCAGGAGAGACCTGAGGTCGACTCCTAGGGTTTTGGAGCCGGGGATACAGAGGATCTGAGGTCCACTACACTCCAACCGAAAAAGAGAGCCTGGCAGCTTATGAGGGAATCCGATCTGCCTCAGAAGGGGTTGGAACTGAAGCACAGCTCCTCCTGGCACCTCGACTACCAGTGCAGGGCTGGATGTTCAAAGGCAGAGTCTCCTCCACTCATCATGCCACCGATGCTACATGGAGTAAGTGGGCTGCCCTGATCACACAACGATCCCGTGTAGGGAACCCCAGTCGCCCAGGAATCCTAGAAGTGATCATGGACTGGCCGGAAGGCAAAGACTTTGGAATGTCACCAGTGGAGGAGGTGACACGGACTGAAGAAGCCCCTTTGTACAACCAGTTGCCGGACAATGAGAAGCAATATGCCCTGTTTACTGATGGGTCTTGTTGTGTTGTAGGGAAACATCGGAGGTGGAAAGCTGCTGTGTGGAGTCCCACCCGACAAGTTGCAGAGACTGCAGAAGGCCAAGGTGAATCGAGTCAGTTTGCAGAGGTAAAGGCCATCCAGCTGGCTCTGGACGTTGCTAAACAAGAGAAATGGCCAGTGGTTTCTCTCTACACTGACTCCTGGATGGTGGCAAATGCTCTATGGGGGTGGCTACAGCAATGGAAACAGAGCAACTGGCAGCACCAAGGCAAACCCATCTGGTCTGCAGCATTATGGCAAGACATTGCTTCCCGTCTAGACAACCTGGTCGTCAAAGTGCGTCACGTCGATGCCCACATACCCAGAAGTCGAACTACTGAAGAACATCGATACAATCAGCAGGTGGATCAAGCTGCTAAGATTGCAGTGGCTCAGGTAGACCTCGCCTGGCAACATAAAGGTGAGCTGTTTATGGCTAGGTGGGCCCATGACACCTCGGGCCACCAAGGGAGAGATGCCACGTACAGGTGGGCTCGTGACCGAGGGGTGGACTTGACCATGGATGCTATAGCGCAGGTCATTCATGAATGTGAGACGTGCTGCCATCAAACAAGCCAAGAGGGTGAAGCCTCGTTGCTACGGAGGGCGATGGCTGAAATATAAATATGGGGAGGCCTGGCAGGTTGACTACATCACACTGCCTAAAACCCGCCAAGGCAAGTGCCATGTGCTCACAATGGTGGAAGCAACCACGGGGTGGCTGAAAACATATCCTGTGCCCCATGCCACTGCCCGGAATACTATCCTGGGCCTTGAAAAGCAAGTCCTGTGGCGACATGGCCCCCCAGAGAGGATTGAATCAGACAATGGGACTCATTTCCGAAACAGCCTCGTAGACACTTGGGCCAAAGAGCACGGCATTGAGTGGGTGTATCACATCCCCTACCATGCACCTGCCTCTGGGAAGGTTGAACGGTGCCATGGGCTGTTAAAGACCACCCTGAGGGCAATGGGGGGTGGGACTTTCAAAAATTAGGATACACATTTGGCAAAGGCCACCTGGTTAGTCAACACCAGAGGATCTGCCAACCATGCTGGCCCAGCTCAATCAAAACTTCTGCACACTGTGGAAGGAGATAAGGTCCCTGTAGTGCATGTTAAGAATATGCTGGGAAAAACAGTCTGGGTTATTCCTGCCTCGGGCAAAGGCAAACCCATCCGTGGGGTTGCTTTTGCTCAAGGACCTGGATGTACTTGGTGGATAATGAGAGAAGATGGGCAAGTTCGATGTGTGCCTCAAGGAGATTTGTTTCTGGGTGAAACTAGCCCATGAACTAAATTGCATGATGGACACTAACTGCTGCAAATAACCCTTGTTCTGAGCTCTGTGTTGTAGGAATCACTGTGGCAGAGATCACCTGAATCTACAGAGGTCCAGCCTTGCCAGAAGGGCAGTAGTGACCTGACCTGAGCTGGCATCGGCACCCAACGATCCCACGCAACACTTCACCTTTTCTGTCCTGAGTGACCACCTGATGGAACCCAAAGTCATAGACTAATGGACATTTACACCCTTTCTGTCCACATCCCCACCCCTTCCCTGTCGATCTTGCAGTGCCATGGGCACTGGGCTGGCACCACCTATTCAGCTTGAGGTATTATGAGGTGAAGCAAAATATAGACTAACTGGTGCAAAATGTAGGCTAAGACACTCTCTTTACCATGGCTGCTAGGGAGCTGTGTTCCTGGATGCAGAGAGCAGTACTGATAAGGTCTTAGCTGGCGCTGGGGAATGCCTGCACTGAATTCAAGGTCTTTCTCTGCTTCTGATCCTGCAGCTGTGTACCCAGCTCTCGCTGTCTCGCTACAGGCAATGTAGGGGACACACAGTTCAGACAGCTGACCCAACCTGACCAAGGGAGTATTTCATTCCATAGTACGTCATACTCGGGGCTTTGTCACGAAACGGGGACTATGCTGAGTGGTTTAGGCCACTTAAAAGATCAGTGTCACAAATATTAGGGGAAAAGCTATTACTTTTAATATGAATTTTTGAGAAGCGTGACTTAGAATTCGATGGCAACGTTAGCTCTACTACTTATTCAACATGGAAAAGCATATAAAGGTAAAATCAAATTAGCAATGGGTTAAAATAGTTTGTACATGAATTAAAAATTCAGGGAAATCAAGGCAGGATGGGATTGTTGTGATATGGGCTAGGGAAAAGGGGCAAGGAAATTCCTCCTGTTCGGTCACAAGGTTCAGAGTGGACCCCCTTGCTTTCTAAACTCCTTGAAAGAGAAGTCTAGGTGCGGCTGAATCCACCCCTAGTCCCAGACCTGGTCAACGGTTTATGCCTAAGGAATCGGGGAAAGGATCACAGTGTGTGGATTTTGTGCTTGGTGTGAAACTTGGGGACAGCAACAATGTGGGGCAGCAATGATTCAAAGTACCTTAACACTATTCAGATATGTCACACAATTAGATCATACATTCCCCAGCAGGACTTAACTTTCAATAAATCAGTTCAGTAACTTAATCAAAGACTTAACAAGGTTATCAACATAAAGCTGCATGCACACACTCACACAGACAGATACAGAAATAGAGATAGATATACATATATTCGTATGAAGGCACCTGTTAAAATTCCCCCTTGAGTTTGGTGAAAATATTCACGTCGGATGTCAGTGCATCTCTCAACTGGCACAGAGTTGAGCCTCAAGGAGGGTTTTCAGCCCAGGTTGTGTTGACTGTTCTCTGATTTCACAAACTTGAGAGTTTGCGAACTCTGAGAGGCGTCCCACTCAGAGGGAGATGCTGGGCACAGCCCTCTGCGGTTCAGGAGAGCTCAAGGGGTCATCCCTGTTTATAGGGTTGTGAGATAATTGACTTTAGGCATAAATAATTTTACATCGTGGCCTTAATTGGGGCAGGTGGTCATTGGAATTCACAGCTGGTACCGATCTACCCAGACTGCGATAAGGTTCAAGGGTGGCAGAGGATGAATTATTTCACTGTCATCCCCCACTGTAACCAGGCAACTGACCCCTAGTACGGCCATTCCCCACCTTGGCAGTGCAAGAGTGTTTTTATACGATAAGGGGCGCTTCACCACCAAACTCCCTGCACAATGGCCAAGGGTTGACAGGAATCTCTAAGGCCATAAAGCTGTCCAGGAGTTAAGAGGGGAAGAAATGTACCACCACAGGCTTGGGTGAGGAGGGGGTCTGGGAGCCATTACTCTCTCTCTTACTCTTTTGCTCATTTACTTCCTGGCACTTGCTAACACTCCCCCTGAATCCTGCGGTAGCTGCTTTGTTAACTCTTGTGCTGGCTCGCTCGTGAGGGAGTTGGTGGGTTTGTTTAGTTTTCCCGGTCGTGCTATTGCTGATAGGGTTCGCTCAGAATCTGCTGCAACAGCTCTCGGGCTCTGGCCCTCAGACTGTGGCTCTCTGGCTCTGACTCTGCACCTGAATGTGCACTAGTCAGTGGGTGGTGAGCAACTGTATCATAATTGTATCATATTGTATCATATGTTTTATTTCTTATAATTTTAATTGCTTATTGTTAGTAGTATTTGTCTATATTAATTTAGATTTAATTAGTAAATTGTTCTTATCTCAGTTTTACGAGCTTCCTTGTTTCTTTTTCCTCCGATTCTTCCCCTCCACCTGTGAGAGTGGCTTTGTAGTATTTTGCTAGCTGGAGTTAAACCATGACAGTACAGTCAGCCTTCAGCTGACAGTGTGCTTGTATGGGAAAGCTGGTAAATACTGACACGTGCGGTACGTGTGTGGGGACAAACACCAGTACATGGCAAGGGTGGTGGTGACCTGTCCACGGGTACAGGTGAGCTGTGACTATAGGTGTAGAACATGGGATAATGGAGGAAGGAAAGGGGCATACGGGTGATAAGAGAATCTCTCCCTCTTGCTAGGGCCTCAGGGAGGGGGACTACAGCTCCCAAAAGCCTTTGCACCTCCCACCCCCCCCGCCCTCCACGCATGCGCACACGAGGATTCGCGCCTTAAGCATGGTGGCGGCACCGTAGCACTAAGTGTGCTCTTCCGTGGGCGGGGGCGTAGTTATGGGACAGGACTCCAATTCCTAGCGGCCCCTGAGGCATCTCGCGCGTGCGCAATGGCTCCGGCCTGGCTGCGCACTCCGCCGTTATTGCCGTGTGTGCGTAGGAAGGAAGGAAGTGAGCGAGCGGCAAGGAGAAGAAGGTAAAGGTGAGAGAGTTCAGCCTTTACCCGCTGTTGTCGCTGCCAGCTTGGACTCATGATTCCTATATGCCCGGTAGTTTCGTTTACCTATGGTAAGTAATGGCGCTCGGTGTTTGTGCGCGCGCGTGTGTGTGCGCGTGGTGGGGAGGGGGAGGGGGTGTAGCTCGTGCGCGGGGGAACAGGGAGTCCTGAGGCGTCGTGTCTGACCTGGCGCTCGCGCGCTCTTTCTGTCTCTTGTCTGTGTGTCCCCTTTTTCTTCCTCCCCACCCCTTCCTCCTGCCGGGCCTCCTGTTATGGCTCCGAACGCCGCTGCCGCCTCTTGGTTATCGTCGCCACAGTGCCCAGCCGGCTGGGAGAAGATGCTAAAATGGCCACCGGCAACTACTTCGGTTTCACCCATAACGGGGCTGCTGCCCAGTATAGGTAACCGCCGCGACCCCTTCCTCTGCCCTGTCCCTCTCTTTGCCCGGGTCTGGAGTCACCTCTCCCCTCTTCATCTCTGGGTCCTGTGTCCCTGAGCGGGATCTTCCCATCCCCTCAGGGGTGAGTGCTTGGGACTGCTACCATCCCCTGCCCTCTACCGTCCCGATTATCTAGTTCCAACCCTACTGACATGAGTAGGGACATGTTCCACTAGAATATTTTTGCATATCATGCAGCTCACTCTAATTATCTCTGGTTCTGCCTCTTCCTCCTGTTCTCGTGATGACCATGGTTAATGGTCATCTCTCACTAAGCGAGCTGATATTTTTTTGGGGTGGATTTCTTCTTCAGTATAGGGACAACTGATACCAGCATGGATTGATTCTCTGGTTCAGCTGCAGTGCTTCTCAGTCTGTTTTCTGTCCCTTCCCTCTGAGCGTACTGCTTAGTACCAAGCAGTGTTTGGTAGGTACTAGCCACTGCCCAGCACACTGCAGTAGGTTGTGCCTCTCTGGAATAGCCACAGCATTTTCCTTTCCAGTATTCTATTACTTCGTTAAGGTTCTGTAGTTGTTCCAGAGTGGAGTTCCAAACCATTGGAGGTGAGAAGTTCTCTAGGTACCTGCCCTTTTTTTTTTTTTTCCCCCCATATACTGTGCCGTCCATGGCTATCCAGTCATGGGGCAGACCTCCGGGGTGGTATTATTAAAAAGATTTTGTGTAACCCTGAACAAAACCTGAGGCACGTTCAGGAGACATAGCAGTATGAGTGTGCTGGCTTGAGCATCCCAAGGATATTCAAAATTCTCAAATGCTGTTGTAATTAGCCTGAAGGAGAAAGGGGAGTTGAAAGAGTGGGAGAAAATATCCCCCTCTATCTTCCCCGTAGATCGGATGTGATTACTAATAAATTCTGAGCAAAGGTGCCTGAGGTACGGGCATAATAAATACCAGTTTAACCTCATGCACTGGCATCTACTAGAGCCTTGTACTCCTGTTGGTCTGATGTGCCAGGCCATCGAATCCACACAGTCCAGTAAACATGGTTGTCCCTCTCCTCCACCTGGCTGGAGGCAGGGCTCCTCTAGTGCTGGTCATAGGATTCTCCATTCACTTCTTGTAAAAATGGATTAGAATTCATTCCCATGGGATCAGGAGTGAGATCAACCCTTTCGCTCTGTCTGGAGAACTGCTCACTGGAGACTGGAGCAGCAATTTTCCTGGAAGAACCCTCATTTGTGATTGTTTTTTCTTGCAACTTTCATACCCATGACTCTAGAATTGAGGTAGGTTTTCCATCCTACCTCCTCATATCCTCTCCCTGGTCATGCAGTGTGCTGGTTTTTAGTCATGACACAGGTAAAACCATAGGGTTCCCTGTGGTATGTACCCACGATATCCTCTCTCTTGAGCAGAGGAACTTTTACTTACTCCTGATAGCTGGAATACCGGTCCATACAGGTTGGGAGTAGGGCCAATCCTCTTCCAGTTGCTGGACCTCCTGGGACAGTTCCTCCACGACTGAGACGAGGAAGGAAGAGAGATTTTCTTTGTATTCCCAGAGTTGGCCAGCCAATTCATCCACTGGTGGTGCCTCTCCATCTTTCTAGGTCGTTACTGCCAATGAGTTGGCATACGACAATGGTGCACTCCCTACAAACTTCCGCCACACGGGTCACGTGCGCTGGACTTCATCTGAGTCTTTGGATAACCTCCAGCATGGCTAGTTCCCTCAGGTACTGGATACCTCTCTCCTTGGTGGTCCACTTGCCTGAGCAACATATAAAATCTTTCTTGAAGGGATGCTTTTCCTTTGCGCCTGACAGGAATCGCCACGAGAGGATTAGGACCCCTTTTCCAATTGCTTTGTCGATGTCCCCTTCCCTAGAAAGGGATCCCAGCTGCTTGGCTTCCCTACCCTCTAATTCCAGGCCACTGGCCCTGTTATCCCAGCATCGGAGCAGCCAGGGGACAATGTGCTCACCTGGATGATGGCTGAAATCTTTTTGCATATCTCACAGCTCACTCAGGGCCGGGGATCGGGTGGGTTCTGTGTTGTTCATGAATTCTTCCTCCTCCTCTCCTTGTGATGGCCCTGCTTTTTCCTCCTCCCTTACTAAACAAGCTGACTTTTGCTTCCAGGATTTCTTCTTGTGTCTAGGGGCGAGTGATACCGGTAGGGGTTGGTTGCCTGGTGTAGCTGCAGTGTCTGTTGAGGGGGCTGGGAGCAGCCACAGTGTCGATCACATTGGTTTCCCTCTCTTCTCTCTGAGAGCGCTGCATAATACTGAGCAGTGTTTGGTTAGATACTAGCCAGGGCCCAGCACAGTGCGCTAAGTTGTGCCTGTCTGGAATAACCACGGCATTTTTCTTTCAAGCATCCTATCACTTCATCAGGATCCTGTAGTTCGTTGGGAGTGAAGTTCCAGACCATTGGAAGTGTAAAAGTTCTCTAAGTATTTGCCTGTACTCTCCCGCATGCTGAGCCACCCTTGACCATCCAGCCGCAGGGAAGATCTCTGGATGATTTTTTTTTTTAAATAGTTGTTTAACCCTGGACAAACACATTCAGGAGACAGAGCGATAGGAGTATGCTGGCTTGAACATCCCAAGGATGTTCAAAGTTCTTGAGAGCTGGTGTAACTAGCCTGAAGGAGAAGGTGAAAGAGGGTGGGAAAGCATCTCCCCCTGGCTTCCCCATAGATTGGTTCTCTGAGGAGAAAAGGTGAAGACTCTGATTATTAGTAATTTCTGAGAGATGGTGCCCAAGGTATGGAGTTGACAGCAATATCAAATTCAAATACCAGAGTAGTGTCTTGACCAGTAATGTTATATCATCAGACAATGTTACACAGTACAGCAAAATGATAATCCTGTTTCATCGCCCAGAAGTGATAAACAGCTCTGCAGGGAATACAGACAGCAAGTAAGGATTTACATAACACAACTATGCAAACAGATAAAACAACATTGTGATCAGCGACTGTGAAAACTATTATGAATCAAATCTGGGATTTTGATATGTTTAGACATTCACTTAGTATATTTATTTATTTGCTTACCGTCTTTTTCCAATATAGCCAGCAACCAGCTTCAGGTGTAGCCTATTCCCATCCAACTACAGTTGCTAGCTACACTGTGCACCAGGCACCAGTCGCTGCACACACCGTTACTGCAGCCTATGCTCCGCCTGCAGCTACGGTTGCGGTTGCCAGGCCTGCGCCTGTAGCTGTTGCAGCTGCAGCAACAGCTGCTGCTTATGGAGGCTATCCTACAGCGCACGCAGCTACAGATTATGGCTATACGCAAAGACAACAAGAAGCTCCACCACCGCCACCTCCTGTCACTACGCAGAATTACCAGGTGTGTTTAAAACAAATTACTTGTGTGATTTCTAAATGATATGTTAAAAGGAGGCGGCCTATTTGGATAAGAGAATGGGCTGATATTTACAGTTTTTCTCTTCCATGAATCACAGTTTGAATGCAACTCAAATTACTTACTACCTAAAACTGATAGAATGCGAAGTGACTGCAGTCTCAGATGGCACGTATAGAGTAAGATCATAGAATGGTTTGGGTTGGAAGGGACCTTAAAGATCATCTAGTTCCAACCCCCTGCCATGGGCAGGGACAGCCTCCACTAGACCAGGTTGCTCCAAGCCTCATCCAGCCTGGCCTTGGACACTTCCAGGGATGGGGCACCCACAGCTTCTCTGGGCAACCTGTCCCGGCGCCTCCCCACCCTCTCTGGGAAGAACTTCTTCCTGATGTCCAATCTAAATCTCCTTGCTTTCAGTTTAAACCCATTACCCCTTGTCCTGTCACTACAGGCCCTTGTAAAAAGCACCCTCCCAGCTTTCTTGTAGGCCCCCTTCAGATACTGGAAGGGTGCACTAAGGTCTCCCCGGAGCCTTCTCTTCTCCAGGCTGAACAAGCCCAATTCTCTCAGCCTTTCTTCATAGGAGAGGTGCTCCAGCCCTCTGATCATCTTCGTGGCCTCCTTTGGACTCGCTCCAACAGGTCCATGTCCTTCTTATGCTGAGGGCTCCACAGCTGGACACAGCATTCCAGGGGGGGTCTTACAAGAGCAGAGTAGGGGGGGAGAATCCCCTCCCTCGACCTGCTGGCCACGCTTCTAAGGATACTGTTGGCTTTCTGGGCTGCCAACGCACACTGCCAGCTAATGTCCAGCTTCTCATCCACCAGTACCCCCAAGTTGGCCTGGTTGAACTCCATGAGGTTGGCAGAGGCCCACCTCTTCAACCTGTCCAGGTCCCTTATATGTACATGTGTATAGTGTCTTCCAAGCCCTCCCCTTCTAAGCTTACTAACCGTCCTGCATTCCGGAGTTTTCAAATGGGCTACTTGCCTTGCCCTTATAAACTAGATACAGTTCCCCAATGGAATAGTTGATACTTTGAAAGCCGCCTTTATATTTTGGTGTATCACTTTTGTATGCTAAAAAATATAACTAAGTGAACTATTGTTGATGATGGGGTTTTTAAAGCCAGTAAAGGGTCGTGTTTGTAAACTTGTGAATTTATTGTGGTTTGTGGAGCTCTTTGGGGGTGTTTTCCTTCATGTTTTACTGGAATGTAATCTTATGGTCATTATGGAAAAACTAGTGAGGATAGGTGCTTTTCCATAATTTGGGAGGGAAAATGATTTAATAGCATTGAGGTTAATTCCTATATTAAGCCTGAAAAAGCCCATCAGGTTTGTCTTCAGGCCTGGAGTATCTGTAACCATAAATTTATTACAGTATATACTAATATACACATTAGAGTATCTGTAAATTTTTTTTTTTTTAAACTACTTTAGTAGAAGAGAAGAAAATGTTTTGACTCTGCTCATGATGTTTATTACTCCAGATATATACTTCAGGAGAAATTGGCTGGTGTTTTATTTTTTTGCATTTTTAGGATTCATATTCTTATGTTCGCTCTACTGCCCCAGCCGTAGCTTATGATGGCAAACAATACTATCAACAACCAACAGCGACTGCTCTGGTTGCTGCTGCCCAGCCTCAACCTTCGGTAGCTGAATCATACTACCAGACAGGTGGGTGCCGTGATTCAAACTACTGTCATTATAAACAGTCTGCGTACTAATTTAATACCTTAAAAATATATCTTTGAAGATTTCACATTATCGAGGTTATTTTCTATATATCGTTTTGACATGTCATCCCTGTCAATGGGTAGAAAAAAATTACTGCCCATAGAACTTTAATGTTATTTTGACCTTGCCCTAAGGAACTATCTTTGAGGTTTGGATTGTTATTCAACGTTCTCAAAATGTACTTCTAAACAAACTTCTTTTGCTGCTGTTCAAAAAGTCAGTGGTGGGTTCGGATGATAACTTGGTTAGAAAGGCATCAAGTTACTTGATGCGTGTAGATCTTTGTTGTTATCATGGATGTTACAAAGCACAAATCCTATTTACTTATTTTTTTAAACTATAATTAGGAATAATAGGAAAGTTTAGATGTACTTTGGTTTAGTGCACTCTAGTATTGAACGAGAAAGTTATTGAAAAATGTGGCAGCGCGGTTCAAAATACATAAAGAAATCTGAGGCTTTACTGATGTGAGCTGTGACACAATTTAACAATTTTGTGATACGTGGTAGGCGATGCATAACCATTGGAAGGGGGGAATAAAACAACCAACTACAATGTAATCGATGTTTGTACGCTTCTATTTTCTATCCTAATTAGCTCCAAAAGCAGGATACAGCCAAGGGGCATCTCAGTATACCCAAGCACAGCAAACACGGCAAGTGACAACTATAAAACCTGCAACTCCAAGTCCAGCAACAACTACGTTTTCTATATATCCGGTATCTTCTACTGTGCAGCCAGTAGGAGCCGCAGCTACTGTTGTGCCATCCTATACTCAAAGTGCAACGTACAGTACAACAGCGGTTACTTACTCTGGTAAGAACTTTGCATATTGTGTTCCTGGCACCTTTGCGGTTGTTCCTGGACAGGATTTAAATACTCTGAATTTTTGCAGTTTTGTCTTCAATTACATCATAGTCCACTGAGAAGTGTCAACCAGTTAAATTGTAATAATGGCAAAATATTTGGATGGATCTTTAAAAGAGGTTTGATGTTTGTACCTATTTTCTTACGCGTGAGAATATAAAAAGTGTTGGTATTGCTACGTGCATGTAATTTTGTGACTTTCTGTAAGGTTTGGAGAGAAAAGATGGGTGGTAGAAAAAAAGTAAGTCAACACATCCACACAAATATAACCTAGGGAAATTGATGGCAGCATGCTCCCAAACAGCAGTTAAATAGACAGAGAGGAGGAGTCCAGTATAAACCTTGGAAGTTTGGATTGTCTTGACCCAAAACTGGGAGGAGAATGGGTGCTAAAAAAAACCAAAACAAACTTTCCTTCATGCATTAGAAATCCAAAAAATAGTTAAAGATTAAAAAATATTAACTTTATGGCCAGATGCTCATCAACTGCCATATTCTAGCTACCTTGAATTTTTTGTTTTCTGTTTAAAAAGGGATTTTAAGACTTCCTTGAAACAGAGCCTGCACAGAGGATTAAAATAGTTGACCCAGTCAATGTAGAAAGTTTATGGGGAAAACTGGTTCAACGGCATGAAAGCCCAGTTTCCTTGATTCATTCAATGTCAATACTAGAAATCAAGGCGTGTGTAGACAGGGTGTGCTGCAGAGGTTTTAGCCGGCAAGCAGCTTCTTTGGACTACAACAATTCAAATCAATGAAATTGAATGTAATCATAGAATGGTTTGGGTTGGAAGGGACCTTAAAGATCATCTAGTTCCAACCCCCCTGCCATGGGCAGGGACACCCTCCACTAGCCCAGGGTGCTCCCAGCCTCATCCAGCCTGGCCTTGGACACTGCCAGGGATGGGGCATCCACAGCTTCTCTGGGCAACCTGTCCCAGCGCCTCCCCACCCTCTCCGGGAAGAACTTCTTCCTGATGTCCAATCTAAATCTTCCCACTTTCCATTTAAACCTGTTACCCCTTGTCCTGTCACTCCCTGCCCTTGTAAAAAGTCCCCCCCAGCTTCATTGTAGGAATCACACTAGCCATTCTGTTTATCTTCTCCACCCTTCCTTTACATAATATCTGTCCTCCTTTTCATTTTGGAACTTGGACAGGAAATTTGGTTCTGGAAGACTGCTTAGTTCAAGTGGCCTTTGATAAATCTCTTACTAAAATTCTTGTTACGTCGTACTCGGGTTTACTAGATATACCAGGAAATTCCACATATTCTGTAGGGATGCCTTCTTATATCTAAAATAACTGCATGTCTGCAAAGATTTGCCTAAAATCAAATATATTCCCAATACAAGTGGTAAGCTACGTATTGTGAAACATCAAGAAAAATTCAGGCTGCCTAACGAGCTCTCAATAAATCGTTTATATCCTGCCCTGCCTTTCCCCAACTCTATTAAGCAACGTGCTTGGAATTAGCCTATTGTGTAATTGATACATGATGTGCAGTGATGTAACGTTTATTTAATTTTGATCTTTGAGGTACCTCTTATTCCGGCTACGAAGCTGCGGTGTATTCAGCTGCATCGTCCTATTACCACCATCACCACCAGCAGCAGCAACAGAAACAGGCGGTGGCGGCAGCAGCAGCTGTTGCTGCTGCTGCAACAGCTGCTTGGACAGGGACCACCTTTACTAAAAAGCCACCATTCCAAAATAAGCAACTGAAACCAAAGCAACCTCCCAAACCTCCCCAGATCCACTACTGTGACGTTTGTAAGATCAGCTGTGCTGGACCGCAGGTACCTGTATTTTTGTAATATTCTGCTATAGTCTTTAGTCATAATTTTTCCATCTAAAAAAAAAAAGGCCACTTTAAGATTACTTGTTAATACTGAAAGATCTGATTCTATATTTTTACTAAAGGAATAATGAAATGAAAATGTGTGCTATTATAGAAAGCGATCCTATGAGAAGACGAAAAGGTGCAGCCCTTTAACTTGTACAGAGAAGCTTCAGCTGTGCTTTGGACTCCAGAAGTATTCTAAACCTTGAATTTCACTTGCTTTAGCATAGCAAGCTTGTTAGAATGCACTTATTTTTTCCAAACTTTGTCAATGATAAGCCTGGAAATTTATTCTTCCTTGTATTCCAGCATCCCAGTTTAGTTTTGCAGTGGGTACAAGTGCATAAAAAGTAGATAACAATTCATGCAGAGTGTTTGTGTGTGTGTTTGGCAAAACACTTCTTACTCTTTAGGGGAATTTGTTATTTCCTGCCCTGTCTGCTCTATAGACTGCCAGGGTTGGTACAGGAACAAATAGCCACTTATGCTTTTCATTTTTGGTGCAGCTTTATTTATGCCCTATGTTCTTTTGAATGTTTTTTTTGTTTGTTTGTTTTTTGTTTCAGTTCTCTGCATACATTTAATAACTGTGGTCTGGCAGTTTGAGGAAAATGCAAAATCAAGAATAATAGAGGGCAATGCAGGAAACTGCAACGGAGACAGTTTTCTGATCTTAGCACTCTTTCGATGGTAGTATCAGTTGAACAGGACTTGATTGAGGAAGTGAGAAAGTAGAGGAGAAAAGACCATATTGTATTACCTAAAAGTGTAATCCTGGCGGTGAAGAAAATGTCTTTGTCTTAGAACTGGCCTGCTTATGCCTTGGAGCATGTCATATGGAAGAAATGTTCAGTGTAGGAAGTATTTCTCATCCTCGACTATGCGGACTGATTTATGTGTGTATTTCCTTTTCCAGACTGGGGCCACGGACAGTGGTCACCCCTGACAATAACACACAAAAGATTGAGGGAGTGAGGCTGCTGCAGAAAGTGAGCTGGTTGGGGGAGAAGATAAACTGGCTGTAGTGGGAGGTGTTGCCATTGATGCAGGCATAGTGGAGGGTGATGTGGCAGGTTGTCGAGGATGATGGCGCAGACATTGCAGGCAGTGATGCAGGTGTGCTGGGTTGTAATGCAGATACCGGAGATGGCGTGGGCACTGGAGCTGCCGCGGGCACTGGGGCCGCACGGGCTCGAGTTAGGAGCTTGGTCCCGGCGTGACTCCGCGCTGCCCCCTTGCGCATTAAGGCAGCTCGGGTAACGGCACAGACCCTGCGTCTGCCTCGGGCACTAGGACCGGTGGGGGCAGGGCTCCCGAACATTTCCCTAACTTTGCCCAAAGCCACTAAAACATTCCCTAGCAAGCTGATCCCTAGCCACAGGTCACCCCAGCCACAGGAAAAATTTCCGAAAAACTCATATGCCTTTGCCATCGGACCGAGAGGGGAAAAATTGAAAAAGTTTTTCCACCGTGCCCCCCAGCACCAAATCACCTCTCCTCTATTGGCTGTGTCCCCGAGGGGAGAAAGGGGGAGGTGTAGTTGTGGAAAACCTCCAGCAGGTAAGTTGCGATGTACCAAGGAGCCGATAGTATTAAACAGAGATAGAGACAGAGTATCCCTGCCAGCATCAGCAGCACACAGAACAGCCTGGCCAGCCCCCTCAGCCCGCCTCGCACATAAAAAATCACGATAATCACTAACACATACGGCAGCAGATCCTGCATTCGGTCAGCAGCTTGAAAAGCCCCGAACTCAAACTCTTGAGAAGCCAAAGATATATTTTAAAGCAGGAACTTATCACCCACTATAGTCTGTTCCTTATCTTAACTCTTTTGGGCCCCGGGCTGGCACCACCTATCCAGCTTGATGTATTATGGGGTGAAGCAAAATATAGACTAACTGGTACAAAACTAAGACACCAGAGAGCATGTGAAGTGTCCTCTGGACATATTCAAAGCCCACCTGGATGCATGTGCTGGGTTCAGTCAGGAAAGAGTTAACTCCCTTTACTGTGGTTGTCAGGGAGCTATGCTCCTGGATGTTGAGATAAGCATTAAATTCAAGGTCTTTCTCCGCTTCTGATATTGCAGCTGCGTTCCCAGCTCTCGCTGTCTCATGAGCAGCGTAGGGGACACGGTCCAGATAGCTGACCTAAACTGACCAAGGAAGTATTTCATTTGTCATGTTCCGGGCCTTGGGTGGGGAAAAGGGTTCGGTAGCCATTACTCTTACTCTCTTTCCCTTACTTGTCTACTCCTGGGCACTTGCCCACCCTCCTGCGTTAGCTGCTTTGCTAACTCCTGTGCTGGCTCATTCGTGTGGGAGATGGTGGGTTGTTTAGAGTTTCTGGCCATGTTATCAGTGATAGGGTTCGCTCGAAATCTGCTGCGTTACTCCTGGGCTCCAGCCTTCAGGCCGCGGCTCTCGGGCTGCAATCGCTCTCAGGCTCTCTGTGTCTAATTTTCATCCCTCAACATCTGGGTGTGCATTGGTCAGTGGATGGTGAGAAATTATATCATATTGTATCATATGTTTTATTTTCTACTATTTTAATTATTTATTATTAGTAGTAAATAGTTCTTATCTTCCTTATTTCTTTTTCCTCCGATTCTTCCCTTCCACTGGAGGAGGGAAGGGGGGATATTGTGAGAGCGTTTTTGTTGTGGTTTACTCTGGCTATCAAAATACCACAATGCATTCCTGTCCAACCTGCTCTAGATGAACCTGCTTTGGCAGGGGGGCACTTGGACTACATGAACACCAAGGGTCCCTTCCAATCCCTAGCACTCTGTGATTCTGTGAAATCTGGGCCCAAAATTTCAGATTTAAAGAAAAACATGTACATACATACTGCAAATATAAAAAAAAACCCACCTAGAATCCTTTGATAGTGATCTGAAGCAATTTATTTCATTCATTCATCTATGAAAATTGTAGCAGATATATTTATGTCCAAATACCCCTACATGTCATTAACAGTACAAAAAAGATAATGTTGTGCCCAAAAATGCAGCTGCTACCACAAAACATTTCTTTACCCTTTTATTCACTCTCAAGCAGTTATTAAAAACTCAGTTTTCCTGAGCTATACAAAACCAGATCTTAACTTTATTGGAAATATGTCAACAGTGGCTAAGTTAAAAAGCAGGTGAAGGTATCTGATATAATATTTAAACTCTGCAGCACAGGAAGAGTCTGTGTATGGCATGCAGCAGAACAGGACTTCCATGCATGTCTGTAATATTACATAAGATATATAACAATTACAGTAAGATATTCCAAAATTAAATAAATCGTAAATCCTGTTTATGTATACAAAATTCTAAAGATACATTTAACACCAAATGGGAAAATTACAGCTGAACCAATAAGTTGTACATGCCTTACATAGTCTTGAAATGTCAATTTTCATTACGTTATTTCATCTTCGATGAAGTGAATTAGTCAGAAAATAAACTCTTCTCCAGTTCTGCTTGCACACATTTCTTCCCTGTAGTTATTACATCAGCTAACTTTGTTCTTTTATGATGAACTTCTGTTTTGGCGTGCCCCTTATCTCTCCAAATCATACTTAAACATCTTATTCTCCCTTCTTCATTCCATGGTTTGTGGTGCCTACCAAGAAGCCCTTCAACTGGGGCAGCATCTAGTTTAAGAGAGCTTCCACTGGACAGAAGCTTCTCTTACTAGAACAGTCCACTGGTAGACAAGTGAAGTTTGCTTGAGTCATGATTCACTTTGTACCAGTGCTCCATTGTAAGCACTAAATATCTTCTGTAAAAAAAATAAAAGTTGCAAACGTAAGCCACACAAGGCAAGGCAGGCAAGTTAAATGGTTTGTCCAGGCAGTGTGGACAGGGCAGAAGCATGATAGCCAGATGCTTTGGCTGAAGCAATTTTGACCCTGTTTAACCTGTGATGTGGCCTAGATTAAGCATTGTTGTTTACACAATGCCCTCAAACAAACAAAAGCCCTACAAAGACAGGTTAACTGTTCTTTTCTATAGACTAACTAGTCAGTATGTGTTCGAGAATGAATTTAATGCAAAGCTTGAAGAGGATACCTAACTAATAACAACATTTGGAGCTTTTAAATACTATCTATTCAGCCTGGAGAAGGCTCCAGGGAGACCTTATAGCAGCCTTCCAGTACCTGAAGGGGGCCTACAAGGAAGCTGGGGGAGACTTTTTACAAGGGCCTGTAGTGACAGGACAAGGGGTAATGGGTTTAAACTGAAAGCAGGGACATTTAGATTAGATATCAGGAAGAAGTTCTTCCTGGAGAGGGTGGGGAGGCACTGGGACAGGTTGCCCAGAGAAGCTGTGGATGCCTCGTCCCTGGCTGTCTTCAAGGCCAGGCTGGATGAGGCTTGGAGCAGCCTGGTCTAGTGGAGGCTGTCCCTGCCCATGGCAGGGGGGTTGGAACTAGATGATCTTTACGGTACCTTTCCAACCCAAACCATTCAGTGATTCTATGAACTTGCTCTGAGGTATGTGTCTATTACTGTAAAAGTTTATGCATCACATTCTAAAATCTAGGGTCCAAGAATAAAGGCTAACTGTATTTTTTTAAGTCAAGCAAGCTATAGAAAAATGGGAAGAAATAGTGTGTGGCTTGCGTTAAAGTGTTATCGCTTAACATAACACTTCATGTAAGTAATGCAAAAACGTCCATATACTCAGAACTGTTTACATCTGAATAAATAAGGTAATGTCATGGTTTATCCCTGTTGGGCAATTAAGCACCACCAGTCGCTCTACTACTCCTCACCCCCCACTCCCAGTGAAAAATGAGGAAAGTTGAGGTAAGAACTATTTAATTATATAAATGAAACTTAGGGAGTTACTAACAATGCTAGTGCTAATCAGTAATTAAAAGAACAGAAAAACGGAACAAATTATACAGGATTTCACTACCTGTGGGTGGACACAGCCAGGTTCCAGGCAAGGCAGGAAAATAAATCCAAAAACCCCAAGAAAGAAAAAAAAAAAACCAAAACGGAGGGAGAAAACCCCACCTCAGTCAGCCTGGATGCTGAGAGCAGGGAGAGGAAAAAACCTTTCAACCCCCAACTCCTAGATCAATCTGCTGGACAAAAGATGCTCCTTCTGCACTAACCCGCCACCCACAAGGTCCCAACAAAGACCCCCCCTGAGCCGACCCTCCCCCCTTCCAGGTTGTGCCCACCTGCAACCCTTCTGTCCCCATCCCCACCCCTTCCCTGCTGGTTTGCAGTGCCACTGGTACCAGGGTGACACCAACCACTCAGCTGGATGTATTATGGAGTGAAACAAAATATAGACTGGCCCTAGGAGAGCACCTCATTGTTGCCTGGGACTAGGACAGGTAAATTAGCAAATATAGTATTTAAAATTATCTACAAACCCATGTTTTACTAGGCGTGCATTATTTGTATCAGGTCTTAGAGCAGGAAGCTGTCAGGGCAATACCAGAGTACAAAATAAAATAAAGTGGAAGCATTTTAACAAATCTCAGAAAACAAATTCCTATTAATGGTTAACTAAACAAACAAAAACAAAAGCTAAAGCTGTTAGGTAGCCTTATCAGCAAACACCCACAATCAAAAGACCATCAGCACCTATGCTTTACATATTGGTTTATTTTATATCATGAGGTAAAAGCGACACATTTCCTTTTAGTAAAGTATACACAAAGAGCCTCACTTGGAATATACTTTTAATGCACATTAAAAAAGGTATTAATCTTACAAATCATTTTGCAATCCAAATACACAGTAGCTTGAAAAACCGTAGTTTAGGAAACAAAAACCAATCTGAAAAGACCACTTAAAACAAGTAAAATGACAAAGGTTTCCATATGGCGCTCTGTATTTAAAGTTTTCTTACTGCATCATCAATATCAGAAATCTGTTCCTTCAGCTGGTTCCACTGTTCTGGATTTAAAGAAATACCTGAAAAGCATTAAAAATAAATACTTAAGACAAAAAGAAAGAAAAGTGTAGTGCAGGATCTTGCATAATTACTGTCAAGGCTGGTTTCATACACAAAGTCTATGTCACAACTATGACACAACAACTTTTTATGATGGCATCACTAGATGGATAGACAAAGGGAAGGCAGTGGGTGGGTTCAACAAAGCTTGTGACACGGTCTCCCATGGCATCCTCATAGCCAAGCTTAGGAAGTGTGGACTGGACCATTGGGTGGTGAGGAGGATTGGGAACTGGCTGGAGGAAAGAGCTCAGAGAGTTGTGGTCAATGGGGCAGAGTCTGGTTGGAGGCCTGTGGCTAGTGCCATCCCCCAGGGGTCGGTGCTGGGTCCAGCCCTATTCATTATATTCATCAATGACCTGGAGGAAGGGATGGAATGTCCTCTCAGCAAGTTTGCTGATGATACCAAACTGGGAGGAGTGGCTGCCATGCCAGAAGGCTGTGCTGCCATCCAGCGTGACCTGGACAGGCTGGAGAGCTGGGCAGGGAGACATCGAATGCAATTCAATAAGGGCAAGTGTAAAGTGCTGCATCTGGGGAAGAACAACCCCATGGATCAGTACAGGCTGGGGGCTGTTCTCTTCGAGGGCAGCTCTGGGCAAAAAGGACCTTGGAGTCCTAGTGGCCAACAGGATGACCGTGAGCCAACAGTGTGCCCTCATGGCCAAGAAGGCCAATGGCACCCTGGGGTGCATTAAGAAGAGCGTGGCCAGCAGCAGGTCGAGGGAAGTTATCCTGCCCCTCTACTCTGCGCTGGTGAGGCCTCACCTGGAGTACTGTGTCTGGTTCTGGGCTCCTCAGCTCCAGAAGGACAAGGAGCTACTGGAGAGGGTCCAGCGCAGGGCCACTGAGGTGACGAAGGGCCTGGAGCACCTTCCATATGAGGAAAGGCTGAGAGAGCTGGGGCTGTTTAGCTTGGAGAAGAGGAGGCTGAGGGGGGATCTTATCAATGCTGATCAATATCTAAAGGGTGGGGTGTCAGGAGGATGGGGCCAGGCTCTTCTCAGTGGTGTCCAGTGACAGGATGTGCTGGGTTCAGTCAGGAAAGGGTTAACTCCCTTTACTCTGGTTGCCAGGGAACTGTGTTGCTGGACAGTAAGTGAAAACATTGATAAGGCCTCAGCTGGTGCTGGGGATGGCTTGTACTGAACTCAAGGTCTTTTGTCCGCTTCGGATACTGTAGCTGACCCAGACTAACCAAGGAAGTTTTTCATCCCATAGTACGTCATGTTCCGGTCTCTTTGGGTGGGGAAGAGGGTCCGGTAGCCATTACTCTTCCCTTCTCTCTCTCTCCCTTACTCCCTTGCTCGTCTCTCCGGGCACTTGCCCACCCTCCTGCGTTAGCTGCTTTGCCAGCTCCTGTGCTGGCTCCTTCGTGTGGGAGCTGGTGGATTGTTTTGAGTTTTCTGGCCGTGTTATCAGTGATAAGGTTTGCTCGGAATCTGCTGCGTAGGCTCCTGGGCTCCGGCCTTCAGGCCGCGGCTCTCGGGCTGTGATTGCTCTCAGGCTGTGGTTCTCGGGCTCTCTGAGTCTGATTTTCATCCCTCAACATCTGGGTGTGCATTGGTCAGTGGATGGTGGGAAATTGTAACATATTGTATCATATTGTATATATTGTACTATATGTTTTATTTGCTACTATTTTAAGTATTTATTAGTAGTAGTACCTGTATACATTGATTTAGATTTAATTAGTAAATAGTTCTTATCTCAATTTTACGAGCTTCCTTATTTCTTTTTCCTCCGATTCTTCCCCTCCACTGGAGGAGGGGAGGGGGATTTGTGAGAGCGGCTTCGTGGTATTTTGCTAGCCGGAGTTAAACCACGACACAGGACTAGGGGCCATGGCCATAAACTGGCAAACAGAAGGTTCACCCTGAACATGAGGAAACCCTTCTGCCCTGTGAGGGTGACAGAGCCCTGGGACAGGCTGCCCAGAGAGGGGGGAGTCTCCTTCTCTGGAGCCTTTCCAAAGCCGCCTGGACTTGTTCCTGTGTGATCTGCTCTAGGGGATCCTGCTCTGGCCGGGGGGTTGGACTAGATGATCTCTAGAGGTCCCTTCCAACCCCTACCACTCTGTGAATCTGTGAACTATTAATGCTTCGGCTACCTCAAATGTAGCAACCATCTCAGTTACAGTTAAAGTCTTCATTTGGAACACTTCAGTTTAACTTTATCTAGAGATAAGCTAAGAAAACAAATGCAGTACAACAAATTAATTCGCAAACGTTAGGCTAAACACAAAAAGTGAAATACAGCTCTGGCCTTGATAGAAGGCAACACAAAAAAACCCATAGGAAATAAATCGTATTCCTGTTGGCTCCTAAACGCTGTACCTATGTGGACTGAACTTCTATGCACTTTTAAAGTATCATAATTCTGGGTTTGTTGTTTGTTTTTTTTTTTCTCCCTCTTGTTTCTTAAAGCACCATGAATAACATATAAGTAACATTTTGGAGACATTCTCTCACACTCCCTGGCACTCACCAACCAACATGGAAGTTTTTTCACTTCAAGTTCACTATAGCTTCTAGTGATATCCAATCAATTATTTTTCGGTGCCCCACAAGCTTCAGTTCTAAATTTGTACTTCCTCAAGTTCAAGTCCAGACACATGTTTCCTTTGTGCTTTAGTGCCCTGGTTTAGGCCCAGTCTGGAACAAAAGACCACGACTGCTCACTCATTCCTCCTCCCAGTGGGATGGGAAGGAGAAAATACAAGGAAAAGTTTGTGGACTGAGGCAAGGACAGGGAGGGATCACTCACCCATTATGGTCATGGGCAAAACAGACTCGACTTGGGGAAGAAAAATCCATTTAATAAGTTACCAATCAAATCAGAATAAGACAATAAGAGACAAAACAAAACAGATCTTAAAAACCCTCACCTCCCCATCCTTTCTTCCCAGGCTATCTCCTCCCCCCAGCAGCACAGGGGTGGGGCAGGGGATGAGGGTTTCCCAGGCAGTTCACCACACATTGTCTCTGCTGCTTGCTCCTTCCTCCACAGAGCGGGAGAGAACTCCTCACACTCTTACCCTGCTGCCACATGGGATCATGGGGTCCATCCCAGGGGATACAGTCCTCCACAAACTTCTGTCATGAGTCCTCCTCACAGGCTAGTTTTCCTCACTAACTGCTCCAGCATGAGTCACTTTGCAGGCATAAGGTCCTTCAGGAGCAGACTGCTCCAACACGAGCTTATCACAGAATCACAGGTTTCTTCAGGTGCAGCTGCCTGCTCCAGCATGGAGTCCCCCACGGACTGTGGGTGAATCTCTGCCCCACCATTACCCTCTATGCCTGCAGGGCACAGCCTGCCATCTCATCAGGGCCTGCAGGGGAACCTCTGCTCTGGGCACCTCCACCCCTGCTTTTCTTTGCTGACTTTTGGTGTCTGCCTTGTCTCTCTCACATCCCACTCCTCTCTCCATGTTCCTCTTCGCTCCCTTTCCATTTCTGCTGCCACTTCTTTTTGTGGTTTCCTCTCTTTAAATATGTTCATTAGCAGAGACACTGACTGGCTCGGCCATGGCCAGAGATGGGTCCGACATTGAGCCAGAGGACCTTCTCTGGAAGCTTCTCACAAGAGCCATCCCTGTGGCCCTTCCCTCACTCCCAAAACCCACCACCACAGAAACCCTACACATTTAGTTTCCTCAATCTTCCTCTAAAAATTGTAAGCACTTCCTCCATTGTAAGCACTAAATATCTTCTGTACAAAAAATAAAAGTTGCACACATGTAAGCCACACAAGGCAAGGTCCTGCACCTGGGTTGGGGCAACCCCAAGCACAAGTACAGGCTGGGTGGAGAATGGCTTGAGATCAGCCGTGAGGAGAAGGACTTGCAGTGCCACGGGCCCCGGGCTGGCACCACCTATGCAGCTTGATGTGTTATGGGGTGAAGCAAAACACAGACTAGCTGGTGCAAAGCTAAGACAGTGTATAAAGAACTGGCTGGCTGGTTGCACTCAGAGAGTGGTGGTCAATGGCTCAATGTCTGAGTGGAGACCAGTGACGAGTGGCGTTCCACAGGGGTCAGTATTGGGACCAGTACTGGTTAACATCCTCATCAGTGACATGGATGATGGCATCGAGTGCACCCTCAGCAAGTTTGCTGACGACAGCAAGCTGTGTGGTGCGGTCAACACGCTGGAGGGAAGGGATGGCATCCAGAGGGACCTTGACAGGCTGGAGAAGTGGGCCTGTGCCAACCTCATGAAGTTCAACAAGGCCAAGTGCAAGGTCCTGCACCAGGGTTGGGGCAATCCCAAGCACAAGGACAGGCTGAGCAGAGAATGGATCGAGAGCAGCCCTGAGGAGAAGGACTTGGGGGTACTGGTGGACGAGAAGCTGAACATGAGCCGGCAGTGTGCGTTGGCAGCCCAGAAAGCCAATCGTATTCTGGGCTGTATCAGGAGAAGTGTGGCCAGCAGGTTGAGGGAGGGGATTCTCCCCCCCTACTCTGCTCTTGTAAGACCCCCCCTGGAGTGCTGTGTCCAGCTGTGGAGCCCTCAGCATAAGAAGGATATAGACCGGTTGGAGAGAGTCCAGAGGAGGCCACGAAGATGATCAGAGGGCTGGAGCACCTCTGCCATGGGGACAGGCTGAGAGAATTGGGCTTGTTCAGCCTGGAGAAGAGAAGGCTCCGGGGAGACCTTAGTGCAGCCTTCCAGTACCTGAAGGGGGCCTACAAGGAAGCTGGGTGGGCGCTTTTTACAAGGGCCTGTAGTGACAGGACAAGGGGTAACAGGTTTAAACTGAAAGCAGGGAGATTGAGATTGGACATCAGGAAGAAGTTCTTCCTGGAGAGGGTGGGGAGGCACTGGGACAGGTTGCCCAGAGAAGCTGTGGGTGCCCCATCCCTGGAAGTGTCCAAGGCCAGGCTGGATGAGGCTTGGAGCAACCTGGTCTAGTGGAAGGAGTCCCTGCCCATGGCAGGGGGGTTGGAACTAGATGATCTTTAAGGTCCCTTCCAACCCTAACCATTCTGTGATTCTGTAATTCTAACTCAAGTTCTACCTCTCACTCTCTCCAACAAGGCTCTTATACTGTGTACCCCCACTCTCCCAACTCAGTTATCAGGCTTCCTTCATTGCTTTCTCCCTATAGGTGGAGCAGAACCTGAAAATAGGTGAAATTTTGAATTCCATTTTTGGGGCTTATCACTTTTTTTTTGTCCCTTTTACTATCACTGACTTACCAGAGCACCAAGCAGACTGCACAGAGCTGTTCTAAGCAGTTTTCCACCAGTTTTTACAGGACTGTTTTCGTTTGAAAACAGTTAGGCCAATTGCGCTAACCATTATTAGGAAACCAACTGTCATCAAGATGCCCCCTGAACAAAATATCAGCTAATTGGACACAAAAATTCGAAACTGTTGGATTTTTTTTAATATATTTTACTACACAATTTCAACTGTTCATACTGTTTTTTAGAATAGCTAGATAAGGGGCTTATAAGTGCATCAATGGAACATAAGCCACATACTCTATAAGATTAGTATTAATTTTACCCTAATAAAATTCAGATCCTTTTGCTGCATAGAAATGTATATCAATTGACATCACGTAATTTTTGTCACTTGGCGTACCCATGAAGTTTCATTGTAACTTACCACTTAAACTGCATATACTTTGGACTTCCACCTCAAAATTCTGTGGTTTAAAGTCCTTAGAAGCTGAAGTAATCTTTTTTTAAGTAGCACCCCAGAAAGGATTGAATCAGACAATGGGACTCATTTCCAAAACAGCCTCGTAGACACTTGGGCCAAAGAGCACGGCATTGAGTGGGTGTATCACATCCCCTACCATGCACCTGCCTCTGGGAAGGTCGAACGGTGCCATGGGCTGTTAAAGACCACCCTGAGGGCAATGGGGGGTGGGACTTTCAAAAATTGGGATACACATTTGGCAAAGGCCACCTGGTTAGTCAACACCAGAGGATCTGTCAACCGTGCTGGCCCAGCTCAATCAAAACTTCTGCGCACTGTGGAAGGAGATAAGGTCCCTGTAGTGCATGTTAAGAACATGCTGGGAAAAACAGTCTGGGTTATTCCTGCCTCGGGCAAAGGCAAACCCATCCGTGGGGTTGCTTTTGCTCAAGGACCTGGATGTACTTGGTGGATAATGAGAGAAGATGGGCAAGTCCGATGTGTGCCTCAAGGAGATTTGATTCTGGGTGAAACTAGCCCATGAACTAAATTGCATGACGGACACTAACTGCTGCAAATAACCCTTGTTTGAGCTCTGTGTTGTAGGAATCACTGTGGCAGAGATCACCTGAATCTACAGAGGTCCAGCCTTGCCAGAAGGGCAGTAGTGACCTGACCTGAGCTGGCATTGGCACCCAACGATCCCACGCAACACTTCACCTTTTCTGTCCTGAGTGACCACCTGATGAGACCTGAAGTCATGGACTAATGGAAATTTTGCCAATATGGTTCATAGCCTAAGGGAATGATATCTGTGTGCGATGGGATGGGAAAGGGGAAGCCGTTTCATGTGAATTTATGGAAATAAGCATGATGTAAATGGTATGAAATAAGGGGTGGAGAATGTGCTGGGTTCAGTCAGGAAAGGGTTAACTCCCTTTACTCTGGTTGTCAGGGAACTGTGTTGCTGGACAGTAAGTGAAAACATTGATAAGGCCTCAGCTGGTGCTGGGGATGGCTTGTACTGAACTCAAGGTCTTTTGTCCACTTCGGATACTGTAGCTGACCCAGACTAACCAAGGAAGTATTTCATCCCATAGTACGTCATGTTCCGGTCTCTTTGGGTGGGGAAGGGGGTCCGGTAGCCATTACTCTTCCCTTCTCTCTCTCCTTTACTCCCTTGCTCGTCTACTCCTGGGCACTTGCCCACCCTCCTGCGTTAGCTGCTTTGCCAACTCCTGTGCTGGCTCATTCGTGTGGGAGCTGGTGGGTTCTTTAGAGTTTCTGGCCGTGTTATCAGTGATAGGGTTCGCTTGGAATCTGCTGCATTACTCCCGGGCTCCGGCCTTCAGGCTGCAGCTCTCGGGCTGCGATCGCTCTCGGGCTGTGGTTCTCAGGCTCTCTGTGTCTAATTTTCATCCCTCAACATCTGGGTGTGCATTTGTCAGTGGATGGTGGGAAATTGTATCATATTGTACCATATGTTTCATTTTCTACTATTTTAAGTATTTATTAGCAGTAGTACCTGTATGTATTGATTTAGATTTAATTAGTAAATAGTTCTTATCTCAATTTTACGAGCTTCCTTATTTCTTTTTCCTCCGATTCTTCCCCTTCACTGGAGGAGGGGAGGGGGATTTGTCTGAGCGGCTTCGTGGTATTTTGCTAGCTGGAGTTAAACCACGACAATATTTTAGTGGCTTTAGGCAAAGTTAGGGAAATGTTTGGGAGCGCTGCCCTCGCAGCTCCCAGTGCCCGAGGCAGATGCAGGGTCTGTGTAGTCACCCGAGCTGCCTTAATGCGCAAGGAGGCAGCACGGAGCCGCCCGGGCAGCAAGCTCGTAACTTGAACCCGCACGGCCCCAGTGTCCGTGGCGGGCCCAGTGTCCGTGGCGGGCCCAGTGTCCACGTCACAAGCCAGCACACCTGCACCGCAATCTGCCACATCACCCTCCACTATGCCTGCATCAATGGCAACACCTCCCACTACAGCCAGTTTGTCTTCTCCCCCAACCAGCCCACTTTCTGCAGCAGCCTCACTCCCTCAATCTTTTGTGTGTTATTGTCAGGGGTGACCACTGTCCTTGGCCCCAGTCTGGAAAAAGAAATACACACATAAATCAGTCCGCATAGTCGAGGATGGTGAGGTAGCAGGGCCATCCCAGGTGACAGAAACAGTCAATAAGGAGATGGGGCAGGGCTAGCTCAAGAGTCAGAGACGGAGGATGAAGCTGTTGTGACCACACGGTCCTTATCCCTGAGGGAGCTACGGGACATCCGTAGGGACTACAGTCGCTGCCCGGGTGAACATATCATGACCTGGCTGCTCCGCTGCTGGGATAATGGGGCCAGTAGTATGGAGCTAGAGGGGAGAGAGGCTAAACAGCTGGGGTCACTTGCCAGAGAAGTGGGGATTGATAAAGCAGTTGGATGAAAGCCACAAAATGTCAGCCTCTGGAAACGACTCCTGACCAGTGTAAAGGAAAGGTACCCTTTCAGAGAGAGTGTGCAACAACAGCTGCGTAGGTGGACCAGCATGGAGAAAGGCATCCAGTACCTAAGAGAACTGGCGGTACTGGAGATTATTTACCGAGACCCAAACAACCCACAAGCATCCACTGACCCCGACGCAGTCTACTGCACCCGGCCCATGTGGCAGAAGATAATGCAGAGTGCACCACCCTCATACTCCAGCGTGCTCTCAATAATAACTTGGAGAGAGGACGAGGCACCAACCGTAGATGAGATGATCTGCTGATTCCGAGAGTATGAGGAGAGTCTCTCCTCTCCCATACAGGCCTGTGTCTCTGCTGTGGAGAGACTGTCCAAAGAACTCAAGGAACTCCGAGAGGAGGTGTTCTGATCCCCACCTCCACGGGCCAGTGTTTCGGTTATAAAGAGCAGGCGCTTCTCTCCTTCAAGGCAGGAATACAACAGATATCCCTCACGGGGTACCCTGTGGTTTTACCTGAGAGACCACGGAGAGGATATGAGGAGGTGGGATGGAAAACCTACCTCTGTCCTGGAACAATGAGTAAATGAGCTGAAAGGGAAAAGATCTACTGGTGGGGACCCTGCCAGAATAGTTGCTGCTCCCGTATCTAAATGGGATGAACAAAGTGACATGTCCAATAATCCTTTTCTCCAGGACATGAGTGAGGCACGTGAGTATTAGAGGGGCCCTACCTACAGCCAGGTGGAGGAAAAGGACAACCGTGTTTACTGGACTGTGTGGATTCGATGGCCTGGCACATCAGAGCCCCAGGAGTACAGAGCTCTAGTAGACACGGGTGCACAGTGTGCCCTCATGCCATCAAGCTATGGGTACAGCCCATTAGCATTTCTGGTGTGACTGGGGGCTCTCAACAACTGACAGTGCTGGAGGCTGAAATAAGCCTGACTGGGCAGGAGTGGCAAAAGCACCCCATTGTGACTGGCCCAGATGCCCCATGCATCCTTGGCATTGACTGTCTTAAAAGAGGGTACTTTAAGGACCCAAAAGGGTACCGGTGGGCTTTTGGGATAGCTGCTATAGGGACTGATGAAATTCAGCAGCTGTCTGTCTTGCCTGGTCTCTCACAGGACCCTTCTGTTGTGGGACTGCTAAAGGTTGCAGACCAACAGGTGCCAATTGCCACCACAACAGTGCACCAGTGGCAGTACCGTACTAACAGGGACTCTTTGCTCCCCATCCAGAAGCTGATTCGTCAGCTGGAGAGCCAAGGGGTGATCAGCAAAACCCACTCACCCTTTAACAGCCCCATCTGGCCAGTGCGTAAGTCTGATGGAGAATGGAGACTGACAGTGGACTATCGTGGCCTGAATGAAGTCACACCACCACTGAGTGCTGCCGTGCCGGACATGCTGGAACTCCAGTACGAGCTGGAGTCAAAGGCAGCCAAGTGGTACGCCACGACTGACATTGCTAATGCCTTTTTCTCCATTCCTTTGGCAGCAGAGTGCAGGCCACAGTTTGCTTTCACCTGGAGGGGCATCCAATACACCTGGAATCAACTGCCCCAGGGGTGGAAGCACAGCCCTACCATCTGCCATGGACTGATCCAGACCGGACTGGAACAGGGTGCAGCTCCCGAACATCTACAGTACATTGATGACATCATTGTATGGGGCGACAGAGCTGACGAAGTTTCTGAGAAGGGGAAGAAGATCATCCAAATTCTGCTGAAAGCCGGTTTTGCCATCAAGCAAAGTAAGGTTAAGGGTCCTGCACAAGAGATTCAATTCCTGGGAGTAAAATGGCAAGATGGACGTCGCCAGATCCCGATGGACGTGATTAACAAAATCACAGCTATGTCCCCACCAAAGAGCAAGAAGGAAACTCAGGCTTTCCTAGGCGTCGTGGGTTTCTGGCGGATGCATATCCCAAATTACAGTCAAATTGTCAGCCCTCTCTACGAGGTGACACGGAAGAAAAACAATTTCCAATGGGGCCCTGAGCAGCGCCAAGCCTTTGAACAGATCAAGCAGGAGATCGTGCATGCAGTAGCCCTTGGACCAGTCCGGACAGGGCCAGAGGTAAAGAATGTACTCTACACTGCAGCTGGGGAGAATCGCCCTACCTGGAGTCTCTGGCAGAAAGATCCAGGAGAGACTCGAGGTCGACCCCTTGGATTTTGGAGCCGGGGATATAGAGGATCTGAGGTCCACTACACGCCAACCGAAAAAGAGATACTGTCAGCTTATGAGAGAATCCGATCTGCCTCAGAAGTGGTTGGAACCGAAGCACAGCTCCTCCTGGCACCTCGACTACCAGTGCTGGGCTGGATGTTCAAAGGCAGAGTCTCCTCCACTCATCATGCCACCGATGCTACACGGAGTAAGTGGGCTGCCCTGATCACACAACGATCCCGTGTAGGGAACCCCAGTCGCCCAGGAATCCTAGAAGTGATCATGGACTGCCCGGAGGGCAAAGACTTTGGGATGTCACAAGAGGAGGAGGTGACACGGGCTGAAGAAACCCCCTTGTACAATCAGTTGCCAGAGGATGAGAAGCAATATGCCCTGTTCACGGATGGGTCCTGCCGCATTGTAGGGAAACATCGTAGGTGGAAAGCTGCTGTGTGGAGTCCCACCCGACAAGTTGCAGAGACTGCAGAAGGCCAAGGTGAATCGAGTCAGTATGCAGAGGTAAATGCCATCCAGCTGGCTTTGGACATTGCTCAACGAGAGAAATGGCCAGTGCTTTACCTCTACACTGACTCCTGGATGGTGACAAATGCTCTGTGGGGGTGGCTGCAGCAGTGGAAACAGAGCAACTGGCAGTGCCGAGGCAAACCCATCTGGGCTGCCACGCTATGGCAGGACATTGCTTCCCGTCTAGACAACCTGGTCGTCAAGGTGCGTCACGTCGATGCCCACATGCCCAAAAGCCGAGCCACTGAATAACACCAACACATTCAGCAGGTAGACCAGGCTGCTAAGATTGCAGTGGCTCAGGTGGATCTGGACTGGCAACATAAAGGTGAGCTGTTCATTGCTAGGTGGGCCCATGACACCTCGGGCCACCAGGGGAGAGATGCCACATACAGGTGGGCTCGTGACCAAGGGGTGTATTTGACCATAGACACAATTGCTCAGGTTATCCATGAATGTGAGACATGTGCTGCCATCAAACAAGCCAAGAGGGTGAAGCCTGTTTGGTATGGGGGGCGATGGCTGAAATACAAGTATGGGCAGGTGTCGTAGTTTCACGACTAGCCTCTTTTACCACTCCGCCCCGCCCCCACACCTCCTCCTGGTGAGGAAGGGTCGGAGGAACAAACTGAGGAAAAGCCCGGAGGAGTTGAGATAAGAACTATTTAATTATATAAATGAAACTTAGGGAGTTACTAACAATGCTAGTGCTAATGAGTAATTTAAGGAACGGAGGAAGAGGGTAGAACAAATGATACAGGATCCTACCCCGAGAAGGGAAAAAAGGAAAGAAAAACCCACCCGAAGGGAGCAAACCCCCCATGAAACCGCCCGGGGGCCGAGAGAGTAAGAGAGAGAAAAAACTTTCAAAACCCGACTCCTAGACCGATCTGCCCGGCAAGACGCTGGCTCTGCCCGGAGCACCAACCACTCGCCACGAGGTCCCACAACAAACAAACCCCCAGCCCCCTCGGCCGGAAGCCCCCTCAGACCCTTCCCCTTCCCAGGGTTGTGTCCAACCACAAGCCTTTCCACCCTTAACCCCACCCCCTCCCCGCCGGTCCTGCAGTGTGGCGTGCCCTGGGCTGGCACCACCTATGCAGCTTGATGTATTATGGGGTGAAGCAAAACATAGACTAGCTGGTGCAAAGCTATGACAGCAGGCCTGGCAGGTTGACTATATCACCCTCTCCAAATCCCGCCAGGGTAAGTGCCATGTTCTGACAATGGTGGAGGCAACCACGGGGTGCCTAGAAACATATCCGGTGTCCCATGCCACTGCCTGAAATACCATCTTGGGCCTTGAAAGGCAAGTCCTGTGGCGACACGGCACCCCAGAAAGAATTGTGTCAGATAATGGGACTCATTTCCGAAACAGCCTCGTAGATGCTTGGGCTGAGGAACATGGAATTGAGTGGGTGCACCACATCCCCTACCATGCACCTGCCTCAGGGAAGGTCGAGCGGTGCAATGGGCTGCTAAAGACAACCCTGAGAGCAATGGGGGGTGGAACACTCAGGAATTGGGATGCCAACTTGGCAAAGGCCACGTGGCTAGGTAATACCAAGGGATCCGTCAATCGAGCTGGCCCTGCACACTCAAACCCTCTACGGACAGTAGAAGGAGATAAAGTCCCTGTAGTACATACTAGAAGCATGCTGGGAAAAACGGTTTGGGTTCCTCCCACCTTGGGCAAAGGCAAACCCATCCGTGGGGTTGCTTTTGCTCAAGGACCTGGGTGCACTTGGTGGGTAATGAGAGAATGGGGAAGTTCGCTGTGTGCCTCAGGGGGATTTGATTCTGGAAGAAAACTGCCCATAATTACAGTGCGTGAGGGACATGAATTGCTGCCACTAACCCCTGTTCTCTGAGCTTCATGTTACAGGCACCCGCTCTGGCAGAAAACCACCCCACCCTACAGAGGTCCAGCCTAGCCAGGAGCACAGCAGTGACCTGACCTGAGCTGGCTTCGGCACCCAACGAGCCCACACAACCCTTCCACCTTTGCCTGTCCTGAGTGACCCCACACCTGATGGAATCTGAAGTCATGGACTAATGGACATTTTGCCAAGATGGTCCATAGACTGAGGGAATGATACCCGTGTGGGATGGGATGGGAAAGGGGAAGCGGGCTGATGGGAGTTTATGGAATACTGCAGGAGGTGAGCTTGATGTGGATGTGGTGAATCAAAAGGGGTGGATTAGTGTCTTAGCTTTGCACCAGCTAGTCTGTGTTTTGCTTCACCCCATAACACATCAAGCTGCATAGGTGGTGCCAGCTCGGGGCCCACGACACTGCAGGACCGGCGGGGAGGGGGTGGGGATATGGGTGGAAAGGCTTGTGGTTGGACACAACCCTGGGAAGGGGAAGGGTCTGAGGGGGCTTCCGGCCGAGGGGGCTGGGGGTTTGTTTGTTGTGGGACCTCGTGGCGAGTGGTTGGTGCTCCGGGCAGAGCCAGCGTCTTGCCGGGCAGATCGGTCTAGGAGTCGGGGTTTGAAAGGTTTTTTCCTCCCTCTTATTCTCTTGGCCCCCGGGCGGTTTCGTGGGGGGTTTGCTCCCTTCGGGTGGGTTTTTCTTTCCTTTTTTCCCTTCTCAGGGTGAGATCCTGTATCATTTGTTCTACCCTCTTCCTCCGTTCCTTACATTACTCATTAGCACTAGCATTGTTAGTAACTCCCTAAGTTTCATTTATATAATTAAATAGTTCTTATCTCAACTCCCATGGGCTTTTCCTAGGTTTGTTCCTCCGACCCTTCCTCACCGGGAGGAGGTGTGGAGCGGGGGGGCGGAGTGGTAGAAGAGGCTAGTCGTGAAACCACGACACCATGAGAAGAAGAAGATTGAAGAGAATGATAGGGTTCATCATTGCGATCGTAATGGGTATCATCGCCACAACTGCTACAGCCGCTACAGCAAGTGTTGCCCTTCATCAGAGTATAAAAACTGTGGAATTTGTCCAGAAATGGCATGAGAATTCGGAACGTCTGTGGACATCTCAACGAAATATTGATACCCAGTTAAATACTAGATTAACTGACATTGAATCAGCAATTGTCATGTTGGGTGATCAAATTGTAAGCCTTCAAAAACAATTGACCTTGAAATGTGATTGGAATATTAGCACCTTTTGTGTTACACCTGTACCATGGAATCAAAACCATTTTCCATGGGAAAAGGTGAAAAAGCATTTGATGAATCCTGGTAATGTTACTGCTGAAATAATCAATTTGCAAGCTCATATCAGAGAAATATTCAATGAACAATTAACAAAGCTCTCTGGAACAGATGTGCTATCATCTATTGCAGATGGGGTCGCTAACCTTAATCTTTTTAAGCAAATAAAAGCTATAGGGGGGGCTACACTGATATTCTGCTGTATATGAATTCTTTTGTTTATCCTTTTGCGTTTAGTCTGGAGACGCCAAAACTACGAAAATGAATAGATAACAATCGCTCAGATATTTTTTCGCTTATGTTACACAAGTTGGATCAAAAACACAAAGGGGGAAATGTGGGAATGATTGTATAAAAGCACGAAAAGCCAGAAAACTCAAAACAACCCACCAGCTCCCACACAAATGAGCCAGCACAGGAGTTGGCAAAGCAGCTAACGCAGGAGGGTGGGCAAGTGCCCGGAGAGACGAGCAAGGGAGTAAGGGAGAGAGAGAGAAGGGAAGGGTAATGGCTACCAGACCCCCTTCCCCGCCCGAAGAGACCGGAACATGACGTACTATGGAATGAAATGCTTCCTTGGTCAGTCTGGGTCAGCTACAGTATCCGAAGCGGACAAAAGACCTTGAGTTCAGTACAGGCCATCCCCAGCACCAGCTGAGGCCTTATCAATGTTTTCACTTACTGTCCAGCAACATAGTTCCCTGGCAACCAGAGTAAAGGGAGTTAACCCTTTCCTGACTGAACCCAGCACACTCAGGTGTTCTCGAACCTGATCCTCACTGACCATGGGTGGCTGTCCATTCTCCCAGTTCTTGCCCTTGACTTCCATGACTCTGGGGATACAGCTTGGCCCTTGCCAGTAAAGACCGAGGCAAAAAAGTCATTGAGCACCTTGGTCTTCTCCATGTCATGGGAAACCAGCTCTCCCATTTACTTCCACAGAGGGCCCACATTTTCCCTGATCTTCTTTTTATCCTCGATGTACCGATAAAAGCCCTTTGTGTTGGCCTTGATGTCCCTGGCCAGGTTTAATTCCATCAGGTCTTTAGCTTTCCTAACCTGATCCCTGACTTTTAAGACAATTTCTCTGTAATCCTCCCAGGCTCCCTGTCCCTGCTCCCACACTCTCTAGGCTTTCTTTGTGTGTGTCAGTTTCCCCAGCAGCTGCTTGTTCATCCACACAGGCCTCCTGGTGTTTTTACCTGACTTCCTCTTCATTGGGATGCATCCACCACTCCTGAGTTGGAGGTGAAGGTCCTTGAATACTTGCCAGCTTTCTTGGGCCCCTCTTCCCTCCAGGGCTTCATCCCATGGAACCTTGCCAATCAGTTCCCTGAAGAGGCCAACGTCTGCTCTCCTGAAGTCCAGGGTAGTAAGCTTGCTGCGCACCCTCCTCGCCTCCTTAAGCATTGTGTCATTTAGACCAAAATCTGATCTATTGCATCACCAAGAGTCCAGAGTAATTTCAAATGAGCTCAGAGGCTCAGAACTGAGCAAAAGCATGTATATGTAAGTATATTTCTATATATTTTGATCAACAAGTATTTAAATCATATTCAAATTCAGTTCTCTAGCTTACATTCTTAATGTGGCTGGTAGATACATTATGTTTTAGAATTTAATTTCAGGTTTTGCTTTGATCTATACATTCCTTTTTCTGCAAATTAGATCAAAGTCTACAGGTTCAGAAACAAGTATGAAAAAATTGTATTGGTGAACAGCAATGGCAAAACTCCTACTGGCTTTCACATTTCACCCAATGTATTTACATTGTCTAAATACTGGAAACATGGGTGGGAGAATGGAGCTATTGGAGGTCCCAAGGTTAATGGGAATATTAAAACAACTCAGTATTAGCTTTGTCAGGGCCTCTTCAGCAGTTTATATCACTGCTTCTTCTCTTTAGCTGAGGAAGAGCTTTCATGATTAAAGCACTTAATTTTGCATTGCTAGTGTAGTCAGCCTAGCAGAGATTCTTTCGTAAGTCTCAAATGATTTATAGCAGCAGTAGCCTTGATGGGACTAAATTCAGAAACCAGCTCTTAAACCACTCGCTGTAACAGCAGCCAAATTCCACATACCATTTAGAAAATTCATACAACAGTGATCATCCAAGTGCTTAACAACTTGAGTGTTCAGATACTGACAAATATATTCAGATGTTCCATTTTAATTCACTGTAAAGTCTTGGCAGAGCTTGGAATATATTCACTTCCAGACTCAGAGTCACTACAGCCTGGGATAAGCAGCAGATAAGGCTCCATTCACAGGATATCTTTCAGAACCCTCTATATTTTTCTTTGGGTTATTAAGATCTACCTTGACAACATTCTGAGGATAGCCTGTTGGTTTTAAGTTTTAATGTTGGTTTTATGTTTTAATAAACACAATGTTTATTATGTTTGGAATAAGACAGATTCTCTGCTCTTATTTCACTGTTTCCAGAACATTAAAAAAAGTTACATTGTTGCTGCTGATACAGAGATACCTTCATAGGCATTTCACTTCACATAAAACCTGAACTTTTAATTCATTGATTTCCTGACAATCTTCTTTTAGACTACAAACACAAGATCTGTCTTGTGAAATGCTCGTGTATGAAAGATTGCTGACACTTCCTGATGAAAAAAAAAAAAATGTAAAATTCTCAGATGGCTAAGCTGATTAAAATTTTCTGCCAATGTTTTCTAAAACTGAAAGGAGAATTACAGCATAAGAGACAGCAACTTTCAGAGGAGGTTAACAGTGGATCAGCCACTGTGATCAGCCTCCTGAGCAGACCGTCCCCTTGGCAGTTCGGCAGAGCAGCAAAAGCTCGGCCTACGGGAGTTTGGGGTTTTTTTTCCTTTTTCTTTCCCCCCCCCCCCCCCGAAGCCGGGAAACACATGGTAAGCGGACCAATCCCCCCACACTGAGCCGGCATCTCTCATGAGAGAGGCAGGCAGAAGTGTAGACAGAGTCGCAGCCTCAGCGGGCTATTTAAAGGCCCTCAGGATCTTTGATCCCTTCACACCCATCAAGATCGAACAAAGGGGGTGTGGTGTGTCATCTGGGAGTGCCGAGGAAGTCAGGGTGGTTAGTCATTCAGGCAGGAAGAGCTATGGTTGCAACCTGGCCAAAAGTTGGTGGCAAAAGAAATGTGGCAACCCAGACAGATGTCCCACGACCACCCATATTGGTGCCCAGGCCCCTGACTGAAGGGAGTGCTGGAGCCTTTCACTAGGAATGGAGGACTGCAGGGACAACACCTGTGTTCACTGTGAGCAGGTAAATGATCTGCTCAGCCTGGTGGCTGAGCTGAAAGAGGAGGTGGAAAGGCTGAGGACTATAAGGGAGTGTGAGAGGGAGATGATAGACTGGTGGACTCAGACCCTCCCACCCCTGAGGCAAAGGCAACAGGATCCCCATGAAGAACAGGATCCCCTAGCCTCTTGCCACCAGGTAAGAGGAGGGGACCTAAGAGACATGGGGGAATGGTAACAGGTTCCTCCTCGGGGAGGCAGGTGAATCTCCTGCCAGCCTCCCTCGCCTCCCCAGTTACTGCTGCGCAACAGGTATGGGGCTTTGGAAATTGAGGGCCAGGCAAATGAGGATGGAAACGAAGGACCATCTGGGGAGACATCCAGGGTGAGTCAGTCACCCGCACACCTTAGGACTAGTTCAATCAAGAAAAAAAAAGGAGGGTACTTGTGGTAGGTGATTCCCTTCTGAGGGGAACTGAGGGCCCCATATGTCAACTGGATCCCTCCCACAGGGAAGTCTGCTGCCTCCCTGGGGCCTGGGTTAGGGATATTAGTAGGAAACTCCCTGGTCTGGTGCAGCCCTCAGACTACTACCTGCTTTTGGTCATCCAAGCTGGTAGTGATGAGATCACAGAGAAGTCCAAAAGTGATTAAAAAGGACTTCAGGTCATTAGGGAGATTGGTTGCAGGATCGGGAGCACAGGTAGTGTTTTCCTCGATCCCTTCAGTGGCAGGGAATTACACTGAAAGGAACAGGAAAACACATCTGATTAACATATGGCTTAGAGGCTGGTGCCACCAACAGAATTTTGGGTTTTTTGATCATGGGGAGGTTTACACGGCACCGGGTCTACTGGCAACAGATAGGGTTCAGCTGTCTCAAAGGGGAAAAAGGATCCTCGTGCATGAATTGGCAGGGCTCATAGAAAGGGCTTTAAACTAGGTTTGAAGGGGGAAGGGGATGTCTCTAGGCCGGCCAGAGAGGAGCCTGTGCGCAGAATGCCAGTGCTGGTGGGATGGTAAGGCTGTTCAATCTGCTGTCTCAGTTGAGGTGGGGGATGGGGATGCATCCACCTGGGGAATAAATCAGGTCAACCAGGCTTGGCACCAAGGCTCCTCAGCTACCACCAGACAGTAACGAAAAGGCAGACCATCCTGGGGCTGTGTATGACAATGGTATATCTTCCTGCTCTCCTCCAGGAAAACCCGCATGCTTGGCCACCTCTCTGAAATGCCCGTTCACTAATGCACGCAGTATGGGGAACAAGCAGGAGGAACTAGAGATCTGCGTGTGCTCTCAGGACCATGACCTCATCACAATTGTGGAGACATGGTGGAACAGCTCACGACTGGAATGCTGTCAGGGATGGCTATGTCCTTTTTAGGAAAGAGGTCAGCAAGGTGAGGTGGTGGAGTTGCTCTTTATGTGAGAGAGCATACTGGAACGTATCGAGCTTTCCTTGGGGGAGGATGAAGATCAAATTGAATGCTTGTGGGTAAGGATCAAGGGGCAGACTAATATGGGAGACACTGTTGTGGGTGTTTACTACAGGCCACCTGATCAGGATGAGGAAGCTGATGAGGCCTTCTACAGGCAGCTGGAAGTAGCCTCACAGTCACAGGCTCTGGTTGTCATGGGGGACTTCAATTACCCTGACATTTGCTGGAAAAGCTGCACAGCCAGGCATGCGCAGTCCAGGAGGTTCCTCCAGTGCATTGACAATAACTTCTAGACACAGATGGTGGAAGAGCCGACAAGGAGAGGGGTAGCGCTGGACCTTGTACTAATAAACAAGGAGGGACTGTCGAGGATGTGAACATAGGGGGCAACCTTCGATGTAGTGACCATGAGATGGTGGAGTTCAGAATCATATGCAGCAGGCACAGAGCCACAAGCAGGGTCACTACCTTAGACTTCAGAAGGGCTAACTTTGGCCTCTTCAAGGACTTGCTTGGAGAAGTCCTGGGGGGGATAGGGCTCTAGATGGTAGGGGGGCCCATGAGAGCTGGTTAATATTCAAGCACCATTTCCTCCAAGCTCAAGACTGGAGCATCCCAAAGAGTAAGAAATCAAGTAAGAGAGCTAGGAGACCTGCATGGATGAGCAGGGAGTTAATGAATAGACTTAAGTGGAAGAAGGAAGTATATAGAACATGGAAGAAGGGACTGATCACTTGGGAGGAATACAAGAATGTTGTCAGAGGATGTAGGGATGCAATGAGGAATGCTAAGACCTCCTGAAAACTGAACCTGGCAAGAGAGGTCCAGGACAACAAGAAAGGCTTTTTCAAGTACATTGGAGGAAAAAAGAAGACCAGAGGAAGTTTTGGCCCACTGCTGAATGAAGGCCACTTGGTTAGTTAATACCAGGGGATCCATCAATTGAGCTGGCCCCACACACTCAAACCTTCTACAGACTGTGGAAGGAGATAAAGTCCCTGCAGTACATGCTGGAACTATGCTGGGAAAAACAGTTTGGGTTACTCCCACCTTGGGCAAAGGCAAACCCATCTGTGGGGTTGCTTTTGCTCAAGGACCTGGGCGCCCATGGTGGGTAATGAGAGAATGGGGAAGTCTGCTGTGTGCCTCAGGGGGATTTGATTCAGGGAAAAAATAGCCCATAAGTTACAGTGCATGAGTGCGCTGGGTTCAGTCAGGAAAGAGTTAACTCCCTTTACTGTGTTTGCTAGGGAGCTATGCTCCTGGATGCTGAGAATAATACTGATAAATTCTCAGCTGGCACTGGGCCTGTAGTGAATTCAAGGTCTTTCTCCGCTTCTGATACTGTAGCTGACCCAAACTGTGACCAAGGAAGTATCTCATTCCATAGTACATCATGTTCTGGGACTTGGGCGGGGAGGGGGTCCGATACCCATTACTCTCTCCCTTACTCACTTATGCTCTCTTTGCGCTGAGCACCCAGCGCTCCCCATGAGGTCCCCACAACAAAGAAAACCCCTGCCCCCCTGGCTGAAAGCCCCCTGGAACCTTCCCCTGTCCGGGGTTGTGCCCAACTGTAACCCTTTCCGTCCACATCCCAACCCCTTCCCTGTCGGTCTTGCAGTGCTGTGGGCACCGGGTTGGCACCACCTGTTCAGCTTGATGTATTATGGGGTGAAGCAAAATATAGACTAACTGGTGCAAAATATAGACTAAGACAGTGATGCAGATGTAACCATTCGATCTTTAGCCTTGAAGGAGCTCCAGGATATCCAGAGAGACTTTGGCCGTCATCAAGGTGAACATATTACCTGGCTGCTCTGCTGCTGGGATAACGGGGCAGTAGCATTGAATTAGAGGACAGAGAAGCTCAGCAGTTAGGGCCACTTGCTAGAGAGAGTGGCATTGACAGAGCAACTGGGAGGGAGACACGTCGTAAATTTGCACCAGCTAGTCTGTGTTTTGCTTCACCCCATAACACATCAAGCTGCATAGGTGGTGCCAGCTCGGGGCCCACGACACTGCAGGACCGGCGGGGAGGGGGTGGGGATAAGGGTGGAAAGGCTTGTGGTTGGACACAACCCTGGGAAGGGTCTTGAGGGGGCTTCCGGCCGAGGGGGCTGGGGGTTTGTTTGTTGTGGGACCTCGTGGCGAGTGGTTGGTGCTCCGGGCAGAGCCAGTGTCTTGCCGGGCAGATCGGTCTAGGAGTCGGGGTTTGAAAGGCTTTTTCCTCCCTCTTACTCTCTCGGCCCCCGGGTGGTTTCGTGGGGGGTTTGCTCCCTTCGGGTGGGTTTTCTTTCTTTTTTCCCTTCTCAGGGTGGGATCCTGTATCATTTGTTCTACCCTTTTCCTCCATTGCTTAAATTACTCATTAGCACTAGCATTGTTAGTAACTCCCTAAGTTTCATTTATATAATTAAGTAGTTCTTAACTCCTACGGGCTTTTCCTCGGTTTATTCCTCCGACTCTTCCTCACCGGGAGGAGGTGGGGGTGGGGGGGGGGGGGTGGGGCGGAGTGGTAGAAGCGGCTGCTTGCTAAAACCAGCACACACAGAATGTAAGCCTCTGGAGGCGGCTCCTGGATAGTGTGAGGGAAAGGTATCCCTTTAAGGAAGACATGCCATATCACGTACACAGATGGACCACCATGGAGAAAGCTATCCAGTATGTGAGGGAACTAGCTGTGCTAGAGTTAGTTTATCGTCATGATGGGAGGATAGATCCAGATAGAATCAGATGCACATGACCCATGTGGCGGAAGTTAATGCAGAATGGACCACCCTCGTTAGCTGCTGTATTTGCATTATTGACTTGGCAAAGGGACCCAATAGTGGAGGACTTGGTTCAAAAGTTCTGGGGATATGAGGACACTGTTTCTTCCCCCATGCGGGCCTGTGTCTCAGCTATAGCGGAACTATCCAAGGAGTTTAAGCAATTCAGAAAGGAGATGTTCCAGTCCCCACCTGCACGAGCCAGTGTCTCAGCCATTAGGAGGAAGTGTTCCTCTACTCAAAGCAAGGAATATTCAAGGTAGCCATCACGGCGTACCCTGTGGTTTTACCTACGTGACCACAGAGAGGACATAAGGAAGTGGGATGGAAAACCTACCTCGCACTTAGAGGAACAAGTATGTGAACTGAAAGGGAAAAAAACTCACAAGTAAGGACTCTTCCAAGAAAACTGTTGCTCCCGTAGCCAAACAGCAGCGGAGCAATAATCCATTCCTCCAAGACATGAGTGACTGTGAATCAGGTAACTTTTAGAGGGGCCCTGCCTCCAGCCAGGTGGAGGAAAGGGACAACCGTGTTTATTGGACTGTGTGGATTCAATGGCCTGGCACGTCAGAGCCACAGCAGTAAAAGGCTCTAGTGGACACGGGTGCACAGGTCCATAGACTAAGGGAATGATATTTGTGTGGGATGGGAAAGGGGTTAATGAGAACTTATGGAATGGTGTGGGATGTGAGCATGATGTAAATGGTATGAAACGAGGTAGAGAATGTGCTGGTTTCAGGCAGGAATGAGCTCTCCTCCTACCCAGAGCTGGCTGGCCCACAGCAGCGGAGGGATTTTGTTTCATTCCATGATACGTCAGGCTCAGTGGTCAGGCTGGGTGCATGTGCAGTTTGGAGGGCCCAAAAGTGGCCCTGTGGGGGTGGATTTGTTTAGGCTTTTGGGCTAGCAGATAGCTGTGCTTATAGCTTTTGTTAGTTCTTGGTGCATCTCTTAGCAGAGAAGCAGCTTATTTGTTAGTGGGTGGGGGGTTGGCAGTTGTCTTTCTCCCCGCTCTCGGGCTCAGGGTTGTTTTTTTCTCTCTGATCAGATTTTGCTTGCTGTTTTGGAATCTGGCTGTGTCGTTCCATGGGTGGTAAGATACTGTATCCTATGTTCTATTTTTTTATAGTTTTAATTGCTTAGTAGTAGTAGTATTGCTAGCATCACTATAAGTTTCACTTATATAATTAAATAGTTCTTAACTTTTACGAGCTTCCCTTTGTTGCTCTTTTTCTTTCTTCCTCTGATCCGGAAGTGATAGAGCAGCTGAGTGGTACTAAATTGCCAGATAAGGCTAAACCACCACAATGAGTCATAGGACCTGCACGCAGCTGTGCATCTATGGCTGCATATTCAGTGTCAGTGATGAACTTTTGACATCAAATAACATTTAGTAAGCCTGCTGTATGCATAAAGATACTTGTGAGTGAAAATGTGGATGTGGAATCATGGAACCATCATAACATATTTGCCTCTAAGCTTTACACATGCCAACATGCAGTGAATGAAAACGAAGTTAGAGGAAGAGGTCAGTATACTAGTTCACTAATAAGCCACTGGCCTCAGCAAAAGCAGCGCTCAGATCTCATTCAACTGCTCTTTATCTGTGTGAGGGAAGAATGTACATCAACTGCCTTCATTGAAGGACAAATGGCATGCAAGTGGTATGGCTCCTATTGCTTTCAGCGATGAAAATGAAGAACAAAAATATAAACACAAATAGCATCTGCAAGGTGATTATTAAATAATGGATAACGCTGGAACAAGAGAAGACAATGGCTGAACACTGGTGACAGATAAGAATGAGAAGTCCTCATTTTTGTGCTTATAAAGTTCATGTCTCAAAACTGACAGATTTAAGTGAGGTTGGTAGCTCTACCAAAGGCGTTCTGGGTGATGCTGCCAAGTCACCAAAGCATCCATTTTCAAATTTCTTCATTTAGACAAGCTTGAAACAAATGAGAGGTAGAAGTGAACAGCAGCTCAGAATATCTTGCTCTAACCCACTCAAATAAGGCCCCCAAAACAGGTAGTCTCTGATGCATTAAAGGTTAATGGACATCAAGTAGAATCTCTATTACTTGAGGTTCCCCACCTGCAAAATGAATGCATCTTCAAGTTAACAAACATGAGTCAACAAACATTACTGGGACTGCCTTCACCTTCTCTTACTGTAGCATTATTCCACTTGATCTGTATCATTTAACCTTATATTGCCTGCCTGCCACAGAAAGATTTATTGAAACCCCAAACAGACAGGTTTGGGTGGTCATCCTTCCTTTGTAATCTCTCCTCTATTCTTGCAACTTCACCATAGAGGCTGATAGATGAAATGTGCAGAGAACTGATGCTCCTCTTGGTCCAAGTGAAAATAAAGCAATTTCTGAAGTTTATATGGAATTAGATTATATTATGCATTCAGAAATTACTTTTCTCACCTAGAACTGCCATATGCTTCTTTCCTTGACAGCAAATGATCTGTTCATCAGTTTCAAAATTCAGCATACTAAAGGAATGAACAAAAAAAAATTGACTTAATTGTACCTAAACACATTTCCTGGTTCATAATTTTTTTTCTAGTTTATATGTAATTTTTAAAATTTTTCTGAAGAGATATAGCACAGTGACAAACAGGGTAAGGCAGTCTTGAAGAATTATATGTGTTGATTTTGAGTTGGTGAGTTAATTTTTTCAGAGTAGCTGTTATGAGGCTACATTTTGGATTTGTGCTGAGAAGAATGTTGATAACACACTGATGCCAGTTGTTGTCAAGCAACATTAATATTAATCCAGGGACGTTTTCAGTTTTTCATACCTCCCCTGTCAGAAACACAGCCTGGACAGCTGACCAAACTGACCAAAGGGACATTTCATGCCATCAAATGTTATGCTTGATATATAAGTCAGGGGAGTTGGCTGGGAGGGGCAATCGTTGCTCGGGGACTGACTGGGTCGGTGGTAAGTGGCGAGGAACGCAGCAGCGGCAACAGTAAGTTCTGCGGCTGGGTACTGGACTGAGGCGGGCAAGGGGGTTCTCAGAGCCAGGGAAACCGGAGTAAGAGCAGAGAGACTCACCAAAAGCCGGAAGCTCTCGCGAGAGAGGCTGATGTGACTTGAATGTTGCCAGGAGCAACTGCGGGAGATTTAAACGGCCCCAGGGAGCATCAGTGATCAAGGCATGGTACGGTAGTTTGCCTGGAAGGGCGTGTAGGGAGGGTGCAGAAAACTCTGTTGGCTCAACTAAGGAGCAATGCTAGCCACCAGGCAGAAAGCCAGGGTCTCTTTAAGCTCTGCACTCTCAGAGCTCTGGTGGGAACATGTTGCAGCTCAGGTGTTGGGGGTGTGCCCTACTCTATCCATGACAGCAGTGAGCACAGCTGTGGGAGGTGCACCAAGATAGAGGCACTCCTCTGCTTAGTGGTAGAGAGCTCCAGAAGGTGAGTAGGTTGAGGAATATCAGGGAGTGTGAGAGAGGAATAGACTATTGGAATTGCACCCTACCTTCCCTGGGACAAGCCCCACAGCCAGATAGGGCACAGGGTATGGAAGACTCCCTTTCTTCTCTCCACCCAGTGGAACAAGGTGACTTAAGGGATGTGGGGCAATGGCAGCAAGTTCCTGCGTGGCACAGCAGGCAAGCCACCTCTGTGATAACCCCACCTTCCCAGGTTCCCTTGCATAATAGGTATGAGGCCCTGCAAGTGGAATTGAACAATGATGAGGAGGAGGGCTCACCTAGCTTAGAGGTGTTACTTAGGTTAATCCAGCCTATGCCCTGCATCAAAACAGTATCCATAAGGAGGAAAAAAAAAAGGGTCATTGTTGAAGGGGACTCAATTCTAAGGGTAACAGAAGGCCCCATATGCACACTGGACCCACTTCTTAGGGAATCACAGAATCATAGAATGGTTTGGGTTGGAAGGGACCGTAAAGATCATCTAGTTCCAACCCCCCTGCCATGGGCAGGGACAGCCTCCACTAGACCAGGTTGCTCAAAGCCTCATCCAGCCTGGCCTTGAAGACAGCCAGGGATGGGGCATCCACAGCTTCTCTGGGCAACCTGTCCCAGTGCCTCCCCATCCTCTCTGGGAAGAACTTCTTGCTGATACCCAATCTAAATTGCCCTGCTTTCATTTTAAACCTGTTACCCCTTGTCCTGTCACTACAGGCCCTTGTAAAAAGTCCCCCCTCAGCTTCCTTGTAGGCCCCTGTCTCCTCAGGGCCCATGTTAAAGATGTGATGAGAAAACTTCTGACTGGTACAGCCTTTGGGTTACTATCCATTATAAATTTTTCAGGTAGGCAGCGATGAAGTCACAAAGAAAAGTCTGAGGGTGATGAAACGAGACTTCAGAGCCTTGGGATCACAAAATCACTAAGGTTGGAAAAGACCTATAAGATCATCCAGTCCAACCATCAACCCAACACTACCATACCCACTAGACCATGTCCTCAAGTGCCATATCTACCCTTTCTTTGAACACCTCTAGGGATGGTGACTCCACCACTTCCCTGAGCAGCCTGTTCCAGTGCATGACCACTCTTTCAGTAAAGCAGTGTTTCCTAATATCTAATCTAAACTTCCCCTGACACAACTTGAGTCCATTTCCTCTTGTCCTATCACCAGTTACCTGGGAGAACAGATCAGCACCTGCCTCCCCACACCCTCCTTTCAGGGAGCTGTACAGAGCAATCAGGTCTCCCCTCAGCCTCCTCTTCTTCAGGCTAAACAACCCAAGCTCCCTCAGCCACTCCTCATCAGACTTGTTCTCTAGACCTTTCCCCAGCATTGTCACTCTTCTCTGGACATGCTCCAGCATCTATGTCCTTCTTGTTGTGAGGGGCCCAAAACTGAATACAGTACTCGAGGTGCGGCCTCACCAGTGCCAAGTACAGGGGCACAATCACTGCCCTGCTCCTGCTGACCACACTGTTCCTGATACAGGCCAGGATGCTGTTGGCCTTCTTGGCTACAATGCTGACTCATATTCAGCCACTGTCAACCAACACCCCCAGGTCATTTTCTGCCTGACAGCTTTCCAGCCACTCGTCCCCAAGCCTGTAGCGCTGTCGGGGGTTGTTGTGACCTAAATGCAGGACCCAGCACTTGGCCTTGTTGAACCTCATCCAATTGACCTCAGTCCATCGATCCAGCCTGTCCAGGTCCCTCTGCAGGGCTCTCCTACCCTCGAGCAGATCAACACTTCCACCCAACTTAGTGTTGTCTGCAAACGGACTGAGGGAGCACTCAACCCCCTCATCCAGATCATTGATAAATATGTTAAACAAGACCGGCCCCAAGACTGAGCCCTGGGGGACACCACTTGTGACTGGCCACCAACCAGACTTCACTCTGTTTACCACAACCCTCTGTGTTCTGCCCTCCGGCCAGTTTTTAACCCAGTGAGGAGTCTATCTGTCTAAGCCATGAGCTGCCAGCTTCTTTAGGAGATGCTGTGGGAGACTGTGTCAAAGGCTTTACTACAGTCCAGGTAGACAACGCCCACAGCCTTCCCCTCATCCACCAGGCAGGTCACCTAGTCATAGAAGGAGATCAGGTTGGTCAATCAGGACCTGCCCTTCATGAACCCATTCTGGCTGGTCCCGATCCCCTGGTTGTCTTGCACCTGCCATGTGAGCTCACTCAAGATGAACCACTCCAAAATCTTCACTGGTACCAAGGTCAGGCTGACAGGCCTGTAGTGCCCCAGGTCCTCCTTCCGGCCCTTCTTGTAGATGGGCGTCACATTGGCAAGTCTCCAGTCTTCTGGGACCTCCCCTGATAACCACGACTGCTGGTAAATGATGGAAAGTGGCTTGGCAAGCTCCTTCGCCAATTCCCTCAGTACCCTCGGATGAATCCTGTCCGGCCCCATGGACTTGTGAGTGTCCAGGTGCCATAGTAGGTCATTAACTGCTTCCTTCTGGATTATGAGGGGTTTATTCTGCTCTCCATCCCTGTCTTCCACCTCAGGGGACTGATAACTGGTCTGGCTATTACAGACTGAGGCAAAGGCAGCATTCCTCAGCCTTTTCCTCGTCCTTTGTCACTATGTTTCCCTCCACATCCAATAAGGGATGGAGATTCCCTTTGATGCCAATGTGTTTGTAGAAACATTTTTTGTTGTTTTTCACAACAGTGGCCAGATTAAGTTCCAGTTGGGCTTTAGCCTTTCTAATTTTCTCCCTGCATGATCTTGCGAGATCCCTATACTCTTCTTGAGTTGCCTGCCCCTCCTTCCAGGAGTGGTAAACTCTCCTTTTTTCCCCTGAGTCCCAGCAAAAGCTCCCTGTTCATCCAGGCCGGGCGTCTTCCCCAATGGTTCATCTTATGGCACGTTGTGGACAGCCCGCTCCTGCGCCTTTAAGACTTCCTTTTTGAAGGACAACCAGCATTCCTGGACACCTTTGTCCTTCAGGACAGTCTCCCAAGGGACTCTCTCAACCAGTGTTGAGAGACCAAAATAGACCAAAATCTGCCCTTCGCAAGTCCATGGTAGTGGTCTTGCTGACCCCCCTCCTTACTTCTAGAATCGAGAACTCTATTATTCCATGGTCACTAAACCCAAGACGTCCTGCTACTACCACATCCCCCACCAATCCTTCCCTGTTTGTAAACAGCAGGTCAAGCAAAGCACTTCCCCTGGTAGGTTCACTCACTAGCTGTGTGAGGAAGTTATATCTTCCACACACTCCAGGAACCTCCTAGACTGTTTCCTCTCTGCTGTGTTGTATTTCTAGCAGACGGCTGGTAAGTTGAAGTCCCCCATGACAACAAGGGCTAGCGACCATGAGACTTCTGCCAGCTGCTTGTAGAATGCTTCGTCTGTCTACTCATCCTGGTTGGGTGGTCTGTAACAGACTCCCAGCAGGATGTCTGCCTTGTTGGCCTTCCCACTCATCATTACCCACAAGCACTCAACCTTATCATCCCCGTCGCCGAGTTCTACACAATCGAAGCATTCCCTAACATACAAGGCCACCCCACCTCCTTTCCTTCCTTGCCTGTCCCTTAGGAGCTTGTAGCCATCAACTGCAGCACTCCAGTCATGAGTGTCATCCCACCATGTTTCTGTGATGGCAACTACATCATCACTATCCTGCTGCACCATGGCTTCCAGCTCCTCCTGTTTGTTGCCCATACTGCATGCATTGGTGTACATGCACTTGAGGTGGGCTATTGATTGAGCCTCCAAGTTTGGCCTTATATTCCTAGGCTCATCTCTAGCGAGCCTGGTTTTATCCCTTTCCCCCTTCAAACCTAGTTTAAAGCCCTCTCAATGAGCCTGGCCAACTCATGAGCGAGAATCCTTTTCCCCCTTTGAGAAAGCCAGACTCCATCTGTCACCAACAGGCCCAGCGCCGTGTAAACCTCTCCATGATCAAAGAAACCAAAATTCCACTGTTTGCACCAGCCTCTGAGCCACATGTTTATATCAATCAGGTACGTTTACTTGTTCCTTTCCGTATTCTTTCCTGCCACTGAAGGGATTGAGGAAAACATGACCTGCACTCCTGATCCTTCAACCAACCACCCCAGAGTCCTGAAATCCCTTTTGATCGCTTTTAGGCTCCTTTCAGCCATCTCATAGCTGCCCACATGCACGACCAAAAGTGAGTAAGAATCAAAGGTACACACCAGACCAGGGAGTTTCCTGGTGATGTATCTGACCTGATCCCCAGGGAGGCAGCAGACTTCCCTGGGGGATGGGTCTGGACGGCATGTTGTGCCCTCTGTTCCCCTCTGAAGGGAGTCCCCTACAACAATCACCCTCCTCTTCTTCTTAACAGAGGAAGTCTTAATGTGTGGGGCTGACCAACTCTCCCTGGGTGAACCTTCTTCCTTATTCTCACTAGCCTGGCCCTCAAGTTCCAGAGCCCTGTACCTGTTGTGTAAGGGCAACTGGGAAGGTGAGGGAGGCTGGGAGGGGATTTGCCTGCCAGCTCGAGCAGGGACTTGTTTCCATTCCCCACTATCTCCCAGGTCTCTTCCTCCTTCTGCCTGGTGGTGAGAGGGTATTGTTCACACCATAATGGAATTGCAAGATACTGTCAAATCATAGACAATATGGCATCTGTGATGTTATACTAAACTGTTGGGCCAAATATTCTTCTGGTATAAGTCAGTACAGCTGAATTTACACCAGAGGAGCCTTTTGATTAAACTTGAAATAACAAATTATTCCATCCAAATGATCTTTCCCTTCTTCTAATTCCATAGCCAAAAGTGCAGATTTTAGAATTTGTATTACAGCCTCTAAGAATGTGAAAACACTACAGCATCAAAGCAAACAAACAAAAAAACCCTAAAGCAATCATTTAAAAAATAAGTTCATATATATCTTAAATAGAGATTATTGTGTTCTTGTCACGAAAGGGAGGCTATGCTGAGTGGTTTAGGCCGCTTAAAAGATCAGTGTCACAAATAATAGGGGAAAAACTGTTATTTTTAATATGAATTTGTGAGAAATGTGACTTAACAGAATTCAATGGCAAGGTCCCCTCTACTACTTATTCGACGTGGAAAAGCATACAAAGGTAAAATCAAATTAGCAATGGGTTAAAATAGTTTGTACATGAATTAAAAATTGTTTACAGAGTCAGGGAAATCAAGGCAGGATTGGATTGTTGTGACATGGATTAGGGAAAAAGGGCAAGGAAATTCCTCCCGTTCGGTCACGAGGTTCAGAGTAGACCACCTTGCTTTCTAAACTCCTCGAAAGAGAAGTCCAGGTGCGGCTGAATCCACCCCTAGTCCCAGACCTGGTCAACGGTTTATGCCTAAGGAATCGGGGAAAGGATCACAGTGTGTGGATTTTGTGCTTGGTGTGAAACTTGGGGACAGCAACAATGTGGGGCAGCAATAATTCAGAGTACCTTAACACTATTCAGATACGTCACACAATCAGCATGGGACGCAGCAGTGGCAGCAGCTTCTGCCGCGGCTCAGCGCTCGAATTGAGGCAAGCAGAGGGGTTCTCGGACCCCAGTGAGCAGAGAAGGAGCTGGGCAGCCTGTGTGGTACCGTCAGCCCCTGCGAGAGTGGCTGACGTCACCCTGGAGCGGTGCCAGGAGCAACCGTGGGGGATTTAAACTCTGCCCGGGGAGCGCGAGTGACCTGGAGCGCAGCGAACAGAGCAGGAAAACAGGGCGTGGCACATCAGTCAGGGAGTGGCGCATCAGTTCGAGCGGACAGGATCCAGCCATGGTGACCTCTCGGAGGAAAGCCACTGCTAGGAAGAACATGGTAACCCAGACAGTACTCCCACTCAGGGATGCTGCCGTCCGGGTCTCCGGCTGCAGGGAGTGTCTGAGCCTGTCACTCATACCTGAGGGCAGCAGAGACAGCCCCTGTGTGAGGTGTGAACAGGTGGATGAGCTGCTCAGCATGGTGGCTGAGCTGAAGGAGGAAGTGGAGATGCTGAGGAGTATGAGGGAGTGTGAGAAGGAGAGGTCCTCTCTCCACTAACCTACCACCCCAAAGGAAAAGGCAGCAAGTGGAGGGCACACAAGTCTCAGTTAACTCCATATCCACTTGCCACCAGGCAGAGGGGGGGAACTTAAGAGCGGGAGCAGAATGGAAATGGTCCCTGCTTGGCGAGGTAGGCGCATCCCCTCCTGCACTCCCTCCTCTTCCCACTTGCTCCTGAAGAATAGATACAGGGCTCTGGAACTTGAGGTCCAGGCATTGGCAGTGGAAGGTCTTTCCAGGGAGCTGCCTAGGACAACCCCATCAGTCCCACACATTGCGATGGCCTCCATTAAAAAAAGGAGGAGGTTCATTGTGGTAGGTGATTCCCTTCTGAGGGGAACAGAGGGCCCGATATGCTGCCCAGACCCATCCCACAGGGAAGTCTGCTGCCTCCCTGGGGCCTGGGTAAGGGACATCGCCAAGTAACTTCCTGGTCTGGTAAAGCCCTCTGACTATTACCCTCTAATGGTGTGCTGGGTTCAGTCAGGAAAGGGCTAACTCCCTTTACTCTGGTTGCCAGGGAACTCTGTTGCTGGATGCTAAGAGAAAACATTGATAAGGCCTCAGCTGGTGCTGGGGATGGCTTGTACTGAACTCAAGGTCTTTTGTCTGCTTCAGATACTGTAGCTGACCCAGACTAACCAAGGAAGTATTTCATTCCATAGTACGTCATGTTCCCATCTTTGGGTGGGGAAGAGGGTCCGGTAGCCATTACTCTTCCCTTCTCTCTCTCTCCTTTACTCCCTTGCTCGTCTCTCTGGGCACTTGCTAACCCTCCTGTGTTAGCTGCTTTGCTAACTCCTGTGCTGGCTCCTTCGTGTGGGAGCTGGTGGGTTGTTTTGAGTTTTCTGGCTGTGTTATCAGTGATAAGGTTTGCTCGGAATCTGCTGCATAGGCTCCTGGGCTCCGGCCTTCAGGCCGCAGCTCTCGGGCTGTGATTGCTCTCGGGCTGTGGTTCTCTGGCTCTCTGGGTCTGATTTTCATCCCTCAACATCTGGGTGTGCATTGATCAGTGGATGGTGGGAAATTGTATCATATTGTATCATATTGTACTATATGTTTCATTTTCTACTATTTTAAGTATTTATTAGTAGTAGTACCTGTATACATTGATTTAGATTTAATTAGTAAATAGTTCTTATCTCAATTTTACGAGCTTCCTTATTTCTTTTTCCTCCGATTCTTCCCCTCCACTGGAGGAGGGGAGGGGGATTTGTGAGAGCGGCTTCGTGGTATTTTGCTAGCCGGAGTTAAACCACGACAATTGGTAATGCAGGTGAGCAGTGATAAGCTCGAGGAGAGGAATACAAAAGCCATCAAAAAAGACTTCATGGTACTGGGGCGAATGGTTGCAGGATTTGGAGCACAGGTAGTGTTCTCCTCAATCCCTTTAGCAGCAGGGAAGAATACTGAGAGAAACAAGAAAGCACGTCTGATCAACACATGACTCAAAGGCAGGTGTGAGCAGCGCAGCTTTGGGTTCCTTGAACATAGGGAGGTTTATATGGCACCAGGCCATCTGGCGACAGATAGTGTCCAGCTGTCTCAGAGAGGAAAAAGGATTCTTGCCCACAAATTAGCAGGGCTCATCGATAGGGCTTTAAACTAGGTTGAAAGGGGGAGAGGGGCAAAATCAGTAGGGACACCAAGAGATGCCCAGAGCCTGGAGAAGAATGACTGCTCACCAGGAGAACACCTGGCAGGCAAAACAGGGGAATTCTAGTTGCTCCAGTCCACAAGCCAACTCCATCGGGGGCCCATCTTAAATGCCTCTATGCGAATGCACGGAGCATGGGGAATGAGCAAGAGGAGCTAGAAGAGTGTGCATGAATGAGGGGGTATGACCTTATTAGCATCGTGGAGATGTGGTGGGATGGCTCCTATGACTGGAGTGTCAGAATGGAAGGGTACAGGCTCTTTAGGAAGGACAGGCAGAGGAGATGTGTAGGGGGGGTTGCGCTCTCTGTCAGAGACCAGCTGGAGTGTGTGGAACTCCACCTGGAGATGGATGAGGAACTGACCAAAAGCTTATGGGTCAGGATTAAAGGGAGGGCAGGAAGAGGGGATATGGTAGTAGAGGTTCGCTACAGGCCACCTGTCCAAGATGAGTGAGTGGATGAGGCCCTCTACAGGCAGATAGCAGCAGCCTCACATTCACAAACCCTGGTCCTCATGGGGGACTTCAACGACCCCAATATCTGTTGGAGGGACAACATGGCAGGGCACAAGCAAGCCAGGATGTTCCTGGAATGCGTCGATGACAGCTTCCTTATCCAAGTGATAGAGGAGCCAACAAGGAGGGGTGCCATGCTGGACCTTGTTCTCACCAACCGGGAGAGGCTGGTGGGGAATGTGAAGCTTAAGGGCAGCCTTGGCTGCAGCGACCACGAAATGGTGGCATTTGAGATCCTTAAGGAGGCGAGGAGGGTGCGCAGCAAGCTCGCTACCCTGGACTTCAGGAGAGCAGACGTTGGCCTCTTCAGGGAACTGATTGGAAAGGCTCCTTGGAAAGGAGCCCTGGAGGGAAGAGGGGCCCAAGAAATCTGGCAAGTATTCAAGGACCTTCTCCTCCAAGCTCAGGAGCAATGCATCCCAACGAAGAGGAAGTTGAGTAAAAGTGCCCGGAGGCCTGTGTGGATGAACAAGCAGCTCCTGGACAAAGTGAAGCAAAAAAAAGAAGCCTACAGTGGGTGGAAGCAGGGACAGATAACCTGGGAAGATGTGCTGGGTTCAGTCAGGAAAGGGTTAACTCCCTTTACTGGTTGCCAGGGAACTGTGTTGCTGGATGCTAAGAGAAAACATTGATAAGGCCTCAGCTGGTGCTGGGGATGGCCTGTACTGAACTCAAGGTCTTTTGTCCGCTTTGGATACTGTAGCTGACCCAGACTGACCAAGGAAGTATTTCATCCCATAGTACGTCATGTTCCAGTCTCTTGGGTGGGGAAGGGGGTCTGGTAGTCGTTACTCTTCCCTTCTCTCTCTCCCTTACTCCCTTGCTTGTCTCTCTGGGCAACTTGCTAACCCTCCTGCATTAGCTGCTTTGCCAGCTCCTGTGCTGGCTCCTTCGTGTGGGAGCTGGTGGATTGTTTTGAGTTTTCTGGCCGTGTTATCAGTGATAGGGTTCACTCGGAATCTGCTGCATTACTCCCGGGCTCCAGCCTTCAGGCCACGGCTCTCGGGCTGCGGTTCTCAGGCTCTCTGGGTCTAGTTTTCATCACTCAACATCTGGGTGTGCATTGATCAGTGGATGGTGGGAAATTGTAACATATTGTATCATATTGTATATATTGTACTATATGTTTCATTTTCTACTATTTTAATTATTTATTCTTAGTAGTATCTGTATATATTGATTTAGATTTAATTAGTAAATAGTTCTTATCTCAATTTTACGGGCTTCCTTACTTCTTTTTCCTCCAATTCTTCCCCTCCACTGGAGGAGGGGAGGGGGATTTGTGAGAGCGGCTTCATGGTATTTTGCTAGCCGGAGTTAAACCACGACAGTGGATTAAAGGGAAGTTGTCCAAGAGGTCAGAGATCAGGTTAGGAAAGCCAAAGCCCTGACAGAATTAATCCTGGCCAGGGACATCAAGGCCAACAATAAGGGCTTCTATAGGTACATCAGGGATAAGAAAAAGATCAGGGAAAATGTGGGACCTCTGTGGAAGTAAATGGGAGAGCTGGTTTCCCAGGATATGGAGAAAGCCGAGGTACTCAATGCTTTTTTTGTCTCGGTCTTTACTGGCAAGGGCCAAGCCATCCCCCGAGTCGTGGAAGGCAAGTGCAGGGACTGGGAGAACGGAGAGCCAGCCATGGTCAGTGAGGATCAGGTTCGAGAACACCTGAAGAACCTGAAGGTGCACAAGTCCATGGGACCTGATGGAATACATTCCCGGCACCTGAAAGAACTGGTGGATAGAGGTTGGGCAATTGACGTCATCTACCTGAACTTGTGCAAAGCGTTCAATACCGCCCCGCACGACATCCTTGTCTCCAAACTGGAGAGACATGGATTTAATGGATGGACCACTTGGTGGATAAGGAACTGTCTGGATGGTTGCACTCAGAGTGGTGGTCAATGGCTCAATGTCTGAGTGGAGACCAGTGACGAGCGGCGTTCCACAGGGGTCAGTATTGGGACCAGTACTGGTTAACATCCTCATCAGTGACATGGATGATGGCATCGAGTGCACCCTCAGCAAGTTTGCTGATGACACCAAGCTGTGTGGTGCGGTTGACACGCTGGAGGGAAGGGATGGCATCCAGAGGGACCTTGACAGGCTGGAGAAGTGGGCCTGTGCCAACCTCATGAAGTTCAACAAGGCCAAGTGCAAGGTCCTGCACCAGGGTTGGGGCAATCCCAAGCACAAGGACAGGCTGGGTGGAGAATGGCTTGAGAGCAGCTGTGAGGAGAAGGACTTAGGGGTACTGGTGGATGAGAAGCTGAACATGAGCCAGCAGTGTGCATTGGCAGCCCAGAAAGCCAATCGTATTCTGGGCTGTATCAGGAGAAGTATGGCCAGCAGGTTGAGGGGGGGGATTCTCCCCCCCTACTCTGCTCTTGTGAGACCCCCCCCTGGAGTGCTGTGTCCAGCTGTGGAGCCCTCAGCATAAGGATATCGACCAGTTGGAGCGAGTCCAGAGGAGGCCACAAAGATGATCAGAGGGCTGGAGCACCTCTCCTATGAAGAAAGGCTGAGAGAATTGGGCTTGTTCAGCCTGGAGAAGAGAAGGCTCTGGGGAGACCTTAGTGCAGCCTTCCAGTACCTGAAGGGGGCCTACAAGGAAGCTGGGCGGTGGCTTTTTACAAGGGCCTGTAGTGACAGGACAAGGGGTAATGGGTTTAAACTGAAAGCAGGGACATTTAGATTAGATATCAGGAAGAAGTTCTTCCCGGAAAGGGTGGTGAGGCACTGGGACAGGTTGCCCAGAGAAGCTGTGGATGCCCCATCCCTGGCTGTCTTCAAGGCCAGGCTGGATGAGGCTTGGAGCAACCTGGTCTAGTGGAGGCTGTCCCTGCCCATGGCAGTGGGGTTTGGAACTAGATGATCTTTAAGGTCCCTTCCAACCCAACCCATTCTATGATTCTATGATATAATTTCTTAGCAGCACTTAACTCTCAATAAATCAGTACAGTAACTTAATCAAAGACTTAACAAAGTTATCAACACAAGATTGCATGCATAAACTCACACCGGCAGATACAGAAATAGAGAAAGATATACAGATATTTGTATGAAGGTACCTGTTAAAATTTCCCCTTGAGTTCGGTGAAAGTATTCATGTCAAATAGTGCATCTCTCAACAGGCACAGAGTTGAGCCTCAAGGAGGTTTTTCAGCCCAATTTGTGTCGACTGTTCTCTGATTTCACACCCTTGAGAGTTTGTGAACTCTGAGAGGCGTCCCACAGAGGGAGATGCTGGGTGCAGCCTATTGCAGTCCAGGAGAGCTCAAAGGGATCATCCTTGGAACCACTATTTATAGGGTTGCGAGATAATTGACTTTAGGCATAAATAATTTTATATCCTGGCCTTAATTGGGGCAGGTAGTCATTGGAATTCCCAGCTGGTACCGATGACGTGGGCCACCATATGACTGCAACACTGAAAGGAAGATCAGTTTACCTTTATTTTGGTTGTCTGCCACGACAACTTTAGCTGGTGAAAGTGGAAGTGGCAAGTCAACTTGATCCAGCTGTTGGTGGAGGGTGACCGGGCATACAGCTGGTGTAAGTCTTTCTTTCCAGTGCGCTGCAACAGAGGCAGTATGAGTTCACCTTGTAGGAATTTTTTTTTTTAATCTAAATGATTGGGAATTGGAGAATTTGCATCAGATTCCAGTGAACAACGAGGCTAGTGCAGCATTTTGGAAAGACAGTTTGTGCACAGTAAAGCCTGTAATGTCTGTGTATGCCACCTAAACTAACAAAGCAGGTTATCTCAGGTGAGGCTACTGCTCCAGCATTTCTGACAGTGCCAAAGACAGGCATGAGATGGCAATCCCTAATTCTGTTCATTTGTTGTTTGGAAAATGTAAAATGCACATTAGTTTTCACAAGACTCTTGTGAATCTGTACTTTGTTTTTAAGCTGTAATTAAATCTGTGTTCCTGAGCTTCCACTCATACAGCAATGAGTTTCAAATTGGAGATTTTAAGTTATTCTGAGCATATTAGCTCCCAAGTTTTTCATCTTTATCACCATTCAACCTTTCAGAAAAGTCAGATGGCTGTAAGGCAGCTGTATTTAACTCCCTGTGCAAGTAATATATCAAATGCTATAGATCCTGGGGAAATGGTGCGTGTGACTGCTATGTAAACAAAACAGCACACTTGAATCAGTGAGATTATGCAGGTTACAACAACTCAAATAGAATTATTATTTCAATAAAAGGGTGTCATGGTTGAACCTCAGCTAGCAATAAAGTACCACATAGCCGCTCGCAACTCCCTCCCCCTCTCCACCCCCTTGAAAAGACAAGGAAGCTCATAAAATTGAGATAAGAACTATTTAATAATTGAAAATAATTTAATATTATAGTGATACTACTAATATTAACAATACTACTAATAACAAGTAATTAAAGTAACATAAAATAAAACATACTATACAGTTGTTCACCACCTGCTGAGCGATTCACAGCCACGTCCCAAGTAGCGAGAGTCAGAGCCAGAGAGCCTGAGTGCGGTCACAGCAGAGTCCGAGTGAGCCCCACAAGTGACAGCACAACCAGGAAAGCCAACCTACCCACCAACTCACAAATGAACGAGCAAGCCAAGGAGATAGCAATGCTGGGTCTGGTAGCCATTACTCTTCCCTTCTCTCTCTCCTTTACTCGTCTCTCCGGGCAACTTGCTAACACTCCTGCATTAGCTGCTTTGCCAACTCCTGTGCTGGCTCATTCGTGGTGGGTTGTTTAGAGTTTTATGGCCGTGCTATCAGTGATAGGGTTCGTTTGGAATCTGCTGTGTTAGCTCCCGGGCTCCGGCCCTCGGGCTGCAGCTCTTGGGCTGCAATCACTCTCAGGCTCTCTGGGTCTGACTTTCATCACTCAACATCTGGGTGTGCATTGGTCAGTGGATGGTGGGAAATTGTATCATATTGTATTATATGTTTTATTTTCTACTATTTTAAGTATTTATTAGTAGTAGTACCTGTATATATTGATTTAGATTTAATTGGTAAATAGTTCTTATCTCAATTTTACGAGCTTCCTTATTTCTTTTTCCTCCAATTCTTCCCCTCCACTGGAGGAGGGGAGGGGGATTTGTGAGAGCGGCTTCATGGTATTTTGCTAGCCGGAGTTAAACCACGACAAAGGCTCGGAGGACAAAAATGAGGAAAAGCCCACAGGAGTTGAGATAAGAAGCTTTTAATTATATAAATGAAACTTAGGGAGTTACTAACAATGCTAGTACTAATAAGTAATTTAAGAAACGGAGAAAAGAGGTAGAACAAATGATACAGGATCTCACCCCGAGAAGGGAAAAGGAAAACCAACCCGAAGGGAGCAAACCCCCCACGAAACCACCCGGGGGTCGAGAGCAGGGAGAGCAAAAGAAAAAAAACTTTCAAACCCCAACTTATAGATCAATCTGCCTGACAAAAGACGCCCTCTCTGTGCTGAGCACCCAGCACTCCCCACGAGGTCCCAACAACAAAGAAACCCCTGCCCCCCTAGCCGGAAGCCCCCTCAGACCCTTCCCCCTTCCGGGGTTGTGCCCAACTGTAACCCTTTCTGTCCCCATCCCCACCCCTTCCCTGCTGGTCTTGCAGTGCCACGGGCACTGGGTTGGCACCACCTATTCAGCTTGATGTATTATGGGGTGAAGCAAAATATAGACTAACTGGTGCAAAATATAGACTAAGACACCGGGAAAACTAAGCAAACCCACCAACTCCCTCAGGAGTGAGCCAGCACAGGAGTTAGCAAAGCAGCTAACGGTGGAGTCAGTGGGAGTGTTAGCAAGTGCCAGGAAGTAAATGAGTAAGAAAGTAAGGGAGAGAGTAATGGCTCCCGAACCCCCTCCTCACCTAAGCCCCAAGCATGACGTACTATGGAATGAAATACTCCCTTGGTCAGTTTGGGTCAGCTGTCTGAACTGTGTGTCCCCTACATTGCCTGTAGCGAGACAGCGAGAGCTGGGAATGCAGCTGCAGGATCAGAAGTGGGGAAAGACCTTGAATTCAGTGCAGGCATTGCCCAGCGCCAGCTAAGACCTTATCAGTACTTTTCTCTGCATCCAGGAATACAGCTTCCTAGCAGCCATGGTAAAGAGAGTTAACACTTTACTGAGTGAACAAAGCACACCATGGCTCCATAAGGACAAATTTTGGCCTTGGAGCTGGTACTGGTGCAGATGATGCTCCTTCACTTAGTGTCATTCTCCATAGATAACCTTGGGTGTCCTATTGGTGACAATGCCTTCCCTGTCGTCTGTGGGACTATGCCTTCCCCCAAAGCCACATCTTGCCTTTTCTTGGTCTTCTCTTTCTGACTCACACTGGGACACAAACACCGGCTGTATTAACACTCATAGGAACACTAGTTTTGTGTCTTTACAAAAGAAGCCTGTACACACCCAGGCTCAAGACTAGGAACAAAAGCAGCCTGTGTGAACTCAGGCTTAAGATAAGAAAGACTATCAAAACTACATGATCCCTTGAATATGGTAAACCACCTGCATATCTGGAATATCGAAATGACATGAATATCTTGAATGTGTCAAATGAACTTGTCTTGAATATCTTAGGCGGATCGGGCAGTCTGTACACTCAGAGTACCTCAGCCAATGGGGAAATGAGGAAGGTCTCTTGAGGTCGGGAAAGTAGGATAAAAGGGGGCTGCGTCCCCCTGTAGATTGACAGACCCCACAGGAATATGTCCTATGGTCTCTCTCTTTATTTGAATAAAGTTTTATTATTGTTATTTTTTACAGGACTCCTCTGTCTCCTTTGTGAACAATGACTCCTGGTAGCGTGATTTTCTGTACAAATGGGGGCTCGTCCAGGATCCTTCCACCTTCCAGGGATGGTGGGCGACGGACGGGACTGATGGCGTGCCTCACCGATATTTGGGTGATCAGCTCCCCTTCGACGTCCGCCGACCCTGGACGACTGATTTGGTACCCGTGACTGTACGGAGACAGACCAGTAGTGGACTAGGGGAGTCTGCGAGGGGTGACCAGAGGGAAAAGGGTAAGTAAACAGGCAGTGGGCCTGGAAATACTGGGAAGGTTCTTAAGGGCACCCAAGGTGGGGTGAAAGAACCATGCCAGATGGTAAGCCTGAGACTGGGGACCTACAGGTGGTCACTCCGCTTGTTTGGTACAAGGGAGGATGCTCTCTTGCAGGTTTGGTAACAGGCAGTGGGCCTGGAAACACAGGTTCTTAGGAGCTTGAATCCCCTCTAGATAGTTATCTTGGAGGTTTGGATAACGTCTGGGTTGAGAGGGATTTGAGTTTCCATCTGGTCGGTGATTATTTGGTCCTTTGGAATTTATGCTTTGCTTTACTGGAACGTGATTATTGGATCTTGGTTATTGCTCTGGTGTATAAATTTAGGTTTATTGTACTGGTCTTTGTATATTAATTGGATGCCACTCAGAATTTAAGCCCAGCCACCCCCAGCCCCTCTGATATCTGAGGAAAAGCTGGAATGCAAGGGGGTTTACTTTCTGCCAAATTTCTTAAACTATTGAATTTGTAAATGGGAAATAATGAAAGAGTAAAGAGAAAAGGAGAAATGGAGAGGGAAACAGTCTGACAATACCATCAAATAGTCTGTTAGGTCGGAGGCTTAAAAGCTGGGAGGATATTAGGACACTCCCAGAGATAACTAAGGAAACAATGGTACAGATTTGTTCTGGGCATCTGGTAACTGATAAGCCTGCCATCAGTTGGGGTGAAAAACCCAGCAGGGTTGGGCTTAAGGAGGTTGAGTCCCCTCCTGGTAGTCCCTTAAAGTGAAAGCTTCAGGGACACACAAGTTTGTCTGGGGTTCAAGTCCCCTTCTGGTGGAATTTTTGTGAGCATGGATTCTGGGAATGGAAATTTTAATAACGATTTTTGTTTTGTGCTATTGGATTTGTTTGCATGGCGTAACTGGTTAATATGTTCGGTTAAGCAAGTGGTATACATTGTATACATTTGGTTGTTCTTGAGAGCTGTATGTATGTTTGGATTGTTGTATTGGGATACTGAAACATCAGGATTGTGGTTTAAAACCCCCTTGAAGATGGGCATAGGGTCCTCTCAAGGAGGGGGAATTGAGGGGGAATTCTAAGAAAGTCACCTCTAGGAGGCATTTTGAAGCACTGGAGGCAAATTGATGGGTCCCCAGGTAGAGCAGTTACTTGGGAGAATCTAATCAAGTATTGTAATCACTGGTGGCTATCATACAAGGTGGAAGATGGAGAAAAATGACCTGAGGATGGAACTTTGAATTACAATAACATGTTGCAATTGATGTTGGTTTAAGACATAAAAAAAAAAAAAAAGAAAGAAAGAAAATGAGCTGAAGTTATGTACTGTGATGTGTTTTTCACTTAGAGAAACCTGCCCTGAGTGGCAGAAAGAAAGAATGTGGCATTAACACCCCACCCAGCGACTCTTTTGTTCTGTCTCTAGAGAAGAATAGGAATGTTAATGGACAGGGGCATAAAACAAAAAGTTGTCACTCAGCCTGTATTATAGGGCAAAGGTGTTTGAAATGTGGAGAAAAAAAAAAAAAGGACTTAATCGTTGTCATTAATGCTAAAATAGTGATTTAATATGGCAAATACAAGAGTACCCAGGCCTAAACCACACATGCACTCTGGACTGGGGTCGTGGAAATCCATTTTCGTGCTGCGTATGCAAACCCCAACTCTGGCAAGCCAGGGTAGCATAGCCACCAGCTTCTACACTGACCATACGGGCTGTGATCTACAACAACCACCAGCTTTGTATCACTGGGACCCTGTGAATAATGGCAAAATGTATGCCACTCTGTTAATTCATTTTTGGGGCACGCACTTTGTTAACTACTACTGCAATTATTATTTTAATATATGTTTGTTTGCAATGTAGACTTTCTTCTTTGGTTTCCCCAGAGCTGTAAGCAAGTCCTCAAACTCAGCCTGGGACACATTTTGGTTTTGTAAGATCAGTCAGATTTAGATATGTCACAGTTAAAAGAAGATGTTGTTAGATACCAGAAGGAAGTATAGAGGAAGTAGAAGTGAGAGTACATGTCACATGACAGACATTGTTAACTTTCTCACATTACCCCTGTGAACAAGGACTTCAGGAGCCCATGCTGATATCAAATGGGATGTTTTGGATAAAAAGATTAAAAAAAAAAAAAAAAAAGGGTATTTCTATTGTTGAGAGCTGCTTGAGGTCCTTTGGGGTCCCAGGCCATGGCCACGTGGGCCAGTGGTGGTCATTGACCAGAGTCCTATTTGAGGGGCGAGGTCCCTGACTGGGTACTGTTGTTGGGCTGTTCAGAGGGGACAATTTATTGCCCTGTCTGTTGCTCAAGGTTACATTGTGAAGGGGCCTTGAAGCATGTGAAAATTGTAGCGTGGGCCAGAGTCCTTAAGACAAGGACAATGAGGGGTCTTTCTTTTGAGTCGGTGGTCTGTGGTGGTCATAAAAGCAGCCCTTTGACTCAAAGACAAAATGCGCATAACCGGAAAAGAGTGGGATAAAGAAAATGGATTGCAGGACTATGGAGGAGAGGCTGTTTACTGTGCATCACTGTATCCTGTATAGTCGGCATGCTGCACGAGTTAGGGGTGCATTGTTGGTGAGACAACTCCCCTCTGCACCTGGCCACAATAAAGAATGCCTGCTTCTTCATACTGCATTAGTGTTAAGGAGTTGGATTTTTTCCCAATTTTCAGTAACAGTTTTGGTGACCCAGATGGGACACTGCCTCTGAATCTCGACAGATCTGTGGGATCGCAGGACCTCCAGCCAGCGCCGAGGGATCCTCGGGGAGAACCTCCGATCCCCAGGCCAAAGACCTTCGAGCAAGACCCCTGGGAAAGGTAAAAGGCATTCTTTAATTTTGGGAGAGGCATTTATAATTCCATAAGTCGTGGTGAAAACCCCACAGGATTGGGCTAAGGAAAGGCACCTAATAATGGTTGGTTGCCTGCCTGCCTGGCGAGGCTAAAGCCTCGCAGGGTTGGGCTGTAAAGGTACCTAAGGGAAGGACGGGTTGTGGTATAGGGGTTTGAGTCCCCTTTGGGAACATTGTGGGTTTGAATAATTTTGAGGCACTGCTTTGTTTATTAGGTTACAATTTTTGGATAATGGTTTTTGGCTTTGTATATTTATTGACACTGGTTCTTGGCACAAGAGGTATTTTATAAGATATGGGGAATAAGTTATCATCTACAGGGGAAGGTGTAAGAAACATCTTTTAAAATAATTCTTGGAAACTACAAAGCAATGGACAAGACTTGCTCCTAGCTCTGGCCAGAATAAAGGCTAGGCCTAGAGGGGACATTCAGTTATCCCCTTTCGAGCTGATGTATGGAATACCCTACTCCATTGGTTCTCAACCCAGTAAAGAAGTGGAAATAAGTAACATGTACCTAATAGAATATGTGGCCAGAATATTGTGTCTTGTGAAATCTCTACAACAGGAAGCTCAGCTGGCACAAACTCTTCCCCTAAATTTTGCAGTCCATAACATTCAACCTGGAGACTGGCTCCTCTTTAAGGAGTGGAAGGAAGCTCCATTAGTGGCAAGGACCCTACCAAGTCCTATGGACAAGGAACAGCAGTCAAGACAGCTGAACACAAGTGGACCCACCATACCTGAATCAAGGTCTCTAAGGCCCCTGACACTTGGACCTCTGAGCTGGAGGAATCTGGAGGGAGGCTGAAACTGACACACACACACCCACCCACACACACACACCCCGCAAGGACTGGTTGAATCAGTAACTTGCGTGTTGTCCTCAGGGGAAGCTCTGAGGATATACTCACAAGTGGAGGACTAATGATCGGTCTGTAAAACTGGGGAGAGGTGACTTTGACACTGAATGGTGAAAGATGCTGTCTTTGGGGGTTATACTAATAATTTTATGTGCTTGATAAGGGCAGAGTCTGACCTGGGAAAATCTATTCTTAACCTTAGGGGAAGAGATTGCAAAAAAAAAATAAATTAATTTGACTAACTGCTGGGTCTGTGGAAGTCCAGGGAACTCTGAAAATTGGCCATGGGTAGCCCAGCCTGTCCAGCCTAAATGGTGGGTTAGTAACTTAAGTACAGTCCATAAGGGAACTGGTTTTTGGACAGAGGAAGGGAGCCCATGGCAACTCTGCTTTCCAGGGAAAGGTATTTATTGCCTAAATAGAACCAGTGGAGAAGGGGTGTCTGTAGGAGAAAGTACCTGTGAATGGACACTGTCCCCTGGATATGATTGTGTCTGTCAAGGCTGTGCACCACTCAATCGTTCCAAGCATCAAGGGAAACAGAATCAGACCCATGATCAGCTTTCTAATAAAAGTTGGGTAAAAATGCTCATATGCCAACTTTAAAGGCCCTGGTTGTGACAAGGCAGCTTCGGATTGGAAGTTCCGGTCGGATATCCTGCTTTGTCAGCAGGGTAATACTACAAATGAAAAATATGTAGCACAGGTATTTCGTTGGGCATGGCAGCATTATAATGGGACTAGAACTTGCTTCCAAGAATTCTGGTCTAGCACCAACCAAACAACATGGAAAGAAACAAATTGAGGATGTAACTGTACGTAGCGGTCAGAGGCAGGTGCATGGAGATGTATTTATTGTATTAATGGCATCATATACCCCGATGCAATAATTGTGGGTGAACCTATAGGGCTTGGGAAAACTCTATATTATGAAGAACCAAAGGATGAGAAAACCTGGAATGCCCATTTTCCTAATGGGACTTAGGCTTTGAAGGGTCATTATTGGATTTGTGGACAACATGCTTATTGCAAACAACCTAAAAATTGGTCAGGAATATGCTATGTCAGGTAGATTAGACCACTATTCTTACTATTGCCTCAAATTCAAGGGAACAGATTAGGAATTAAAGGATATGATGATTGAATAAGAGAAAAGAGATCAATTGATACATTCCTGACAAGGGGGAGTACACAATCATGGGGAAAAAAAAAATGAATGGACACCTAAAGGAATTATACACTATTATGGACCAGCAACATGGAATCCCAATGAGGTGATTTCTGGAGCAAGGGAACCAATTTACAATTTGAACAGGATAATTAGATTGCAAGCTGTTTTAGAAATTCTAACTAACCAGACAGCTGAGGCCCTCGATCTCCTTGCAGGACAAGCTACTCACATGAGAAATGCAATTTTCCAACATCGAATGGTCCTAGGTTATTTGTTAGCAGAAGAAGGGGATGTTTGTGGAAAACTAAACTACTCCAACTGTTGTTTACAAACAGATGATAACAGAAAGGTAGTAAAGCAAATAAAAGAGATGAGAAAGCTGGCCCATGTGCCAGTTCAAACCTGGAAAGGATTGGAGTGGGATATGATCTCATGGTTGCCTGGTGGACCTTGGGTTAAACGTGTGTTATTTTACTTTCTCTGTGCAAAAGCAGCTGTAATCTTTGTACCATGTATGATACCTTGCTTTATCCAACTAATTCAATATGCAGTTCAGAGAATGCAGGTGGTGGCCATATCTGAGACAGCACAGAGGGAACCAAAGATGATGCCGCTGAAAATTGTACATAGACCAGAAAATACTCAAGAAGAGAAAAATCAAACTGATGGTTGCCACATTTTGTAAAGACAATGACTGAGCAAATAGAAGAGGAGGGATTGATAGGAACACCAGTTTTGTGTCTTTACAAAAGAAGCCTGTGCACACCCAGGCTCAAGACAAGGAACAAAAGCAGCCTGTGTGAACTCAGGCTTAAGATAAGAGACTATCAAAACTACATGATCCCTTGAATATGGTAAACTACCTGAATATCTGGAATATCAAAATGACATGAATATCTTGAATGTGTCAAATGAACTTGTCTTGAATATCTTAGGCAGATCGGGAAGTCTGTACACTCAGAGTACCTCAGCCAATGGGGAAATGAGGAAGGTCTCTTGAGGTCGGGAAAGTAGGATAAAAGGGGGCTGCGTCCCCCTGTAGATTGACAGACCCCACAGGAATATGTCCTATGGTCTCTCCCTTTATTTGAATAAAGTTTTATTATTGTTATTTTTTACAGGACTCCTCTGTCTCCTTTGTGAACACTGACTGCTAGTAGCATGATTTTCCGTACGTAGGTGAGCTGGTAAACCCTTGAGATAATCGAGTCCAAGTCAGTCATTTTCTTTACCATGTAAAAGCAAACATCAATTGACTTTCTTCAGCAACAGGAATACTAAAAAAATGCACCAGTTAAATCTAAAAGAGTATGATGTGCCCAGAGTGGTATTTGGGTAAGAATTAGAATTGGGTCAGTAACCACAGGATGTGGTGAAATGACATGTTCATGTACAGCACAAAGGTCTTGAACAAATCTATATACTGGGTCTCCATCCTTATCCACACGGTGTTTACTTCCTGGTAAAATGGGGGTGTTATAAGGACTCTGACACTCTTAAAGAATTCCCTTTTTCAGGAAGAATTCAATTTGTTTTTGAATACTCAGTATGGCCTCATCAACAACGGGATAGTGTTTAATAGAAGGGAGTGACCCTCCTTTTTTTTTTATTACCACCTATTCTGCGGATAAGAGCAGTCCTACATCCTCACTGGAGACACTCCATAGTTCCCAGGGAACTGCTTCAAGTCCTTCTGGAACCTTGAAGGATAATTCCACTAGGAGCAAGAGATATTTGAGCACCAAATTCCTGCAAAAGGTCTTGTCCCAATAACAATATGGGAGAATTTGGGGATATCACAAATCTTCCCCGTGCCAGTTTCCCAACCAAAACAATGGGGAGGGGTATAGAAAGATGTTTAATTTCTTCCCCTACAACCCCTCTTATAATTACCTTTTCCTCCAATATCTGAGAAATCTCAAGACTTAAAAGAGACAGCATTGCTCCCGTATCAACCAAAAAATTAACATAAATTCCATTTACCTTGCAGTAATTTGTCCCTACTCATTTACCTCTACACCTTCAAGGGACATTCCAGCAGTTCTCTGACAAACATGGAGTTCTTATTCAATTTACTGTGAGTGAGTCTCACAAAAGGGGGACCATGCTGAGTGGTTTAGGCCACCTAAACCATCAGCATTGCAAATAATAGGGGAAAAACTGTTATTTTTAATATGAATTATTTGTGAGAAGCATGACTTAACAGAATTTGATGTCAAGGTCCCCTCTACTTATTCAACATGGAAAAGCATATAAAGGTAAAATCAAATTAGCAACTGATTAAAATAGTTTGTTCATGAATTAAAAATTTACAGAGTCAGGGAAATTGAGGATTGGATTGTTGGGATATGGACTGGGGAAAAGGGGCAAGGAAATACCTCCTGTTCGGTCACAAGGTTCAGAGTGGACCCCCTTGCTTTCTAAACTCCTTGAAAGAGAAGTCTAGGTGCGGCTGAATCCACCCCTAGTCTCAGACCTGGTCAAAGGTTTATGCCTAAGGAAGCAGGGAAAGGATCATAGTGTGTGGAGTTTTGTGCTTGGTGTGAAACTTGGGGACAGCAACAATGTGGGGCAGCAATGATTCAAAGTTCCTTAACACTATTCAGATATGTCACACAATTAGATCATACATTCCCCAGCAGGACTTAACTTTCAACAAATCAGTACAGTAACTTAATCAAAGACTTAACAAGGTTATCAACATAAAGTTGCATGCACACACTCACACAGACAGAAATAGAGATAGATATACATATATTTGTATGAAGGTACCTGTTACAATTTCCCCTTGAGTTTGGTGAAAATATTCTCGTTGGATGTCTGTGCATCTCTCAACTGGCACAGAGTTGAGCCTCAAGGAGGCTTTATTCAGCCCAGGTTGTGTTGACTGTTCTCTGATTTTACAAACATGAGAGTTTGCAAACTCTGAGAGGCATCCCACTCAGAGGGAGATGCTGGGCACAGCCCACTACAGTCCAGGAGAACTCAAAGGGATCATCCTTGGAACCGCTATTTATAGGGTCACGAGATAATTGACTTTAGGCATAACTAATTTTACATCCTGGCCTTAATTGGAGCAGGTGGTCATTGGAATTCACAGCTGGTACCAATCTCTCCAGACTGCGATAAGGTTCAAGGCTGGCAGGGGATGATTTCACTCTCATCCCACACTGTAACCAGGCAACTGACACCTAGTATGGCCATTCCCCACCTTGGCAGTGCAAGAGTGTTTTTATATGATAAGGGGCGCTTCACCACCAAACTCCCTGCACAATGGCTAAGGTTTGACAGGAATCTCCAAGGCCATAAAGCTGTCCAGGAGTTAAGAGGGGGAGAAATGCACTACCACAGAGGATTAAGAGCAGTTGTTCTGGCAGCACAAAATGAAGCAAAGGTCATATATGTAGATTCCTATGTTGTATGGGCTGGTGCCACACAATGGCTCTGTCAATGGGAATCCTTAAATTGGGAAGTAAACAGATCTCCAGTTTGGAGAACTCAAGATTGGCAATTACTATTAAATATAGCTTGGGAAACTATTTAAAATGGGATGGGTGAAAGCTCATGCTAAAGATAGTAAACTAGCCACGAATTGCAACCAAAAGGTAGATGAATTAACAAAACTCAGAAAAATCACTTTAGATCCTGAATGGTATCGACTGGGAGAATGGTTGCATCAAAATTTAGGCCACACAGGTAAAGAAGCACTTTGCTGCACAGAATAAAGGATGGCCTCTAAGCAGGAAAATTTGTGAAACTGTTCTTGCAGAATGCTCCCAGTGTAGGCTGAAACTGCAAACAAATCATCCTGCTAAACCCACCTTTACACATCAGTGAGGGGAAAACTTTGTGGTCTACATGGCAAATTGATTCTATTGGGCCATTCAAACCTTCCACAGGATACCGACATATCCTGACAGGAGTAGAAGTAGTCTCTGGCTTGCTTATGGCAACTCAGTGTCGAAAAGCCGATGGACAAAATACAGTACGAGGACTGTCGTACTGGTTCTCTAACCCTGATGTCATCCAAAGCGATAATGGCTCACATTTTTCATGCAAGGAGGTACAAGAGTGGGCAAAACAAAAGGAAATTCAGTGGATATTCCACACTCCATATTACCCTCAATCAAATGGAATGGTAGAAAGAGTGAATGGCTTACTGAAAAAGGGTCTTGAGCCACACCAGTCTGAGTGGGATACCTGACTTCCCACAGTACTTTATCAATTAAACAATCAGTATGGACCCACTGTCAGCCCTGTGAGCCCAGCATTCTTTCCAAAGAATAAACTCAATGCTCTGTCTACTGAGCCAAGAAAATATCCCACAACATTGCAACCAGGACAACCTGTAATGGTTAACCTATGTTCCATTGGCACTGTGCACATGGGAAGTTATTGATAACAATGGTGCAACACACAGAATCAGTGCACGGTGGATTTATCCTGCATTTTAAATAGGGGTAACCTGTTTGGACTTCCCTGCCAAAACTTTTCTTTCTTTTCTGTTACAGGAAGAAAAAGGAAATGAGAAAGAAAAATGGATCTACCTTGCTGGCAGCAATGGTGACAGCAGCACACCTCTAACCCAGTCTTGCTTTCCCTCTTAACTGGGATAAGCATAATCTTTGGGACCACGCACTACTAAACTATACTGGAAGTACCAAGATCTCACCCAAAATTAAGGCAGACCTAAACCTTGCTACTTTAGTCCTGCATGGAGACGAGGTATATCTAAAAGACGACTGGAAATGGGAGTGATTGCACAACCACAAATTAAAAATAGAAATTCCTCATAACAACAATGATCCTTATCAAATACTGTCACTTCAGGCCATACCAGGGGAAGAAATAAAAATAGGGTGTCAGGCAACTGATGGGTCTCCCCACAGAAGAGCTACTGAAATCAAAATATACTACACCGATCTTTCCAAAGCAAAAGACAATGAAAAATCTTGTTATAAAATACCAGAGCCAGATTGCTGGTACAGTTTTACCTTTACACAACCTGTTCTTGTACTCTGCCTCTGGGGTAATCGTGATGTGGAATTATTGTTCAACTTCATGATTACTGGGAGCGAAATATGGAATTCATGTATGACGGGGTGGCCATGGATAAATGCTTTCCTCCATGAAAGCAGGTGCCTCTAAAATTGGTGATGGTTTGGAGGGTTGTTGTAGCACTAGTGGGTCTGCATTTATGGGCATTTGTAATTCGGAAAGCTTTGTACATCCTTCGGTTAATTTCATTTCATCTGCTACCCCCGTTAGGTAGGCATACCACTTTCGGACTGTGGATTGTTGTGCAATCCCTTCTGGGGGAGTGGTTCCTTTTAGAACTGTTTCTAACAAGTTAAATGGTCCTCTAGTTTGAACAGGCTGTCCCTGGTGTATTTTTTCAACTTGTTTGACAGCCGGGACTAAGGATAACAGTCCTTTTTCCCACTCAGAATCTCTCTGTTCTGCCCCTTTAAATGCAGTCGAGCTGAACAGTAGAGGTCTAAAATATTGTCGTGGTTCAACTCTGGCTAGCAAAATGTGGGGGGTGGAGTGGTAGAGCGGCTGGTCATGATAAAAAACATGACACATGGCAAAGAAGAAATGACACAAAAGGTTAACCCATGCCTTTTCTGCAGACTGTGACTCCGACGTCCCACTTTGGAATACAGCAAAGCGGATCTTTGGGAGTTTGGTGCCAGGGATAGGCACTGCTTATGCTTTGTCATCACTGAATAAATTAGGATGCTGGCTTGCAAAAGAAGCAAATGCAACTAGCTTGGCATTACAGTCTTTGCTAAATGATGTATATTCCTTTAGGCATGCAAAATTACAAAATCGAGCAGCCATTGATTTTTTGCTTTTAGCCCAAGGCCATGGTTTTAAAGACTTTGATGGGTTATGTTGTATGAATTTGAGTGATCATTCTGAATCAATACACAGTAGCATCAACAGCTTGAAAAGGTTAACACAACAGCTATGAGAGGATGGTAAGAACAGCTTAGATGATAGGCTTTTCGGCCTGATTTTTGATTGGGGGTTTGGGCCTTGGGTGAAATGCATTGCTGTGATAGCTGGTTTTGTATTTGGAATGTTTCTTGTGATATTAATTTGTGTCCCCTGTTTGTTAGCCTGTGCTCGACAAATGATTGAGCCAAGTTTTGCTCAAGCTATGGCGCTGCAAGTAGTTAACAAAAAAGGGGGAGACCTTGACCAAGCCATGGGAGATTGCTGACGCACTACAGCCTCTGAGCGCCTGAGAAAAGCAGAAGGGAGAAAGCTCGTGAATGCCTGAGAAAGCATGTGAAGTTACTAGAAAGGGGGTGTAGTGGAGTGAAGAGAAAAAGCGCGCGAAGTTACTGGACTGGGGGCGTGGCGGAATGAAGAGAGTATAAAAATGCTTGTTTGAAACAATAAACTGTCTCAGTATCTTCACCAGTCTGAATCCGTGCCTTAATACGCCACATGGACTGGTCCAAGTGTTACTGCATAAACTATCTCCTGTTTAATTTGTTCAAAGGCTTGTCGTTGCCCCATTTGAAATAGTTTTTCTTCCGGGTCACTGCATAGACAGGGCTTACAATTTGACTGTAATTTGGAATATGCTTTCGCCAGAAACCCACGACGCCTAGGAAAGCTTTTGTTTCTTTTTTGCTCGTTGGTGGGGACATAGCTGTTATTTTGTTGATCATGTCCATTGGGATCTGGCGATGTCGATATTGCCACTTTATTCCTAACTGGATCTCCTGTGCAGGTCCTGACTTTACTTTGTTTTATGGCACAACTGGCTTTCAGAAGGATTTGGATTATCTTTCATTTCTCAAAAAGTTTGTCTGCTGTGTCGCCCCATACAATGATGTCATCAATGTTTTTCAGGTATTCTGGAGCTGCACCCAGTTCCAGTGCAGTCTGGATCAGTCCAGGCAAATGGTAGGGCTGTGCTTCCACCCCTGGGGCAGTCGATTCCAGGTGTGCTGGATGCCCTCCAAGTTGTCGTGGTTTTAGCACAAGTCGCTCTACAACTCCACCCCCCTGCCCACCCCACTCCCAATGAGGAAGGGTCAGAGAAAAACAAAGAAGGCTCGTAGAAGTTAAGAACTATTTAATTATATAAATGAAACTTAGGGAGTTGCTAACAATGCTAGTGCTAATAAGTAATTAAAAGAAACAAAAAATAGAACAAATGATACAGGATCTCACCACACGTGGACGGACACAGCCAGGTTCCAGGCAAGGCAGGAAAATAAGTTCAAAAACCCTGAGAAAGGAAAAAGAAACCAAAACGAAGGGAGCAACCCCCCCCCTCAATCAGCCCGGGAGCCGAGAGCAGGGAGAGCAAAAGAAAAAAAACTTTCAAACCCCAACTCCTAGATCAATCTGCCTGACAAAAGACACTCTTTTTGGGCTGAGCACCCAGCACTCGCCATGAGGTCCCAACAACAAAAAACTGTGCTGCCCTCCTGGCCGGAACTCCCCCCCCCGGGACCCTTCCTCCTTCCGGGTCATGCCCAACTGTAACCCTTTCCGTCCCCATCCCCACCCCTTCCCTGTCGGTCTTGCAGTGTCGCAGGCACCGGGTTGGCACCACTTATTCAGCTTGATGTATCATGGGGTGAAGCAAAATATAGACTAATTGGTGCAAAATATAGACTAACTGGTGCCTGGGACTAAGACACAAGTGAAAGCAAACTGTGGCCTGCACGCTTCTGCCAAAGGAATGGAGAAAAAGCCAGTGGCCGTGTCTGTTGTGGTGTACCTCTTGGCTGCCTTTGACTCCAGTTCATATTGAAGTTCTAGCATGTCCAGTATGGCAGCACTTAGCAGCAGTGTTACTTCATTCAGGCCACAATAATCCACTATTAGTCTCCACTCTCCATTAGACTTATGCACTGGCTAGATGCGTCTGCCACTTCTTGCAAAGGTCATAAATTCTCTTCCCCCCCCCCCCAAGTTCCAGCTGATGCTCTGTTCATCCAGGCCAGTGTTTTCCACCAGCTCCTCTTTCTGCACATGGGGATGGCTTGCTTCAGCGCTGTTGTGGTTTTAGCACGAGTTGCTCTACCACTCCACCCCACACACACTCCACTCCCAGTGAGGAATGGTTGGAGGAAAAATGAGGAAAAGCCCATAGGAGTTGAGATAAGAACTATTCAATTATATAAATGAAACTTAGGGAGTTACTAACAATGCTAGTGCTAATAAGCAACTTAAGGAACAGAAAAAAAAGGTAGAACAAATGATAGAGAATCTCACCACACATGGATGGACACAGCTAGATTTTTGGGCAAGGCAGGAAAAAATAACAACAATTTGTTGTCTTCCACATACTCCAGGAATCTCCTAGACCGTTTCCTCTTGTCGTGGTTTAACTCCGGCTAGCAAAATACCATGAAGCCGCTCTCACAAATCCCCCTCCCCTCCTCCAGTGGAAGGGAAGAATCGGAGGAAAAAGAAATAAGGAAGCTCGTAAAATTGAGATAAGAACTATTTACTAATTAAATCTAAATCAATACATACAGGTACTACTGCTAATAAATACTTAAAATAGTAGAAAATGAAACATATAGTACAATATATACAATATGATACAATTTCCCACCATCCACTGACCAATGCACACCCAGATGTTGAGGAATGAAAATCAGACCCCGAGAGCCCGAGAACCACAGCCCGAGAGCAATCACAGCCCGAGAGCCGCGGCCTGAAGGCCGGAGCCCGGGAGCCTACGCAGCAGATTCCGAGCAAACCTTATCACTGATAACACGGCCAGAAAACTCAAAACAACCCAGCAGCTCCCACACGAAGGAGCCAGCACAGGAGCTGGCAAAGCAGCTAACCCAGGAGGGTTAGCAAGTGCCCGGAGAGACGAGCAAGGGAGTAAGGGAGAGAGAGAGAAGGGAAGAGTAATGGCTACCAGACCCTCTTCCCCACCCAAAGAGACCGGAACATGACGTACTATGGGATGAAATACTTCCTTGGTTAGTCTGGGTCTGCTACAGTATCCGAAGCGGACAAAAGACCTTGAGTTCAGTACAAGCCATCCCCAGCACCAGCTGAGGCCTTATCAATGTTTTCACTTACTGTCCAGCAACAGAGTTCCCTGACAACCAGAGTAAAGGGAGTTAGCCCTTTCCTGACTGAACCCAGCACATTCTCCACCCCTTATTTCATACCATTTACATCATGCTTATTTCCATATCATCCATAAATTCACATGAACCAGCTTCCCCTTTCCCATCCCACCCCACACAGATATCATTCCCTTGGTCCATGAACCATATTGGCAAAACGTCCATTAGTCCATGACTTTGGGTTCCATCAGGTGGTCACTCAGGACAGAAAAGGTGAAGTGTTGCATGGGATCGTTGGGTGCCGATGCCAGCTCAGGTCAGGTCACTACTGCCCTTCTGGCAAGGCTGGACCTCTGTAGACTCAGGTGATCTCTGCCAGAGTGATTACTGCAACATAGAGCTCAGAACAAGGGTTATTTGCAGCAGTTAACGTCCATCATACAATTTAGTTCATGGGCCAGTTTCACCCAGAATCAAATCTCCTTGAGGCACACATCGGACTTGTCCATCTTCTCTCATCACCCACCAAGTACCTCCAGGTCCTTGAGCAAAAGCAACCCCACGGATGGGTTTGCCTTTGCCCGAGGCAGGAATAACCCAGACTGTTTTTCCCAGCATGTTCTTAACATGCACTACAGGGACCTTATCTCCTTCCACAGTGCGCAGAAGTTTTGATTGGGCTGGGCCAGCACGGTTGACAGATCCTCTGGTGTTGACTAACCAGGTGGCCTTTGCCAAATGTGTATCCCAGTTTTTGAAAGTCCCACCCCCCATTGCCTTCAGGGTGGTCTTCAACAGCCCATTGCACCGCTCAACCTTCCCAGAGGCAGGTGCATGGTAGGGGATGTGATACACCCACTCAATGCCGTGCTCTTTGGCCCAAGTGTCTACGAGACTATTTCGGAAATGAGTCCCATTGTCTCATTCAATCCTCTCTGGGGTGCCATGTCGCCACAGGACTTGCTTTTCAAGGCCCAGGATAGTATTTTGGGCAGTGGCATGAGGCACCGGATATGTTTCCAGCCACCCGGTGGTTGCTTCCACCATTGTGAGCACATGGCACTTGCCTTGGCGGGTCTTAGGCAGTGTGATGTAGTCAACCTGCCAGGCCTCCCCATATTTATATTTCAGCCATCGCCCCCCATACCAAACAGGCTTCACCCTCTTGGCCTGTTTGATGGCAGCACATGTCTCACATTCATGAATGACCTGCGCAATAGCGTCCATGGTCAAGTCCACCCCTCGGTCACGAGCCCACCTGTATGTGGCATCTCTCCCTTGGTGGCCTGAGGTGTCATGGGCCCACCTAGCCATGAACAGCTCACCTTTATGTTGCCAGTCCAGATCCACCTGAGCCACTGCAATCTTCGCAGCTTGATCCACCTGCTGATTGTATTGATGTTCCTCAGTAGCTCGACTTCTGGGCACGTGGGCATCGATGTGACGCACTTTGACGACCAGGTTGTCTAGACGGGAAGCAATGTCTTGCCATAATGCTGCAGCCCAGATGGGTTTGCCTCGGCGCTGCCAGTTGCTCTGTTTCCATTGCTGTAGCCACCCCCACAGAGCATTTGCCACCATCCAGGAGTCAGTGTAGAGATAAAGCACTGGCCATTTCTCTCGTTTAGCAACGTCCAAAGCCAGCTGGATGGCTTTTACCTCTGCAAATTGACTGGATTCACCTTGTCCTTCTGCAGTCTCTGCAACTTGTCGTGTAGGACTCCACACAGCAGCCTTCCACCTACGATGTTTCCCTACAATGCAGCAGGACCCATCAGTAAACAGGGCATATTGCTTCTCATTGTCTGGCAATTGGTTGTACAAAGGGGCTTCTTCAGCTCGTGTCACCTCCTCCTCTGGTGACATTCCAAAGTCTTTGCCTTCCGGCCAGTCCATGATCACTTCTAGGATTCCTGGGCGACTGGGATTTCCTATGCGAGCTCGTTGTGTGATCAGGGCAGCCCACTTACTCCACGTAGCATCGGTGGCATGATGAGTAGAAGAGACTCTGCCTTTGAACATCCAGCCCAGCACTGGCAGTCGAGGTGCCAGGAGGAGCTGTGCTTCAGTTCCAACCACTTCTGAGGCAGATCGGATTCCCTCATAAACTGACAGTATCTCTTTTTCGGTTGGAGTGTAGCGGGCCTCGGATCTTCTGTATCCCCGGCTCCAAAATCCAAGGGGTCGACCTCGGGTCTCCCCTGGATCTTTTTGCCAGAGACTCCAGGTAGGCCCATTCTCCCCAGCTGCGGTGTAGAGCACATTCTTTACCTCTGGCCCTGTCCGGACTGGTCCAAGGGCTACTGCATGCACGATCTCCTGCTTGATCTGTTCAAAGGCTTGGCGCTGCTCAGGGCCCCATTGGAAATTGTTTTTCTTCCGGGTCACTGCATAGAGAGGGTTGACAATTTGGCTGTAATTTGGAATATGCATCCGCCAGAAACCCACAACACCTAGGAAAGCCTGAGTTTCCTTTTTGCTTGTTGGTGGGGACATAGCTGTGATTTTATTGATCACGTCCATCGGGATCTGGCGACGCCCATCTTGCCACTTTATTCCTAAGAACTGGATCTCTCGTGCAGGACCCTTGACCTTACTTTGCTTTATGGCAAAACCAGCTTTCAGGAGGATTTGGATGATTTTCTTCCCTTTCTCAAAAACTTCGTCTGCTGTGTCGCCCCATACAATGATGTCATCAATGTACTGCAGATGCTCTGGCGCTGCACCCTGTTCCAGTGCGGTCTGGATCAGTCCATGGCAGATCGTAGGACTGTGCTTCCACCCCTGGGGCAGCCGATTCCAGGTGTATTGGATGCCCCTCCAAGTGAAAGCAAACTGTGGCCTGCACTCTGCTGCCAAAGGAATGGAGAAAAAGGCATTAGCAATGTCAATAGTAGCGTACCACTTGGCTGCCTTTGACTCCAGCTCGTACTGGAGTTCCAGCATGTCCGGCACAGCAGCACTCAGTGGTGGCGTGACTTCATTCAGGCCACGATAGTCCACTGTCAGTCTCCATTCCCCATCAGACTTACGCACTGGCCAGATGGGGCTGTTAAAGGGTGAGCAGGTTTTGCTGATCACCCCTTGGCTCTCCAGCTGACGAATCAGCTTCTGGATGGGAAGCAAAGAGTCTCTGTTAGTGCGATACTGCCACTGGTGCACTGTTGTGGTGGCAATTGGCACCTGTTGATCTGCAACCTTTAGCAGTCCCACAACAGAAGGGTCCTCTGAGAGACCAGGCAAGACAGACAGCTGCTCAATTTCATCATTCTCTAAGGCAGCTATCCCAAAAGCCCATCGGTACCCTTTTGGGTCCTTAAAGTACCCTCTCTTAAGATAGTCAATGCCAAGGATGCGTGGAGCATCTGAACCAGTCACAATAGGGTGCTTTTGCCACTCCTTCCCAGTCAGGCTTATTTCAGCCTCCAACACAGTCAATTGTTGGGAACCCCCAGTCACACCAGAAATGCTGATGGGTCGTACCCCCTTATAGCTTAATGGCATGAGGGTACACTGTGCACCCGTGTCCACTAGAGCCTTATACTGCTGTGGCTCTGACGTGCCAGGCCATCGAATCCACACAGTCCAATAAACACGGTTGTCCCTTTCCTCCACCTGGCTGGAGGCAGGGCCCCTCTAAAAGTTACCTGATTCACAGTCACTCATGTCTTGGAGGAATGGATTATTGCTCCGCTGCTGTTTGGCTATGGGAGCAACAGTTTTCTTGGAAGAGTCCTTACTGGTGTGCTTTTTCCCTTTCAGTTCACATACTTGTTCCTCTAAGTGCGAGGTAGGTTTTCCATCCCACTTCCTCATGTCCTCTCCGTGGTCACGTAGGTAAAACCACAGGGTACGGCGTGATGGATACCTTTTATATTCCTGTCTTTGAGGAAAGGAACGCTTTCTCCTAATGGCTGAGACACTGGCTTGTGCAGGTGGGGATTGGAACATCTCCTTTCTGAATTGCTTAAACTCCTTGGACAGCTCCTCTATAGCTGAGACACAGGCCCGCACGGGGGAAGAAACAATGTCCTCATATCCCCAGAACTTTTGAACTATCTCCTCCACTATTGGGTCTTCATCCCTTTCCCAAGTGAATACTGCAAATGCGGCGGTTATCGAGGGTGGTCCATTCTGCATTAACTTCCGCCACATGGGTCGTGTGCACCTGATTCTATCTGGATCTGTCCTCCCATCATGACGATAAACTAACTCTAGCACAGCTAGTTCCCTCACATACTGGATAGCTTTCTCCATGGTGGTCCATCTGTGTACGTGATATAGCATGTCTTCCTTAAAGGGATACCTTTCCCTCACACCATCCAGAAGCCTCCTCCAGAGGCTTACATTCTGTGTCTCCCTCCCAACTCCTCTGTCAATGCCACTCTCTCTAGCAAGTGACCCCAGCTGCTTGGCTTCTCTGCCCTCTAAGTCAATGCTACTGGCCCCGTTATCCCAGCAGCGGAGCAGCCAGGTAATAACGTTCACCTTGCTGACGGCCAAAGTCTCTCCGGATATCCCGGAGCTCCTTCATGGCTAAAGATCGCATGGTTATATCTGCATCACTCTCATCCTCTGTCCCTGTCACTGCCTCTTGGGATGGCCCTGCTGTCTCCCCATCGACCTGTACCAGACGCCCTGATTTACGCTTCCTTTTCTTTTTCTGTACTGGATCAACTAACACTGGTGCTGGTTGATGCTTGCAGTACCACACAGGGGTCTGCACGGCTGCATTGCACCCTGCAGTGTGTAGGGCTGTTGTGGGAGGCGGAGCTGCAGCAGGAGGTGGAGCTGCTGTGGGAGGTGGAGCTGCTGTGGGAGGCAGAACCACACTGGGAGGCAGAGCTGCAGCAGGAGGTGGAACCGCAGTGGCAGGTGGAACTGCAGTGGGAGGTGGAACCGCAGTGGCAGGTGGAACTGCAGTGGAGGGTGAAGCTGTTGCAGGAGGTGGAACCGTTGTGGAAGGTGGAGTCACACTGGGAGCTGGAACTGCAGCAGAAAGTGGAACTGTTGTGGGAGGTGGAACCACGGTGGAGCTGGCGCAGAGGGTGCAGTGGCTGCCGCATCTGTCGAGGGGAGTTGCCATCGCCGCGGAGGTATAGGTGGCGCAGGAGGTGCAGTGGCTGCAGTGCCCATCGAGAAGAGTTGATGTTGCTGCAGGGGTGGAGGTGGCGCAGGCGGTGCAGTGGCTGTAGTGTCTGTCAAGAGGCGTTTACGTCGCCGTGGGGGTGGAGTCGGTGCAGAGGATGGGCTACTTGTGAGCGGTGATGTAGCCATGGGTGATGAAGCTGGCACACAGGGCCTGCCTCTTCCCCAAACACCAGTAGCAGATGGGGCAGTATTCCAAAACATTTCTTTAACTTTACACAAGAGCACAATAACATTCAGAAACAAGCTGATCCCTAGCAATAGGTCACCCCGGGACCATGAAAAATTTCCCAAATACTCATACACTTGCGCCATTGACCATAGAGAAGAGGGAGAAAATTGGAATAATTTCCACACATCCACCCAACTGAATAATGCCTTCACATGCAACCCACTAAATGATTTCTCCTCTACAGGCTGTGTCCCAGAAGTGAAAAGGGAAAAGGTATAATTAGTGAAAGTCCCTATGAGATTACATGAGAAACATGCAAACGCTGCCAGTACTGCATACAGATACATGATTATTCCCCAAACCAGTAATATACAGACCAGCCAAATCAGACTCTTCAATCTGGTCAGAGCATACATCATCAGTATCATAAGGAGCACCCAAGGCAGTAAATCCCACCTTTCTATCATCCACTTAAAGATCCAAGAACTTAATGTGCTGACCAACCACCACAACATCTCTATAACCAATACTTATCACACAATCTGCTTTAACACACAGTAATCAGACCTGTTCTTATCTCAACCCTTCGAGCCCCACGTTGGGCGCCAAAAAGGACTGTCGTGGTTTAACTCCGGCTAGCAAAATACCACGAAGCCACTCTCACAAATCCCCCTCCCCTCCTCCAGTGGAAGGGAAGAATCGGAGGAAAAAGAAATAAGGAAGCTCGTAAAATTGAGATAAGAACTATTTACTAATTAAATCTAAATCAATACATACAGGTACTACTGCTAATAAATACTTAAAATAGTAGAAAATGAAACATATAGTACAATATATACAATATGATACAATTTCCCACCATCCACTGACCAATGCACACCCAGATGTTGAGGAATGAAAATCAGACCCCGAGAGCCCGAGACCCACAGCCTGAGAGTGATCGCAGCCCGAGAGCCGCGGCCTGAAGGCCGGAGCCCAGGAGCCTACGCAGCAGATTCCGAGCAAACCTTATCACTGATAACACGGCCAGAAAACTCAAAACAACCCAGCAGCTCCCACACGAAGGAGCCAGCACAGGAGCTGGCAAAGCAGCTAACCCAGGAGGGTTAGCAAGTGCCCGGAGAGACGAGCAAGGGAGTAAAGGAGAGAGAGAAGGGAAGAGTAATGGCTACCGAACCCTCTTCCCCACCCAAAGAGACCGGAACATGACGTACTATGGGATGAAATACTTCCTTGGTTAGTCTGGGTCTGCTACAGTATCCGAAGCGGACAAAAGACCTTGAGTTCAGTACAAGCCATCCCCAGCACCAGCTGAGGCCTTATCAATGTTTTCACTTACTGTCCAGCAACAGAGTTCCCTGGCAACCAGAGTAAAGGGAGTTAGCCCTTTCCTGACTGAACCCAGCACACCTCTCCACTGTATTGTATTGCCAGCAGACATCTGGTAAGTTGAAATCTTCCATGAGAACATGATCATGAGACTTCTCCCAGCTGCTTATAGAATATTTCATCTGCCCCCTTGTCCTGGTTGGGCGGTCTATAACAGACTTCCACCATAGTATCTGACTTGTTGGCCTTTCCCCTGATTCTTACTCATAAACACTCCACCCTTTCATCACCATCTTCAAGCTCTATACAGTCAAAACTCTCCCTAATCTACAGGGCTATCCCATTGCCTCTCCTTCCTTGCCTATGCTGTCTGAAGTGTTTATAACCATCCATTGCAGCACTGCAGTTGTGCAAGTAATCCCACCATGTTTCCATGATTACAATTATATCATTTTTCTAGGTGGACAATGGCTTCCAGCTCCTTCTGTCTGTTGCCCATGCTGCGTGCATTGGTGTAGATGCACTTCATTTGGGCTACTGATACTGCCACCTTTATTGGAGGAGAAGACCTAATTCCTACGTAACTCAAGTGCTTCTATGGTTTCTAACACATCAATAACCCTTGTGTCTTTGCTGCTGCATGGATCTCCATCCCTTACCTCCACTGAGATGGCAGATGGAAGGACCTCACTTGCACACTGTCCCCTCAAACACTGGCATGCCACCCCCAGGCTTCCCTCCAGTGAGGCTGGTTTTATCAAAATATAGTTTAAATCTCTTTCAATGTGCCCTGCTAACTACTGTGCAAAGATCCTTTTCCCCGCTTTGAGACAGGTGTACCCCACCTGTCACCAGCAGGCCTGGTGTCATGTAGACTGACCCATGATCAAACCCCAAAAATCCTGCCAGTGACACCAGGCTCGGAGACAGGTATTGATCAGCTAGCTCTTCCTGTTTCTTCCCTCATCATTCCCTGCAACTCGAAGGATAGAGAACACTACTTGTGCTTCTCATCCCTTAACCAGTTGTCCCAAGGCCCTGAAGTCTCTCTTGATTGCCCTTGGACTTCTTATTGCAACTTTATTGCTACCTACCTGAGAAATCAATAATGAATAATAATCCGAGGGTCATACCAGGGTAGGAATTTTTCCCTTCACATCTTTAACCCAGGCCCCAGGGAGGCAGCAGACTTCCCTAAGAAGTGGATCTAGTCTGTATGTTGGGCCTTCTGTTCCCCTCAGAAGATAATCTCCTATGACAGTAACCCATCTTTTTTTCTTTATGGAAGCGGTTTTGATGCAGGGCATAGGCTGACTTATCCTTGGTGACACCTCTGACCTGAATGAATGATCATCCTTGTTGATGTTCAGTTCCACTTGCAGAGCCTCGTACCTATTATGCACAGGCACCTGGTAAGTTGGGGTAGTCACAGAGGAGACAAGCCTGCTGTGCCAGGCAGGAACTTGTCTCCCTTGTCCCCTATTCCTTAAGTCACTGTGTTCAGTCAGGTGAAGAGAGGATAGGGAATCCTCCTTATCACGTTTTGTCTGCCTGATGGGCCAGTACCAGGAAAGGTAGGGTGCAATTCCAGTAGACTTTCTGTCTCTCTGACTCCCTGATACTCCTCAAGCTACTCACCTCCTCCCAGAGTTCTGTCACTAAGCAAAGAAGTTCCTCTAGCTGGGCACACCTCCCACAGCTGAGCTCACTGCTGCCTTCCGATACTGGCATCAGAATAGGGCAAATCCTGCAGCCTGACACCTGGGTGGCAGCGTGTCCCCAGCGGAGCTCTGTCTGGGAAGCTGCATCAGTTGTGGTGAGTGCAGAGCTTAGAGCTGACATGGCTTTCTGATCGTTGCTACCTGGTCGAGCCAGCAGAGCTACAGTGCCCTTACTGACACAGCACCCTTAATCACTAGCGCTCTCTAGGGGCTTGCTTTACATGTGTTTCGGGGGCGGGGGAGAGTGCTTGGCCGCCGTTGCTCCTGGCCCCGCCCAGATCTCGTCAGCCGCTGTCGCGCAAGCTGCGGGCTCCTGGTGGCTCTCTTGGCAACCACTGACGTTCCCCTAGTTCAGAAAACCCCCCTGTGCACCTCGCTAGAGTACTCTGCCGCGGATGGTGCCGGCACTGGAGCTGCTCTCCTCGGCGATGTAGCTTTATTGGGTATCATCTATTACACGGGCCCTTGAACATGTACTTACTGAACATGAGATGTTTTCTCATGCTGCTGAGGAATACAGAAATGAGAATATCAAAAAGAAGCCACATCATGGTACATCATGGTAATGTTTTACACCACACAAAATTGTGTAATCATCTTCAGCATTTATTTTTCAGTTTCTAAATAAAGATTGGTTCTTATCTAGCCTTTAAATAGTCATTGATCTTTTGAGAAAAAGACCATATAGTAGGTAATCATGACTGAAAGAAAGGTAAAACTTACAAATATGTACATACGCAAAGACAAGACATGTCAACACCACTTTACCATTTTTGTATTTTATTGTGGAACTGAATTTGCTTCCTTTACATCAAATATCCTCAGTGGAAGAGGGAACATTGCACACAAATATCATAAAACCACTACATATTACTTTCACTGGAAACTAATTTTCTACATTAGATATGACTGGATAGAAGTGATGAAGGATTATAAGATATAATACCATATACAGCTGCAGATTGACACAAACACCATTCAGAACAGGAGAGGAGGTGTGTGAGATGCTTCTCAGTCAGCAACAAGACGTTTTTTTTCCATAGTTTGGAAGATGATAGCTGCATGCAAATGTGTGAAAGCATATTTCAGATTTCCTCTTTTACAGTTGTTATTACAGCCTAGTCTTGAAGAGGTAGCTCTGCCATCTGGAGCTCCTAGCTAGTCTGGTGCAGAGAAACTTTTTTTTCTTTTTTTTTTTCTTTCAACATTTTTATGCTATTGTTTTATTTAGTTACTTATTTTTTTAGATGTTTTGTAAAGTCACAACAGACTTTTTTTCTTTTTTCTATTTTAAAGAGCAAACATTTTTAAACCAGGTGAATAATATAATTGCATTATAAGAAATGCTTACCCCTAGTTGCTTTTAGTGTTTTGTTCAATTAAGTGAAAAGATGAAAGCCTACAGTTTCTTACAAGTGTAAACATGATACTTTTTCCTTTTCCAATAAATCCAGACAAACAGAATTACTATTTCACTCAAAACATCATTACTGAGCAAGAACCTCTTTCAACAGATGAACGAAGAGAAGCATATGACAGAAATGTCCTAAATGCACAGTAAGTGCTCTTTGGAGCTGACTTGTTTGTGGTGAGAGGGATTGAAAATTCAATTAACAAATTGATTAAATCTTAGTAAATGAGTACCAGAACTCTCCTAAAATGCATAAGCTATCGTACACAATTTAAAAAACCCATTCATAGACACAACGCCATTCACCACAGTATGTAAGATAATAATAAAAAAATCAAAAGTGAATTCTATGAAAGATGGGATGAAAAGTAGATGTCAATGAAGTCAGGCCCACCACAGGACTTTGAGGAGATGCCCTATCCAAGTTCAAGAGTAGGGTGTGATCTCTAGTTAATTCTTCATTGAATTTTATGAAGCAATACAGTAATAGCATAAAGATCATGACTGGTGATACTGTTATGGGCAATACCATCATTTAAATGGGTGTCTTATTGAATCTTTATAATTAATCAATAACAAACCATGCTCCTAGAAATCTATGTTGATCAACAGCACTCATCATTAATGTACACAGTACATTTTGATGACTGTTACTAAACTAATTGTGTAGTACTATGATTAGCACAGATTAGTACTACAGGCAGAGACATTAAGGGCAAGAGGAGCTAATGGAGGAGTTCATTGCTGTGTTACACCCAGATGTGATTACCATTTAAAAGGGAATGGATGGAACAGGCATTACAGTACCTCAGAATAGCCAGACTGTGTTTTAATATCCTTGTGGTAGCAAAAAATGAATGAACATTTTAAGATTGGCTATAACTGCCTAGTTATTATTATTTTTAAAGTAAAACAAATGCTTCAGCCATCACAAACTTACTTGGAGAGATTTAAGGCTTGATTCTAATTTCATTTAGAGTAGGACAAAATGACTGTAACTTCCATGATTGTAGTGAAATTGCTCCTGATTCACAAGAGTTAAGTGGCAGAAGTGAGATTAGTCTCATGACCACTGCTGTTTTTATATTTTCTACCTAAGCAGAGGTACAAACCATTTCAGATATTGTCAGAAAATCTGTTCCCACACACTCAAAAAGCTTAAAATCTGACCTATATAAGAAAGTAGACAAAGCAGAATTGTAAAAATAGTACAGCTATTCTGCCAAATATTTTGCCTATAACTTTGAAGACTGTGTATTACAAAAGCAATTTTAAGTGAATGATTATTGCCCAGCAAACATGTTTGTTTTCACAATCTGCCTTTTCTGCCACAGTCATTCTGAGTTATTCTTAACAATTTAAAAGGTATATCAATAAATAAAGCAGCATTTCTAAATATACCTAAAAATTAGAAGACATTAAGAATAAATCAAACCCCCTAACAACTGACAAACAGTAATTCACAGCATTAAATAGGCCTCAGGAACCCACATTTAAAGGGCAGTAGCATCTAAAGCAGTAGTAAAAAAAAAACTCATAAAAATTACGAGTGCAAACATATACCTATTAAACAAAAATATCCTAACAGTGTAAAATTGAAATAAATTATAAGTAAAGAAAATAAAATGAGGTCGTAGTTCATTACATTGTGAAACAATACCAGCCATAATGCTGAATCATACAGACCAGCCAGGACATATCTTCATTTTGGAGGCTTTTACACCTTCTTTAAAATCAGATTTGCAAAACTTCTACAATGTAACAAGTTTTTTTTTTATTGGGATAAAGTTTCTGAGACTAAAAAATCCAAACTGTCTTGAATGACAGAACTGTTCTACATGCTGTTCTGCTGCAAGCAGTCTGGAGAAGGAAAGGAAGGGGGAAAGGAAGAGACAGAGGAAGGGGAAAGGGAATGCAAGGCAGGGCAAGGCAACTTATTTTAGCTTATTGCCTATTCTATCCTTTTTTCAAGATCTTGAGAGGATTAAGAATGTAGGTTACACCCTTGTAAATATTAGGCAATCAACATTTCAAATCCTATTTTCTACCATCATCAATAGGTTAATTTTACCACCAGGGTGCCCCTCCCCCTCCGCCCCCCAAAATGTATTAGCAGTTGACTATTTTCAATAAATCTTACCTCGATATCCATTCTCACTAGAACCCTAAACAATATTATTAACGTATCTTACAAAACTACTTAAAAAATTGCCTTCGCCTGAAAAATTTTTCTTTTCATTTTCCTGTAAATTAAAACTTCTGTTAAAAATCTATTAAAAGTTCATGCATCACTAAAAAAAACCCCACAGTTTTCTGTACATTTGTTCCCATATTTACTCTTAAATTAAACAAATAAAATAAGGTAAGACAAAGGAAGGTTGAATACTTTACAGATTCGCAGGTAACCTTTTTCATCATCCTGAACGTTTCATGAAGTTTTGCAACTCTGATACTGGACATCACTTCAGTCTTGCTTCCACAGTACAAAAGAAGCTTTCAAAAAAATGCACATCTTACCTTGCTGAGCTGTATTGGTGCATCAATGAATTGTTCACAGAAGTAAGATATGCAATTCATAGCACCACGCCATTTGGCCAGTCAGATAGGTTTCTAGTACCACACATACACACATTTCTTTACTGGTATAAGTATGATCCTACACAGATATGTCATAAATTTGCTGTCTCAACATTAAAAAATGAGTGCATCAAGTTTCTTTGTACATTCAAGTCACTTTCTAAGGCAAACTGTCTACTATATGTACTCTCAACTGCTTTGGTATTTTGCTTCAGTTAATTGACAGTGGACACGGGTGTTTAAGCATGTGGACTGGAGTGAGTGGATTTTTACTGGGAGCATGCCTTAGACCAACAACTCTACATTTTCAAAGAAAGGTTTTAAAATTCTGAATGGGGTTCAGACTACGTGCATATTTGGCCTACAATTGTTATGGTATGTCAGTATGCAGAGTTCAAATTAAAGTGGAAAACTGCTAATGAGCGTTGTGGTTGTATGTCCTTAGCCACATTCTGATTCTTATTTTCCAGCTAACTTAATTTTGTAAAGTAAGGACCTCCTTTGTGATAGCTCAGATATTGCTACAAATTTAAAACCTCCTTTTCATGTGAGTGCACAAACAAACTGCAGTAAGCGATGCAGCTATTGCCATGAGACTACTGGAGATCTAATTATTTGTTACTTTCTCCTCCTACACCCCCCCCCCCCCTCTCTCTTTGTGTTTCTTTAAAGGGCAAATGTCTCTACCTGGCAGAAGTAAGTTGATGTTGCTAGTACATGGTTTCCAAACATTCAGCAGAGATGAAACTGGATCTGTATTTTTGCATTAATTTGAACCCTACTACAGGAATGCTGTTATTTCCCTTAGCAATCAGCAGACTTGCATCACAATGATACAGTATAGCATTTTGCAGGTATACAGTTCAGCAGTTGAAATAGATGGGTTGAATTTTTATAAAAGGTGTTTTCAAACTGAACAATTTCTGGAAACAAAGTTAAATCTTGTGGTGCATGGTCTTGTTCCTACAGTTCAATCTTGCATGCGGGAAAAGATTCATCTTGCATAACAACAGTGCTGCTGCTTGCCAAAACCATGATGTTGAGGTCCTGCTGTTTCTTATGGGTCTCTTGGTACCATTCCCTCATCACTTCTGAGTCATGGGTTGGGATTAAGGTCACCTGCAACACAAAACAGGAGAACTCCTGAGGAATGGACAACAGAAACAACTGATAAGAAAAATGTCTTTGTAAGAAGTCCTGGCCAGCAAGTATGATTCCCTTTTGGAAAGAGTGGACCTTTATGAAATAAATACTTAAATAAATGGATGGATGGGTAAAAAGTAATAAATAAACATGTAGATAATATAAAATGGCTGTAAAGAAGCAGTTTATCAAAATAAAACCTTGGTTCTCTGAGGTGCTGAGATGCAACTTTCCAGAGAAGTAGCAGTCTGTAGTCTGCACTGATAGCTCTTCAGACTATGGTCAATATTTTGTTTACTTATTTATCATGTTGGAAAGGCACATGAAGTTTCCAAGTGTACATGTTTACCATATAAACCACGAACCATTCACTTTTCTTTCCTACTTACAAAATACAAGGTTTCCAAACTTGGTTCATATATGGTATAGCAACAAGATGAAATAGCCAAATGGCCCTGTAAACTAGTTCCCAACTGTTTTATTCTCCAGAGACAGGTCAGAAGGGCCAGAAATAGGGGAGCAGTTGAGTATGGTACAGCTCTGTACTTCACATGGGTGTCCCCTCACATCACTGGTGAAACAAGGTGCCGCTGCCCATTCCAGAGACTCTCTGGCTTCCTACAGTTGCTTCCCAGAGAAGATTAAATTTCCAGGTAGAAATACTAGTGAAGACCCTACCTGCATGTTACTCTCCCACTGGGCTTTGCCCTCTAGCAGGGAGTCCAGAACAGCCCTGCTTGGCTCCTCAGCTGCAGAATCGTTCCCGCTCACCACGTAGTAGGATGACCGCACCCTCTTGAAAAACTCAACATCAACATTCTTGCTATTGCTGTGGTTGGGAATGTACACCAGATCCAAATACACAGGAGGTCCTGGAGGCACTGCTGTAGATTTTGCTGACTTACTATTCCCAGGTCCTTTGGAAATCAAACAAAAGAATACATCACAGGATGGTTAAAAACATGCATTTATTAATTACCATTATAACCACTGAGATTATATTCTTAAAACTGCTAGTATTGGTTAAGCATCACATATATACAATTGTATTGCTGTGTCCCCTGAAACAATTATGGTATTACCCTCCTACATCTAATGAGATGTTCCAGCTTTGTTGTATGCCAATTAAGATTGTACTGTGAGGAAAAAAAATGGAATAAAAGTAACTATATAATACAATAACAACTCACTACCACATAACCAACATTTGACTGAACCTATTCCAGTAATATACTACTATTATCCAACAATTACTATGCAGGGCTGTGATTACTGAATTACCGTTCAATAAATGGCAGTATTATTTTCCAAGTTAAGAAGTACAGCTTTTTGAAAGTCTCAGGTATGCATGATTATAAAAGCTAGGGTCACACAGGAGACATGCAGAAGTGGTCCTGAGATTTGGGGTATCAGCACATACCAAGACGTAGTAGCTGTTGATATGCTCAGACTGTCTTAGAGGTGCATCAGGAAGCTACTACATGTGAGCAGAAAGAGGGGCAAAGAGGAACTTCGGAGAACAGAGAAACTTCCTAAAGAAATTACTTCAGGAAACTGAGAACAAATGTTTGCCTGCTGGATCCTTATTTGCATACACAAACTAGCCACTTACCACAAAAAGTAGAGGGAAGCATGTTTTTGCTACTATACATAGTGTAGTATCTGTTCTAAGCAGAGGTTCAGTCAAAAGGAAGTTCAAAGTTGTACTGGGCTTAGTCAGGAAAGCGTTAACTCTCTTTACCATAGCTGCTATGAAGCTGGGTTCCTGGATGCAGAGAGCAGTACTGATAAGGTCTTAGCTGGTGCTGGGCAATGCCTGCACTGAATTCAAGGTCTTTCTCTGCTTCTGATCCTGCAGCTGCGTTCCCAGCTCTTGCTGTCTCACTACAGGCAGTGCAGGGGACACACAGTTCAGACAGCTGACCCAACCTGACCAAGGGAGTATTTCATTCCATAGTATGTTGTGCCCGGGGCATAGGCGAGGAGGGGGTCTGGGGGCCATTACTCTCTCTTGCTCTTTTACTTTTGTACACTTGCTAACACTCCCCGACTCCCACATTAGCTGCTTTGCTAATTCTTGTGCTGGCTCGTTTGTGAGGGAGTTGGTGGGTTTGTTTAGTTTTCCCAGTCATGCTCTCGCTGATAGGGTTTGCTTGGAATCTGCTGCGACAGCTCTTGGGCTCTGGCCCTTGGGCTGCAGCTCTTGGGCTCTCTGGCTCTGACTCTCACTTCTCAGCACCTGGTTGTGCACTGGTCAGTGGGTGGTGAGAAATTGTATCATATTGTATCATGTGTTTTATTTCCTATTATTTTAATTACTTATTGTTAGTATTATTTGTATATATTAATTTAGATTCAATTACTAAATAGTTCTTAACTCAATTTTATGAGCTTCCTTGTCCTTTTCCCTCCGATTCTTCCCCTCCACTGGAGGAGGGAAGAGGGAATCTGTGAGAGCAGCTTTGTGGTATTTTGCTAGATGGAGTTAAACCACGACAAAAGTTTAAACGCTCACATCAAAAATACCACAAAAAAAGCTGCTTTTGCTACACACTGGATCATGGTGTGAACCAATAATCAGGATACAGCCAGTAATTGTATTCAGATGATCACCATTTATCTTTTGCCTTCTCATGATGTTACAGAGGATGAAGTTTGGTAAAATAAATTATCTGAGCAATACACTCTAGGATCACATATTGTAAAGCCAGAAAAGGCCAATATAGTTGCCTACTGTGACCTACCATTCATCATAAGGCAATATGCCAAATAAGCATTGTAATATGATAAGATTTCCTGAATTAGATAGTTTTTAACTATTGGGTATGTTACAAAATCTTTTATCATCTCATTAAAAATGTGTGATACATCTTTCTGAATTGTGGATCCCAACACTGGATAAAATATTAGACATGACATTTTACGCTTAAATGCCATTGTCAAATAGAACCTTGTCTTCAGCTCTAGCATATACCTGACAAGTATGCTTCAAGAAAGAAGAATCTAATATAAAGCTAAAATGCTGGAGAAATGTACAACATGAGGAACTGTACTGCTTCTTTGAAAAGCATCTACTAAGAGAGACATGCAAACAATGGTGTAAGAAAGGAACAGCAGACCACTTAAAATGGGAAAGCTACAGATAGCTAAATGCTGGTTTGCTTGTACTGAATCCTAGATCTGCTCCTTGTAAAAAGCTTTCAATAGAACATCAGTCTTGACAATAACAAAATCAAAGTATCCCCTGTGCTGAGTTCAGTCAGGAAAGGGTTTACTCCCTTTACTCTGGTTGCCAGGGAACTATGTTGCTGGACAGTAAGTGAAAACATTGATAAGGCCTCAGCTGGTGCTGGGGATGGCCTGCACTGAATTCAAGGTCTTTTGTCAGCTTCAGATACTGTAGCTGACCCAGACTAACCAAGGAAGTATTTCATTCCATAGTACGTCATGTTCCGGTCTCTTTGGGTGGGGAAGGGGGTCCTGTAGCCATTACTCTTCCCTTCTCACTCTCCCTTACTCCCTTGCTCGTCTACTCCTGGGCACTTGCTAACCCTCCTGCGTTAGCTGCTTTGCTAACTCCTGTGCTGGCTCCTTCGTGTGGGAGATGGTGGGTTCTTTAGAGTTTCAGGCCTTGTTATCAGTGATAGGGTTCGCTCGGAATCTGCTGCATTACTCCCGGGCTCCGGCCTTCAGGCCGCGGCTCTCGGGCTGCGATCGCTCTCAGGCTGTGGTTCTCAGGCTCTCTGGGTCTAATTTTCATCACTCAACATCTGGGTGTGCATTGGTCAGTGGATGGTAGGAAATTGTATAATATTGTATCATATTGTATATATTGTACCATATGTTTTATCTTCTACTATTTTAAGTATTTATTAGCAGTAGTACCTGTATATATTTTGATTTAGGTTTAATTAGTAAATAGTTCTTATCTCAATTTTATGAGCTTCCTTATTTCTTTTTCCTCCGATTCTTCCCCTCCACTGGAGGAGGGGAGGGGGATTTGTGAGAGTGGCTTCGTGGTATTTTGCTAGCCGGAGTTAAACCATGACAGTCCTTTTTGGGGCCCAACATGGGGCTCAAAGGGTTGAGATAAGAACAGGTCTGATTACTGTGTGTTAAAGCAGATTGTGTGATAAGTATTGGTTATAGAGATGTTGTGGTGGCTGGTCAGCACGTTAAGTTCTTGGATCTTTAAGTGGATGATAGAAAGGTGGGATTTACTGCCTTGGGTGCTCCTTATGATACTGATGATGTATGCTCTGGCCAGATTGAAGAGTCTGATTTGGCTGGTCTGTATATTACTGGTTTGGGGAATAATCATGTATCTGTATGCAGTACTGGCAGCGTTTGCATGTTTCTCATGTAATCTCATAGGGACTTTCACTAATTATACCTTTTCCCTTTTCTCTTCTGGGACACAGCCTGTAGAGGAGAAATCATTTAGTGGGTTGGATGTGAAGGAATTATTCAGTTGGGTGGATGTGTGGAAATTATTCCAATTTTCCCCCTCTTTATGGTCAATGGCACAAGTGTATGAGTATTTGGGAAAATTTTCATAGTCTTGGGGTGACCTGTATCCAGGGATCAGCCTGTTTCTGAATGTCCTTGTGCTCCTGTGTAAAGTTAAAGAAATATTTTGGAATACTGCCCCGTCTGCTACTGGTGTTTGGGGAAGAAGCAGGCCCTGTGTGCCGGCTTCATCCCTCATGGCTACATCACCGCTCACAAGTAGCCCATCCTCCGCACTGACTCCACCCCCATGGCGATGTAAACACCCCTTGACAGACACTACAGCCACTACACCGCCTGTGCCACCTCCACCCCTGCAGCAATATCAACTCTTCTCGAAGGACACTGCAGCCACTGCACCTCCTGCGCCACCTATACCTCCGCGGCAATGGCAACTAACCTCGACAGACACGGCAGCCACTGCACCCTCTGCGCCAGCTCCACTGTGGTTCCACCTCCCACAACAGTTCCGCCTTCTGCTGCAGCTCCAGCTCCCAGTGTGGCTCTGCCTTCCACAACGGTTCCACCTCCCACAGCAGCTCCGCCTCCCACAACAGCCCTACACACTGCAGGGTGCAATGCAGCCGTGCAGACCCCTGTGTGGTACTGTCAGTGTCAACTGGCACCAGTGTTAGTTGCCTCAGTACAGAAAAAGAAATGGAAACGTAAATCAGGGTGTCTGGTGCAGGTGGAGGGGGAGACAGCAGGGCCATCCCAAGCGGCAATGACAGGGACAGAGGATGATGGTGACGCAGATGTAACCATGTGATCTTTAGCCTTGAAGGAGCTCCGGGATATCCGGAGAGACTTTGGCCGTCATCAAGGTGAACATGTTATTACCTGGCTGCTCCGCTGCTGGGATAACGGGCCAGTAGCATTGACTTAGAGGGCAGAGAAGCCAAGCAGCTGGGGTCACTTGCCAGAGAGAGTGGCATTGACAGAGGAGTTGGGAGGGAGACACAGAATGTAAGCCTCTGGAGGCGGCTCCTGGATAGTGTGAGGGAAAGGTATCCCTTTAAGGAAGACATGCTATATCACGTACACAAATGGACCACCATGGAGAAAGCTATCCAGTATGTGAGGGAACTAGCTGTGCTAGAGTTAGTTTATCGTGATGATGGGAGGACAGATCCAGATAGAATCAGGTGCACATGACCTATGTGGCGGAAGTTAATGCAGAATGGACCGCCCTCGTTAGCCGCCATATTTGCACTATATTTGACTTGGGAAAGGGATGAAGACCCAATAGTGGAGGAGTTAGTTCAAAAGTTCCGGGGATATGAGGACACTGTTTCTTCCCCCATGCAGGCCTGTGTCTCAGCTATAGAGGAGCTGTCCAAAGAGTTTAAGCAATTCAGAAAGGAGATGTTCCAATCCCCACCTGCACGAGCCAGTGTCTCAGCCATTAGGAGGAAGCGTTCCTTTCCTCAAAGACAGGAATATAAAAGGTATCCATCATTCCGTACCCTCTGGTTTTACCTACGTGACCACGGAGAGGACATGAGGAAGTGGGATGGAAAACCTACCTCGCACTTAGAGGAACAAGTATGTGAACTGAAAGGGAAAAAGCACACCAGTAAGGACTCTTCCAAGAAAACTGTTGCTCCTGTAGCCAAACAGCACCAGAGCAATTGTCCATTCCTTCAAGACATGAGTGACTGTGAATCAGGTAACTTTTAGAGGGGCCCTGCCTCCAGCCAGGTGGAGGAAAGGGACAACCATGTTTATTGGACTGTGTGGATTTGATGGCCTGGCACATCAGAGCCACAGCAATATAAGGCTCTAGTGGACACGGGTGCACAGTGTACCCTCATGTCATCAAGCTATAAGGGGGTACAACCCATCAGCATTTCTGGTGTGACTGGGGGCTCTCAACAACTGACAGTGCTGGAGGCTGAAATAAGCCTGACTGGGAAGGAGTGGCAAAACCACCCTATTGTGACTGGCCCAGATGCTCCACGCATCCTTGGCACTGACTGTCTTAAAAGAGGGTACTTTAAGGACCCAAAAGGGTACCGGTGGGCTTTTGGGATAGCTGCTTTAGAGAATGATGAAATTGAGCAGCTGTCTGTCTTGCCTGGTCTCTCACAGGACCCTTCTGTTGTGGGATTGCTAAAGGTTGCAGACCAACAGGTGCCAATTGCCACCACAACAGTGCACCGGTGACAGTACCGTACTAACAGAGACTCTTTGCTTCCCATCCAGAAGCTGATTCGTCAGCTGGAGAGCCAAGGGGTGATCAGCAAAACCCACTCACCCTTTAACAGCCCCATCTGGCCAGTGCGTAAGTCTGATGGAGAATGGAGATTGACAGTGGACTATCGTGGCCTGAATAAAGTCACACCACCACTGAGTGCTGCTGTGCCGGACATGCTGGAACTCCAATATGAGCTGGAGTCAAAGGCAGCCAAGTGGTACGCCACGACTGACATCATTGCTAATGCTTTTTTCTCCATTCCTTTGGCAGCAGAGTGCAGGCCACAGTTTGCTTTCACCTGGAGGGGCATCCAATACACCTGGAATCAACTGCCCCAGGGGTGGAAGCACAGCCCTACCATCTGCCATGGACTGATCCAGACCGTACTGGAACAGGGTGCAGCTCCCGAACATCTACAGTACATTGATGACATCATTGTATGGGGCGACACAGCTGACGAAGTTTTTGAGAAAGGGAAGAAGATCATCCAAATTCTGCTGAAAGCCGGTTTTGCCATAAAACAGAGTAAGGTCAAGGGACCTGCACGAGAGATTCAATTCCTGGGAGTAAAATGGCAAGATGGATGTCGCCAGATCCTGATGGACGCAATCAACAAAATCACAGCTGTGTCCCCACCAACGAGCAAAAAGGAAACACAAGCTTTCCTAGGTATTGTGGGTTTCTGGCAGATGCATATCCCAAATTACAGTCAAATTGTCAGCCCTCTCTATGAAGTGACCCAGAAGAAAAATGATTTTAAATGGGGCCCTGAGCAGCGCCAAGCCTTTGAACAGATCAAGCAGGAGATCGTGCATGCAGTAGCCCTTGGACCAGTCCGGACAGGGCCAGAGGTAAAGAATGTGCCCTACACCACAGCCGGGGAGAATGGGCCTACCTGGAGTCTCTGGCAGAAAGATCCAGGGGAGACCCGAGGTCGACCCCTAGGATTTTGGATCCAGGGATACAGAGGATCTGAGGCCCGCTACACTCCAACCGAAAAAGAGATACTGTCAGTTTATGAGGGAATCCGATCTGCCTCAGAAGTGGTTGGAACTGAAGCACAGTTCCTCCTGGCACCTCGACTACCAGTGCTGGGCTGGATGTTCAAAGGTAGAGTCTCCTCCACTCATCATGCCACCAATGCTACATGGAGTAAGTGGGCTGCCCTGATCACCCAACGATCACGTATAGGAAATCCCAGTCGCCCAGGAATCCTAGAAGTGATCATGGACTGCCCGGAGGGCAAAGACTTTGGGATGTCACCAGAGGAGGAGGTGACACGGGCTGAAGAAGCCCCTTTGTACAATCAGTTGCCAGAAGACGAGAAGCAATATGCCCTGTTCACGGATGGGTCCTGCCGCATTGTAGGGAAACATCGTAGGTGGAAGGCTGCTGTGTGGAGTCCCACCCGACAAGTTGCAGAGACTGCAGAAGGACAAGGTGAATCGAGTCAGTTTGCAGAGGTAAAGGCCATCCAGCTGGCTTTGGACATTGCTAAACGAGAGAGATGGCCACTGCTTTATCTCTACACTGACTCGTGGATGGTGGCAAATGCCCTGTGGGGGTAGCTACAACAATGGAAACAGAGCAACTCGCAGTGCCGAGGCAAACCCATCTGGGCTGCCACGCTATGGCAGGACATTGCTTCCCATCTAGACAACCTGGTCGTCAAGCTGCATCACGTCGATGCCCACATGCCCAAAAGCCGAGCCACTGAAGAACATCAATACAATCAGCAGGTGGATCAAGCTGCTAAGATTGCAGTGGCTCAGGTGGATCTGGACTGGCAACATAAAGGTGAGCTGTTTATGGCTAGGTGGGCACATGATACCTCAGGCCACCAAGGGAGAGATGCCACGTACAGGTGGGCTTGTGACTGAGGTGTGGACTTGACCATGGACGCTATTGCGCAGGTCATTCATGAATGTGAGACGTGCTGCCATCAAACAAGCCAAGAGGGTGAAGCCTCTTTGGTATGGGGGTCGATGGCTGAAATATAAATATGGGGAGGCCTGACAAGTTGACTACACCACACTGCCCCAAACGTGCCAGGGCAAGTGCCATGTTCTCACAATAGTGGAGGCAACCACTGTGGAACTGAAAACATATCCTGTGCCCCATGCCACTGCCCAAAATACTATCCTGGGCCTTGAAAAGCAAGTCCTGTGGCGACACGGCACCCCAGAAATGACTGAATCAGACAGTGGGACTCATTTCCTAAACAGCCTCATAGACACTTGGGCCAAAGAGCACAGCACTGAGTGGGTGTATCACATCCCCTACCATGCACCTGCCTCTGGGAAGGTCGAGTGGTGCAATGGGCTGTTAAAGACCACCCTGAGGGCAATGGGGGGTGGAACTTTCAAAATTTGAGATACACATTTGGCAAAGGCCACCTGGTTAGTCAACACCAGAGGATCTGCCAACCATGCTGGCCCAGCTCAATCAAAACTTCTGCGCACTGTGGAAGGAGATAAGGTCCCTGTAGTGCATGTTAAGAACATGCTGGGAAAAACAGTCTGGGTTATTCCTGCCTCGGGCAAAGGCAAACCCATCCGTGGGGTTGCTTTTGCTCAAGGACCTGGATGTACTTGGTGGATAATGAGAGAAGATGGGCAAGTTCGATGTGTGCCTCAAGGAGATTTGATTCTGGGTGAAACTAGCCCATGAACTAAATTGCATGATGGACACTAACTGCTGCAAATAACCCTTGTTCTGAGCTCTGTGTTGTAGGAATCACTGTGGCAGAGATCACCTGAATCTACAGAGGTCCAGCCTTGCCAGAAGGGCAGTAGTGACATGACCTGAGCTGGCATCAGTGCCCAACAATCCCATGCAACACTTCACCTTTTCTGTCCTGAGTGACCACCTGATGGAACCCAAAGTCATGGACGAAAGAACATTTTGCCAATATAGTTCATGGACTAAGGGAATGATATCTGTGTGGGATGGGATGGGAAAGGGGAAGCCATTTCATGTGAATTCATGGATAGTATGGAAATAAGCATGATGTAAATTGTATGAAATAAGGGGTGGAGAATGTGCTGGGTTCAGTCAGGAAAGGGTTAACTCCCTTTACTCTGGTTGCCAAGAAACTATGTTGCTGGACAGTAAGTGAAAACATTGATAAGGCCTCAGCTGGTGCTGGGGATGGCCTGTACTGAACTCAAGGTCTTTTGTCCACTTTGGATACTGTAGCTGACCCAGACTAACCAAGGAAGTATTTCATTCCATAGTACGTCATGTTCCAGTCTCTTGGGTGGGGAAGGGGGTCCGGTAGCCATTACTCTTCCCTTCTCTCTCTCCTTTACTCCCTTGCTCGTCTACTCCTGGGCATTTGCTAACCCTCCTGTGTTAGCTGCTTTGCCAACTCCTGTGCTGCCTTGTTCGTGTGGGAGCTGCTGGGTTGTTTTGAGTTTTCTGGCCGTGTTATCAGTGATAAGGTTTGCTCAGAATCTGCTGCATTACTCCCGGGCTCCAGCCTTCAGGCTGCGGCTCTCGGGCTGCTATTGCTCTTGGGCTGTGGTTCTCGGGCTCTCTGGGTCTGATTTTCATCACTCAACATCTGGGTGTGCATTGGGCAGTGGATGGTGGGAAATTGTATCATATTGTATCATATTGTACCATATGTTTCATTTTCTATCTTAATTATTTATTATTAGTAGTATCTGTAGTTTTAGGTAGTTAGTTAGGTAGTTACTTAGGTTTAATTAGTAAATAGTTCTTATCTCAATTTTACGAGCTTCCTTATTTCTTTTTCCTCCAATTCTTCCCCTCCACTGGAGGAGGCAAGGGGGATTTGTGAGAGTGGCTTTGTGGTATTTTGCTAGCCGGAGTTAAACCACGACATCCCCAAAACATCCTCTAACAAGATCTGTCAGAAACAACATATTAGCACAATGCTTCCTATCTAATTCATATTTTATTACTACTTTGAATACACAATAGTAATTCACAATTATATTAATTTTCTCTATGTTTAGTCATTACTGATGTCATAAGACTTTAACTGGATTATGTGATATACATAATCAGCTCATTGAAAGTGGTCTTACTACTCTTAGAATTTTTTTTACATAAGCTTTTTAAAATTAATCCAACAAATTAATAAAAGCATCCCATGTCTGATAGTACCTTTGCCACTCACAATATTAAATTGCGTTATTTTATGTTATTGTGCCTACATGATTCTTACAATGAATGAAGTGGTTCACTTCATGCTACTGATTTCACTTCACCTACAAAAGTGATACTTTAATTCTATTAGTTGCTTAACAGTTCAGACAGTATTAAGTTCTTTATATTTGATGTACTATAACTCTTTACATCTGAGCAAACTGACACATCAAGTTTCTCAGATTGCAAAAGTTAATTCAGTGAATTTCATTCATTTAAATGTGCCCTTAACACACCAGATTTATATTTAAAATATGGACTTTCTTTGGGGGTTTGCGATAAACCACATTCTCAGCTGATATAAAGGCAACCTAACTTCACTGTTACAACTAAGAAAATCTTACCATTAGGGAACTCCTATCTGTCTTTACCTGTGGTTGCAGACTTTGCTGATTTGGACGTTGTATTTGTTGCAGTTTTGGTATCCTTATCTGTATCTTCCACTTGAGACTTTACTTCTGGATTAGAAATATTTTTGGTTGCCTTCTCCACAGACTCCTTTTTTGGAGAAGCTGTTTTGGAAATTTTGTCTAAAGATTCTTTTGCAGCTGGTTTTGGTGAAGCCACTTGTTTTGATTTACCATCACTTTTTTTAACAGGAGAAGATGACTTGCTCTTAGTACTTTGCTTTTTTGTCTTTGTCTTTTCTTTGAGGTCCTTCTTCAAAGGCTTACCCAAAGTCTGATTGGTGGGCAAAGTCTCTGGATCAATCATGGAGACATCAGGGTGTCTAGGTGATGGGCTGTAATCCTGCATGGGGAGAGGTGGCGGGTCAATTTGTTTGTTCATAGTTGTCTTGTCAGTCGGAATGGTTTCTGACTCATCTTCTGAGTCAACGTTAGCATCTGCAGTGATGGAAGGGCATTCCTCAGTCTCAGGGGGAACATCTGAATCAGTCTGAGATGGGGCAGACTCACTCACGGATGTGGGAGGGGTTTCATCACACTTCCACCCTTGCTGCTTTCCCCCAGAAGATGGCTGGGATCCCCCACATTGAGCTAATGGCTTCTCTTGATCTTGAGATTGTTCTTCACTTGCAAACCACTCAAGGGGATTTGGGTTGATAAATGAGGGTGAAAGTTCAGGTTTAGGATGTTTATATTCACAGGAGGACACAAGGCATAAGTCAACATCTTGACGGGATTCTGCTAATGATTTTCCTGGAGTAAAATATGCACTTGCTTCATAGGAATAGCTAGTAGCTTCAGATGACCTGGTGTTTTTCCCAGTTGTCTCAAATGAGCAATCTGTGGCTTCAGGTGAGCTGGTGGCTTTCCCTGTCATCTCATAAGAATAATCTGTGGCCTCAGGTGTTCTAGATTTTGCAACTGCCTCATAGGTGTAGCTAATATCCTCTGAAGACCTAGTAGTTTTGTCTGTGGTCTTGTAAGAATAAATAAGTTCTTCTGGTAACCTGCTGCTTTTCTCTGAATTTTTTTTTTCTGGGCTGATTAAAGGTGCTGGACTGTGCTTTGTTAGGGGATCCTGGTAACCAAATGGTTTGACAGAGATCACTTGCAGCAACAATGAAGATGTGTGATTAGCTGATACATTCACGGGAGGTGAATCTGGAAAACTAGGAGAGTACAGAGAAGATTCTCTTGGAGTTAATGGAGATAGGTCAGACTTTGGTGGCAGCTTTTCTTCTAGGCTCTGCACCTTTTCTGAGGTAAAAGAAGAATGCAGTGACATATCTTTAGGTGGAACAGCACCTGAAAAAGTTTCTTCTGGCAGTGGCGAAGTTAACTGGGAAGGTGTATGAGCTGATGAAGTTGAGGATGAAGCTTCATTTTGAGAAACTGAAATAGTTTCTGAAATATCCTTCTCCTGAGAGTAAAATGACTGTTCCACAGGGGAAGTCTTCCATGCAAAAATAGGTTCCTGTATACCTGAAGGGCTATAAGCTACTTCTGTCGGTCCATTTTCAGATATATGGTGCATACTAGTGCCTACAATAGGATAGTCTGGAGATTGCCTACTGAAGTCTATTGCTAAAGACTGCTCAGGGAACTCCTGATCAAATTCTACTGACATAGTTGACTGCTCAGGAGATCTCTGATCTTGCACAGGGGTTCTTGATTTTGCAGTTTTAGGTGAGAAATCTGGTGGAGAAATTGACATGGGCCTTGGGCACTCTTCCTTAGATGGAGACATGTCTGTTTCCTGAAATGTTGTTGGTGTTTGTACAACTGACACTGAAAGAGAATCATCAACTTCAGTAGAGTGGGGGGATCCAACCTCAGCATGCAAAGAAGGAGATACATCATCAGTAGTTGGTTCTGGAAATGAACTAGTAGCAACAGATGCTGTAGAGACAGAAGCTACTCCTTCTATATGGGAATAGGTGTCTTCTGCTATAACCTCATCAACTGGAGTTGCAGACTTGTCAGAAACAGTGCCTTCAGAAATTGACATTTTGGTGTCTTCTTTTAAGGAACTTAACTGACCAATATCTATTTGAGTAGGTGAGACATCACCTGCTAACTTCCGCTCATCCAAGACCAGTGAAGACTGGGAGCTGCTGGGTTCTGTATCCTCCATTTTCCTTTCTAGGCTGAAGCCTTCCTTAATTACCATAAACTCCATGCTTTTTTCATCTTGTTTTTCTTGGAAAAGGCCTACAGAGCTGGCTTCAGAAGCTGGGCTCATCTGTACAGGTGATTTTTCTTTTTCAGGTTTCCCCTCAGGACTCCCATAATCTCTGGTGGGAGACTTTACATCAAAATTCAAAAATGTATCATAAGTGGTCTCTGAACCTATCATCAGTGGTGGACTCCGTAGAGGCGAGAGAACCTTTTCAATAGGAGATTCTGAATCTGGCACAGGCTCATCCATAGGGCTTATTCTGGGTTTTGCAGACTCATCTTTGACTTCACTGAGTTCAAAGATAACAGGAGCTTCTGTTGACTTTTCACTGGTTTCAGAGGGAAGCTGACTGGATTTTTCATCAGTGGGAGACTGATAATAAGGTGTGTGGCCAGCACTACCAGCAGTAGACTGTGAGGGAGATGCTACTTCTAACATTTTATTTTCAGGGCTTGCACAGTGCTCTTTGGCAACTTCTTGATGTACATCAGGCAATGTAGCAATGGGGACAGGCTCAGCCAAAACCTTGATTTCATTGGGAGTGAGTGAAAAGTTCACACTACGTTCACTCAGTGGTATTTTAGCAACGGGTGATGGAGGGGACAAACTCTCAGCTGGACTCTTGATTGGATTATGTTTTCCACCATCTTCTGGATAGGGTTCTTTGATTTCTAATTTGGCAGTGCCTTGGATTTCACTTCCTTTTTGGCAATATACATCTTGGAATGCAGATTTGCAGAATTTGTCTTCCTCTAATGAAGAAGGTGGTGAGATGGTAGCAGCTGAGGCATTATAGTCTTTACCTTCTGTGACTTCTGTTTTGGATCTTTCTGATAATCCATTAAAAGCATCTGGAAGTGGAGAAAGTTTAGATCTAGCAAATTCTTGAGAGTACAGTGATGTCTCACACTTGGTAATGTTCACATACTCTTGAGAAGGTGACTCACTTTCCTCATTGTTAGTTTCATCACTCATGACATCCCGGGGTGTAGACATTTCATCCATTGGAGTTGGTTCACTGGATATTTCAATGGTAGACTGTGTATAACCTGAAGTAGCAGTGAATTCCTCAGGTTGATCTTCTCTATCATCTTCTTCATCAGAAACAGTAGCTTCACTTTCTGAACCACCAGGCAATGTTTCATCATGGATAGAAGAGGCCAGTTCAACTGCTGGAGACTGAGGCTCTGAGCATTTTATTGATGTAATTATGAGTAGGCTATATTTATCTTCAACTTCACCTGCTTCTGCAGCTTTGTCTACCACAGCCATCACATAATCTTCTTCAGCTTCTATTTTTTCAGTCTCCTCTTCATCTCTGATGTCTGCTGCTTTGACTTCCTCCTCTTCTTCAGTCTCTTCAGTTTCTGCCTTTTCTACTCCTTCTTCCCTGTCTTCCTCAGCCTGTTCATCTGATGCCTCATCATCTGCCTTTTCAATATATTTTTCAGCTTTTACGTTAGCATCTGCTTCAGCCATTATTTCTTCTGAATTCTCTTCCATTTTTCTTGCTTCCTCCATAGATGGTTTTGTTGTGTCCAGCGGTATCTTTATTTTCTCATCTTCATCTTGTTCTTCAGCTGCTTCTGTGTCTGCCTTTTCCTCATAATCTCCTGCTTCATATGATTCGTCCAAGTCAGTTTCCTCATCTTCAAACTTTTCATTGTCATCAACCCTGTGCTTTTCTACAGGTTCTAATTCTTCAGGTGTTTGCTCACACTCACCCACAGCCTCTATGGTAGTTATGCCTTCATCAGAGGACTCGGCAGGTCCTTCATTATCTAATTTTTCTTTTTGGACTTCAAAGGCCACTTTTTGTTCTTTGCCAGTGAGTTTCAGTTCATCCTCTTGAGGTTTTGCTTCTTTTGTTGTTTCTAGTTCTTCATCTTTTAATTCCTCAAAATCCTTTGTTAAATCCTCTGGTGAAGACATAAGTGATCTCTCCACTTCAAGTTCTTTTCCACTAACTGTAATTTCTGCAGCTGCTACAGTTGTAGTAGTGGCTCCAACTGCTGCAAGGGCAATTTGCGCTCCAGTGACTTTGATCTCCTTCACAGTCTTAATTTTTCCTTTTTCCTTTGGCTTTCCAGCATCTACTGCTTCCTTTGTAGCAGGTTCCTCCTTCTTTTGTGATTTAGGCTTTGCTTTTGGCTTTTTGACTTCAGTCAAAGGAGCAGCTGTCATCTTTGTTTCTTTAGGAACCTTTTTGATGTTCTTTTTGGCTTCTTTTTCTTCCTTAATTTCCTTCTCTTCTTTTTTACCTTCCTTTAGCACTTCTTTCTTTGCTTCCTTCTTAGTTTCCTTCTTCTCTTCCTTTTTCACCTCTCTTTTAACTTTTTGCTTGATGTCTTTTTTGGGTTTTTCCTCTTTTTTGATGGGTGTTTTCTCTTCTTTTTTAGAAATCTCTTTCTTTGGTTTTTCTTTTTCATTTTTCTTTTCTTCAGGTTTTGCTTTGACTTCCTTTTTCACTGGCTTCTCCTTTGCCACTTTTGGTTTTACATCTGTAGCTTGTTTTTCATGAGTTTCAGATTTTACTAATTGCTCTTTATTTGTTATGTGTTTTTCTGCCACTATAGGTTTGGTCTCCACTTTTGCTGGTTTCTCTTTTTTAGCTGGAACTTTTTCTTTGCTTTCCAATTTCTGAATCTTTTCTGGTGCTGGACTAGGCTTTGCAGGCTCCAGTGTTTCTTCTTTAGATTCCTTTCTGACGGGCCTGTTTGGTGTCTTTGCAGCAGGCTTCAGACTCTCCTTGCTCTCTGTCCATTGTTTCAACTTTGCTTGTTTCACAGCTGGACTACCAGTGTTCCCAGTTAGGTCTTTTTGTGCAACCACTGGTTGTTTAAGGAAGTCTAAGTGTTTGAGTTTTTCTAGTCCTTCTAGAATATTATCTTGGGTGCTGTTTCCAGGAAACAGAACTCGGATTATTTTTTCTGCAAGATTAGCTGGATGCCACACAATCAGGGATGAGACAGAGGTGAAATAGGATAATGGAATGTCTAGTTCTTGGCCATTTGGTAGCAGGAATTCAGCTTTATCTTTGCTAGTACCACACCACTGTTGCATAAAATACTGCATCTCTCTGCTATTTTTGACAGGATTAAGCACATACATCTCAAGCTTGCCAACTCCCATTTTCTGAAATAAAATTATAGGGTCAATGGCATTTCCTACATTTCTGAAAAGACGTTCTGGTTTCATAGACAATTTATTTAAGTATTGGAGAGTAAAACAAGCTTCTTCTACACTCCTTTTTACTCTAAAGTTAAGATCCAGGTTTTTCAGGTTCTCAGGTACATTAAGGAATACAACTCCTAAATCAGGTGAGATTAAATTTTTCATCCAGTCACTGTTGGTAGTAGACCCTTGAGAATGTTCCTCTTCTAATTCAGCTATCTTTCGCTGAAGCATGCTATTGATTCCTGGCAAGTTATCATCTCCGATATGAGTGAGTAGAATGGAATCTACCCTGTCCAAGTGCCGAACAAGTTTCCAAAAGCAAGATTTTCTTTCGGATCCTCCATTGATAAGCATGTTGAATCCATTCACTGCAAACAATGCAGAGTCACCTCTTCCACCTGGGAAAATATAACAGCATGGTTTGGAGAGTTTCAAGAAGCCTCCTGAAGTTGGAGGTTCCAAAATATCAAAGGGTGATGGCACTTCTACTGATTCTGATAGATACTCTGTGAATTCAGAGAGTCCTTCCATTTCAGGCAATATGTAAGATGAATTGAGTTTAATGTTAATAAAGTCTTGAAGGTTGTGTCTGTCAAGGTTGGAATTTTTCCAGTCTCCTTCCTCAGGGCAGAAAAGAGTTAAGCTGGCTTTGTTGGCAGGGTGTGTGGTGCTCAATAATTCACCAATCTAGGATTGTAAAACAAAAGCACAAAAAGATGCATGTAAATTCATTTTTTAATGACAATTAATGTCAAAACATAATATTTTCTGATCAGATGATAGATAAAACCTTTTTCATTCAATTCTGCAATGTTGAGTACCCATCCTAGAAGCTAAAGGAACCTGCTAGCACAATTAGTTTTCTGCTGTATTTTTTTAGATACAAAGGAGCAGCTTAGGAGGAAAGGTCCCTCCATCATCGCCCAAAGGAGGAAAGTACCCCAAGGGTCCCCCTTCCTTCCTCCAACCTTTATAGGACAATACAAAGTTTTATATTTAGAGGGGATGAAGACTATGGGAGTAACACTGCCAGAGCTGCCACTGTCTCTTCCATTGGCTCATAAGTCTCCTTGCTGCCCCTGCCCATCGAGAAAAGCCAGCCAAATATCTAAGGGAAACATCACATTCTCTTAACAGGCAGACCAGAGGAGACCAGAAGACAATACTATCATTACTGCAGTTCTTTCTGCAGGCTGGCTCCTGACTCACAGACTGCAAGATAGTTTCCCACAACACTAAGAAGTGATTTATTATATAAAAAAATCCAAACAGTTACAAGATTGTGAGGTACATATATTTCTATATGTTCTATTGTGCTGGTTTTGGCTGGGATAGAGAAAATTTTTTTCATAGTAGCTAGTATGGGGCTATGTTTTGGATTTGTGCTGGAAACAGCATTAATAATACAGGGATTTTTTAGTTATTGCTGAGCAGTGCTTACACAGACTCAAGGCCTTTTTTGCTTTTCACCCCACCCTACCAGTGAATAGGCTGGGGGTGCACAAGAAGTTGGGAGGGGATACAGCTGAGACAGCTGACCCCAATTGACCAAAGAGATATTCCATACCATATGACATCATGCTCAGCATATAAAGCTGGGGGAAGAAGGAGGAAGGGAGGATGTTCAAAGTGATGGCATTTGTATTCCAAATAGGTGTTATGCATGATGGAGCCCTGCTTTCCTGGTGATGGCTGAACACCTGCCTGCTGATGAGAAGTAGTGAATTAATTCCTTGTTTTGCTTTGCTTATGTGTGCTTCTTATACTTTCCCTATTAAACTGTCTTTATCAATCCATGAGTTTTCTCACTTTTACCCTTCTGATTCTCTCCTCCATCCAATCATGGGGGAGTTAGTGAGCGACTGTGTGGGGCTTAGTTGCCAGCTGGGATTAAACCATGACAGTCCTTTTTGGCACCCAATGTGGGGCTTGAAGGGTTCGAGATAACAGATTTAACTGTAATGGACTACATTGAATTTATAGCTGTTATTGCTGTTTAGCTATTAATTGGCAGGGTCCCATGGTTGCCATGGGGCTTGCTTGCCTTACTGTATATTAGTCTAGTACTCATTAGTGGCTTTTTTTTGCTTTTCCTGCTTGCAGTACTGCTGATCTTCTTACTCTGTTGTGCCTGGGAACATTCTGATAATAGCAATGGCAATATGCCTGGGCCGGTAGATAGCCAGGGCATCACTGCTGTTTCTGTGGTGCTATACTGGACAGGCTGGAACTCCAGTGTGAACTTGAGTCAAAGGAACTGTGACCTGTGGATGAGTCCAAGTGGGAGCAGGACACCCCAAAGTGTCTGTGGCCACGGTTAAGTGAGCCACAGCAGGTATACCTCTGAAGTGATTCAGCTGCTCAGAGAAAACACAAGATTGTTTCATACCCTGTATAGCAAAGGTGAAAAAGAAAGGTTTCCCTCTGTTAGCTGTTGCTGCAGAGGCAGTGGAATGGGATATCTACAATCTTCTGGCATCGAAGTTGAAAACTTCTGCAGTGCCTTCATGGAGTTCAGCAATCTAGAGATTGATTTCTGAATAAGACCTCATAAGATGATCCCTCAAGAGTATTTACTTATTTGTAAGGCACATGACCATAGTTCAGGTTTGGACCAGTGAAATAGAAATGAGCAGAAACCAGAAATACCAACTTTGCTACAATACTCATCAAAATGAAAATGCTTATAGGTTAGGTGTGCTGGGTTTAGTCAGGACAGTTAGTTTTCTTCACAGTAGCTGGTATGAGGCTATGTTTTGGATTTGCCTTGAGAATAGTACTGACAAGGTGTTTTTTCAGTTTGTGCTAAAAACCTGCTTGCACCAATTCAAGGTCTTTTCTAGCTTCTGATACTGCACCTGTGTTCCCAACTTTTTCACTACAAGCAGTGTCTGTGGGGGACTGTGCTGGGTTCAGTCAGGAAAGACTCCCTTTACTGTGGTTGCTAGGAAGCTGGGTTCCTGGATTTATGCTGAGAGAAGTACTGATAAGTTCTTAGCTGGGCTGGGGAGTGCCTGTACCAAATTCAAGGTCTTTTTCTGCTTCTGATCCTGCAGCTGCGTTCCCAGCTCCTGCTGTCTCGCTACAGGCAGTGTAGGGGACACACAGTTCAGACAGCTGACCCAACCTGACCAAGGGAGTATTTCATTCCATAGTATGATGTCATGCTAGGTACATATAGACGAAGAGGGGGTCCGGGAGCCATTACTCTCTCTTGCTCTTTTACTTTTGTACACTTGCTAACACACCCTCTGAGTCCTGTGTTAGCTGCTTTGCTAACTGTCGTGGTTTTAGCACAACAAGTTGCTCTACCACTCCACACCCCCCACACCAATGAGGAAGAGTTGGAGGAAAACAAAGAAAGCTCGCTTGTAGGAGTTAAGAACTATTTAATTATATAAATTAAACTTATGGAGTTACTAACAATGCTATTGTTAATAAGAAATTAAAAGAACAGAAAAAAAAATAGAACAAATGGTACAGGATCTCACCACACATGGATAGACATAGCCAGATTCCAGGCAAGGCAGAAAAATAAATCCAAAAACCCTGAGAAAGCAAAAAGAAACCAAAACAAAGGGAGCAACACCCCCCCCCCCCCCCCCCCCCCAATCAGCCCGAGAGCCAAGAGCAGGGAGAGCAAAAAAAAAAAAACTTTCAAACCCCGACTCCTAGATTAATCTGCCTGGCAAAAGATGCTTTTTTTTGTGATGAGCACCCAGCACTCACCACGAGGTCCCAACGACAAAGAAAACCCCTGCCGCCCTGGCTGGAAGCCCTTCCTGGACCCTTCCCCCTTTTGGGTCATGCCCAACTGTAATTCTTTCCATCCCCATCCCCACCCCCACCCCTTCTCTGCTGGTTTTCAGTGCCGTGGGCACCGGGTTGGCACCACCCACTCAGCTTGATGTATTATGGGGTGAAGCAAAATATAGACTAACTGGTGCAAAATATAGACTAAGACACTAACTCCTGTGCTGGCTCGTTTGTGAGGGAGTTGGTGGGTTTGTTTAGTGTTCCCGGTCGTGCTATCACTGATAGGGTTCGCTCGGAATCTGCTGCGACCACTCTCAGGCTGCGGCTCTCAGGCTGCGATCACTCTTGGGCTGCAGCTCTTGGGCTCTCTGGGTCTGACTTTCACTACTCAACTCCTGGTTGTGCATTGGTGAGTGTGTGGTGAGAAATTGTATCATATTGTATCATATGTTTTATTTTCTATTATTTTAATTATTTATTATTAGTAGTATTTGTATATATTAATTTAGATTTAATTAGTAAATAGTTCTTATCTCAATTTTATGAGCTTCCTTATTTTTTTTTCCTCTGATTTTTCCCCTCCACTGGACGAGGGGAGGGGGGATTTGTGAGAGCGGCTTTGTGTTATTTTGCTAGCCAGAGTAAACCATGACAGGGACACACAGTTCAGGCAGCTAATCCAAACTAACCAAAGGAGTACTTCATTCCATTGCACGTCATATGCTCAGTATATAAGTCAGGAGTGGGCTGGGGGGCCATAGCTCACTTCTTTGTTAGCTAGCTTGTTTCTTTGGCTCCTGTGAGTGACCTTATCTTGAGCTGATTGTGTCAAAGCTTGCTGACAAATTTGTGAAACTTCCTGGTGGCTTGGCTTTTGGTGGCTTGAGGAGAAAGGATTGCCTGCAGGCCTGAATAGATAAGGGCCAAATGGCCTACTGGACAGATAAGAAGCAAATAGCCTCCAGAGACCAGTTCCTACCAAGGACAAAAAACAATCATCACATCGCTTTATGGGGGGTCCAGACACAGAGGACCCCCAAGCCTGCCAAAGCATACAAGTGGTCACGTAGTGGTCCTGTCACCCCACGGGATCAGCTGCATAACCGGAGAGCGTGCGCAGGAGGCAGGAGTCAGCAAAAAATACCCTCTAAAAGACTGGGACCAAACCGTGACAGGGACCCTCCCCAACGAAGACTATGGAGCAACGGGACGCCGCTGGATCCATGGTGGTGACTATCTCCTGCAATTCTCTCCTGACTGCTTGCTAAATTTTCCCCCTTTTCTATTTTCTCCCTCTCCTATTGCTATTTTCTTACACCAAAAATAAACTCCTTTGTTAGCGGCATCTGACCTCGTTTGTGTCTTAATCTCACTCGGAGTACAACAACGTATCTCCCCCTTCCTGGGATAACTGGGCCGGGACAGCTCCTTTGTTAGTGTGTTGGTGGATTGGTTAGCTTTCTTGATTGTGCTCTTGCTTGTGAGCTCGCTTGAGCTCTGCTGCGATCACTTTCATGCTCTCTGGCTCTGACTACTCAGGCCTGGCTGTATATTGGTCAATGAGTGGTAAGTAATTGTATAATTTGTTTTATTTTCATTACATGTTATTAGTAGTATTGTTAATATTATTAGTATCACGATAATATTCATTTATATTCAATTATTAAATGGTTCTTATTTCAATCCACGAGCTTCCTTGTCTTTTCCTCCAATCCCCCTCCTCCACTGGAGGACAGGGGGAGAGGCGAGCGAGCAGCCGTGTGGGACTTACTTAATTGCTAGATGAGGTTAAACCATGACATCAGGTAATACAGGAAATCTTTCCTCTAATCATTAGTGTGCTGGATTTAGTTGGGATAAAACAGCACTTCAGTCTACTTTAGCAGTAGAAAATTGTGGCCGGAATGAAGTCATGCTACCACTGAGTGCTGCCATGCTGGACATGCTAGAACTTCAATGTGAGCTGGAGTCAAAGGCAGCCAAGTGGTACGCTACGATTGACATTGCTAATGCATTCTTCTCAAACCCTTTAGTAGCAAATCACAGGCCACAGTTTGCTTTCACCTGGAGGGGCATCCAATATGCCTGGAATCGACTGCCCCAGGGGTGGAAGCACAGTCCTACCATTTGCCATGGACTGGTCCAGATCACACTGGAACAGAATGCAGCTCCAGAACAACTGCAATACATAGATGACATCATCGTATGAGGCAACAGAGCAGAAGTCATCTCTGAGAAAAAAAAGAAGATAAATCCTACTGGATGCAGGTTCTTCCATAAACCAAAGTAGTCAGGGGACATGAACAGGAGATACAGTTCTTAGGAATGAAATGGCAAGATGCATGTTACGGATTCCAATGTATACGATCAACAAAATACAAGCTATGTCCCCACCAACGAGCAAAAAATAAACACAAGCTTTCCTAGGTATTGTGGGTTTCTGGCGGATGAATATCCCAAATTACAGTCACTCTCTACGAGGTGACCCGTAAGAAAAATGATTTTAAATGGGGCCCTGAGCAGCGCCAAGCCTTTGAACAGATCAAGCAGGAGATCGTGCATGCAGTAGCCCTTGGACCAGTCCGGACAGGGCCAGAGGTAAAGAATGTGCCCTACACCACAGCCGGGGAGAATGGCCCTACCTGGAGTCTCTGGCAGAAAGAACCAGGAGAGACCCGAGGTCGACCCCTAGGATTTTGGATCCAGGGATACAGAGGATCTGAGTCCCGCTACACTCCAACCGAAAAAGAGATACTGTCAGCTAATGAGGGAATCCGATCTGCCTCAGAAGTGGTTGGAACTGAAGCACAGTTCCTCCTGGCACCTCGACTGCCAGTGCTGGGCTGGATGTTCAAAGGTAGAGTCTCCTCCACTCATCATGCCACCAATGCTACGTGGAGTAAGTGGGCTGCCCTGATCACACAACGAGCTCGCATAGGAAATCCCAGTCGCCCAGGAATCCTAGAAGTGATCATGGACTGCCCGGAGGGCAAAGACTTTGGGATGTCACCAGAGGAGGAGGTGACACGGGCTGAAGAAGCCCCTTTGTACAATCAGTTGCCAGAAGACGAGAAGCAATATGCCCTGTTCACGGATGGGTCCTGCTGCATTGTAGGGAAACATCGTAGGTGGAAGGCTGCTGTGTGGAGTCCCACCCGACAAGCTGCAGAGACTGCAGAAGGACAAGGTGAATCGAGTCAGTTTGCAGAGGTAAAGGCCATCCAGCTGGCTTTGGACGTTGCTCAACAAGAGAAATGGCCAGTGCTTTATCTCTACACTGACTCCTGGATGGTAGCGAATGCACTGTGGGGGTGGCTGCAGCAGTGGAAACAGAGCAACTGGCAGTGCCGAGGCAAACCCATCTGGGCTGCCACGCTATGGCAAGACATTTCTTCCCATCTAGACAACCTGGTCGTCAAAGTACGTCACATCGATGCCCATGTACCCAGAAGCCGAGCTACTGAAGAACATCGATACAATCAGCAGGTGGATCAAGCTGCTAAGATTGCAGTGGCTCAGGTGGATCTGGACTGGCAACATAAAGGTGAGCTGTTTATGGCTAGGTGGGCCCATGACACCTCGGGCCACCAAGGGAGAGATGCCACGTATGGATGGGCTTGTGACCGAGGGGTGGACTTGACCATGGACGCTATTGCGCAGGTCATTCATGAATGTGAGACATGTGCTGCCATCAAACATCCAAGAGGGTGAAGCCTCTTTGGTATGGGGGTCGATGGCTGAAATATAAATATGGGGAGGCCTGACAAGTTGACTACACCACACTGCCCCAAACGTGCCAGGGCAAGTGCCATGTTCTCACAATAGTGGAGGCAACCACTGTGGAACTGAAAACATATCCTGTGCCCCATGCCACTGCCCAAAATACTATCCTGGGCCTTGAAAAGCAAGTCCTGTGGCGACACGGCACCCCAGAAATGACTGAATCAGACGATGGGACTCACTTACGAAACAGCCTCATAGACACTTGGGCCAAAGAGCACAGCACTGAGTGGGTGTATCACATCCCCTACCATGCACCTGCCTCAGGGAAGGTCGAGTGGTGCAATGGGCTGTTAAAGACCACCCTGAGGGCAATGGGGGGGTGGAACTTTCAAAATTTGAGATACACATTTGGCAAAGGCCACTTGACCAGGGGATCCGTCAATCGAGCTGGCCCTGCACACTCAAACCCTCTACGGACGGTAGAAGGAGATAAGGTCCCTGTAGTACATACTAGAAGCATGCTGGGAAAAACGGTTTGGGTTACCCCCACCTTGGGCAAAGGCAAACCCATCCGTGGGGTTACTTTTGCTCAAGGACCTGGGCGCACTTGGTGGGTAATGAGAGAAGATGGGGAAGTCCGCTGTGTGCCTCAGGGGGATTTGATTCTGGGAGAAAATAGCCAATAAATTACAGTGCGTGTGGGACATGAATTGCTGCCACTAACCCCTGTTTTTGAGCTTTATGTTACAGGCAACCCCTATGGCAGAAAACCATCCCACCCTACAGAGGTCCAGCCTAGCCAGGAGCACAGCAGTGACCTGACCTGAGCTGGCTTTGGCACCCAACGATCCCACACAACCCTTCCACCTTTCCTGTCCTGAGTGACCCCCACACCTGATGGAACCTGAAGTCATGGACTAATGGACATTTTGCCAAGATGGTCCATAGACTGAGGGAATGATACCCGTGTGAGATGGGATGGGAAAGGGGAAGCGGGCTGATGGAAGTTTATGGAATAGTGTGGGAGGTAAGCTTGATGTGGATGTGGTGAATCAAAAGGGGTGGATTAGTGTCTTAGTTTTGTACCAGTTAGTCTATGTTTTTGCACCAGTTGGTCTATATTTTGCTTCACCCCATAATACATCAAGCTGGATAGGTGGTGCCAACCCAGTGCCCACGCACTGCAGGACCGGTGGGGAAGTGGATGGAAAGGGTATATAATTTTTTTATATAATTAAATAGTTTTTATTTCAACTCATACGGGCTTGTCCTCGGTTTGTTCCTCCAATCCTTTCCTCACCAAGAGGGGGTGTGGGGGGGAGCGGAGTGATAGAGCGGCTCGTTGTGCTAAAAACCACGACAATATGGAACTTAAGCATGATGTAAATGGTATGAAATAAGGGGTGGAGAATGTGCTGGGTTCAGTCAGGAAAGGGTTAACTCCCTTTACTCTGGTTGCCAGGGAACTATGTTGCTGGATGCTAAGAGAAAACATTGATAAGGCCTCAGCTGGTGCTGGGGATGGCCTGTACTGAACTCAAGGTCTTTTGTCCGCTTCGGATACTGTAGCTGACCCAGACTAACCAAGGAAGTATTTCATTCCATAGTATGTCATGTTCCAGTCTCTTGGGTGGGGAAGGGGGTCCGGTAGTCATTACTCTTCCCTTCTCTCTCTCTCCCTTACTCCCTTGCTCGTCTACTCCTGGGCACTTGCTAACCCTCCTGCGTTAGCTGCTTTGCTAACTCCTGTGCTGCCTTGTTCGTGTGGGAGCTGCTGGGTTGTTTTGAGTTTTCTGGCTGTGTTATCAGTGATAGGATTTGCTCGGAATCTGCTGCATTAGCTCCCGGGCTCCAGCCTTCAGGCCACGGCTCTCAGGCTGCGATTGCTCTTGGGCTGTGGTTCTCGGGCTCTCTGGGTCTGATTTTCATCACTCAACATCTGGGTGTGCATTGGTCAGTGGATGGTGGGGAATTGTATCATATTGTATATATTGTACCATATGTTTTATTTTCTACTATTTTAATTATTTATTATTAGCAGTATGTGTATATATTGATTTAGATTTATTTAGTAAATAGTTCTTATCTCAATTTTACGAACTTCCTTATTTCTTTTTCCTCTGATTCTTCCCCTCCACTGGAGGAGGGGAGGGGGATTTGTGAGAGTGGCTTCATGGTATTTTGCTAGCCGGAGTTAAACCACGAGAGAAGCCAAGCAGGTAGGTGGTGCAAAAACCTACAGCCATTCCAACCGATAGCCTCTGTCTTATTTAATTTCACCTATTACTTAGCTGCCACCTGGTGTCAAGTTCAATTTGCCTGCTTTGTATGTGCACCTTAAATAAACAAGCTGTATATTTTAAACACAACACTGTCTCCTTCCATTGTCAATGTTTTCCATGGTCTTCCATTTCTCTAAGTTGCAATTTAATTCCTCAAATTAAAATGTGATTCCTTTGTTAAGCAATTTACATGAAACCAAAGTAAATTAAATAAATGTCTTGAAAGAAAGCCTATATTGAAGAGCCAGTGCTAACTTTAACAACACAGAGGGCCATTTTTAGTCTTCTAAAACCTGTGCCATCACGTGACAGTTTATGAAAGACACTTTTCTGAACACACCTCTTGATCTGTGAAGATCTCAATGAAGTTCTGGAAGGAGAAGGTCCCTGACTGAAGAATAAGTTCTCCTGTGTTTTCAAAGCACTGTCCAGTTAGTACAAGGAGCTTGTGTCTTGCAGTATCTGTGATCATTAAGCGCACCTAGAGCAAAGGAGAGAAACATATCAATAATGGGAGCTACCATGCATTTGTACATTCCTCTGAGAACATGCAGTTTACTTCATCTAATTTAAAACATATTTTGCACCAGAGTCTCCCAGGACTGTTGAAATATTTTCAAGTTATAGTGCTGTTTGCAAAACACAACAAGAAAGGAGCAAAAGGGAAAAAGGAGGCACAAGAAGAGAAAGTCTGATGAATAAAACAAACTAATGACATGGGGGAAAAGGCAATGAGCAGATAAGAACAAAATGTGAATAAAAAAAAAATTCAATGAACAAATACATTCTTTGTATAACTCTTGTTGAATTTTAATAGCACTGTATCAGGACATTCTTGGACAACTGTGTGCCACATGCTAAAGAGGGACAAATACCTGTGTCAGACTCTTTTTGGAAGGCCAATCTTTTTTTCCCATAATATAGCATTACTTACCATTCAGTTACAAAAATATCACTAAAAAGTAAAAGCTACAAATCACACATAAACTGGCACATGTAGACTATCATTCTGTTGAATCTTCTACAGAGTTAAAGGATGTTTCTGTTTCACCATAATCATAATCAAGTACTCAGATACAGTCACATACACCATTTACATCTCATGATGTCATTATAGACACGATCACATTTTAAGTGTGCCAGCCCAAGACCTTTTTCAATATACAGTAATAAATTATGTAGATGCCTGATGGTTCAAAGGAGCTTGCTACTGAGAACAAAACTTCTGCATTTAGAAATAACTGTAAACTACTTTAAATTAGATCCTCGTAAATTTACTTGATCCTCACTACAACTAGTAATAATTCCTGTTCCCCCCACCAGCGGGAGATTTTCTTGCATGCTAAGAAAAATCGATATATTTAGTATACTTCTGTTGGCGGAATTCAACTTAAATTGAAGAATAAAACTAAGCAAAATCTTTGTAAGTGTTGTGGTTTAATATCAGCTAGCAATTAAGTATCACACAGCTGCTTGCTCACCTCCCCTGCCTCCTCCAGTGGAGGAGGAGAATCAGAGGAAAAGACAAGGAAGCTCATGGATTGAGATAAGAAGAATTTAATATTTGAGTATAAATGAATAAAATAGTGAAACTAATAATATTAACAATACTACTAATAATAACAATGCTAATAATAATATGTAATGAAAACAATAGAAAAGGAAATATATTACACAATTGCTCACCACCTGCCGACCGATACACAGCCAGGTCCCAAGTAGCAACAGTCAGACCCAGAGAGCCCAAGAGATGGAGTCCAAGAGCCGGAGCCCAAGAACAATCACACCAGAGTCTGAGCAAGTCTCACGAGCGAGAGAGCAACCAAGAGAGCCGACTGACCCACCAACTAGCTAACTAACTGTCGTGGCTTGACTACAGCCAGCAAAATACCATGAAGCCGCTCTCACACCACCCTCCACCCTCCTCCAGTGGAGGGGGAAAATTGGAGGAAAAAGACAAGGAAGAGATTGAGATAAGAACTATTTACTAATTGAACATAAATGAATAACATATATATATATAAAAGAATATTTACAAATACTACTAATAATAAGTAATTAAAAAATAGAAAATAAAACACATAATACAATATGGTACAACTGCTCACCACCCGCTGACCAATGAAAATTCAGGTCCCGAGTAGTGAGAGTCAGAGTCAGAGAGCCCAAGAGCTGGAGCCTGACAGAAGGAGCCCAAGAGCTATTGCAGCAGAGTCCGAGCAAACCCTATTAGCAACAGCACGACTAGGAAAACTAACAGACCCACCAACTCACAAATGAGCTGGCAAAGGAGTTAGCAAAGCATCTAACGATGAGTTAGAGAGAGTGTTAGAAAGTGTAAGGAAGTGAAAATGAAAGAGAGTGGAATGGCTCCCTAGCCCACTCTCCACCAATGTACCGAGCATGACCAGCTAGGGAATGAAATACTCCTTTGGTTAGTTTGGGCAAGCTGTCTGAACTGTGTTCCCACACACGCACTGCTTGTAGTGAGAAAGTTAGGAACACAGGTGCAGTATCAGAAGCTGAAAAAGTCCTTGAATTGGTGCAAGCACTCCTTAGCAACAACTAAAATCCACTACTGTTATCAGTACTCAGAGCAAATCCAAAAACATATCCTCATACCAGCTACTGTGAAGAAAATAAATAATCTGTGTCCTAACTAAAACCAGCAGAATAAGACACTGTATTGTTGAGTAAACTTCCTGCAAACATGGTGAGTTGACCTTGGCAAGCTGCCAGCTGCTGAGCAAGCTGCTCTATTGGTGTCCCACTTCAGCAGGATACAGGGAACAAAATAAGATGAAAATCTTATGGGTCAAGTTACAGGCAGTTAAACAAAGAAAAAGCAGACTACACGTGGAAGCCACAGAAACAAACAAACAAAAGATTTATTCTCTACTTCTCACCAGCAGGCAATATCTAGCCACTTCCTGACAATCATAGAATGGTTTGGGTTGGAAGGGACCTTAAAGATCATCTAGTTCCAACCCCACTGCCATGGGCAGGGACACCCTCCACTAGACCAGGTTGCTCAATGTCAGTGCACACAGCTGGTCTGTTGGCCTGACAGAGCAGGTTGACCTTGACGATATACCCATGTATCCTAGGAGATGTGATAAATCCCTGGCATGAGAGAAGTAAACAACTTTGAGGAAGTGAGAGACCGTGGGGCATCTGGAGGAAGGGGGGAGTAATCATCCAATAGTTAAAAAAAAATCATGATATACGGCCCAATAGAGAATGTACACGCGTGGTTGAGAATGCTATGAAAAGAGTGTTGTAAAAGAATAAATAGATCTATTTGCCTGCGCAGCCTGTCGTGTCCGTCTCAACAGCGACAAATGGTGACCCCGACTGAGGATTAACGTCCAGGAGATAGCCGAGAGCGGCGGGAAGAGCCGCGGAGATGGAGCCCAGCCTAGATTGAGCAGCAGGGAGAGCTGCGTAGTCCGGACTTCTTGAAATCGACACGGTACAGGTGAGCGGCTGGGGACCATGGGAGCGAACTTGACTAAGGAGGAGACCATGCTTGTGACGATGTGAAAGCTACTGCTTCACCGCAGGGGAGTCAAATTGGACGAGATGGTGCTCCAAAAAATGTTATTATGGAGTAAAGCGCAAGGATATGAAGCTAATTCTGTTACTGCATTTAGTGTAAGCAAGTGGGAGGAAGTAGGACAGAAACTGTTTGACTGTGCCTCGCAAGGTAATAAGACTGCGATGGACCTCCTTACAACGTGGAGATTGTTGAAAGACACTTTAAAGGACTTTAAGGCAGAGAAAGAAATCTCAGAGGAAAGCCCTTATAATCCGGGAGCATCCGCGGTCCCGGGGTTGGCAGCGAAAGGTCAAAGTTTGGACCCAGCAGGGGGAGCCTTGCCCAAACGTAGAACGCGACTGACAGCAAGGGGACTGTATGAGGATTCCCATGAGGACGCACAAGATGAGTGACGATTCTGATGAGGACGCACAAGATGAGTTGTTTCCGCCGCAAGGGCCGAGTTAACAGAAAGCCCCTCCCGCCACCCCCTCTTCGCTTCCCGCCGTGCAGCCCTCTGCTCCACCCCCTCCCTCTTACAAAGAGGAGGAAAAACCCCCTGTGGTGTCCACTAAGCTCTCTTTGTATCCTCCGCTACCCGAGGACAGAGAGGATGACTGGAGCGAGGCGGCTACTGACGAGCTACAAAAGCTGAAGGGATAGAACAGGGAGAAGCAAAACGGGAAATTAGAAGGGGGGGACGAGTGTCAGCTGCCAGTTCCAGAGGCATGGGAATTCCCTCCCGCTCAGCTGACGGTAAAGCCGGTAGATGCAATGGCCTTTTGGCGAAAAGTGAAGGAACAAGCAGTGTTAGAGGGTAATTGGGACTTGTCGGAAGCCATTTCAGCACCGGTAGGGGCTGAGAAATCGGGTGGGGTAACGGGTGCAATAGTCTTTCCTGTTGTTCGCGGTGATGCAGCCGCGGGCATCCCAGACGAACATCGGCCATATGCTTGGAAGGTGATACAGGAGTTACAAAAAATGGTTGCGAAATATGGCCCGAATGCACCCGCTACCATGCAATTGTTAGGCCTAATCACTATGGAAGAAATTGTACCGTATGATGTGCAGCAACTGGCTCAAATTATGTTCTTGCCAGTTCAGTTGTCAGTATTTCAACCTATTTGGAGCCAGAAAGCGAGTGACATGGGGCTGCGTAACCTGCAACGATCACAAGATGATCCGCGATTTGGCCAAGGGGCGGATGTGCTCACGGGAACGGGGGCATTTGCTAATCCGCAATTACGGGCTAAATTGCACCCTCTAGTGTTGGAACAGGCTAAACACGTGGGCTTGGAAGCGCTAATGCGAACAGCTGAGTTAGTGGAACCAAAGCCACGGTATACATCTATATGGCAAGGGCCCAAGGAGCCGTTTTTGCCATTTGTAGAAAAATTACAAGCAGCCATAGAGAAACAGGTTTTTGACGCCTATCTAAGACTAATGTTAACAACACAGCCAAAGACAGTGCTAATGAAGACTGTAGGAAGATAATTGAGGCATTGCCCGGGGAGCCAACCCTGGAGGCCATGGTTACTGCGTGTGCCAAATTTGGATCAGTGGAACACAAGATGGTGGCCTTGGCTAACGCTATGGCAGCCGTCCGTGTAAAAGAACAAAGATGTTATAGTTGCGGCCAGACGGGACACATAAAAGCTAACTGTCCGAACAAGAAAGCGACAAAGGCACCTAGCTCTGCAGTAACAGTTTGCCACCGGTGCGGAAAGATAGGGCATTTTGCTAAGCAATGTAAATCCAGATATCATGTTAATGGGCAACAGCTGTCGGGAAACAGGAAGTCGAGGGCGAAGGGACGCGTGCTGACACAAGTATTCCCTTCAACACCCCAGCAAGCACCACTGAACCCGTCCTTTGCGAGCAACTTGCAGGACAAACCATGGGGGCAGCAGGGATGGATGTATCCACCACCGAACAAGTGACCATATCGTCATACTTGGTACAAAAAGTGCCCCTTGCAGCTCGTGGACCAATTGGCGAGGGGCTGAGTGCGCTGCTAATAGGACGATCAAGTGCCACTTTACAAGGTATCACTGTGCATGTTGGAGTTATCGATGCTGACTATACTGGACAGATAAGTGCCATGGTTTCTACCCCAACGCCACCCGTGACAATTCCAAAAGGTACTCGTATTGCTCAACTTGTTCCTTTTAAGAGTTGTGTTCCCAGGTCACGTCCAACAGAGCGTGGGGATGGTGGATTCGGATCTACGGGTGTCCCGCAAGTTATGTGGACACAAAACATCTCCGACAAACGGCCTCAAATGATGTGTGTTCTTACGATGGACGGCGCTTCCCCCTCACAGGTGAAGGTATCTGGGCTCTTAGACACAGGGGCTGATGTCACAATAGTCTCTCAACTCCACTGGCCTCAGAGTTGGCCCGTTGTTACAATGGACACCGGAGTGTTGGGGTTGGGAGGAGTGGCCCAGAGTCTAATGGCAGCAAAACCTGTGACGATTCGGAACCCTGAAGGACAGGTTGCAACAGCACGACCATATGTTACTGCTGCTCCTTTGAACTTATGGGGCAGAGATGTCTTGGGAGCATGGGGTGTAAGGATTACGACGGATTTTTAACAGGGGCCACTGTGCTTGAGGGCATGCGACAGCCTACCTTGGCCTTAACGTGGCTTACGAATACACCTATTTGGGTAGATCAGTGGCCCCTGAACCCTGAGAAATTAAGCACCCTCCACAGCTTGGTACAGGAACAATTACAGGCCGGTCATCTTGAACCATCACACAGCCCATGGAACACCCCCATATTTGTAATTAAAAAGAAATCGGGAAAATGGCAGTTGTTACATGATCTACGACAAATTAATGCCGTTATGGCTAGCATGGGTGCACTGCAACCGGGACTGCCGTCACCTGCTATGATCCCAGCAGGATGGGACATTTTAATTGTGGATTTGAAAGACTGGTTTTTTTACTATTCCTTTAGCAGAACAGGATAAAGACAAATTTGCTTTCTCGATTCCTGTCATCAATCGTGCAGAACCCATGAAGCGCTACCAGTGGAAAGTGTTACCTCAAGGCATGAAAAATTCGCCTACAATCTGTCAATGGTTTGTAGCTCAGGCACTCTCTGGGCTGCGGGAACAATACCCTGACTCTTATTGTTACCACTATATGGATGATATCCTTTTTGCTGTATCTGATCCGGCCCAGTTGGATGCTGTGGAGCAAGCAGCATTATGCTACCTTAAACAATATGGATTGGTTGTGGCTCCAGAAAAGGTTCAACGTAAGAGCCCTTGGTTATACCTGGGTGTGAAAATATTGGATCAAACAGTACTTCCACAGCCGATAATGCTGAGTAGAGAGGTGAAAAATCTTAATGACATCCAAAAGCTAATGGGAGCAATTAACTGGGTTAGGCCCTATCTAGGGCTGACATCGTCTCAATTGAGTCCCCTAATGGAATTATTGAAAGGGGATTCCGATATTTGCGCACCAAGACGGTTAACCAGGGAGGCACACCAGGTGCTCGATGTGGTAGAAAAAGCAATACAGAGCAAATATGTTTATCGGGTGGAACTAACTGAGATTGTACAGATTTTTGTTTTAACAGATCACTTGATTCTGTATGCATTACTTTGTCAATGGAATGAAACCTGGGGGGATCCTTTGCATGTGTTGGAGTGGACGTTTTTACCTTATCGATGTAAGAAAACAGCACCGGGCATTTTTGAGTTAGTGGCGCAGCTAATAATCAAAACAAGGACACGGTGCCTTGAACTTCTCGGTCGAGATCCCGCGACCATTGTTATTCCAATTCAAGCCGCATATTTTGAGTGGTGCTTGGCCAATAACATGGCATTGCAATCTGCCTTGGCAGATTTCCAGGGGGTCATTAAATATCACCTCCCCAGCCACCCGATGCTGAAACTGGTGCGAGAAATCTCGATCGGGGAAAAATGGTTACACTCCACGGAACCAGTTGAGGGATTAACTGTGTTTACAGATGGATCGGGGAAAACAGGGAAGGCAGCTGTTACTTGGTTTGAGAAGGGTAAGTGGCACGATATTGTCACGGAACAGCAAGGATCACCACAGATTGTGGAACTTAAGGCAGTAACTGAGGCCTTCCGCAGATTTTCTAAACCTTTTAATTTGGTTACTGATTCTGCTTATGTTGCAGGATTGGTCCAGCAGTTAGAGCGAGCTGTAATCAAACAGGTGGATAACGAGCATTTGTTTAATTTGTTACGATTTCTATGGGAATTGATTCAGAAACGTGATAGTCCCTATTATGTTTTACACATTCACAGTCACACTGTTTTACCCGAATTTTTGGCGGAAGGGAATGCACGGGCTGACAGGCTTGTGTCAGTAGCCGTGCTCGGCCCGGTACCAAATACTCTGCAACAGGCCCAAGCGTCACATCAATTTTTCCATCAGGGGGCCAAAGCCTTACAAAACCAATTTCACCTGAAAGCTGCAGAGGCACGAGCCGTTGTAGCATCATGCCCTGATTGTCAAGGACAGCAGGTGCCATGTTATTATGGGGTGAACCCCAGGGGGTTACAGACGTTGCAAATCTGGCAGACTGATGTGACACACATTGCAGAATTTGGGAGATTGAAGTATGTACATGTTTCTGTTCATACCTATTCAAATGCAGTGGTGGCCTCCGCACACACTGGGGAAAAAGCCAAAAACGTAATTCGACACTGGCAGAAGGCGTTTTTCATGTTGGGGGTCCCTGGAACAGTAAAAACCAATAATGGCCCCACATATGTGGCTAAACCAGTTTGTGAATTCCTCCAGAAATGGAGAACACAGCATGTTACTGGCATCCCACATTCCCCTACTGGACAAGCAATTGTTGAGCGGGCCCACGGCACCCTGAAGCGCCTGCTCCAAAAACAAAAAGGGGGAATGGAAGGGGAGCCCCCAGAGGCTCGGTTGACAAAGGCCATTTATGTTTTGAACGTATTAAACGTGCCCGAGAAGGGGTCAGTCCCTCCAATTGTGAGACATTTTTCCTCTTTTTCAACATCGGAAGAGGTACGCGGCACCGCTTTGGTGCGTGTAAAGGATCTGCAAACAGGACAATGGTCTCAGCCATGTAACCTGATTACCTGGGGCAGGGGTTATGCTTGTGTCTCCACAGAAAATGGGCCATGCTGGTATCCTGCCCGTTGTGTTTGGCCTGTGCTGGATCGTCGCGGGACAGACCAGCATCCCGCCGAAGTGGCACACAGCCAACGTTTGGGTGACGGTGATGGAACAGCTGAATCAAAGTAGTTTTTGTGCCTCTTTGGCGCAACCTTATTCACCTTTTCACACAGGCCTGGTTCGGGTACTTTGGATGATCACTCTAAGTTGATTCACCAACAGATTCAAGAACTGCAAGCTTTGATGTCACACATTCAAGAGAATACCGGACTCCTCGACTCGTGGCTCTCATCATGGGGACTGGGGGGTTGGATACGCGGGATGTTAAAAACTGGGATTTTTGTGTCAGGTGTAGTAATCATTGTATTGTTAATGGTGCCTTGCTTAGTATCCCTGCTGCAAAGGGCCCTGCAGTGGATGATACAGGCAGTTTTTGTTGCACAAATGCAAAAAGGGGGAATTGTCGGTGCACACAGCTGGTCTGTTGGCCTGACAGAGCAGGTTGACCTTGACGATATACCCGTGTATCCTAGGAGTTGTGATATATCCCTGGTATGAGAGAAGTAAACAACTTTGAGGAAGTGAGAGACCGCGGGGCATCTGGAGGAAGGGGGGGAGTAATCATCCAATAGTTAAAAAAGAATCACGATATACGGCCCAATAGAGAATGTACACGCGTGGTTGAGAATGCTATGAAAAGAGTGTTGTAAAAGAATAAATAGATCTATCTGCCTGCGCAGCCTGTCGTATCCGTCTCAACAGTGACAGCTTCGTGGTATTTTGCTAGGCCGAGTTAAACCACGACAGTCCTACTAGAAGCATGCTGGGGAAAACAGTTTGGGTTACTCCCACCTTGGGCAAAGGCAAACCCATCCGTGGGGTTGCTTTTGCTCAAGGACCTGGGCGCACTTGGTGGGTAATGAGAGAAGATGGGGAAGTCCGCTGTGTGCCCCAGGGGGATTTGATTCTGGGAGAAAACAGCCCATAATTACATGAGGGACATGAATTGCTGCCACTAACACCTGTTCTCTGAGCTTCATGTTACAGGCAACCCCTATGGCAGAAAACCACCCCACCCTATAGAGGTCCGGCCTAGCCAGGAGCACAGCAGTGACCTGACCTGAGCTGGCTTCAGCGCCCAACGATCCCACACAACCCTTCCACCTTCGCCTGTCCTGAGTGACCCCACACCAGATGGAATCTGAATTCATGGACTAACGGATCGTTTGCCAAGATGGTCCACAGACTAAGGGAATGATACCCGTGTGGGATGGGATGGGAAAGGGGAAGCAGGCTGATGGGAGATTATGGAATACTGTGGGAGGTGAGCTTGATGCTGATGTGGTGAATCAAAACGGGTGGATTAATGTCTGAGCTTTGCACCAGCTAGTCTATGTTTTGCTTCACCCCATAACACATCAAGCTGCATAGGTAGTGCCAGCCTAGGACCTGCGGCATGGCAGGACCGGCGGGGAGGGGGTGGGGATGTGAGTAGAAAGGCTTGTGGTTGGACACGACCCTGGGAATGGGAAGGGTCTGAGGGGTCTTCCGGCCAAGGGGGGCTGGGGGTTTGTTTGTTGTGGGACCTCGTGGTGAGTGGTTGGTGCTCCGAGCAGAGCCAGCGTCTTGCCAGGCAGATCGGTCTAGGAGTCGGGGTTTGAAAGTTTTTTTCCTCTCTCTTACTCTCTCGGCCCCCGGGTGGTTTCGTGGGGGGTTTGCTCCCTTCGGGTGGGTTTTCTTTCCTTTTTTCCCTGCTTGGGGTGGGATCCTGTATCATTTGTTCCACCCTCTTCCTCCGTTCCTTACATTACTCATTAGCACTAGCATTGTTAGTAACTCCCTAAGTTTCATTTATATAATTAAATAGTTCTTAACTCCTACGGGCTTTTCCTGGTTTGTTCCTCCGACCCTTCCTCACCGGGAGGAGGTGGGGGGGGGAGGGGGGCCGGGGTGGGAGAGAAGGCTTGTCAAACTACGACAGTCTGCTGTGTGCCTCAGGGAGATTTGATTCTGGGAGAAAACAGCCCATAATTACAGTGCATGAGGGACATGAATTGCTGTTACTAACCCCTGTTTTTGAGCTTTATGTTACAGGCAATTGCTATGGAAGAAACTACCCCACCCTACAGAGGTCCAGCCTTGCCAGAAGCACAGCACTGACCTGGCCTGAGCTGGCTTTGGCGCCCAATAATCCCACACAACCCTTCCACCTTTCCTGTCCTGAGTGACCCCCACACCTGATGGAACCTGAAGTCATGGACTAATGGACATTTTGCCAAGATGGTCCATAGACTGAGGGAATGATATCCGTGTGGGATGGGATGGGAAAGGGGAAGTGGGCTCATGAGAATTTGTGGAATAGCGTGGGACGTAAGCATGATGTAAATGGTATGAAACAAGGGGTGTATAATGTGCTGGTCTCAGACAGGGATGAACTGCTCACCTGCCGCCAGCCCACAAGATTTTGTTTCATTCCATATATAATCAAATATTTCTTATCTCAACTTTTACAATCCTCCCTTGTTTTTCCTTCGACCCTTCCTCACTGGGAGGAGGGTGGGGGATGGTGCTTAATTGCCAGACAAGGATAAACCATGACAGCATATTTATATCTTTTTCTTCAATTGTTTTACTCTTAAAGCCTTTTTATAGAAATTGGATTGTCTTTTCCATTATTTTCCAGACAATAGGTAGTACTTATTAATGCTCCAAATAAACAAAACTTAGGGTCTTCCTCCATAATATTCAGAGTTTAGAGTGGCTTCCTGAAATGCATATTTTCATCTTGGTTTGGATTATTTCCACATATTGGTTTTGTAGACTAGAATTCTAGAGACACAGTGATCTCTGAACAACTACTTTCACAAGTATCTTTATTCGTAGAACAAATCTGATAGATGTGAAAGGATTTCTCTCAACAGCGACAGCTCAAAGCCTCATCCAGCCTGGCCTTGAAGACAGCCAGGGATGGGGCATCCACAGCTTCTCTGGGCAACCTGTCCCAGTGCCTCCCCACCCTCTCCGGGAAGAACTTCTTCCTGATATCTAATCTAAATCTCCCTGCTTTCAGTTTAAACACATTCCCCCTTGTCCTGTCGCTACAGGTCCTTGTAAAAAGTCCCCCCCCAGCTTCCTTGTAGGTCCCCTTCAGGTACTGGAAGGCTGCACTAAGGTCTCCCCAGAGCCTTCTCTTCTCCAGGCTGAACAAGCCCAACTCTCTCAGCCTTTCCCCACAGGAGAGGTGCTCCAGCCCTCTGATCATCTTTGTGGCCTCCTCTGGACTTGCTCCAACTGGTCGATATCCTTATGCTGAGGGCTCCACAGCTGGGCACAGCACTCCAGGTGGAGTCTCACAAGAGCAGTGTAGGGGGGGAGAAGCACCTCCCTCAACCTGCTGGCCACACTTCTCCAGATACAGCCCAGGATACGATTGGCTTTCTGAGCTGCCGACGCACACTGCTGGCTCATGTCCAGCTTTTCATCCACCAGTACCCCCCAAGTCCTTCTCTTCAGGGTTGATCCATTCCCCATCCAGCTTTTACTTGTGTCTTAGTTTTGCATCAGTTAGTCTATATTTTGCTTCACCCCATAATACATCAAGCTGGATAGGTGGTACTCCAGGACCGGCGGGGACGGGGTGGGGATGTGGGTGGAAAGGGTTACCGTTGGGTATGACCCCGGAAGGGGGAGGGGTCCGAGGGGGGCTTCCGACCAAGGAAGCAGGGTGTTCCTTTGTTGTGGGGACCTCCTGTCGAGTGGTGGGTGCTCAGCGCAGAGCCAGCGTCTTGCCGGGCAGTTTGGTCTAGGAGTCAGGGTTTGAAAGTTTCTTTTCTCTTTTACTCTCCCTGCTCCTGGCCCCCGGGTGGTTTCGTGGGGGGTTTGCTCCCTTTGGCTTGGTTTTCATTGTCCCTTCTCGGGGTGAGATCCTGTATCATTTGTTCTACCTCTTTTCTCTGTTTCTTAAATTACTTATTAGCACTAGCATTGTTAGTAACTTCCAAAGTTTCATTTATATAATTATAATATATAATTAAATAGTTCTTATCTCAACTCCTACTGGCTTTTCCTCGGTTTGTTCCTCCGACCCTTCCTCACCGGGAGGTGGTGTGGGGGGGGGGCGGAGTGGTAGAGTGGCTTGTTGTGCTAAAATCACGACAGTCCTTTTTGGTGCCCAACATGGGGCTCAATAGAGCTGAAATAATTGCTACTGCCTTTTTCTCCATTCCTTTGGCAGCAGAGTGCAGGCCACAGTTTGCTTTCACCTGGAGGGTCATCCAATACACCTGGAATCGACTGCCCCAGGGGTGGAAGCACAGCCCTACCATCTGCCATGGACTGATCCAGACCGCACTGGAACAGGGCGCAGCTCCCGAACATCTACAGTACATTGATGACATCATTGTATGGGGCGACACAGCTGATGAAGTTTTTGAGAAGGGGAAGAAGATCATCCAAATTCTGCTGAAAGCCGGTTTTGCCATCAAGCAAAGTAAGGTTAAGGGACCTGCACGAGAGATTTAATTCCTAGGAGTAAAATGGCAAGATGGACGTCGCCAGATCCCGATGGACATGATCAACAAAATCGCAGCTATGTCCCTGCCAACGAGCAAAAAGGAAGCTCAAGCTTTCCTAGGCATCGAAGTTTTTTGGCAAATGCATGTTCCAAATTACAGTCAAATTGTCAGCCCTCTCTACAAAGTGACCCGGAAGAAAAATGATTTCAAATGGGGCCCTGAGCAGCGACAAACCTTTGAACAGATCAAGCAGGAGATCGTGCATGCAGTAGCCCTTGGACCAGTCTGGACAGGGCCAGAGGTAAAGAATGAGCTCTACACCGCAGCCGGGGAGAATGGCCCTACCTGGAGCCTCTGGCAGAAAGAACCAGGAGAGACCCGAGGTCGACCCCTTGGATTTTGGAGCCGGGGATACAGAGGATCTGAGGTCCACTACACTCCAACCGAAAAAGAGAAATGCTGGCAGCTTATGATGGAGTCCGATCTGCCTCAGAAGTGGTTGGAACTGAAGCACAGCTCCTCCTGGCACCTCGACTACCAGTGCTGAGTTGGATGTTCAAAGGCAGAGTCTCTTCCACTCAACATGCCACCGATGCAGCATGGAGTAAGTGGGCTGCCCTGATCACACAACGATCCCGTATAGGGAACCCCAGTCGCCCAGAAATCCTAGAAGTGATCATGGACTGGCCGGAGGGCAAAGACTTTGGAATGTCACCAGAGGGATGTGGATGGAAAGGGTTACAGTTGGGTATGACCCCGGAAGGGGGAAGGGTCTGAGGGGGCTTCTGGCCAAGGGGGCTGGGGGTTTGTTGGTGGTGGGGACCTCGTGGCGAGTGGTGGGTGCTCTGGGCAGAGCCAGCGTCTTGCCAGGCAGATCAGTCTAGGAGTCAGGGTTTGAAAGTTTTTTTCCTCTCTCTTACTCTCTCGGCCCCCGCGCGCTTTTGTGGGGGGTTTGCTCCCTTTGGGTGGGTTTTCTTTCTTTTTTTTTTCCGTTCTTGGGGTGAGATCCCGTATCATTTGTTCTACCTTTTTCCTCCGTTCCTTAAATTACTCATTAGCACTAGCATTGTTAGTAACTCCCTAAGTTTCATTTATATAATTAAATAGTTCTTATCTCAACTCCTACGGGCTTTTCCTCGGTTTGTTCCTCCGACCCTTCCTCACCGGGAGGGGGTGTGTGGGGGGGGCGGAGCTGCTGCTTGCTATACCAGGACAGCTACATACTCAGTTCTTTGACTCCAGCGAGTTCATGAGAAATTGACAGTCCTCTTCTATGGCACTCTCCAGAGTCCATTGATCATGTCACATGCTTTTTGAAGGACAGATCACATAGATCAACCTAGAGTCACCACCACATACATCGTAATTCTTCTTAAAGACCTAAATTTATCTCAGGGCACCTGGTTTCTTTTCAGGCACTTTTTCATGTCTAAAATAGCCATCCAGAGCTACTGAACAATGGAGGAGCAGAAGAAAAGCAGATACAGTTTCACCACAGCTGCTTTCACTTCATCAAGAAGGAAATTTGGTGTGTTATGAGGAAACAGTGGTGTGTTTCTGTCTTATGCCTTTGATGCTTTATCAGGAGTCCAGAAAACAACAAGAAAATCAAGGGATGGTTGATGTTTCTGATGATATTTGCTCCTAATATGTCCTTTCATCCACAGTTAGGAGCTCCTCTCAACCTGTCCACCTAATGGACCTTTTATGACACATCCAGTTAAGTATTTCTGACTGACTTACCTCAGTACTGACTGCTTCATCTGAGGGATTGATCAGGACTACAGTTTCTAAGATATCACTTCTGTGGTGAAGGATCTTCTGACCTGCAAGCACAGAGAGAGAAAAAAAAAGACATTACATTCAGACAGCATGGTTTAAAACAGTGCTTTCCTTGAGCTAGTTATACATTCCACTGTATGACAGTCCCCTGGTTACACAGGGCAGCATACACCAGCCACAGCAATTATTGTGCTGGATCATGTCTTCAGAAATACCCATGGCATGTGGTCCTATGAGCCAGAAACACCACTCCAGAAAATTCAAGGTACTGAAAACAAACTGGCAACATTGCTGGGTCCTGTCCCTTCCCCCTGGCAGGAGGAGTCCCTGTTACTCACCTTGATCTTATTGAGCTGGTATGGATAAGGGACTGGAGTAACCATCACCAGATGAGCATCTGGCCCTGGATTTTCATGGATGTATCTACATCACAGATACAGCTGAGGCTACACAGTCCTGTAACATGCCTAGGTGGTTTTAAATTAGTTTTTCCAGGAACTATTGGTGGCTTAGCCGCAGCAGGAGGAAAATCAGCATGGGCTGCAAATTTCCCCTGCAAGAAGCAAAGTGAATACTTGGGCTTTATGCCGGCATTGCCCATGATGTCTAATAAGCACAATTTGTGAGACAAGCAAAGGAGCACAGGGATGTCCCCACTCCCCACCACCACCAGCACTATCCTGCACAGCACACGTGCTCCCCATCACACCCTGTGGGAGCGCTCTCAAGCCAGGCATCACCCCATGCAGACCACAGGTCCACTGCCACACCAAATGAACCAGGTGAAAGCCTGGTTGAAAGACCTAGCCTGCCAAAAATCCCCTTTCAGGCTTCTGCTAATATTGATCAACACTGGGACACTGTAAGAAATTCCCTATCAATCAGGATGGTTGAACACTTGTCATGCTGTCCTGCTTCATCTTTCTCCTGCTTACAAAAACTATAGCAAGCAATGTTAGGCAACAAGAGTGAACAATCTTCAGTTGCCACAGAAATTTCTTGCTTAATAGTTGGTGACACAGAACAAACACTCTGCTTCAGGCCAGACTAAGCCTCATATGATTAGATATTAATACATTAAACATAGATAGAAGTGTAACTATCCACATGCAAAGTTAGATAAAGATGCATAGCATCCACCTGTCTCAAAGAATCGACTTTGGACTTTACTGAAGCTGCTCCAAGTTGTGTATCTGTGTAGCTGGGAGGGATTTGACCTGTGGAGTTGCAACTCTTGCTGACAAGCACAGATGGCGATTACTTACATCCTATGCTCCCGTGGGCCAGATGTCCAGCTCCAGTGGTTACATAGTTTCATACCACTTGAGACTGATTTCCAGAGGCAAGTGTAACGGTCTGCACCATGTACATATGCCTGCTTAGAGCTGCATGTGTGATTGCCTCCCTCTTCGACTCCCTGGCATCAAGAAGTGTTACTGCTTATCTTACAGGGTGGGGACCCAGCACTGATAGGGTGTGGGTAACTACAAGGGCTCCCATCCCATGTAAAACTTCAGAAAGATCTCTACTCACTGGTATCAGTAATATGGTCCTATGTCAACTGCTTGAGAAACAAACAAAAAAAATCCTCATTTATTAAAAAAGTTGACAATTTTGTAGGAACAACACAGGATTAATGCTCAGGTTGACACTCATGCTCATCTGGAATGAAGGAAAGTTTCTCACGGGAAGAGTTTTATCATACGGAAATGAAGTATCACAGTGTGGGAGCAGAAAGCAGCAACAGCATTTCACAAACTGGCAAGAGACAGCAACTTATTAAACTACAGGTGAAGTGGGAGAATCTGAGACTTGTGTCAAAGATATGGGGTTGCTTTAAATTAACTCTACCAGATTTTTACAGCATATCTCTACACACTGGATAGAACATTTTTGTGATGTGTCAGAGGAAAACAGGAATAAGCATCCAGGTTCCACAGAAGTGGTTGGGTAGATTTTACCCACTTCTAGTTTCTGGAAAGTAGGTCAAAATTCTATCTAAAGACTTCTGGAAATTAATATTTATCCTGTTTGGAACAAATCTAAGTATATGCTCATCCTCAATTTTATTAAGTAATGCTTCAAAATAAAACCAGATACGAATAAAGAGTCTTGACAGCTGCTTGATTCAGAATGAGTCCAATAGAGAGAAGTAGTAAACACCATGTGACAGTTACTTAAAGGCTGATTTCTACGTGCGTCATCCTAGTTCCCATGGCCATAAAATCCCATTGCTCACCCCCAGAAGATTTGTGGGGAATCCTTTGTCCCACATTGGTTGCCAAAAAAAAGACTGTGTGGTTTAGACCCACACGGCAACAAAAGACCATGAGGCCACTCGCACACTCCTCCCGCTAGTGGGGTGGGCAGGAGAAAATATAACAAAAGGCTCATGGATCGAGACAAGGACAGTTTAACAGGACAACATAAGGAGAGAAGAAATAACAACAACAACAATACTCATAAAATAAGATACAAAGCAAGTGATGAATACCGCAATTACTCACCATCCAGGATCTGATGCCCAGCCCAATCCTGAGCCAAGATCCCTCACTCCAGCCAGCTCCACCAATTATATCCTGAGCATGACATCACATGGTATTGAATATCCCCTTGGCCAGTTTCTTGTGAGAATTAACTCTGTCCCAGAAAAACTCAGGACAAACTGTACTATGCCAGACTTCAGCTCAGGTTATAAAGGCACCAAAAATAAAATCAGACATTGCTTTTAATTCATGGTTTTCAGTTGTCAAAATAAATGTACCATTATTCACGGGTAGGTGCTGATAATAGTACTTCCAAAGGAATAAATGGAGTGAAATTTCTAACCCTGATCATTAGACAGGTGAATGTTCATGGAGCCACTTCAGAAGAGCAAAGGAAGAGGAGTTAAATATGTAACTTTTACTGCCAGTGGCACCAGTAGAATGTGACATCTGTAATTTTCTTTGTGTTAAGAATAAAAGTGTTTTTCACTATCTTGATTAAAATCCTACTGATGGGAACACAAGTTTTGTGTCTTTACAAAAGAATCCTGTGCACGCCCAGGCTCAAGACAAGGAACAAAAGAAGCAAACTCAGGATAAGAAGGAATATTGAAATGACATGAATCCCTTGAATATGTTAACTACTTGAATATCTGGAATATCGAAACTATGTGAATACTTTGAATGTGTTAAATGAATGTCTTGAATGTCTTAGGTGGATCAGGAAGTCTGTATACTCAGAGTACCTCAGCCAATGGGGAAATGAGGAGGGTCTCTTGCAGTCGGGAAAGTAGGATAAAAGGGGGCTGCATCTCTTGCAGTTGGGAAAGTAGGATAAAAGGGGGCTGTGTCCCCCTGTAGATTGACAGACCCCACAGGAATATGTCCCGTGGATTCTCCCTTTATTTGAATCATAGAATGGTTTGGGTTGGAAGGGACCTTAAAGATCATCTACTTCCAACCCCACTGCCATGGGCACGGACACCCTCCACTAGACCACGTTGCTCAAAGCCTCATCCAGCCTGGCCTTGAAGACAGCCAGGGATGGGGCATCCACAGCTTCTCTGGGCAACCTGTCCCAGTGCCTCCCCACCCTCTCCGGGAAGAACTTCTTCCTGATATCTAATCTAAATCTCCCTGCTTTCAGTTTAAACACATTCCCCCTTGTCCTGTCGCTACAGGCCCTTGTAAAAAGTCCCCCCCCAGCTTCCTTGTAGGCCCCCTTCAGGTACTGGAAGGCTGCACTAAGGTCTCCCCAGAGCCTTCTCTTCTCCAGGCTGAACAAGCCCAACTCTCTCATCCTTTCTTCATAGGAGAGGTGCTCCAGCCCTCTGATCATCTTCGTGGCCTCCTCTGGACTCGTTCCAACCGGTCAATATCCTTCTTATGTTGAGGACTCCACAGCTTGACACAGTACTCCAGGTGGGGTCTCATGAGAGCAGAGTAGAGGGGGAGAAGCACCTCCCTCAACCTGCTGGCCACACTTCTCCTGATACAGCCCAGCATGCAATTGGCTTTCTGGGCTGCCAACACACACTGCCGGCTCATGTTCAGCTTCTCGTCCACCAGTACCCCCAAGTCCTTCTCCTCAGGGCTGCTCTCGATCCGTTCTCCGCCCAGCCTGTATTTGTGCTTGGGATTGCCCCGACCCTGGTGCAGGACCTTGCACTTGGCCTTGTTGAACTCCATGAGGTTGGCACAGGCCCACTTCTCCAGCCTGTCAAGGTCCCTCTGGATGGCATCCCTTCCCTCCAGCGTGTCAACCACACCACACAGCTTGCTGTCGTCAGCAAACTTGCTGAGGGTGCACTCGATGCCATCGTCCATGTCACTGATGAAGATGTTAAACAGGACCGGTCCCAACACCAACCCCTGTGGAACGCCGCTCGTCACTGGTCTCCACTCAGACACTGAGCCATTGACCACCACTCTCTGAGTGCGACCAGCCAGCCAGTTCTTTATCCATGGAGCAGTCCATCCATTAAATCCATGCCTCTCCAGTTTATAGACAAGGATGTTGTGTGGGACACTATCGAAAGATTTGCACAAGTCCAGGTAGATGATGTCAGTTTGCTGTCCTCTAACCACCAAGGTCGTGACCCCATCATATAAGGCCACCACATTTGTCAGGCATGATCTGCCCTTGGTGAAGCCATGTTGGCTGTCACCAATCACCTCCTCATTCTCCATGTGCCTTAGCATGATTTCCAGGAGGATCTGCTCCATGATCTTGCCAGGCACTTTGAGTAAAGTTTTATTTATTATTTTTTTACAGGACTCCTCTGTCTCCTTTGTGAATACTGACTCCTGGTAGCGTGATTTTCCGTACACTACTCTGAAGCAAAAGAATTCAGACACTTGAATCAGTGATTTCACCCTGACCAATCTCTCTGTAAGCCAATCCATTCTTTTATTGTTTCCCAGTTATCCAGGATACTTTGGCTACACTGGCCATGTGAGAAACACCTTTGCATGAAACCTCTGAATGGCGAAAAGCTGCAGAACTGTAGTATCTGTAGTAACTGTAGTGAAGTTTCATCTCCACTTGTTGGAAATAGATCCATGACCTGGAATAAATGCTGCTCGGGATGAAATTTCCATGACCAGTGTAAGAGCTAACTTTCTTGTGTTGTTGCAGATGAAAAATTCCAGTCCTAAAGTGGAATTTTTTACATTTATCACATGTTTGTACAAGCTGTTTTTTTCTTAATAGTCCTGAGCAAGGGTTTTTTGGCGAGGTCAAATATTAAAAAAAAAAGATAAGAAAAATCATCGCCTCAGCAGAATGAAAATGTACAGACACATTTAAAAAATAACAGGTTAGCAACAAAATAAAGAATTGCAGAATAAGACATACCAAAGACATACTGAAGTGTTACAAAGAGAATGGTCACGCGTTTTCCTTAAAAAAAAATTAAAGTTGTTCTAAATCCCATATATGTATAGAAACACGTGTTGGGTAGGATGTGAACCTGGAGTACTCGGCCAACGAGGAAACAGGGGAGGGGGCTGAAGGTGTTGGGAATTAGGATGTATAATGTGTACTCTATTTCTATGAAGCGCTCTCTCCTGCGGGGGGGGGGGGGGGGGGAACGCCCGCCATTGCAGTCTCGAACAAAATGCTGCTCCACTGAAATCCCTGCCTGAGCCTAAGTAATTGGCCTGCGAGCGTTTCTCACAATTTTGGGGGCTCGTCCAGGATTTGTCACTCGCCGGGGGACCCACATTATTGCAGCAGCAGGAAGGTGCACCCCGCTGAGTTCAGCGATCCTGTGCGTTGTCGGCAGCGGTGGTTCCGCAAGGAGCTGACAAGAGACCCGAGACTGTTTAAAGAGGCAGGAGCCGTGAACAGCTGGGGAGGAAAAGGACGGTAAGCACTCCGGGTTTTAAAAAGTGACCTGGTAACTCTGTGTACAGACCAAGGAAAGAAAAAATAAGAAAAATGAAGTATTGCCTTGGGGGTCGGGTGATACTTTGGTGTGATGTGTGACTGAGACGTACTTAAGTACGAAGTGAGTGCGGAGTCCCAATCCGTGGTTCTGTAGTCCCGCAAGGGGCGCGGTCGGAGAGAGATGAAATGGGTGATCAGGAGAGAAAGAAAGGATCTCGGGATCTGGAGAAACTCTTAGGTGTACGGTATCCCGCACACGGTAAAGTGTCTGGCAGTACACTCCATTCATAGACCCAGGATTTTAGTGTATGGTACTGTGGAGGAGTTTCTGGCTGCAGGAGGGCATGATTTGTATCTGTCCATGACTATGAACAACCCAGGCTCCCAGGCTCTGGCGTACGTGACTGAGCCAGTTTAGCTCAGTCTAGGGCATCCTTGAGAAGAGAGAAGTAAAAACAGCTGCTATCAGCATCAAGGCTGTTGAGCAGGAGGTTGAAAACAGCAAGCAAGGCGGAGACTTGCCAGAAACTTTTCGCATGACCACCAATCAGTATCCGCTTGGGGGCGCGTGGACAGTTATGATTATCCAATCATCGCATGTATGCTTTAGACGCGGGGACAGCTTAAAAAAGTATAAGTATCGAGGTTTTTTTGTGTATTAAAAGAGAACAGAGATTAAACGGGGAACGATTTTTAACCGTATCAGTGTTGCGTCGTTACTCGGGACTTGCCTTCGTCGGGGACCCTGCAACATGGTACCCTGCAGGAGGTGGATTTCTGTTAGCAGCACAACTAAAGGGAACTAAGAGAAATGGGGAATAAGGGCTCCAGGGGAAATGGGGATGGGGAAAAAGTCCCTAGGGGAGGAAGTGCCGTCCGAAAGTCCTTTAGGCAGAATGATATGAAATTGGAAAAACAACCCAAAACCAAAAGAAAAAGATAAAAAGAAAATGGTTAGGTATTGTGTACTTGTTTGGCCCAAAGAACCAATAAAAAGAACATGAGTATTTTGGCCAAAATACGGGTCTGACGAAGATTGGGTATGTCAGGCTTTAAATACATATGTAAATGGTAAAACTCCTTTCTCAGAGGAAGAATCAGCTTATGCCGCTTGCTGGATACAAGAGGCAAAACAGTTTCTCAAAGGAAAAAGCCAGGGCTTAGATAAGTGTCTTAGCTTTGCACCAGCTAGTCTGTGTTTTGCTTCACCCCATAACACATCAAGCTGCATAGGTAGTGCCAGCCCAGGGCCCATGGCACGGCAGGACCGGCGGGGAGGGTGTGGGGATATGGGTGGAAAGGCTTGTGGTTGGACACGACCCTGGGAAGGGTCTGAGGGGGCTTCCAGCCGAGGGGGCTGGGGGTTTGTTTGTTGTGGGACCTCGTGGCGAGTGGTGGGTGCTCCGGGCAGAGCCAGCGTCTTGCCAGGCAGATCGGTCTGGGAGTCGGGGTTTGAAAGTTTTTTCTCCTCCCTCTTACTCTCTCGGCCCCCGGGCGGTTTCATGGGGGGTTTGCTCCCTTCGGGTGGGTTTTCTTTCCTTTTTTCCCTTCTCGGGGTGAGATCCTGTATCATTTGTTCTACCCTCTTCCTCCGTTCCTTAAATTACTCATTAGCACTAGCATTGTTAGTAACTCCCTAAGTTTCATTTATATAATTAAATAGTTCTTATCTCAACTCCTCCGGGCTTTTCCTGGTTTGTTCCTCCGACCCTTCCTCACCGGGAGGGGGTGGGGGGGGCGGGGTGGTAGAACGGCTGATCCTGATAACACCGGAGTTAAACCAGGACAGTCATTTTTGGCGCCCAACGTGGGGCTCGAAAGAGTTGAGATAAGGAACAGATTATAGTGTGTGATAAGATCCTGCTGTAAAATGTATCTGTGGCTTCTCAAGACTCTGAGTTCGGGGCTTTTCAAGCTGCTGACCGAATGGCAGGATCCGTTCCCCTATGTGCTAGTGATGATCCTGATTTTTTATGTGCGAGGTGGGCTGAGGGGGCTGGCCAGGCTGTTCTGTGTGCTGCTGATGCTGGCAGGGATACTCTGTCTCTATCTCTACTTAATTCTATCGGCTCCTTGGTACATCGCGACTTACCTGCTGGAGGTTTTCCACAACTACACCTCTCCCTTTCTCCCCTCGGGGACACAGCCAATAGAGGAGAGGTTATTTAGTGCTGGGGGGCACGTGGAAAACCTTTTTCAATTTTTCCCCTCTCCTCTCGGTCCGATGGCAAAGGCATACGAGTTTTTCGGAAATTTTTCCTGTGGCTGGGGTGACCTGTGGCTAGGGATCAGCTTGCTAGGGAATGTTTTAGTGGCTTTGGGCAAAGTTAGGGAAATGTTCGGGAGCCCTGCCCCTACCGGTCCTAGTGCCCGAGGCAGACGCAGGGTCTGTGCAGTTACCCGAGCTGCCTTAATGCGCAAGGGGGCAGCACGGAGTCACGCCGGGACCAAGCTCCTAACTCGAGACCGCACAGCTCCCGTGTCTGCGGCGGCTTCAGCGCCCACAACGGCGCCACCACCCGCAGCAGCGCCAGGGTGTGCAGCGGCTCCAGTGTCTGCAACAGAACCCAGCACACCAGCAACAATGCCTTCCGTGCCCGTGCCATCCTCAACTCTTGCACCGCAACCTGCTGCATCACCCTCCACTATGCCTGCATCAGTGGCAACGCCTCCCGCTACCGCCAATCTGTCTTCTCCCCCAGCCAGCCCACTTTCTGCAGCAGCCTCACTCCCTCAATCTTTTGTGTGTTATTGTCAGGGGCGACCACTGTCCTTGGCCCCAGTCCGGAAAAGGAAATACACACATAAATCAGTCCCTCTAGTTGAGGATGGTGAGGTAGCAGGGCCATCCCAATCGACAGAAAGTGTCAATCAGGAAATGGGAACAGGGCTAGCTCAAGAGTCAGAGACGGAGGATGAAGCTGTTGTGACCACACGGTCCTTATCCCTGAGGGAGCTACAGGACATCCGTAGAGACTACAGTCGCTGCCCGGGTGAACATATCATGACCTGGCTGCTCCGCTGCTGGGATAATGGGGCCAGCAGTATGGAGCTAGAGGGGAGAGAGGCTAAACAGCTGGGGTCACTTGCCAGAGAAGGAGGAATTGATAAAGCAATTGGGCGTAAGCCACAAAATGTCAGCCTCTGGAAGCGACTCCTGACCAGTGTAAAGGAAAGGTACCCTTTCAGAGAGAGTGTGCCACAACAGCTGCGTAGGTGGACCAGCATGGAGAAAGGCATCCAGTACCTAAGAGAACTGGCAGTACTGGAGATTGTTTATCGAGACCCGAACAACCCACGAGCATCCACTGACCCCAACGAAGTCTACTGCACTCGGTCCATGTGGCAGAAGTTAATGCGGAGTGCACCACCCTCATACTCTAGCGTGCTCTCAGTAATAACTTGGAGAGAGGATGAGGCACCAACCGTGGACGAGATGATCTGCCGATTCTGAGAGTATGAGGAAAGTCTCTCCTCCCCCATACAGGCATGTGTCTCTGCTGTGGAGAGACTGTCCAAAGAACTCAAGGAACTCCGAGAGGAGGTGTTCCGGTCCCCACCTGCAAGGGCCAGTGTTTCGGTTATAAAGAGCAGGCGCTTCTCTCCTTCAAGGCAGGAATACAACAGATATCCCTCACAGGGTACCCTGTGGTTTTACCTGAGAGACCACGGAGAGGATATGAGGAGGTGGGATGGAAAACCTACATCTGTCCTAGAACAACGAGTAAATGAACGGAAAGGGAAAAGATCTACTAGTGGGGACCCTGACGGAAAAGTTGCTGCTCCCGTATCTAAATGGGATGAACAAAGTGACATGTCCAATAATCCTTTTCTCCAGGACATGAGTGAGGCACGCGAGTATTAGAGGGGCCCTGCCTCCAGCCAGGTGGAGGAAAGGGACAACCGTGTTTATTGGACTGTATGGATTCGATGGCCTGGCACATCAGAGCCACAGGAGTACAGAGCTCTAGTGGACACGGGTGCACAGTGTACCCTCATGCCATAAAGCTATAGGGGGGTACAGCCCATCAGCATTTCTGGTGTGACTGGGGGATCTCAACAACTGACAGTGCTGGAGGCTGAAATAAGCCTGACTGGGCAGGAGTGGCAAAAGCACCCCATTGTGACTGGCCCAGATGCCCCATGCATCCTTGGCATAGACTACCTTAAGAGAGGATACTTTAAGTACCCGAAAGGGTACCGGTGGGCTTTTGGGATAGCTGCTATAGAGACTGATGAAACTGAGCAGCTGTCCATCTGGCCTGGTCTCTCACAGGACCCTTCTGTTGTGGGATTGCTAAAGGTTGCAGATCAACAGGTGCCAATTGCCACCACAACAGTGCACCAGTGGCAGTATCGCACTAACAGAGACTCTTTGCTTCCCATCCAGAAGCTGATTCGTCAGCTGGAGAGCCAAGGGGTGATCAGCAAAACCCACTCACCCTTTAACAGCCCCATCTGGCCAGTGCGGAAGTCTGATGGGGAATGGAGACTGACAGTGGACTATCGTGGCCTGAATGAAGTCACACCACCACTGAGTGCTGCTGTGCCGGACATGCTGGAACTCCAGTACGAGCTGGAGTCAAAGGCAGCCAAGTGGTACGCCACAAATGACATCATTGCTAATGCTTTTTTCTCCATTCCTTTGGCAGCAGAGTGCAGGCCACAGTTTGCTTTCACTTGGAGGGGCATCCAATACACCTGGAATCGGTTGCCCCAGGGGTGGAAGCACAGCCCTACCATCTCCCATGGACTGATCCAGACTGCACTGGAACAGGGTGCAGCTCCCGAACATCTACAGTACATTGATGACATCATTGTATGGGGCGACAGAGCTGACGAAGTTTTTGTGAAGGGGAAGAAGATCATCCAAATTCTGCTGAAAGCCGGTTTTGCCATCAAGCAAAGTAAGGTCAAGGGTCCTGCACGAGAGATTCAATTCCTAGGAGTAAAATGGCAAGATGGACGTCGCCAGATCCCGATGGATGTGATTAACAAAATCACAGCCATGTCCCCACCAACAAGCAAGAAGGAAACTCAGGCTTTCCTAGGTATTGTGGGTTTCTGGCGGATGAATATCCCAAATTACAGTCACTCTCTACGAGGTGACCCGTAAGAAAAATGATTTTAAATGGGGCCCTGAGCAGCGCCAAGCCTTTGAACAGATCAAGCAGGAGATCGTGCATGCAGTAGCCCTTGGACCAGTCCGAACAGGGCCAGAGGTAAAGAATGTGCCCTACACCACAGCCGGGGAGAATGGCCCTACCTGGAGTCTCTGGCAGAAAGAACCAGGAGAGACCCGAGGTCGACCCCTAGGATTTTGGATCCAGGGATACAGAGGATCTGAGGCCCGCTACACTCCAACCGAAAAAGAGATACTGTCAGCTAATGAGGGAATCCGATCTGCCTCAGAAGTGGTTGGAACTGAAGCACAGCTCCTCCTGACACCTCGACTACCAGTGCTGGGTTGGATGTTCAAAGGCAGTCTCCTCCACTCATCATGCCACCGATGCTACATGGAGTAAGTGGGCTGCCCTGATCACACAATGAGCTCGCATAGGAAATCCCAGTCACCCAGGAATCCTAGAAGTGATCATGGACTGCCCGGAGGGCAAAGACTTTGGGATGTCACCAGAGGAGGAGGTGACACGGGCTGAAGAAGCCCCTTTGTACAACCAATTGCCGGACAATGAGAAGCAATATGCCCTCTTTATTGATGGATCTTGTGTTGTAGGGAAACATCGTAGGTGGAAAGCTGCTGTGTGGAGTCCCACCCGACAAGTTGCAGAGACTGCAGAAGGCCAAGGTGAATCGAGTCAGTTTGCAGAGGTAAAGGCCATCCAGCTGGCTTTGGACGTTGCTCAACAAGAGAAATGGCCACTGCTTTATCTCTACACTGACTCGTGGATGGTAGCGAATGCACTGTGGGGGTGGCTGCAGCAGTGGAAACAGAGCAACTGGCAGCGCCGAGGCAAACCCATCTGGGCTGCCACGCTATGGCAAGACATTTCTTCCCATCTAGACAACCTGGTCGTCAAAGTACGTCACATCGATGCCCATGTACCCAAAAGTCGAGCTACTGAAGAACATCGATACAATCAGCAGGTGGATCAAGCTGCTAAGATTGCAGTGGCTCAGGTGGATCTGGACTGGCAACATAAAGGTGAGCTGTTTATGGCTAGGTGGGCCCATGACACCTCGGGCCACCAAGGGAGAGATGCCACGTATGGATGGGCTTGTGACCGAGAGGTGGAATTGACCATGGATGATACTGTGCAGGTCATTCATGAATGTGAGACATGTGCTGCCATCAAACATCCAAGAGGGTGAAGCCTCTTTGGTATGGGGGTCGATGACTGAAATATAAATATGGGGAGGCCTGACAAGTTGACTACACCACACTGCCCCAAACGTGCCAGGGCAAGTGCCATGTTCTCACAATAGTGGAGGCAACCACTGTGGAACTGAAAACATATCCTGTGCCCCATGCCACTGCCCAAAATACTATCCTGGGCCTTGAAAAGCAAGTCCTGTGGCGACACGGCACCCCAGAAATGACTGAATCAGACGATGGGACTCACTTACGAAACAGCCTCATAGACACTTGGGCCAAAGAGCACAGCACTGAGTGGGTGTATCACATCCCCTACCATGCACCTGCCTCAGGGAAGGTCGAGTGGTGCAATGGGCTGTTAAAGACAACCCTGAGGGCAATGGGGGGGTGGAACTTTCAAAATTTGAGATACACATTTGGCAAAGGCCACTTGACCAGGGGATCCGTCAATCGAGCTGGCCCTGCACACTCAAACCCTCTACGGACGGTAGAAGGAGATAAGGTCCCTGTAGTACATACTAGAAGCATGCTGGGAAAAACGGTTTGGGTTACCCCCACCTTGGGCAAAGGCAAACCCATCCGTGGGGTTACTTTTGCTCAAGGACCTGGGCGCACTTGGTGGATAATGAGAGAAGATGGGGAAGTCCGCTGTGTGCCTCAGGGGGATTTGATTCTGGGAGAAAATAGCCAATAAATTACAGTGCGTGTGGGACATGAATTGCTGCCACTAACCCCTGTTTTTGAGCTTTATGTTACAGGCAACCCCTATGGCAGAAAACCATCCCACCCTACAGAGGTCCAGCCTAGCCAGGAGCACAGCAGTGACCTGACCTGAGCTGGCTTTGGCACCCAACGATCCCACACAACCCTTCCACCTTTCCTGTCCTGAGTGACCCCCACACCTGATGGAATCTGAAGTCATGGACTAATGGATCGTTTGCCAAGATGGTCCGTAGACTGAGGGAATGATACCCGTGTGGGATGGGATGAGAAAGGGAAAGCGGGCTGATGGGAGTTTATGGAATACTGTGGGAGGTGAGCTTGATGCTGATGTGGTGAATCAAAACGGGTGGATTAGTGTCTGAGCTTTGCACCAGCTAGTCTGTGTTTTGCTTCACCCCATAACACATCAAGCTGCATAGGTAGTGCCAGCCTAGGACCTGCGGCACGGCAGGACCGGCGGGGAGGGGGTGGGGATGTGGGTGGAAAGGCTTGTGGTTGGACACGACCCTGGGAATGGGAAGGGTCTGAGGGGGCTTCCGGCCAAGTGGGCTGGGGGTTTGTTTGTTGTGGGACCTCGTGGCGAGTGGTGGGTGCTCCGGGCAGAGCCAGCGTCTTGCCGGGCAGATCGGTCTGGGAGTCGGGGTTTGGAAGGTTTTTTTTCTCTCTCTTACTCTCTCGGCCCCCGGGTGGTTTCGTGGGGGGTTTGCTCCCTTCGGGTGGGTTTTCTTTCCTTTTTTCCCTTCTTGGTGTGGGATCCTGTATCATTTGTTCTACCCTCTTCCTCCGTTCCTTACATTACTCATTAGCACTAGCATTGTTAGTAACTCCCTAAGTTTCATTTATATAATTAAATAGTTCTTATCTCAACTCCTATGGGCTTTTCCTGGTTTGTTCCTCCGACCCTTCCTCACCGGGAGGAGGTGTGGGGGAGGGGGGGGCTGGGCTGGTAGAATGGCTGATCCTGATAACACCAGAGTTAAACCAGGACAATAAGGAACAAAAAGATCGTAAATGGGAACCCTTAGATAATTTACCTCCTCTTTATAATCCTGATGTTGCATTGGCGGCCGCGGAGGGAGAGTCAGGGTCTTCGGAGACAGGCACCGGCGCCTGGACGGTTCCCCCCTGGAGTTCTCTCCCTGCAGCCCGACCGAGACGGGACTGCAACAGACACAGCCTCTAGAGGGGGAGTGCACTCTAGGCTGCGGCGGGAGTTAGAACAATGTAAAAAGAGACACTGAGAACTTCCCCTTTCACGATACTAACCGTACTAATGCTCCTATGTACCCACTTAGGGAAGTTCCGATGGGACAAGGGGAAATAGAATATGTAAGAACCCCCCCTTACCAGCCGAGAGGTGAGGAGTTTCAAAAAGGAAATTAAGTCCCTGACTGAGGACCTCATTGGATTGGCAGAACAATTAGATCAGGTCTTAGGACCAAATTATTACTCCTGGGGGGAAAAGATGTCTATTCTGAGTATACTATTTAGCGGAGAAGAGCAGAGAATGATTAGACACGCTGCTATGCCACCGCTTTATTGGTGGAAGAAAGTAGGAAACTTTTGGGGGTCAATTGATTGTTGTCACCCCTCACCAGGTAAGAGCAAGCCTTATTCGAAAGGCAGGAAGATGGCAGGAAGATTCTAGAATACTGAAATATGAAGCAATGTTAATTGAAAAAGATGATTTGACAATAATCACACACTCCATTTTGAATCCCGCCTCCTTCATATCTAAGGGAAGAGAAGATGCAGCAGATGTAGAACATAATTGCCTAGATCTTATAAATTACCAGGCAAAGATTAGGATTTATTTCTCGAGGACTATATACTCGGTTCTCTTTCTCTCTGTTATCTCTTAAGATTCGTGGACTGTTGGCTCAAACCCCACCTTTGGAATTCCCGGTTGTGAGTGTGGTGGTGCATTTCTTCCCCTCTTAACTCCTGGACAGCTTTATGGCCTTGGAGATTCCTGTCAACCCTTGGCCATTGTGCAGGGAGTTTGGTGGTTAAGTGCCCCTTATCATATCAAAACATTCTTGCACTGCCAAGGTGAGGAATGGCCATACTAGGGGTCAGTTGCCTGGTTACAGTGTGGGATGAGAGTGAAATCATCCCCTGCCAGCCTTGAACCTTATCGCAGTCTGGAGAGATCAGTACCAGCTGGAAATTCCAATGACCACCTGCCCCAATTAAGGCCAGGATGTAAAATTAGTTATGCCTAAAGTCAATTATCTCATGACCCTATAAATAGCGGTTCCAAGGATGACCTTTTGAGCTTTCCTGGACTGCAGCAGGCTGCGCCCAGCATCTCCCTCTGAGTGGGACGCCTCTCAGAGTTTGCAAACTCTCATGTTTGTAAAATCAGAGAACAGTCAACACAACCTGGGCTGAATAAAGCCTCCTTGAGGCTCAACTCTGTGCCAGTTGAGAGATGCACAGACATCCAACGAGAATATTTTCACCAAACTCAAGGGGAAATTGTAACAGGTACCTTCATACAAATATATGTATATCTATCTCTATTTCTGTATCTGTCTGTGTGAGTGTGTGCATGCAGCTTTATGTTGATAACCTTGTTAAGTCTTTGATTAAGTTACTGTACTGATTTGTTGAAAGTTAAGTCCTGCTGAGGGATTGTGTGATCTAATTGTGTGACATATCTGAATAGTGTTAAGGAACTTTGAATCATTGCTGCCCCACATTGTTGCTATCCCCAAGTTTCACACCAAGCACAAAACTTCACACACTGTGATCCTTTCCCCGATTCCTTAGGCATAAACCGTTGACCAGGTCTGGGACTAGGGGTGGATTCAGCTGCACCTAGACTTCTCTCTCGAGGAGTTTAGAAAGCAAGGGAGTCCACTCTGGACCTCGTGACTGAACGGGAGGAAATTCCTTGCCCCTTTTCCCTAATCCATGTCGCAACAATCCAATCTTGCCTTGATTTCCCTAACTCTGTAAATAATTTTTAATTCATGTACCAACTACTTTAATCTATTGCTAATTTCATTTTGCCTTTGTATGCTTTTCCATGTTGAATAAGTAGTAGAGGGGACCTTGCCATCGAATTCTGTTAAGTCACGCTTCTCACAAATTCATATTAAAAATATTAGCTTTTCCCCTAATATTTGTGATGCTGATCTTTTTAAGCGGTCTAAACCACTCAGCATAGTCCCCTTTCGTGACAGTGAGAGACCTTATCTTGAGCTGATTGTCTCAAGGCTTGCTGACAAATTTGTGAAACTTCCTGGTGGCTTGGCTTTTGGTGGCTTGAGGAGAAAGGATTGCCTGCAGGCCTGAATAGATAAGGGCCAAATGGCCTACTGGACAGATAAGAAGCAAATAGCCTCCAGAGACCAGTTCCTACCAAGGACAAAAAACAATCATCACATCGCTTTATGGGGGGTCCAGACACAGAGGACCCCCAAGCCTGCCAAAGCATACAAGTGGTCACGTAGTGGTCCTGTCACCCCACGGGATCAGCTGCATAACCGGAGAGCGTGCGCAGGAGGCAGGAGTCAGCAAAAAATACCCTCTAAAAGACTGGGACCGAACCGTGACAGGGACCCTCCCCAACGAAGACTATGGATCAACGGGACACCGCTGGGTCTATGGTGGTGACTGTCTCTTGCAATTCTCTCCTGACTGCTTGCTAAATTTTCCCCCTTTTTCTATTTTCTCTCTCCTATTGCTATTTTTTTACACCAAAAATAAACTCCTTTGTTAGTGGCATCTGACCTCGCTTGTGTCTTAATCTCACTCTGGGTACAACAATGAATCTCCCCCTTCCTGGGATAAGCGGGCCAGGACACTGGTACACTCATTCCATGTGGGAGATTGGGTCCTGATACGTACTTGGAAGGAACAGAAGCTTCAACCTGAGTGGGAAGGACCATTACAATTACTGCTCACCACTGAAACAGCTGTAAGAACCGTGGAAAAAGGGTGGATACGTTATACACGAGTAAAGGCATCTACTGTTCCTAATCTTTGGAAAACCATCCCTACAGAAGATCCTTTAAAAGTCAAAATTAGGAGAAAAAACTTGTGAACATTTTCTATCTTAGAGAGTAATGAATGTGACCTGTAATTGGGAAGAGGGGTTGGCATATACAGAGTTAGAGTGTCCTCAAGAGGGACTACTTTTTTTCAGGTGTATGATTAATAATTTTTGGAATAATTCTTTGTAAACCCAGGTTTCCAGTATTTTGGTAGTGGACACTCTTGAGAATAATTTGTAAGCTAACCTGTTATTTCTTAGAATGCCTAAGGAAACTGGGTATCCAATAAAAGGACTGGTCCAGATGTCCAAATTGTGGATCAAAACACTGGATTGATCAAGAGCTGGGAGGTGATTTAGATTGTCTAAATTGTAAGTTTTGGAGAGAATCTGATAAAATGAATAAAAAATGAGAGGGGTGATATTTCTATTGATGATGATAGGGATTGCTCCTTTAGGAACATCATGGGAAGGGGAAGGGAACTTACATATCCAACTCAGAACATTTCCTAAATCCTGTCTCGGAATAATTGCTGCATCTGTCCTCAACTCCCAAAATATTCAAGCCAAGGGATACTTTTGATAGGGGTCCCCTTACCCTTGGGTTCCTATCAACTAGTTCGAGGTGTACAGAATAAGCCAATAACCTCTGTATTTCAGAATATTATATTGTGGAAGGGACTTATCAATGAGGGAACAGACGTTAAAGTAGAATGCTTTAATCAAAAGTGGCCTTGTTTAATTAGTAATGAAGTTGGAACAGATGTAGGGACTTTCAGAAATTGTGCAAAAATGGAAACTCTAGCTGAACTTGCCAGAAATAATAATGGTTATGTGATATGGAATAATAATATAGCAAAGGCAATCAAAAGCCTCAACTATACCAGATTACATGTCCCAAGGGGAAAAGGGTGGTACTGGCTATGTGGAAATTGGGCTAGGAAAGTATTACCCTTCTAGTGGAAGGGAGCTTGCACTCTGGGAGCAATAGTTCCAAATCTAGCCATTATTGAGGATGTATGTGCCCACAGCACCAGCCCCTTGGGAACCCACTTCCATAGAATTAAGAGAAATAATAAACCTCTAGTTGAAAGAACAGCGTACCACAGTATTGTAAGGTGGTTAATCTCTTCGTTGGGAGTAAGTGAATTAGAGAAAGCTGTTGTTAACAACTCTGCTGTAATTGAAGAATTAGAAAATTGTACTAAGGATGCAATCCAGGCTTTGCAAGAAGAAGTAACCATCCTGTCCAAGGTGGTGTTCCAAAACAGAATGGCATTGGACTTATTGTTAGCCTCTCAGGGAGGGGTATGTACTGTCATCGATACCAGCTGTTGTATGTATGTGTATCAATCAGGAAGAATTGAAACTGACTGGCATAACATTTGGGAACAAACAAAAGTCTTAAGTGAGGTTGCTGAAGATGACTCGTCTTGGGACATTTGGGATAAATTAACCTCCTGGTTACCCAGATGGGGTTGGCAGAGACAATTGTTTGTGGGGATAGTGGTAATAGTAGCACTATGTATCTTGATGTGTATCCTATTCCAGTGTAATAATCCCTGCATGATGTGCATTAAAGGTTTATGTTCCAGCTGTCCATGGCAAAACAGCCAGCAACAAGTCTAATGCAGCAACATGTCTTGCAACAAGATTTTGTTTTGAGCAGATGTCCACAGTAGCGATTTTTATGATGAAAAATATGCAGGAAGAGGGCAGAAATTGAAATGACACTCTCTTGTTCTTGATGTCTGAAGGATATTTGGAAGATTAAAAGTCTTTTGTGGGAATTAAATTAGAAAACAATGGCATGCATCAATAAATTTTAACACTTGACCCTAATATAAAGGGGAATAAGAAAGGAAATTAGGTGATTGATGTAGGCCTGGCACACCTCAGTACTATTAAGGCAGTGAGGTGACTGGTAAGTCTGAAATGCTCTGTCGATGCTACTTGAATTAACTTGCCAACCCCAGCCTTTTTCCTTCTGCAGCTATGTTGAGTCTAGTAGACTGAGTATGGCTGCTGCTGCCATGGGAAGAAACAACGCTGGCAGGTGCTGTGAGGACTTTGACCAATCCTCCTGCGTGGTGAGATTTCCTGCTGTTCTCTGAAGAGGGGGTGGGAAGGGGGGAGCAGTGACAACCTTCTTCAGTTCTGAAAGCAAGATTTATTGATTCTTGAGAATATTGCATTTTACAGTGATCTAACTTTTCCAGTTACTGCAACTTGAATCTGAACCGTGAAAATTTATTAAGGTTTTTTAGATCAATACAAGCCTGTCTAGAAGCATTTCCTTTATGCAGTGACCAAATAAAGGGAGACAGGACAAGGTTAGGTATTTCAGCTGCAGAGCAAGGAACTATAAATATGCTTTGGAGATGAAGCCTAATTTCACTATGAGGTTATCCAGCTGTTTGAGACACCCACAAGAGAACACAAAATATGCCACAGCCTATAAGTAATCTTAACTGCAAACAAAAAGAGTTTTTCTTAAATAAAAGAGAGACACCTCATGTCTTTCGTGCAGTGCATGAAATAACCTGCATGGTTTTCTAATGGAAGACTAGCATTGGCCTATAACACAGCTGAGCTCTAATGATGAATTCTCTACGTAAACATGCTGCTTAAATGTTTCAGAAATCCTGTCTGCTTCTGCGATCTCAATCCTTCTTTGCCAATGGGCCAGTCTACGTGACTTGTCTAGGTCTCTACCAGACTGCCCTTCTTCCTCAAGGCTGCATCTCAGGACCTGAGAGGTAAGAATACATGTCCCTTTAAAGCAGATTAGATCATAATTGTCTATTATGGGGCTTTACTGAGGCTTTTTTTTGGGGGGGTGTTTGGTTTAGATCAGACCATTATCTGAGATAACCTCCTGAGGCAAATGAGAACTCACATAAACAGCTAGGAGAGTCCTGAGGGCTCCTGTGCTGGTTTTATTTGGGACAAAGTTAATTTTCTTCACAGTAGGTAGTATGAGGCTATGTTTTGGATTTGTGCTGAGAAGAGTACTGATAACACTGGTGTTTTTAGTTATTGCTAAGGAGTGCTTACACCAATTCAAGGACTTTTTCAGCTTCTGATACTGCACCTGTGTTCCTAACTTCTCTGCTACAAACAGTGGGGAGGGGACACAGTCCAGACACCTAACCAAACTGACCAAGCGGTATTTCATTCTGTAGAACGTAATGCTCCATATATTTTTGAATTCAAATATTTTGTTTCAATATGGTGCCATCTTGAAGCCATAAAAATAAATGCAGTGAAATGAGGGAATACTCCAGTATAGAAATTGTGATTACATATGGTAGCCCTCCATGGTATCTCATACCAGATGGAGTTGCCTGAGCAATGGTGTGTGATCAGGAAATGGTTGAACAGTGTTCTCTTGTAATATTCAACTTTTTCCTCTTCCTTTCATAGCCCTAATGATGGGCATCCAAATTTTGTCTCTCTCTTATCAAGGGCATGGAATCAAGTGACACCCCCCCCCCCCTTCCCCTCCCTCTCCCCACCCCAGTTTAACCTTGATGAAATGGCCTCCAATAAACTTTGGTAAGTATGAATTGCATGTTTTACTGGGATGTAACCTTAACTCTCAATTGTATGTACCACATATAAATGCCACTGTTAACTTCTTCACTGTGATTGTTGATTATTTTTTTAATTATTTTTTATTTTTTCAGAAGCATGTTCCAATCATACCTATCCGAGAATCTCAAAGCCCTCCAACTCCAAGCCTTCAAGGTTCAGTAAAGATGCTGTTGGGTTTTTGACTGGTGCCAAGGATGTTAGAACTTGTATGAGTTGTCAATAGCTAGCAGGAGAGCATAAGCACCAGTTCAGTAGCCAGGTAAATAAGAGAAGGCTTGTTCCACTGACCTCACTGCCCTTTTTATGGTGTTTCAACCCTTTGCCACACTGAAGGCTGTGCCTATTTAGGGGAAGCTGCCATAGTGTTTCTGTTCTGCTGCACCCAGAGAGCACACCCTGATCCACTCTGAACACAAGATGCAGACCAAATATGCATTTATTAAACTGAGAGCATCCTGGGAATGCTGGGAAACAACGCAGACATCATAATGAACGGTTAGGTTTTAGTGAAATGTTGAAATAAAAGTAAAATGGCTTTTTGCCTCTGTTTTGTAACATGCGATGTCCTGGCGCTGCTGTTTGGTCCCCACTGTCAAACACTGCTGAGTTCCGGAATTCATCCTGTCCCCTTTTGGCTTCTGAACTGCACTTAGGATCCATTAAGGGGGACTGTGAGTTGCATGAGCAGTAAAGGTATGAAGAAAACGACAGAAATGTTTTTAAAATACTTAAAGTTGAATAATGAAATGCATTTGGACAGCATTAAAATATTCATTCCCAACAGGCCTTTGTTTTTATTTTCGTGAGGGTTTGAAATGTGCTTGGCTTTCCAAAGGAAAGTTGGGGTCCTCCAGAATAAACTTCTGATCTCAAGCAGTTTATGGTTTTCCATCACTGCTTTCCTGATACAGCTGCAGTGGATTGTAAAGCATTTCACAGATGCCAAGCCCCTGTGATTCAACCCTTTTGCTTGACAGTCTGCAGACAAATGCATTGATTTTCAATAAAGATCATAAGTTAAAGGGAAGCAGCAGAGCTGTAAAATGAAAACGTATGCTATCTGAAACACAGATGACAGCTGAAAGCCCCTGGTGGAGTTCCTGGTTAACAGCCCCAATTTTGATTTGGGATGCTCACTTGCCAAGTTTAGAATTTATTTAAAGTTTTTTCTAGAACAAATTCTTTGCTGCTTATTAAAGGTTAGGCACTATGATGTGAGTATTTGGACTGAGCTGCAAAAGTTCAGTGTAGAATTATTCACTGTCCTTGGTTTGTAGGAAAATATTGTTAAATTTTCAATTTTATCTCTCCAAATGAATGGTAATTGTGCTTTCTGTGTTTCAGTTGGGATTAGTGACACTTTGTTCTTTCATCCAAAATAAATCTGAAATACCTTCAGTCTCTGGATGCTTAAATGATTGCTCAATTTCATTAGTGTCACTTATTGTTCATATTTTGGATGCAAACAGAGCTTCCCCCTTGAAGGGGAAATTCAAACTGTAACTGCTCAGCAGTGGTAGTTTGTGACCCAGGAATGATTTGGCATGGAGGGCAAGAAGGCCCAACTGCAGAAGGAGTTAAACTGGCTGGAAGCAAGGATGCCGGAGACAACAGGACTCCCAGCAAGGGTGTAAAGTTTCCCTTGATGATGACATAAGGAAGAGCCAAGGCATTGTCTTGTGGCCATCCTGGAATGGGAGAACTCAGGGGCCCAAGGTCAGGGTCCGCCTTTGAGCAGCAGACCATGCTGATGTGCCCCATGCAACCACTCACTGGATTGGTGCTGGTGCAAGTGGATAAAAGGCATCAGCTCATGACGCGTCTTTACAGACCCCTTATAGAACCACTTATGGTGGTAGGTCCCTGTCTAGTGCAGTGTAGTGTTCTTTTATATATATATTTAAGTACAAAGCACAAATGTGTGTTTATTTCTATTCAAGGGGTACCATAAAAATTCCCCAACACCATCTTCTTATTTTTGCACGTTTCTGCCTCTGAATTTGAGCTGGTGAGTGGTAACGGTCAAAATGTCAGTGAGATTCAAACTGGTATTTGAGTTCATGTGTACATTTGCTGAACCTTCCTTTAGTAATGCTGCTTGTTACTGGTCTCCGCTCAGACACTGAGCCATTGATCACCACTCTCTGAGTGTGACCATCCAGAGAGTGGTGGTCAATGGCTCAATGTCTGAGTGGAGACCAGTAACGAGCGGCGTTCCACAGGGGTTGGTGTTGGGACCGGTCCTGTTTAACATCCTCATCAGTGACATGGACGATGGCATCGAGTGCACCCTCAGCAAGTTTGCTGACGACACCAAGCTGTGTGGTGCGGTTGACACGCTGGAGGAAAGGGATGCCATCCAGAGGGACCTTGACAGGCTGGAGAAGTGGGCCTGTGCCAACCTCATGGAGTTCAACAAGGCCAAGTGCAAGGTCCTGCACCAGGGTTGGGGCAATCCCAAGCACAAATACAGGCTGAGCAGAGAATGGATCGAGAGCAGCCCTGAGGAGAAGGACTTGGGGGTACTGGTGGATGAGAAGCTGAACATGAGCCGGCAGTGTGTGTTGGCAGCCCAGAAAGCCAATTGCATGCTGGGCTGTATCAGGAGAAGCGTGGCCAGCAGGTTGAGGGAGGTGCTTCTCCCCCTCTACTCTGCTCTTGTAAGACCCCACCTGGAGTACTGTGTCAAGCTGTGGAGTCCTCAGCATAAGAAGGATATTGACCAGTTGGAACGAGTCCAGAGGAGGCCACAAAGATGATCAGAGGGCTGGAGCACCTCTCCTATGAAGAAAGGATGAGAGAGTTGGGCTTGTTCAGCCTGGAGAAGAGAAGGCTCTGGGGAGACCTTAGTGCAGCCTTCCAGTACCTGAAGGGGGCCTACAAGGAAGCCGGGGGGGTACTATTTACAAGGACCTGTAGCGACAGGACAAGGGGGAATGTGTTTAAACTGAAAGCAGGGAGATTTAGATTAGATATCAGGAAGAAGTTCTTCCCGGAGAGGGTGGGGAGGCACTGGGACAGGTTGCCCAGAGAAGCTGTGGATGTCCCATCCCTCGCTGTCTTCAAGGCCGGGCTGGATGACGCTTTGAGCAATGTGGTCTAGTGGAGGGTGTCCGTGCCCATGGCAGTGGGGTTGGAAGTAGATGATCTTTAAGGTCCCTTCCAACCCAAACCATTCTATGATTCCAAATGCTCAGTGCTTTACCTCTACACTGACTCGTGGATGGTGGCCAATGTACTGTGGGGGTGGCTGCAGCAGTGGAAGCAGAGCAACTGGCAGCGCCGAGGCAAACCCATCTGGGCTGTCGCATTATGGCAGGACATTGCTTCCTGTCTAGACAACCTGGTCGTCAAGGTGCGTCATGTCGATGCCCACATGCCCAAAAGCCGAGCCACTGAAGAACACCAACACAAGCAGCAGGTAGACCAGGCTGCTAAGACTGCAGTGGCTCAGGTGGATCTGGACTGGCAACATAAAGGTGAGCTGTTTATGGCTAGGTGAGCCCATGACACTTCGAGCCACCAAGGGAGAGATGCCACGTACAGATGGGCTCGTGACCGAGGGGTGGATTTGACCATAGACACAATTGCTCAGGTTATCCATGAATGTGAGACATGTGCTGCCATCACACAAGCCAAGAGGGTAAAGCCTCTTTGGTATGGGGGGCGATGGCTGAAATACAAGTATGGGCAGGCCTGACAGGTTGACTATATCACCCTCCCCAAAACCCGCCAAGGCAAGTGCCATGTCCTCACAATGGTGGAGGCAACCACAGAGTGCCTAGAAACATATCCGGTGTCCCATGCCACTGCCCGAAATACCATCTTGGGCCTTGAAAGGCAAGTCCTCTGGCAACATGGCACCCCAGAAAGAATTGAATCAGATAATGGGACTAATTTCTGAAATAGCCTCGTACACACTTGGGCTGAGGATCATGGAATTGAGTGGGTGTACCACATCCTCTACCATGCACCTGCCTCAGGGAAGGTCGAGTGGTGCAGTGGGCTGCTAAAGACCACCCTGAGAGCAATGGGGGGTGGAACACTCAGGAATTAGGATGCCAACTTGGCAAAGGCCATGTGGTTAGTTAATACCAGGGGATCTGTCAATCGAGCTGGCCCTGCACACTGAAACCCTCTACGGACTGTAGAAGGAGATAAAGTCCCTGTAGTACTGTGCTGGGTTCAGTCAGGAAAGGGTTAACTCCCTTTACTCTGGTTGCCAGGGAACTGTGTTGCTGGACAGTAAGTGAAAACATTGATAAGGCCTCAGCTGGTGCTGGGGATGGCCTGTACTGAACTCAAGGTCTTTTGTCCGCTTCGGATACTGTAGCTGACCCAGACTAACCAAGGAAGTATTTCATTCCATAGTATGTCATGTTCCGGTTCTCTTGGTTGGGGAAGGGGGTCCGGTAGCCATTACTCTTCTCTCTCTCCCTTACTCCCTTGCTTGTCTACTCCTGGGCACTTGCTAACCCTCCTGTGTTAGCTGCTTTGCTAACTCCTGTGCTGCCTCGTTTGTGTGGGAGATGGTGGGTTCTTTAGATTTTATGGCCGTGTTATCACTGATAGGGTTCATTCGGAATCTGCTGCATTAGTTCCCGGGCTCCGGCCCTTGGGCTGCGGATCTCAAGCTGCAATCGCTCTCGGGCTCTCTGGGTCTGATTTTCATCCCTCAACATCTGGGTGTGCATTGGTCAGTGGATGGTGGGAAATTGTATCATATTGTATATATTGCACTATATGTTTCATTTTCTACTATTTTAAGTATTTATTAGTAGTAGTATCTGTATATGTTGTTTTAGATTTAATTAGTAAATAGTTCCTATCTCAGTTTTGCAGGCTTCCTTACTTCTTTTTCCTCCAATTCTTCCCCTCCGCTGGAGGAGGGGAAGGGGATTTGTGAGAGCAGCTTCGTGTCGGTGCACACAGCTGGTCTGTTGGCCTGACAGAGCAGGTTGACCTTGACGATATACCCGTGTATCCTAGGAGATGTGATAAATCCCTGGCATGAGAGAAGTAAACAACTTTGAGGAAGTGAGAGACCGCGGGGCATCTGGAGGAAGGGGGGGAGTAATCATCCAATAGTTAAAAAAAAATCATGATATACGGCCCAATAGAGAATGTACACGCGTGGTTGAGAATGCTATGAAAAGAGTGTTGTAAAAGAATAAATAGATCTATCTGCCTGCGCAGCCTGTCGTGTCCGTCTCAACAGCGACAAATGGTGACCCCGACTGAGGATTAACGTCCAGGAGATAGCCGAGAGCGGCGGGAAGAGCCGCGGAGACGGAGCCCAGCCTAGATTGAGCAGCAGAGAGAGCTGCGTAGTCCGGACTTCTTGAAATCGACACGGTACAGGTGAGCGGCTGGGGACCATGGGAGCGAACTTGACTAAGGAGGAGACCATGCTTGTGACGATGTGAAAGCTACTGCTTCACCGCAGGGGAGTCAAATTGGACGAGATGGTGCTCCAAAAAATGTTATTATGGAGTAAAGCGCAAGGATATGAAGCTAATTCTGTTACTGCATTTAGTGTAAGCAAGTGGGAGGAAGTAGGACAGAAACTGTTTGACTGTGCCTCGCAAGGTAATAAGACTGCGATGGACCTCCTTACAACGTGGAGATTGTTGAAAGACACTTTAAAGGACTTTAAGGCAGAGAAAGAAATCTCAGAGGAAAGCCCTTATAATCCGGGAGCATCCGCGGTCCCGGGGTTGGCAGCGAAAGGTCAAAGTTTGGACCCAGCAGGGGGAGCCTTGCCTAAACGTAGAACGCGACTGACAGCAAGGGGACTGTATGACGATTCTGATGAGGACGCACAAGATGAGTGACGATTCTGATGAGGACGCACAAGATGAGTTGTTTCCGCCGCAAGGGCCGAGTTAACAGAAAGCCCCTCCCGCCACCCCCTCTTTGCTTCCCGCCGTGCAGCCCTCTGCTCCGCCCCCTCCCTCTTACAAAGAGGAGGAAAAACCCCCTGTGGTGTCCACTAAGCTCTCTTTGTATCCTCCGCTACCCGAGGACAGAGAGGATGACTGGAGCGAGGCGGCTACTGACGAGCTACAAAAGCTGAAGGGATAGAACAGGGAGAAGCAAAACGGGAAATTAGAAGGGGGGGACGAGTGTCAGCTGCCAGTTCCAGAGGCATGGGAATTCCCTCCCGCTCAGCTGACGGTAAAGCCGGTAGATGCAATGGCCTTTTGGCGAAAAGTGAAGGAACAAGCAGTGTTAGAGGGTAATTGGGACTTGTCGGAAGCCATTTCAGCACCGGTAGGGGCTGAGAAATCGGGTGGGGTAACGGGTGCAATGGTCTTTCCTGTTGTTCGCGGTGATGCAGCCGCGGGCATCCCAGACGAACATCGGCCATATGCTTGGAAGGTGATACAGGAGTTACAAAAAATGGTTGCGAAATATGGCCCGAATGCACCCGCTACCATGCAATTGTTAGGCCTAATCACTATGGAAGAAATTGTACCGTATGATGTGCAGCAACTGGCTCAAATTATGTTCTTGCCAGTTCAGTTGTCAGTATTTCAACCTATTTGGAGCCAGAAAGCGAGTGACATGGGGCTGCGTAACCTGCAACGATCACAAGATGATCCGCGATTTGGCCAAGGGGCGGATGTGCTCACGGGAACGGGGGCATTTGCTAATCCGCAATTACGGGCTAAATTGCACCCTCTAGTGTTGGAACAGGCTAAACACGTGGGCTTGGAAGCGCTAATGCGAACAGCTGAGTTAGTGGAACCAAAGCCACGGTATACATCTATATGGCAAGGGCCCAAGGAGCCGTTTTTGCCATTTGTAGAAAAATTACAAGCAGCCATAGAGAAACAGGTTTTTGACGCCTATCTAAGACTAATGTTAACAACACAGCCAAAGACAGTGCTAATGAAGACTGTAGGAAGATAATTGAGGCATTGCCCGGGGAGCCAACCCTGGAGGCCATGGTTACTGCGTGTGCCAAATTTGGATCAGTGGAACACAAGATGGTGGCCTTGGCTAACGCTATGGCAGCCGTCCGTGTAAAAGAACAAAGATGTTATAGTTGCGGCCAGACGGGACACATAAAAGCTAACTGTCCGAACAAGAAAGCGACAAAGGCACCTAGCTCTGCAGTAACAGTTTGCCACCGGTGCGGAAAGATAGGGCATTTTGCTAAGCAATGTAAATCCAGATATCATGTTAATGGGCAACAGCTGTCGGGAAACAGGAAGTCGAGGGCGAAGGGACGCGTGCTGACACAAGTATTCCCTTCAACACCCCAGCAAGCACCACTGAACCCGTCCTTTGCGAGCAACTTGCAGGACAAATCATGGGGGCAGCAGGGATGGATGTATCCACCACCGAACAAGTGACCATATCGTCATACTTGGTACAAAAAGTGCCCCTTGCAGCTCGTGGACCAATTGGCGAGGGGCTGAGTGCGCTGCTAATAGGACGATCAAGTGCCACTTTACAAGGTATCACTGTGCATGTTGGAGTTATCGATGCTGACTATACTGGACAGATAAGTGCCATGGTTTCTACCCCAACGCCACCCGTGACAATTCCAAAAGGTACTCGTATTGCTCAACTTGTTCCTTTTAAGAGTTGTGTTCCCAGGTCACGTCCAACAGAGCGTGGGGATGGTGGATTCGGATCTATGGGTGTCCCGCAAGTTATGTGGACACAAAACATCTCCGACAAACGGCCTCAAATGACGTGTGTTCTTACGATGGACGGCGCTTCCCCCTCACAGGTGAAGGTATCTGGGCTCTTAGACACAGGGGCTGATGTCACAATAGTCTCTCAACTCCACTGGCCTCAGAGTTGGCCCGTTGTTACAATGGACACCGGAGTGTTGGGGTTGGGAGGAGTGGCCCAGAGTCTAATGGCAGCAAAACCTGTGACGATTCGGAACCCTGAAGGACAGGTCGCAACAGTACAACCATATGTTACTGCTGCTCCTTTGAACTTATGGGGCAGAGATGTCTTGGGAGCATGGGGTGTAAGGATTACGACGGATTTTTAACAGGGGCCACTGTGCTTGAGGGCATGCGACAGCCTGCCTTGGCCTTAACGTGGCTTACGAATACACCTATTTGGGTAGATCAGTGGCCCCTGAACCCTGAGAAATTAAGCACCCTCCACAGCTTGGTACAGGAACAATTACAGGCCGGTCATCTTGAACCATCACACAGCCCATGGAACACCCCCATATTTGTAATTAAAAAGAAAACGGGAAAATGGCAGTTGTTACATGATCTACAACAAATTAATGCCGTTATGGCTAGCATGGGCGCACTGCAACCGGGACTGCTGTCACCTGCTATGATCCCAGCAGGATGGGACATTTTAATTGTGGATTTGAAAGACTGGTTTTTTTACTATTCCTTTAGCAGAACAGGATAAAGACAAATTTGCTTTCTCGATTCCTGTCATCAATCGTGCAGAACCCATGAAGCGCTACCAGTGGAAAGTGTTACCTCAAGGCATGAAAAATTCGCCTACAATCTGTCAATGGTTTGTAGCTCAGGCACTCTCTGGGCTGCGGGAACAATACCCTGACTCTTATTGTTACCACTATATGGATGATATCCTTTTTGCTGTATCTGATCCGGCCCAGTTGGATGCTGTGGAGCAAGCAGCATTATGCTACCTTAAACAATATGGATTGGTTGTGGCTCCAGAAAAGGTTCAACGTAAGAGCCCTTGGTTATACCTGGGTGTGAAAATATTGGATCAAACAGTACTTCCACAGCCGATAATGCTGAGTAGAGAGGTGAAAAATCTTAATGACATCCAAAAGCTAATGGGAGCAATTAACTGGGTTAGGCCCTATCTAGGGCTGACATCGTCTCAATTGAGTCCCCTAATGGAATTATTGAAAGGGGATTCCGATATTTGCGCACCAAGACGGTTAACCAGGGAGGCACACCAGGTGCTCGATGTGGTAGAAAAAGCAATACAGAGCAAATATGTTTATCGGGTGGAACTAACTGAGATTGTACAGATTTTTGTTTTAACAGATCACTTGATTCTGTATGCATTACTTTGTCAATGGAATGAAACCTGGGGGGATCCTTTGCATGTGTTGGAGTGGACGTTTTTACCTTATCGATGTAAGAAAACAGCACCGGGCATTTTTGAGTTAGTGGCGCAGCTAATAATCAAAACAAGGACACGGTGCCTTGAACTTCTCAGTCGAGATCCCGCGACCATTGTTATTCCAATTCAAGCCGCATATTTTGAGTGGTGCTTGGCCAATAACATGGCATTGCAATCTGCCTTGGCAGATTTCCAGGGGGTCATTAAATATCACCTCCCCAGCCACCCGATGCTGAAACTGGTGCGAGAAATCTCGATCGGGGAAAAATGGTTACACTCCACGGAACCAGTTGAGGGATTAACTGTGTTTACAGATGGATCGGGGAAAACAGGGAAGGCAGCTGTTACTTGGTTTGAGAAGGGTAAGTGGCACGATATTGTCACGGAACAGCAAGGATCACCACAGATTGTGGAACTTAAGGCAGTAACTGAGGCCTTCCGCAGATTTTCTAAATCTTTTAATTTGGTTACTGATTCTGCTTATGTTGCAGGATTGGTCCAGCAGTTAGAGCGAGCTGTAATCAAACAGGTGGATAACGAGCATTTGTTTAATTTGTTACGATTTCTATGGGAATTGATTCAGAAATGTGATAGTCCCTATTATGTTTTACACATTCACAGTCACACTGTTTTACCCGAATTTTTGGCGGAAGGGAATGCACGGGCTGACAGGCTTGTGTCAGTAGCCGTGCTCGGCCCGGTACCAAATACTCTGCAACAGGCCCAAGCGTCACATCAATTTTTCCATCAGGGGGCCAAAGCCTTACAAAACCAATTTCACCTGAAAGCTGCAGAGGCACGAGCCGTTGTAGCATCATGCCCTGATTGTCAAGGACAGCAGGTGCCATGTTATTATGGGGTGAACCCCAGGGGGTTACAGACGTTGCAAATCTGGCAGACTGATGTGACACACATTGCAGAATTTGGGAGATTGAAGTATGTACATGTTTCTGTTCATACCTATTCAAATGCAGTGGTGGCCTCCGCACACACTGGGGAAAAAGCCAAAAACGCAATTCGACACTGGCAGAAGGCGTTTTTCATGTTGGGGGTCCCTGGAACAGTAAAAACCAATAATGGCCCCACATATGTGGCTAAACCAGTTTGTGAATTCCTCCAGAAATGGGGAACACAGCATGTTACTGGCATCCCACATTCCCCTACTGGACAAGCAATTGTTGAGCGGGCCCACGGCACCCTGAAGCGCCTGCTCCAAAAACAAAAAGGGGGAATGGAAGGGGAGCCCCCAGAGGCTCGGTTGACAAAGGCCATTTATGTTTTGAACGTATTAAACGTGCCCGAGAAGGGGTCAGTCCCTCCAATTGTGAGACATTTTTCCTCTTTTTCAACATCGTAAGAGGTACGCGGCACCGCTTTGGTGCGTGTAAAGGATCTGCAAACAGGACAATGGTCTCAGCCATGTAACCTGATTACCTGGGGCAGGGGTTATGCTTGTGTCTCCACAGAAAATGGGCCATGCTGGTATCCTGCCCGTTGTGTTTGGCCTGTGCTGGATCGTCGCGGGACAGACCAGCATCCCGCCGAAGTGGCACACAGCCAACGTTTGGGTGACGGTGATGGAACAGCTGAATCAAAGTAGTTTTTGTGCCTCTTTGGCGCAACCTTATTCACCTTTTCACACAGGCCTGGTTCGGGTACTTTGGATGATCACTCTAAGTTGATTCACCAACAGATTCAAGAACTGCAAGCTTTGATGTCACACATTCAAGAGAATACCGGACTCCTCGACTCGTGGCTCTCATCATGGGGACTGGGGGGTTGGATACGCGGGATGTTAAAAACTGGGATTTTTGTGTCAGGTGTAGTAATCATTGTATTGTTAATGGTGCCTTGCTTAGTATCCCTGCTGCAAAGGGCCCTGCAGTGGATGATACAGGCAGTTTTTGTTGCACAAATGCAAAAAGGGGGAATTGTCGGTGCACACAGCTGGTCTGTTGGCCTGACAGAGCAGGTTGACCTTGACGATATACCCGTGTATCCTAGGAGTTGTGATATATCCCTGGTATGAGAGAAGTAAACAACTTTGAGGAAGTGAGAGACCGCGGGGCATCTGGAGGAAGGGGGGGAGTAATCATCCAATAGTTAAAAAAGAATCACGATATACGGCCCAATAGAGAATGTACACGCGTGGTTGAGAATGCTATGAAAAGAGTGTTGTAAAAGAATAAATAGATCTATCTGCCTGCGCAGCCTGTCGTATCCGTCTCAACAGTGACAGCTTCGTGGTATTTTGCTAGGCCGAGTTAAACCACGACAGTCCTACTAGAAGCATGCTGGGGAAAACAGTTTGGGTTACTCCCACCTTGGGCAAAGGCAAACCCATCCGTGGGGTTGCTTTTGCTCAAGGACCTGGGCGCACTTGGTGGATAATGAGAGAAGATGGGCAAGTCCGCTGTGTGCCCCAGGGGGATTTGATTCTGGGAGAAAACAGCCCATAATTACATGAGGGACATGAATTGCTGCCACTAACACCTGTTCTCTGAGCTTCATGTTACAGGCAACCCCTATGGCAGAAAACCACCCCACCCTATAGAGGTCCAGCCTAGCCAGGAGCACAGCAGTGACCTGACCTGAGCTGGCTTCAGCGCCCAACGATCCCACACAACCCTTCCACCTTCGCCTGTCCTGAGTGACCCCACACCTGATGGAATCTGAAGTCATGGACTAATGGACAGTTTGCCAAGATGGTCCATAGACTGAGGGAATGATACCCGTGTGGGATGGGATGGGAAAGGGGAAGCAGGCTGATGGGAGATTATGGAATACTGTGGGAGGTGAGCTTGATGCTGATGTGGTGAATCAAAACGGGTGGATTAGTGTCTGAGCTTTGCACCAGCTAGTCTATGTTTTGCTTCACCCCATAACACATCAAGCTGCATAGGTAGTGCCAGCCTAGGACCTGCGGCATGGCAGGACCGGCGGGGAGGGGGTGGGGATGTGAGTAGAAAGGCTTGTGGTTGGACACGACCCTGGGAATGGGAAGGGTCTGAGGGGTCTTCCGGCCAAGGGGGGCTGGGGGTTTGTTTGTTGTGGGACCTCGTGGTGAGTGGTTGGTGCTCCGAGCAGAGCCAGCGTCTTGCCAGGCAGATCGGTCTAGGAGTCGGGGTTTGAAAGTTTTTTTCCTCTCTCTTACTCTCTCGGCCCCCGGGTGGTTTCGTGGGGGGTTTGCTCCCTTCGGGTGGGTTTTCTTTCCTTTTTTCCCTGCTTGGGGTGGGATCCTGTATCATTTGTTCCACCCTCTTCCTCCGTTCCTTACATTACTCATTAGCACTAGCATTGTTAGTAACTCCCTAAGTTTCATTTATATAATTAAATAGTTCTTAACTCCTACGGGCTTTTCCTGGTTTGTTCCTCCGACCCTTCCTCACCGGGAGGAGGTGTGGGGGGGGGGGGGGGGGGGGGCGGGGTGGGAGAGAAGGCTTGTCAAACTACGACAGTCTGCTGTGTGCCTCAGGGAGATTTGATTCTGGGAGAAAACAGCCCATAATTACAGTGCATGAGGGACATGAATTGCTGTTACTAACCCCTGTTTTTGAGCTTTATGTTACAGGCAATTGCTATGGAAGAAACTACCCCACCCTACAGAGGTCCAGCCTTGCCAGAAGCACAGCACTGACCTGGCCTGAGCTGGCTTTGGCGCCCAATAATCCCACACAACCCTTCCACCTTTCCTGTCCTGAGTGACCCCCACACCTGATGGAACCTGAAGTCATGGACTAATGGACATTTTGCCAAGATGGTCCATAGACTGAGGGAATGATATCTGTGTGGGATGGGATGGGAAAGGGGAAGTGGGCTCATGAGAATTTGTGGAATAGCGTGGGACGTAAGCATGATGTAAATGGTATGAAACAAGGGGTGTATAATGTGCTGGTCCCAGACAGGGATGAACTGCTCACCTGCCGCCAGCCCACAAGATTTTGTTTCATTCCATATATAATCAAATATTTCTTATCTCAACTTTTACAATCCTCCCTTGTTTTTCCTTCGACCCTTCCTCACTGGGAGGAGGGTGGGGGATGGTGCTTAATTGCCAGACAAGGATAAACCATGACAGCATATTTATATCTTTTTCTTCAATTGTTTTACTCTTAAAGCCTTTTTATAGAAATTGGATTGTCTTTTCCATTATTTTCCAGACAATAGGTTGTACTTATTAATGCTCCAAATAAACAAAACTTAGGGTCTTCCTCCATAATATTCAGAGTTTAGAGTGGCTTCCTGAAATGCATATTTTCATCTTGATTTGGATTATTTCCACATATTGGTTTTGTAGACTAGAATTCTAGAGACACAGTGATCTCTGAACAACTACTTTCACAAGTATCTTTATTCGTAGAACAAATCTGATAGATGTGAAAGGATTTTAACCCCATGAAATAGAGATAAATAAACAATATTTCCAAGGTCATAGAGAAACAGAACCCTGCGTCTTTAGAAGCCAAGCAGAGTGCTTTAACTACACAATCATTTTGGTTCTGCTAGGTACATCACTATGTTATGCATTAGAAAATACAGAATACTTAAACAGCTAAACCTGTGCTGGGTTCAGTCAGGAAAAAGTTAATTATTTACCGTGGCTGCTAGGAAGCTGTGTTCCTGGATTTACGCTGAGAGAAGTACTGATAAGGTCTTAGCTGGCGCTGGGCAATGCCTGCACTGAATTCAAGGTCTTTCTCTGCTTCTGATACTGCAGCTGCATTCCCAGCTCTTGCTGTCTCGCTACAGGCAGTGTAAGGGACACACAGTTCAGACAGCTGACCCAAACTGCCCAAGGGAGTATTTCATTCCATAGTACGTCATGCTCAGTGCATAGGTGGGGAGGGGGAAAGGGAGCCATTACTCTCTTGCTCATTTACTTCCTGACACTTGCTAACACTCTTTAACTCCTTTGTTAGCTGCTTTGCTAAGTCCTTTGCTGGCTTGTTCAGGAGTGAGTTGGTGGATTTGTTAGTTTTTCCCAATCTTGCTGCTGCAGATAGGGTTCACTCAGAATCTGCTGCAATAGCTCTCAGGCTGCAGATCTCAGGCTTTGATCGCTCTTCGGCTGCGGGTCTTGGGCTCTGTGGCTCTGACTGTCCCTATTCAGGACCTGGTTGTGCATCAGTTGTTGTGTGGTGAGCAATTGTATAATAATTGTATGATATTGTAACATATGTTTTATTTTATATTATTTTAATTACTTATTATTAGTAGTATTAGTATATATTCATTTAGATTCAGTTTGTAAATAGTTTTTATTTCAGTTTTACAAGCTTCCCTTGTTTCTTTTTCCTCTGATTCTCACCCTCTGCTGGAAGAGAGGAGGGGGAATTTGTGAGAGCAGTTTCGTGGTATTTTGCTAACCGGAGTTAAACCACCACAATTATTTTTTATGGAAGGACTCCCTAAGTCACCTTGAACTACTTTCCATGCCTGAAATTCTATACACCAGTCGCCCGGCTATTAAGATATCTATATTAATAATAATGTTATCACTCCAGACCTTAAAACTCTAGCTACAAATGGCAACAGAAAACAGAAACCGGCACCCACTGGAGTTAGTGAGGAAATTTCTCTGAGACTATCTAGCATAAGCAAATCAATGTAAATATTTTCCTCTCTTAGTATTTGTATTTCATAAACTTCTTTCTTACTTTTCTTTACTTTCCTTTATTCCCATTCTTCACCATAGGAAGAAGCAGATGCCCCTAGAAATAGTTCAGAAAGCCTCTGAGCTGGGGAGCAGGACTACTCTTGCTGCCCCATAATAGGAACATATACTTTTTTGCGTACACAGCCACAACAAGCTTTTACAGGAGAACACAGAATTTGCACCTAGTGAAATAGGTTACCTCCTACACATACAAAGAACTGCTCCAGAGAACTGTGTTGTTGGTGCACACAGCTGGTCTGTTGGCCTGACAGAGCAGGTTGACCTTGACGATATACCCGTGTATCCTAGGAGAGGTGAAAAATCCCTGGTATGAGAGAAGTAAACTTTTTGAGGAAGTGAGAGACCGCGGGGGCATCTGGAGGAGGGGGGGGAGTAATCATCCAATAGTAAAAAAAGAATCACCATATACGGCCCAATAGGGAATGTACATGCGCGGTTGAGAACGCTATAAAAAGAATGTTGTAAAAGAATAAAGTTGCTATCTGCCTGCGCAGCCTGTCGTGTCTGTTTCAATAGCGACACAAGGCAAGGCAAGGCAAGGCAAGGCAAGGCAAGGCAAGGCAAGGCAAGGCACGGCAAAGAAAGGCGATGTTAGGTGACGCGAGGCATGGCAAGGGCGAGGCAGGGCGAGGCAAGGAAAGGCGGGGTGGGGCGAGGCGCGGAAAAGAAAGTCAAGGCGTGGCAAAAGCGAGGCGAGGCAAGGCAAGGCAGAGCGAGGCGAGGCAAGACAGGGCGATGCGATGTGAGGCTAGGCGTGGTAGGCATGGCATGGCAAGGTATGGCAAGTTATGGCAAGGCAAGGCAAGGCACGGCAAGGCAGAGCGAGGCGAGGCAAGGCGAGGCGAGGAAAAGAAAGGCAAGGGAAGGCAAGGGAAGGCAAGGGAAGGCAAGACATTGAAAATATGAGCAACGAAAGGCAACAAAAATAAAGGCGAGGCGAGGCGAGGCGAGGCGAGGCGAGGCGAGGCGAGGAAAGGAAAGGAAAGGAAAGGAAAAGGAAAGGAAAGGAAAGGAAAAGGAAAGGAAAGGAAAAGGAAAGGAAAGGAAAGGAAAGGAAAGGAAAGGAAAAGGAAAGGAAAGGAAAGGAAAGGAAAGGAAAGGAAATGTGAGGATCCAAAGGAGGCGAGGCGAGGCAAGGCAAGACAAGGAAAGGCGAGGCGAGGCGAGGCAAGGCAAGGCAAGACAAAGAAAGGCGAGGCGAGGCAGGGCAAGGCAAGGCAGGGAAAGGAAAGGCAAGGCAAGGCAGGGTGAGGCGAGGCGAGGAAAAGAAAGTCAAGGCGTGGCGAGGCAAGGCAAGGTGAGGCAAGGCAGGGCAAGGCGAAGCAATGCGAGGCGTGGTAGGCATGGCATGCCAAGTTATGGCAAGGCAAGGCAAAGCAATGCAAGACAAGGCAAGGTGATGTGAGGCAAGGGAAAGGAAAGGAAAGGAAAGGAAAGGAAAGGAAAGGAAAGGAAAGGAAAGGAAAGGAAAGGAAAGGAAAGGAAAGGAAAGGAAAGGAAAGGAAAGGAAAGGAAAAGGAAAGGAAAGGAAAGGAAAGGAAAGGAAAGGAAAGGAAAGGAAAGGAAAGGAAAGGAAAGGAAAGGAAAGGAAAGGAAAGGAAAGGAAAGGAAAGGAAAGGAAAGGGAAAGGAAAGGAAAGGAAAGGAAAGGAAAGGAAAGGATGTTATTGCGAAGTGTGGCAAGGTGAGGTGAGGCTTTCATGCACAAGGGGGCAGCATGGACCCTCGCGGGGAGCCAGCTGGTAACCCCAGTCTGCACAGCTGCAACCATGGCTGCAACCACACCTACATCGACCCCACTGCCTATGACACCATCCACCATGCCTGCATCATCACCCTCAATGCCTGCCTCACTGCCTCCAATACCTGCATCAATGTCACCCTCCTCCCACTGCAGCCAGCATATCTTCCACTGCAATCAGTTCACCTACCTCTTCACTTTCTCAATCTTTTGTGTGCTATTGCCAGGGGTTGACCACTGTCCGTGGCCCCAGTTCAGAAAAAGAAATACACACATAAAGGAAAGGGACAACTGTGTTTACTGGACTGTATGGATTTGATGGTCTGGCACATCAGAGCCGCAGGAGTACAGAGCTCTAGTAGACATAGGTGCAGTGTGCCCTCATGCCATCAAGCTACAGGGGGGTACAGCCCATCAGCATTTCTGTTGTGACTGTGGGCTCTCAACAACTGACTGTGCTGGAGGCTGAAATAAGGTTGACTGGGAAGGAGCTGGACTTGATACAGTACAGGCCCTCCCCAGCACCAGCTGAGATCTTATCAATGCTTCTCTCAGCATCCAGGATCACAGCTCCCTAGCAACTACAGTAAAGGGAGCTAACCCTTTCCTGACTGAACCCAGCACAGAGGGGCAAAAGCACCCTATTGTGACTGGCCCAGATGCTCCACGCATCCTTGGAATTGACTGTCTTAAAAGAGGGTACTTCAAGGACCCGAAAGGGTACCAGTGGGCTTTTGGGAGAGCTGCCTTAGAGACTGATGAAATTGAGCAGCTGTCTGTCTTGCCTGGTCTCTCACAGGACCCCTTCTGTTGTGGGGGATTGCTAAAGGTTGCAGACCAATAGGTGCCAATTGCCACCACAACAGTGCACCAGTGGCAGTATCGCACTAACAGAGACTCTTTTCTTCCCATCCAGAAGCTGATTCATCAGCTGCAGAGCCAAGGGGTGATCAGCAAAACCCACTCACCCTTTAACAGCCCCATCTGGCCAGTGCGGAAGTCTGATGGGGAATGGAGACTGACAGTGGACTATTGTGGCCTGAATGAAGTCACACCACCACTGAGTGCTGCTGTGCCGGACATGCTGGAACTCCAGTACGAGCTGGAGTCAAAGGCAGCCAAGTGGTACGCGACGATTGACATTGCTAATGCTTTTTTCTCCATTCCTTTGGCAGCAGAGTGCAGGCCACAGTTTGCTTTCACCTGGAGGGGCATCCAATACACCTGGAATCGGCTGCCCCAGGGGTGGAAGCACAGTCCTACCATCTGCCATGGACTGATCCAGACCGCACTGGAACAGGGCGCAGCTCCTGAACATCTACAGTACATTGATGACATCATTGTATGGGGCAACACAGCAGACAAAGTTTTTGAGAAAGGGAAGAATATCATCCAAATTCTGCTGAAAGCCGGTTTTGCCATAAAGCAAAGTAAGGTTAAGGGACCTGCATGAGAGATTCAATTCCTGGGAGTAAAATGGCAAGATGGACGTCGCCAGATCCCGATGGACGTGATTAACAAAATCACAGCTATGTCCCTGCCAACGAGCAAAAAGGAAGCTCAAGCTTTCCTAGGCGTCGTGGGTTTCTGGTGGATGCATATCCCAAATTACAGCCAAATTGTCAGCCCTCTCTACGAGGTGACCAAGAAGAAAAATGATTTCAAATGGGGCCCTGAGCAGCGACAAGCTTTTCACCAGAACAAGCAGGAGATTGTGCATGCAGTAGCCCTTGGACCAGTCCGGACAGGGCCAGAGGTAAAGAATGTACTCTATACTGCAGCCAGGCAGAATGGCCCTACCTGGAGTCTCTGGCAGAAAGAACCAGGGGAGACTCGAGGTCGACCCCTTGGATTTTGGAGATGGGGATACAGAGGATCTGAGGCCTGCTACACTCCAACCGAAAAAGAGATACTGTCAGCTTATGAGGGAATCCGATCTGCCTCAGAAGTGGTTGGAACTGAAACACAGCTCCTCCTGGCACCTCGACTGCCAGTGCTGGGCTGGATGTTCAAAGGCAGAGTCTCCTCCACTCATCATGCCACCGATGCTACATGGAGTAAGTGGGCTGCCCTGATCACACAACAATCCTGTATAGGGAACCCCAGTTGCCCAGGATTTTTAGAAGTGATCATGGACTGAACGGAAGGCAAATATTTCAGAATGTCACCAGAGGCGGAGGTGACACGGGCTGAAGAGGCCCCTTTGTACAATCAGTTGCCGGACAATGAGAAGCAATATGCCCTCTTTACTGATGGGTCCTGTCACATTGTAGGGAAACATCAGAGGTGGAAAGCTGCTGTGTGGAGTCCTACACGACAAGTTGCAGAGACTGCAGAAGGCCAAGGTGAATTGAGTCAGTTTGCAGAGGTAAAGGCCATCCAGCTGGCTTTGGACGTTGCTCAACAAGAGAAACGGCCAGTGCTTTACCTCTACACTGACTTATGGATGGTGGCAAATGCTCTGTGGGGGTGGCTGCAGCAGTGGAAACAGAGCAACTGGCAGCGCCGAGGAAAACCCATCTGAGCTGCAGCATTATGGCAAGACATTGCTTCCCATCTAGACAACCTGGTCATCAAAGTGCGTCATGTCGATGCCCACGTGCCCAGAAGTCGAGCTACTGAAGAACATCGATACAATCAGCAGGTGGATCAAGCTGCTAAGATTGCAGTGGCTCAGGTGGATCTGGACTGGCAACATAAAGGTGAGCTGTTTATGGCTAGGTGGGCCCATGACACCTCGGGCCACCAGGGGAGAGATGCCACATACAGGTGGGCTCGTGACCGAGGGGTGGACTTGACCATGGATGCCATTGCTCAGGTCATTCATGAATATGAGATGTGCTGCCATCAAACAAGCCAAGAGGGTGAAGCCTCTTTGGTATGGGGGGCGATGGCTGAAATATAAATATGGGGAGGCCTGGCAGGTTGACTACATCACACTGCCTAAAACCCGCCAAGGCAAGTGCCATGTGCTCACAATGGTGGAGGCAACCACCGGGTGGCTGGAAACATAACCTGTGCCCCATGCCACTGCCCGGAATACTATCCTAGGCCTTGAAAAGCAAGTCCTGTGGTGACATGGCACCCCAGAAAGGATTGAATCAGATAATGGGACTCATTTCCAAAACAGCCTCGTAGACACTTGGGCCAAAGAGCACGGCATTGAGTGGGTGTATCACATCCCCTACCATGCACCTGCCTCTGGGAAGGTCGAACGGTGGAATGGGCTGTTAAAGACCACCCTGAGGGCAATGGGGGGTGGAACTTTCAAAAATTGGGATACACATTTGGCAAAGGCCACTTGACCTGGTTAGTCAACACCAGAGGATCTGCCAACCATGCTGGCACAGCTCAGTCAAAACTTCTGCGCACTGTGGAAGGAGATAAGGTCCCTGTAGTGCATGTTAAGAACATGCTGGGAAAAACAGTCTGGGTTATTCCTGCCTCGGGCAAAGGCAAACCCATCCATGGGGTTGGTTTTGCTCAAGGACCTGGAGGTACTTGGTGGATAATGAGAGAAGATTGGCAAGTCCGATGTGTGCCTCAAGGAGATTTGATTCTGGGTGAAACTAGCCCATGAACTAAATTGCATGATGAACACTAACTGCTGCAAATAACCCTTGTTCTGAGCTCTGTGTTGTAGGAATCACTGTGGCAGAGATCACCTGAGTCTACAGAGGTCCAGCCTTGCCAGAAGGGCAGTAGTGACCTGACCTGAGCTGGCATCGGCGCCCAACAATCCCACACAACACTTTACCTTTTCTGTCCTGAGTGACCACCTGATAGAACCCAAAGTCATGGACTAATGGACATTTTGCCAATATGGTTCATAGCCTAAGGGAATGATATCTGTGTGAGAAGGGATGGGAAAGCGGAAGCTGGTTCATATGAATTTATGGAAATAAGCATGACGTAAATGGTATGAAATAAGGGGTGGAGAATGTGCTGGGTTCAGTCAGGAAAGGGCTAACTCCCTTTACTCTGGTTGCCAAGAAACTATGTTGCTGGACAGTAAGTGAAAACATTGATAAGGCCTCAGCTGGTGCTGGGGATGGCTTGTACTGAACTCAAGGTCTTTTGTCCGCTTCGGATACTGTAGCTGACCCAGACTAACCAAGGAAGTATTTCATCCCATAGTACGTCATGTTCCGGTCTCTTAGGGTGGGGAAGAGGGTCTGGTAGTCATTACTCTTCCCTTCTCTCTCTCTCCTTTACTCCCTTGCTCATCTCTCCGGGCAACTTGCTAACCCTCCTGCGTCAGCTGCTTTGCTAACTCCTGTGCTGGCTCGTTTGTGTGGGAGCTGCTGGGTTGTTTAGAGTTTTCTGGCTGTGTTATCAGTGATACGGTTTGCTCGGAATCTGCTGTGTTAGCTCCTGGGCTCCGGCCTTCAGGGCGCCGCTCTCGGGCTGCGATCGCTCTTGGGCTGTGGTTCTCGGGCTCTCTGGGTCTGATTTTCATCCCTCAACATCTGGGTGTGCATTGATCAGTGGATGGTGGGAAATTGTATCATATTGTATCATATTGTATATATTGTACTATATGTTTCATTTGCTACTATTTTAATTAGTTATTATTAGTAGTACCTGTATATATTGATTTAGATTTATTTAGTAAATAGTTCTTATCTCAATTTTACGAACTTCCTTATTTCTTTTTCCTCCGATTCTTCCCCTCTGTTGGAGGAGGGGAGGGGAATTTGTGAGAGCGGCTTCGTGGTATTTTGCTAGCCAGAGTTAAACCACGACAATGCCACTGATGCTACATGGAGTAAGTGGGCTGCCCTAATAACACAACGATCCCGTATAGGGAATCCCAGTCACCCAGGAATCTTAGAAGAGATCATGGACTAGCCATGGCGGGGTGGCTGGAAACATATCCTGTGTCCCATGCCACTGCTGAAAATACTATCCTGGCCCTGAAAAGCAAGTCAAAACTACATTGCACAAGGGGCATAATATTGCTGGCACTCTCCCCTGTTCTGAGCTTTGTGTTGCAGGCAATTGCCATGGCAGAAACCACCCCACCCTAGAGAGGTCCAGTCTTGCCAGAAGCACAGCAGTGACCTGGCCTGAGCTGGCGCCCAACAAACCCACTCAACGTTCCACCTTTTCTGTCCTGAGTGACCCCCACACCTGATGGAACCTGAAGTCATGGACTAATGGACATATTGCCAAGATGGTCCATAGTCTGAGGGAATGATATCTGTGTGGGATGGGATGGGAAAGGGGGAGGGGGCTGATGAGAGTTTATGGAATAGCGTGGGATATGAGCATGATGTAAATGGTGTGAAACAAAGGGTGGATAATTTGTTGGTTTGAGGCAGGGACGAGCTGCTCTCCTAGGGAGACCTTGCCAGCCCACAGGATCCTTTTTCATTCCATAATATATCAAGCTCAGTGGCCAGTTTGCAAGGTGCACAGTTTTGCAGCAGTCTGCAAGGCACAAAGGAGTGAGCCAGAAGGGGTGGGGGGGTTTATGCTTTGGGGGCTAGCAGATAGCTTGCTGATAGCTCTCTCTTTGTTCATTTTGTGGTGGACTGTTAGCAGGGAAGGAACCTCTTCTGTCAGGTTGATTTCCTGAGAGGCTGGAATCTTCTTTCTCCCTGCTCTATGCTCAGGGAGGTGGGGGTTTTCCTCTCTGCTTTTGGGCCTTGGGTTTTGCATTGGGTTATTTTTCTCTCTCAGTTTGGATTTTGCCTGCTCTTTTGGAATCTGGTTGTGTCAGTCCATGGGTGGTGAGATCTTTTGTCTTATGTTCTATTTTCTGTTGTTTTGATTGCTTATTAGCAGTAGTATTGTTAGTAAATCCATAAATTTCTTTTATGTAATTAAATAGTTCTTATCTCAACTTTTTACGAGCTTTCCTTGTTTTTTTCCTCTTTCCCTTCTCCACTGGGAGAGGGGTGGAGTAGTAGAGCAACTGGTGGTACTTAATTGCCAGATAAGGCTAAACCACGACACTATGATTCCATTATTAGATGTTAACCAACTGTCCTACATCTGATGGTAGTTCTAGGTATTACAAATGCACAATATTCTTTAGAAAAAATTACGTATGTATGGAGAATAGGAATAATAAATAATGTTGGGGCTGATCCTGACTTCATTGGCATCAAGAGAAAATTCTGACTGATATCCAACAGAAGCAATTTCTAATACAAGACTTCTTTTTGCAAAGAAAATTCAGTTTATATTTGAAGACTTCAGCAAAGGCAGGTTCATGTATGCCAGATTAGTCAAATCAGCTGTATTTGCTAGTTCGGGCATACTTTTTAGTTTGCTCATCATGGTCCTTACTGCATTTTTTCAGAAAGCTACATTTTTACAAAGTTACATTACTGTATAGTTCTTAAGACACATAACCTGAAAAGTGAAAATTTTAAAATATGAATATATAGTATTATGAACATATATAGAATAAAGTGATATATAAGGAAAATATATAATGAGTAGCAAATTCAGACATGTAAATGAATACAAACTGCACAAAACTTAGAAAGGAAAATGGTTTTTTGCCTATACAAATTATATATTTTTTTCTTATTAGTTAACATCAGAAAGTCTTTTACCTTGCCTTTCTCTGTTGAAAAGTTTTTGATTTATGACCTATTTTAGGTCCTTTGTGAATCCTCACAAATGAGCAGATTTTGCATACTGTTCAAACATACTCCCTCACAGGAAAACCACTTCCCTTGCACAGAACACTGATAGGAACACCAGTTTTGTGTCTTTACAAAAGAAGCTTGTGCACACCCAGGCTCAAGACAAGGAATAAAAGAAGCCTGTGTGAACTCAGGCTTAAGATAAGAAAGACTATAGAAACTACATGATCTCTTGAATATGGTAAACTACCTGAGTATCTGGAATATCAAAATGACATGAATATCTTGAATGTGTCAAATAAACTTGTCTTGAATATCTTAGGCGGATCGGGCAGTCTGTACACTCAGAGTACCTCAGTCAATGGGGAAATGAGGAGGGTCTCTTGCAGTCGGGAAAGTAGGATAAAAGGGGGCTGCGTCTCTTGCAGTCGGGAAAGTAGGATAAAAGGGGGCTGCGTCCCCCTGTAGATTGACAGACCCCACAGGAATATGTCCCGTGGATTCTCCCTTTATTCGAATAAAGTTTTATTGTTATTTTTTATAGGACTCCTCTGTCTCCTTTGTGAACACTGACTGCTGGTAGCGTGGTTTTCTGTACAACACTAAAATTAATTTTGGAAAAAAAATTAGGAAAAAGATCAATAACAATAATGACTTGAACATGTAAGTTCTCCTTATATGACATCTACTGGACAGTCACTGTAAATCTGGCTACTCACATGAGTGTTGAGAAGACCAGACCACTTCATACCTGCCTTTTACTTCAAACTTGGCTAACCAGGATAAATTTATGCAATTAACCTATCAAAAGTTTATCTCAGCCCAACAGTTGTATATTCCTCTACAGGTGCATATTTCTGTTTGGGCTTGACCATTTTTACCCAATGTATTCACCCATATTACTTCCCCCCCTTACACTTATGCTGCTGCAAGGAAAGGGAAACAGTTCCTGAACACAACTCCCATCAAACCTACACATCAGATTAGAATAACAAGACATAGGAACATAACAGAAAGTAGTGAGAATACAGGGTCTGTCAGTGTTAATTCTTATTAATATTTTGCTTCACAGCAGAGAGGATTTGTTTCCTAAATGGCTCTAGGGCCTCTGAATGAGCAAACAGAACAGACATTTACTTGAAAGAATATTTGTAATAAATATTGATCTATCATATCAGTAGATCATGCTGGAGACACATCAATCATTCCTTGCCTAATTAAACTGTGCTAATATGAAAATGCAGGCCAAGACCATAAGGCACAACAGATATGCCAGAGTGTGAAAATGCCTGGAAGTCACAGGCCTCTTAGAAGAGAGGCGTTCAAATTCTGTCTGCATGCTAATGAACTCCACCAGATCATAATCCATACAGATGTAATTTAAATTCTCTTCCATGACTTAATACTTAAAGTCTTCTAATTAACCCTCTGCCATGAGATAAGCAGCTGTGCAGAGGCAGGGTTGGCATAGCAGAGGTGCCAAAGAGAAAGACTACTCCTTGCCACTTCTCCCAGGATTTGAAGGGTGTGTCAATCACTAAGCCAAGCTCTGAGGGGTAATCAAAATGTCATTTATTTCATCTCTGCATGGCATTTTAACTTTTACCCTGTAAACATTTCTGGATTTAGGACTGGCAAAAAGGTTTTAGTAATCATAAAGCACACATTTCCACAAACACGTGGCAGCGCTTAAGAGTTTCAGTCCCATTTGACATGGAGCTTTGTTAGAGATGGCAGACAATATTTCACCAGTTTGTCTTATGCTGTGCACAAACACTCAGCTTCCTACAGGGGTTTAGGTCTAATGGAAGTCAGCTGATTTATAGCCAACTCCAGTGTCACACAAACTAGCAAGTAAACCATCTGAGAGAATTGCTGGGATTTATTTCTGGTTGTGCCACAGCAACTTAGCAGTGCTGCATTTCATTTTATGTGGAACCCTGTTACAAACTACAACCAATTACCTCACACTGTCTATAGATGGGATCTAGAAAATTGAAGTTCTTCAACAGCACTCCAGTGTTGCCAGATATACCCCAGTATATAATGGGGTATATCAAAAGGTTTTGCCCATGCAGATGTATGTAGGTGTTCAGTTTCATAAAATGGTCCACACATTCTTTTACTAAATACAACTCACAAATCTGAAGGAGTTACACAAATTGGTGAATGGTTAATCTCAGCTTTTCACATTTTGTTTTATTTTCATAAAGTTGTGGGATCCCTGTAGTGAGTACTTTATAACATCTGGCTGGTGGTTTATTTGAAGAGTGCTGGTGGCTTCATGTTGAATTCTAATGAAGACCACGCTGTATAAATCACTGACATTAGATTCCCTACTGGCACACTTGGCAGAAGAGTCCTTGATGGGAAGCTGAAGCAAGACAAAACAAATTAAATGTCAATACATTTCTGCAATTGAATAATCCAGATAAGGGCTTGTCCACAACATCTGAGTGTGACAGTTACAGACAGTCTTTATGTAGTTGAGGAGCAAACTTAAGAACTAAACCTTAGGTCTCTTGATTTAGGATATATCATGTGTTTTACAGTCACTTCAGAAGCCATGAATTTTTTTACATCCCTAAGAAAGGCAAAAGGCCACACTGGGATTTAACTTGTCTGAACAAGCGAATCACAGAATCATAGAATGGTTTGGGTTGGAAGGGACCTTAAAGATCATCTAGTTCCAACCCCACTGCCACGGGCACAGACACCTTCCACTAGACCAGGTTGCTCAAAGCCTCATCCAGCCTGGCCTTGAACACTTCCAGGGATGGGGCATCCACAACTTCTCTGGGCAACCTGTTCCAGTGCTCCACCACCCTCTCCAGGAAGAACTTCTTCCTGATATCTAATCTAAATCTCCCCACTTTCCATTTAAACCCATTCCCCCTTGTCCTGTCACTACAAGACCTTGTAAAAAGTCCCCCCCCCAGCTTCCTTGTAGGCCCCCTTCAGGTACTGGAAGGCTGCACTAAGGTCTCCCCAGAGCCTTCTCTTCTCCAGGCTGAACAAGCCCAATTCTCTCAGCCTTTCCCCACAGGAGAGGTGCTCTAGCCCTCTGATCATCTTTGAGGCACTCCTCTGGACTCGCTTCAACCGGTCTATATTCTTCTTATGTTGAGGACTCCACAGCTCGACACAGTACTCCAGGTAGGGTCTCGCGAGAGCAGAGTAGAGGGGGAGAAGCACCTCCCTCGACCTGCTGGCCACGCTTCTCCTGATACAGCCCAGGATACGATTGGCTTTCTGGGCTGCCAGCACACACTGCTGGCTCATGTCCAGCTTTTCATCCACCAGTACCCCCATGAACATACATGAAATTGTATGATGGACATTAACTGCTGCAAATAACCCTTGTTCTGAGCTCTGTGTTGCAGTAATCACTCTGGCAGAGATCACCTGAATCTACAGAGGTCCTTGCCAGAAGGGCAGTAGTGACCTGACCTGAGCTGGCATCGGCGCCCAATGATCCCACGCAACGCTTCACCTTTTCTGTCCTGAGTGACCACCTGATAGAACCCAAAGTCATGGACTAATGGAAATTTTGCCAATATGGTTCATAGACCAAGGGAATGATATCTGTGTGGGATGGGATGGGAAAGGGGAAGCTGGTTCATGTGAATTTATGGATGATATGGAAATAAGCATGATGTAAATGGCATGAAATAAGGGGTGGAGAATGTGCTGGGTTCAGTCAGGAAAGGGCTAACTCCCTTTACTCTGGTTGCCAAGAAACTATGTTGCTGGACAGTAAGTGAAAACATTGATAAGGCCTCAGCTGGTGCTGGGGATGGCCTGTACTGAACTCAAGGTCTTTTGTCCACTTTGGATACTGTAGCTGACCCAGACTAACCAAGGAAGTATTTCATCCCATAGTACGTCATGTTCCGGTCTCTTAGGGTGGGGAAGAGGGTCTGGTAGTCATTACTCTTCCCTTCTCTCTCTCTCCCTTACTCCCTTGCTCGTCTCTCCGGGCACTTGCCCACCCTCCTGCGTTAGCTGTTTTGCTAACTCCTGTGCTGGCTCCTTCGTGTGGGAGCTGGTGGGTTGTTTTGACTTTTCTGGCCGTGTTATCAGTGATAAGGTTTGCTCGGAATCTGCTGCGTAGGCTCCCGGGCTCCGGCCTTCAGGCCGCGGCTCTCGGGCTGCGATCGCTCTCAGGCTGTGGTTCTCGGGCTCTCGGGGTCTGATTTTCATTCCTCAACATCTGGGTGTGCATTGGTCAGTGGATGGTGGGAAATTGTATCATATTGTATCATATTGTATATATTGTACTATATGTTTCATTTTCTACTATTTTAAGTATTTATTAGTAGTGGTACCTGTATGTATTGATTTAGATTTAATTAGTAAATAGTTCTTATCTCAATTTTACGAGCTTCCTTATTTCTTTTTCCTCCGATTCTTCCTCTCCACTGGAGGAGGGGAGGGGGATTTGTGAGAGCGGCTTCGTGGTATTTTGCTAGCCGGAGTTAAACCACGACAGTATCACATTAATTACTATGACCTAAAACTGTAGAGAAGTATTTATACTAGTTTGAGTATGTGCTCAAACTAGTATAAATACGGAATAGGATACAACTTCTAAAATAAGCTGAAGAAATAAGTAATATTATTAATATCACTATTTTATTAATTTACATTCAATTATTACATTCTTAGCCCACGAGCTTCCCTGTCTTTTCTTCCGATTCTCCTCCTCCATTGGAGGAGGGAGGGGAAGGTGAGTGAGTGGACACGCAGCTAATGCTCTGCCACGACAACTCCAACCCTTGCGATGGGCATTGCAGCTACTCCACCTTTACAGCTATTCCATCCTCCGCAGCAACTCCAACCGGTGCACCTGCCACTGCAGTTACTTCGCCCCTGCGATGGGCAACGTGGTCATGCAACCCCTGTGTGCCAGTGTCAGTGTCAACCAGTGCCAGCGTAAATCAGCCCGTCTGGTAAAGTAGAAAGTAGGACCACCATCACAAGAGAAAGAGAGAGAGGAGGAGGTAGAACAACAAGTAACCACTCAATCTTTATCCCTGGGTGAGCTACGAGACATGCAGAGAGAGGAAAGTGTCTCTTCCCACATACAGGCCTATGTCTCAGCTGTAAGGAAACTGCCAGACATCCTAGCCAAGAAACTGTCCCAGGAGTTGAAGCAATTCAGAGAGGAGATGTTCTGATTCCCACATGCGTGAGCCAGTATCTCAGCTATTCAGAGTAAGCATTCCTCTGCTCAAAAAAGAGAATATAGAAGAATATAGAAGATATCCACCATGGAGCACCTTACGGTTTTATCTACGTGACCATGGAAAGGACATGAGGAAGTGGGATGGAAAACCTACCTTGCTCCTAGACGAATGAGCACATGAATTGAAAGGGAAAAAATTCACAAGTGGGAATTCTTCCAGGAAAATTTCTGCTCCAGTCTCCAGACGGGGGGAAGACGTGATCTTATGAAAAGGAGAAATAATCTGGACTAGAAGACATGAATGAACAACATCAAGGTCAGTACCAGAGGGGTCCTGCCTCCAGACAGGTGGAGGAAAGGGACAATCGTGTTTACTGGAAAGAGTGGATTCGATGGCCTGGCACATCAGAGCCACAGGAGTGTAAAGCTCTAGTAGACACAGGTACACAGTGTACCCTCATGCCATCAAGCTATAAAGGAGTACAGCACATCAGCATCTCTGGTGTGACTGGGGGATCTCAACAGTTGACTGTGTTGGAGGCTGAAATAAGCCTGACAGGGGAGGAGTGGCAAAAGCACTTCTTTGTGACGGGCTCAAAGGCTCTGTGCATCCTTGGCATAGACTATCTCAGGAGTGGGCATTTGAGGAAACCAAAAAAGGTACCACTGGGCCTTTGGTATAGCTGCTATAGAGACTGAGGAAATTGAGCAGCTGTCTGCCTTGCCTGGTCTCTCACAGGACCCTTCTGTTGTGGGATTGCTAAAGGTTGCAGATCAACAAGTGCCAATTGCCACCACAACAGTGCACCAGCGACAATATCACACCAACCAAGATTACTTGCTTCTCATGCATAAGTTGATTCATTGACTGGAGATTCAGAGTGATCAGCAAGACTCACTCACCCTTTAACAGCCCCATCTGGCCAGTGCGTAAGTCTGATGGGGAATGGAGATTGACAGTGGACTACCGTGGCCTGAATAAAGTCACACCACCACTGAGTGCTGCCGTGACGGACATGCTGGAACTCCAGTATTACGTGAATCAAAGGCAGCCAAGTGGTACGCCACGATTGATATTGCTAATGAGTATTTCTCAATCCCTTTGGTAAAGAGGTAAAGAATGTACTCTACACTGCAGCTGGGGAGAATGGCCCTACCTGGAGTCTCTGGCAGAAAGAACCAGGAGAGACCTGAGGTCGACCCCTTGGATTTTGGAGCTGGGGATATAGAGGATCCGAGGCCCGCTACTCTCCAACCGAAAAAGAGATACTGTCAGCTAATGAGGGAATCCGATCTGCCTCAGAAGTGGTTGGCACTGAAGCACAGCTCCTCCTGGCACCTCGACTGCCAGTGCTGGGTTGGATGTTCAAAGGCAGAGTCTCCTCCACTCCCCATGCCACCGATGCTACGTGGAGTAAGTGGGCTGCCCTGATCACACAACGATCCCGTATAGGGAAGCCCAGGAATCTTAGAAGTGTTCATGGACTGCCCAGAGGGCAAAGACTTTGGGATGTCACCAGAGGAGGAGGTGACACGGGCTGAAGAGACTCCCTCGTACAATAAATTACCAGAAAATGAGAAGCAATATGCCCTCTTTACTGATGGGTCTTGTTGTGTTGTAGGGAAACATTGTAGGTGGAAAGCTGCTGTGTGGAGTTCCACCCGACAAGTTGCAGAGACTGCAGAAGGACAAGGTGAATCGAGTCAGTTTGCAGAGGTAAAGGCCATCCAGCTGGCTTTGGACGTTGCTCAACAAGAGAAATGGCCAGTGCTTTACCTCTACACTGACTCCTGGATGGTGGCAAATGCTCTGTGGGGGTGGCTACAGCAGTGGAAGCAGAGCAACTGGCAGCGCCGAGGAGAACCCATCTGGGCTGCCGCATTTTGGCAAGATATTGCTTCCCATCTAGAGAGCTTGGTTGTCAAAGTGCATCATGTAGATGCCCATGTGCCCAAAATTTGAGCCGCTGAAGGACTTCAAAGAAGGGCCCTCAGTGGCTTCACCCACACAGAAAATCCTTTTACTCAATCTTTTGTGAAGCAGGATATTCAGCTTTATGCAGCTGAAACTATTTTTTAATTAAGATTGGTAGCAACAGTTCCAGTTTCAACAGAGCTCTTCCTTGCTACCAGATACACAGTTCCTTTTCCAGCATGTATATATTACAACTCATTCTTTGAATTCTTTGTCCCTGTGAAGTTAACATAAGATGGAAACTATCATCAGTGTTATCAGACAGAGAAAAAAGAGGGAAGCACTGGAGTACTCATTTTAAGTCATGTTGCCTGTTGTCTTGGCAACCAGTTAATAAGGTCTGTTACTCAATTTTCACCAGCACCTGACAACATCATCTCTGCAAGATTTGGTATTATTAAGGAGTCTGCTAACTCAGCTGCTTTACAAGATATCAGAAAAGAACTGCTGTCATTTCCATTCTTATTTTTCAGGGAATCATAAATCATCCATAAGTTGCTTATCAGCTGAATATACAATGCACAAATACCATTGTGTGCTGGTTTTAATTGGGATATAGTTAATTTTCCTTACAGTAGCTAGTATGAGACTGTCTTAGCTTTGCACCGGCTAGTCTGTTTTGCTTCACCCCATAGCACATCAAGCTGCATAGGTAGTGCCAGCCCGGGGCCCGTGGCACTGCAGGACCGGCGGGGAGGGGGTGGGGATATGGGTGGAAAGGCTTGTGGTTGGACACGACCCTGGGAAGGGGAAGGGTCTGAGGGGGCTTCTGGCCAAGGGGGCTGTGGGTTTGTTGTGGGGACCTCGTGGTGAGTGGTTGGTGCTCCGGGCAGAGCCAGCGTCTTGCCGGGCAGATCGGTCTGGGAGTCGGGGTTTGAAAGGTTTTTTTCTCTCTCTTACTCTCTCGGCCCCCGGGCAGTTTCGTGGGGGGTTTGCTCCCTTCGGGTGGGTTTTTCTTTCCTTTTTTCCCTTCTTGGGGTGGGATCCTGTATCATTTGTTCTACCCTCTTCCTCCATTCCTTACATTACTCATTAGCACTAGCATTGTTAGTAACTCCCTAAGTTTCATTTATATAATTAAATAGTTCTTAACTCCTATGGGCTTTTCCTGGTTTGTTCCTCCGACCCTTCCTCACCGGGAGGAGGTGTGGAGCGGGGGGGCGGAGTGGTAGAATAGGCTTAGTCGTGAAACTACGACAGAGGCTGTTTTGGATTTGCACTGAGAAGAGTATTGATAACACTGGTGGTTTTAGTTGTTGCTAAGGAATGTTTGTGCCAATTCAAGGACTTTTCCAGTTTCTGATACTGCACCTGTGTTCTCAGCTTCTTCTCTACAAGAAGCTGGGAGGGGACACAGCTAGGACAGCTGGCCCAAACGCACGAAAGAAAGAGACATGACATGTCAGGGGAGTCACTGCTCGGGGACAGGCTGTGCATTGGTCAGGTGGTGGTGAGCAATTGTATCATTTTGTTTTCCTTCACTTTTTCTTTCTTCTGTTTTTTATCACATATTATTATCATTAGTAGGAGTAGGAGTAGGATTTTCATTACATAGTAGTAGTAGTAGTATAATTATTTTATTTTGTTTACTTTCAATTATGAAACTGTTCTTATCTCAACCCACAAGTTCTCTTATCTTTTTCTTCTCATTCTCTCCCCCATCCTACTGGGGGATGGGGGGAGGTGAGCGAGCAGCTGTGTGATACTTGGTTACTCGGGCTAAACCATGACACACTGTGACAATCCATTCCCTTGATAAGAGCACAAAAAGAGTGTTGGGATCTGGTCATGGTCCCTGCAATATCAATATGTACATTGCTATTCACTACACATGGAGAAGGATTAGACCTCAAATTCAAGTGAAAACAAATGCTTTGTCAGACATTCTCTTGCATGTCTCTCTTTTGACAGTGCAGACATATGACATGGGGACAGGGCTGCCTGACAGGGTTCGCTCTGTTTTCTCCAAGCTTCCTTTTGGAGAAAGAGTCATTCCCTTTACATTGCTGTTGTGTGTATCCTCAAGCTGCTTTGAAAAGCATACAAGCATGTATGGAATTGGCACTGCAATTACCATAATAAACATTCTAATTAAAAAGGCTTCAGTCAGTAGTCAGATCTCACTATACTAAGAGCTGTGCAGACACACTAAATGACTCTACCCTTCCTCAAGAGTAAACTGTCCCTATGTTTGAGTAGCACGAGTTCAGTCTCAAAAAATTGAAAAACAGGCTGTTTAATTAAATCCCACAGAATATCCCATTATCTTGGATGAATACCTTCCTTGGACAAGAGGTCACCTAGTTACCCAAAATCCAGAGAATTTCTGACTTTGGAGCCATGAGACAATACATACTTACAATCCTCTTTAGTATAAATGTTGTCAGTTTCCCTGGTTAAACACTCAAAATTCAACATTTGTCAAACAGAAATAAAACATTCTGAAACTATATTAACAAATGGCAAGAAAAAACCCTCCTTCCTATCAAACAGTAGAGAAGACACAAAGGAGTCTCATGCAGATTCAACATCAGAGAACCACAGAGAAACTAGAGAGACTAAAATATTGTCCTCTGATCTGTGCAGTGGGATTCTGAAGGTGTCAATGGGCTTCTCCACAAAATTTGAGAAATTAAATTGGTCAAGAGGGCTAACTTTATTCCTGAATGTTTCCTCTTTCTTGGTTTCAGGCTCCCTTAATGCTCTTTCAACACAGATTTTGGCAGCTTATTGTTTAAAGATTGAACAGTACTGAAAAGCACATTCATTACTGCTTGTCATAGAGATGTTGATGAATTCCAGTCACATGCAATTAAGCTGCATTTCAACACAATGATAGGCTAAATAGGCAAGTCTAGATAAACAAGAAAAAACCAACCAAAAATACAATTCCTTGAGAAAAATTCCTAGAGGATTCTTTAATATTTCTGTTGAAAAAAGAGGCGCATAATTGTATTTCATTTATCATATGAAAGCAGAGTATTTGCTTTATTTTAATTCATGCAATGCTATCAAGAGGTATTATCTAAACAAGACAGACAAAAAAACCCCAAAACTAGACACACTGGAATATTTTTGCTAAACAAGCACAGGATCTTTTTTTTTCCCTGAAGTTTTAAAATAAAACACATATATGTTAAAAATGAGGTGTACTGCATATTGCATTCCTTAAAGAGAAATTCTGCTAATTTCACTTGTCAGAATACCCTCCCCATAATACGAGGCAACCAATGTCATTGAGAAGTTGAATTGGCTTCATGACATTTAAATTGAAATGAAATATATGTATTCTAGGCCTGAGTTTACTCCTGTGTAATGCAGGAACTACATGCCTTGACCCTAAATCTTCACACTGAGTATTCTTGTAATGGTTCTGTTGTTTTACAAACCAAGGGAAGAATCATAAAGATATATTTTTTTCTTAAATCTGTCAATGTTTTAATCTCTATAGATATGGGGAGATATGGCAAAATCTGCCATAATCTATGCTGCAAGAGGAAGACTTAGTAACACAAGACATTTTGGTACATTATTCAAGGCCATCAGGTCAATGATGTCATGATAGCAAGACCTCAGGACCTCTTTGTCAACAGTGTATAGCAACTGACCTTAGGAATGTGATGCAGTAGTATGACACGACATTTCATAGTCCTTTTCACCATACTTAAGAGATGTTCCTGAAGCCAGAATTTATGACATCCATCAGTACTAGGTTGTACTAGTCAATGTGCACATGGCCACAATAATGTCACCAATTAAAGGAACCTATTTTCCTTGGAGAAATAAGGTTATGCATTTTTATATGAAAACCAAGATTAATTTCGCACATATTCAGCATTTGTGTTAAAGTAATGAGATGTTATAAAACTTACCAGACACTTGATTATCATACATTCAGAATAAAATCAAATTTTACACTGCACAAAATGGTTGGGTTTTTTTATTTATTTTATGAATCCTATAAAGGAAGGACAGGCTTGAAGAAAAGGCAGCAGAAGAGAGGATGATTTAGTCTCATGAACCCTGTAAAATTCTAATTTCTTTATACAAGCCAAATAAATTTCCTGTGAGTCAAGGTAGACCCTCCACCCCTCAGCTTTTTCATACCAAGAAAAAGGGGCTTGAGCCATACTCATACAACAGCTGTGACACCATTTCTGGCTCTATCAAACTGTAAAGCTAACCTTTCTGGTTATCTTCTATATGTACTCTACCTACCACAATGAGAAACAGTTTCAGTCTCCAGGATTAATAGATTGGTGCTACATGAACAAACTGTTCAGTCAAAAAGGGAGTTTCATTTATCTTTAATGGGGTCTTAAACCTAACATCTACTGGAAAGTAATCACGATGAGATGCTAACCCAAAAGGCTGATTATTTTAAAGTTTCAGACATTTCCTGTTATCAGAAAGTTAAAAAACCCTATAATTTTAATATCATATTTTAAAAGAAAGAAAAAAGTATTCATTGTAAAGAATCACAAATGAAAGTGGGCCATCCAATACCTGAGCATATTTATTAATTCTGGTCTTAAAAAATTATACAAAACAAAACTTTGTCAAACACTTCCAAAAACTCACCTCGAATTTCAGGAGAGAATCGAGCTGAATGGCGAGACACAAAAAGTTTCAGTTCTTGATCCAAGTTGCATTCAATGAAGTTTGTGTCCCATGATCGGATTCCTAAAATTAAAAATGCAAAATACATCTAGCTTAATATATAAGCACTAGTTTTAATTGATTATTTCTCCATTTACATTCATGTCATTTGCATATTTCTAAATTCCAAAACCAGCCTCTCTTCCTTTCAAGCCACACAGCTATCCTTTACAAAGTGCTGAGTGCTCAGAAGAAGCACTCTGGACAGGGATCAGTCACAAGAAAGAGGAAATGTGTCTTTCCAAAGGGTAACAATGCTTTAAAACCCCTGCTTTAGGACTGCTGGTTCCCACATCCTAGTAGCCACTTTATGAGAAGTTACTGATGTCCCAGAATTGACTTTAAAGTAGCAATATACTGATTTATAAAACTGAAAAGAGTGAATCACTCAGGGGATACATTAGCCCTGTTGCAAGACCATTGTATTTGTCCCCCTGAGGAAAAAAAAGACAGCATCATCTAGCATGTTGCAAAATAGTATTTAAATACAAATATTAAATTGCTGACTTCTTCATTCAAAAGCTTTGAAGCATCCCATATTTTAAACTAAAATTTATGTGATCTTTTATTTATGAAAAATAAAAATTGTAGGTTTGATATTAAAATGCTACACGACCTTTTTTCTTTTAAAAAATAAACATCACGTATCTATTCCCTACTATTTCCACCCCACAGCTACTTAGAAAGCAAGTCACTTGACACATATATGATCATAAAATATATTATTCCAAAATATATTTTTAAGGATTGAAATTTGACCAGGAAAAAAAAAATAATTGCAGCCAAATGACAAATATATAGTTTCCTACCATAAGGTTTTGATGACTAAATTTAAAGAATAAAACCACAAAAAAAAAAAAAAACCACAACAAAATAGCAGGAGAACATGTTTTAAGATTTTTCTATTTTTCTTGTTTTCTTTTGAAAATAATGAGCTGGCAGTTGTACTACTGATAAGTCCAGGCACTGCTGCAATTTTGAACACCAACATTATAGTAATTTGGGTTTTTTTCCTAAAGGAATATCATTACTTACAAAAATTAGCTGACAAATGCAGAAGGGACTTCAGGTGAGGAAGCATCTAGTGACCCCTCCACACATGCCTGACCATTTTGTGGAGTTAAATCACTTTGAGGTTTGGTACCTTTGGGGTGGAGGAGATGCCTGAAGAGGTGTGTGGCCAACCCCTTCCCATGAGACTAGCACTAACACTTTTGCTCGTAACTGTCAGGATTTCAGGCTGCAAACTTTACTGTCAACACTGCCTCTCATACTTTATTCTCTTTCAAGGCAGCAGAAAAGTCAAGCCTCGCACTGACAGAAACCATGTTGTAGGGCTGAAGGATGAGGAGAAAGAGGGGGAAGACCACAGAAACCAGACCTGTGCTGCTGGTCTCCCATTGCAGCTCTGGGCAGGTTCTCCATGCAAATAGGAACATCTGCATTTCAAGAGCATGAAGCCTCTTCAGGGAGAATTCATCCAGGGCTTTTCCTTGTCAGCATCCCAGTCAAGGTAGGAGCATGCTTCTCACTGGGATATGCTACCAGCTATTAAGTAGCTGCCGTTTGAAACTAAATACAATTGGAAATACAGTATCACCTGTGTGTTTCATAACCACTCAAGAGAAAAATAACTGAACTATAACCAGCCACCTCTACTTCCTGAATTATGCATCAGAGGCATAAGCAGTGAGTCTCTTCTGTAAGTCCCCTTATTTTCATCTCTCAAAAGTCTCTTGGCCATATGGTGCATTTTTGGAACGTACTTTTGGCAAACACAGTTCAGCACTTTAACGTTTTCCAGGTGTTGGAATATATGAGAGCAAGAAGGTAAATATAATGCCGCACATGTACAGCGCATATGAAAACTATGACTAGTAAACTGACATTGATCACAAAGCTGAAGTACATGGAATGAATGAGTGCTGAACTTCAAGAAGCTAGAGGCTAAACAGCTCGCTGGCATCTGACAGAAAGCTTGTGTGGGAGACTACAAAGATTTCTGGAGGCCAATTAAGCAATATAGACTATGATTCAGCAATGCTGCTAATGATAGGATCTCTCCACCATCAATCCTTAGCTGCTTTTGTCATGAATCCAAATTTACAGTAGGTTTAAGATTCTGGTTAGGCATAGCCACACTGCTGAGCCAGACAATGTCCAAAATATAGGACTCAATCTGAAATAAATACACCCCCCCCAGGAGGGGGGGAAAGCCTAGACATACTATGCACACAGCAGTTCTAGAAGCTGAAGTTGGGATTTGAATACAATATCCCAAGTCTGCAGCTGCATGATTCAGAATTCTGGATGCAAAAATTATGCATATACATTACAATGTATTATATGCATTATATAACCAGATAAGTTTTGCATAGAATGGAGGTAATTATGGAACTAAAATCCAAGATCAATCCAATGATGTATATCATTAACAGCATGGAAATAACTAATGGAAGTATGACTGAACTGGAGCTATTTCTTTCTTTCTGCAGGCTTAGGAGTGCAATGCCACTAGACACAGGACTTATCAGACAGCAGACAGGGCATACCCAGTGGCATCTGCCAAATCAGTGGAAAAATCTTGAAGTTTTCTCTTTGTTCCCTCCTTTTTTGGTGGATGGTGGGTTGGAGGATTGCCCCCTTAGCAAAGTGACATTCTAAATGTAATTATTGAAAATGCAGCTTCCCACACCATTCCCTCTTCATGATATATTAAGAAATTACTCTGCATTCCACCAGGTTGAGTAGCATCACGCCATTGATGTGTTATCAGCAGATGTTTTCTTTGACACGTTGTGCTGCAGTTCAGCGCTTGAATCCACACTTTTCTGTGCTGCTACTTAGGAGATGTACCAGAGAAGTCACTGAGGCAGAGTGAACGCTAAACCTATTTAAAGCTCTGCTGAGAATAAAGGTTGAAAGAAGCCATTTTTTCCAGACTACAGCATACTTTCCAATGAGAAAGAAACTAGTCAAAGCCATATTTGCCTCACACAGAGGCTTCAGACTCCCAGTGTACACATCCAGAACAATGCACCTCAAAATTCGATCAAGGTTTTTTCCTAGCAAGCAAAATCCCAATCAGATCATCTGACACAAGGAGCAGCGAGGTGACTTCTAATCCAAAATTATGGCCAAATATAAGGCCAAATGATTCCCTTTTCTAGTGGTTTAGGCCCAACTGGAATCAAAAGACCATGGGGCTGCTCAATCACTCCTCCCCCCAGTGGGGTGGGGAGGAGAAAATAAAAGGAAAGGCCTGTGGATTGAGACAAGGACAGGGAGGGATCACTCACCAATTATGGTCACGGGCAAACCAGACTCATCTTGGGGAAGAAAAATCAATTTAATTAGTTACCAATCAAATCAGAGTAGGACAATGAGAGACAAAACAAACAGATCTTAAAAACCTTCCCCCCACCCCCCCCTTCTTCCTGGGCTGTTTGCTCCTGATTTCTCTACCTCCTTGCTGCTGGCACACACCCCTGGCCTTCCTGCAGTGTAGGGGATGAGGTATGGGGGTTTTCAGTCTCTGCCGCTCCTTCCTCCTCAGGGAAGAAAAACTCCTCACGCTCTTCCCCTGCTCCAGCATGGGGTCCCTCCCATGGGACACAGTCTTCCACAAACTTCTCAGATGTGAGTCCTTCCCACGAGCTGCAATTTTCTTCACTAGCTGCTCCAGTGTGGGTCCCTTCTGCAGCGTGCAGTCCTTCAAGAGTGGTCTTCTCCAGTGTGGGCTTCCCACAAAGTCACAGGCTTCTTTGAGCGCAGCCACCTGCTTCAGCGTGGGGTCCTCCACAGACTGCAGGCGGATCTCTGCTCCCCTGTGACCCTCCAAGGCTGCAGGGGGACAGCCTGCCATCTCAACATGGGCTGCAGGGGAATCTCTGCTCCGGCACACCTCCTCCCCCTCCTTTCATCACTGACCTTGGTGTCTGCCTTGTTTCTCTCACATCCCACTCCTCTCCCCACTGTTTTCTGCTTCCACTGCTGGTTCTCTTTTTGTTTCCCCTCCCTTAAATATGTTAATCACAGAGGCTAGTTGACTAGTCCGTGGCTAGAGGCGGGTCTGACTTGGAGCCAGGGGAGCTTCTAGCAGCTTCTCTAACAGGAGCAATCCCTGCGGCCCTTTCCCCACTACCAAACTCCCCCACCACACAAACCCAACACACTTCTGAACATCTAAAACTGTAAGTGGGTGTTATATTTAGTGGCAAGAGGTAGCAGCAAAAGTTATGCAGCAGCAACTGTACAACAGAAGCTTCAAGAAGAGGCTGAAGACCATTTCTTCAGAGGAAGGATAACATTGAATGTCTTGAGGGCATAAGTTTTATCCATTTTCTCTATAAATTTTAATAATTTAATTAAATGCAACCCATTTACTTCTGACACAACCAAAATTAGATAGCATTAAGAAAGCGCAATGCTGAAGAGGCTCTGAGTGACAAAGCATCTGCCTCAGTAGTTCTCCCTAGGAGACAATGGAACAGTAAAGATGAACAAACAGGTCATGATGAAGCTGGTTAGCTGTGATGAGGCAGCCCTTTACCACAAACAGTCATGAAAAAAGAATCAAGCTAACTAAAGCAACAACAGTTGAGAAAACAACAGTCGTAGCTGGACTGCTGAACCACACCTACATGGCAAGGCTTTCCAAGGTCTCTTTCACCCTTCTAACAATGGCAAGTTTCTGATATTTCTGCTTTCAGCAGCCCAGAACAAAAATATGTTACAAAATAATATATCAGTTGAGTTTAACAAACTATAGGGTCCAGCAATAATTTTCTTTGTGCTTCATACCACTATTAAGGCAATGGGGCTTTTTTCCCCTCTCTATATATACTGCAATCTATTGTATCAAAAACCATATCGAGAACTTATAAGACTGTCATTTCACTCATGATACCTTCCTTTATAGCTGTCTTAAAAAAGGAAAAATAAAAAATGAGACATAGCATCCCATAGCTGGACAATAATGAGGCTGAGCACTCAGATGTTAGCCTTATTACCCATATCTTCTTTTTAATTGAAATATATATATACATATAAAGCTTAGGTCCTGAAAAATTCTCCAGCCAAGAGAAAAGCCTCGTTGCCGAAAGTTAGACACAATAGGCACAGCTGCATTCCTACTCAGGGAGTCTGCCTGAAGGAAAACGCCCCGAATCCCGCTGGTTTGGTTTCGCGGGGGGACACAGGGCTTTACTGGAGAACCAAGGGAAACGCCGAACCGAACGGTCGCCCCAGCCCCAGCCGCGGATTTTTTTCAGCGGCACGGACGCCCTTTGTCCGCTCCGGGCTGCCATAGGGACCGCAGTGCGGACTGCGCCACGCCCAACCGCCGCTGTCTCTGGGCAGACGGGCTCGGCGGCGCTGCGGACTTTCAGCTCCTGTCGCAGTTCCTCCGCCCCAACAATTGTGAGGAGGGGTCTTACTCCCTTCGCCCGCTGCTAGCGGTGCGGGGCGCGGTACACGCTGAGCCAACTGCAGATCTTTGTGCGGGCGGCAGCAGGGAGCCGCCAACGCCGGACACCGCATGGGCCCCGGCCCGCAGCCGCTGACCGCTCTCCGGCGCTTGCACCCAACGGAGGGGCTCCGAGTCCCTCTGGGCGGGAGGGGCGTGCGCATAGACGGGACGACGAGCCCCTCGTGAAACAAAAAGAAGAAACCAGGGACCACAACTTCACAGCTCATCTGTCTGTGCCGTGTGTGTGTATGTGTCGCCCCCATTCGTTCCCGCTCGCCCCGCGCGGAAGGGGAAGAAAACAGGGAGCGGCTCCCTCCGAAAGGAAGGCGTCGGCAGGGTGGGGGGCTCCGGGGGGCTGCAGCGCTGCCTGAGGTGGCCCCGCTCCCCGCCGCCTCACCTCGCTCGATGTTGGTGATAGCCTGCTGCAGGTGCTCCTCGGTCACCAGCTCACCGATGACCACCAGCAGATAAAATTTGTTGTCCAGAAAGCGGTGCGAGAGACTGGGCGAGAGGGAGGTGGGGTTGGGGATGCTACAGGAGGGCTCCGAGTCCACTTCCACCACCATCACAGTGGCCATCGCGGGCGCCCCGCTCCGTCCGGCGACTGCGGGGCTCTGCAGGGAGAAGAGCCGGGTGGCAGCAGCTCCGCAGGAGACAGAGTGAGGGCGGGTTGGGGAGGCGGCAGCGCTTTTATACGGAGACGGTGCAGGGCAGGGACCTAGCGAGGAGGAGGAGAAGAGGGGGATGGGAGCCGGCGCATCCTCTCACCCCCACTTTTCCAGCATCCACAGCTGATGTCATCTGCGGCAAATTTTCCCCGCCGCGGCTCCCGGAAGCAGGAAGGACGCGGGGTGCGAACAATGCCCCAAAGGGACGCCGCGATGGCGGCCTCGGGGTGCACCCCGGCCCGCTGCATGACCCACCCCTCTGCCCGTGCTGCCCCTCGTGCCTCATGCAAACCCTCTTCCCCTGTGCCCTCCTCCTGTTTTACCCTGCTGGTTTGGTCATCCCATGTCCCTTGTTCCACCATGGCCTCACTCTGTTGTCTTAGCTATCTCCAGCTCCACGAGGTCCTCCAAGGGTCTCAGGCTTGAAGTATGGTGGCTGTGCATTGAGGAGCTGCATGTGGTGCATTGGCAGAACTGGTGAGCTCACATGGAAAAGCCACCATCAGGGCCCTAGCTGCACCCCTGATGCTGGATGAAAAAAGACTGTCCAAGGCCATGACTCCAGTCTTCTACATCTCACTAGCACTGCAGCAAAATTTGAGCCATATTTCCCCTCCTTCCAACTGGCAATCTAAATATACTTGTTACCTTCTTTTGTTTGTGTGGTGGTTTAGCCTTATCTGGCAATTAAGCACCACCAGTCGCTCTACCACTCCATCCCACCCCTCTCCCAGTGAGGAAGGGTCTGAGGAAAATAAACAACAAGGGAAGCTCATAAAAGTTGAGATAAGAACTATTTAATTATATAAAGGAAACTTATAGCAATGCTAATACTACTGCTAATAAGCAATTAAAACAGAAAATAGAACCTATGATACAGAATCTCACCACCCGTGGACCGACACAGCCAGATTCCAAAACAGCAAGCAAAATCCAAATGGAAAGGAAAAGAAAAAAAAAAAACCGAAGCCCAAAAATGGAGAGGACCTCCCCCCCATCCCTGAGCTCAAAAGACAGAGAGCAGGGAGAATGAAAATTCCAACCCCCCAGCAAATCGACCTAACAAAGGGAGCTCCTCTCCTAACAGCCTGCCACAAAATGAAAAAAGAGCTATCAGCAAAGCTATCTCCTAGCCCCCAAAAGCCTAAACCACCCACCCCTTCCAGGTCACTTTTTCCTGTCTAGCACACTGCTGCAAACTGCACAACTTGCAAACTGACCACTGAGCTTGATGTATCATGGAATGAAACAAGATCCTGTGGGACGGACAGGTCTCCCTAGGAGAGCAGCTCATCCCTGCCTGAAACCAGCACAATATCCACCCTTTGTTTCACACCATTTCCATCATGCTCACCTCCCACGCTATTCCATAAACTCCCATCAGCCCCCTCCCCCTTTCCCATCCCATCCCACACAGATATCATTCCCTCAGTCTATGGACCATCTTGGCAAACTATCCATTAGTCCATGACTTCAGATTCCATCAGGTGTGGGGTCACTCAGGACAGGCAAAGGTGGAAGGGTTGTGTGGGATCGTTAGGCACCGAAGCCAGCTCAGGCGAGGTCAGTGCTGCGCTTCTGGCAAGGCTGGACCTCTGTAGGTTCAGATGATCTCTGCCAGAGTGATTCCTACAACACAGAACTCAGAACAAGGGTTATTTGCAGCAATTAATGTCCATCATGAAATGTAATTAATGGACTGTTTTCTCCCAGAATCAAAACCCCCTGAGGCACACAGCAGACTTGCCCATATTCTCTCATTACCCACCAAGTACATCCACGTCCTTGAGCGAAAGCAATCCTACGGATGGGTTTGCCTTTGCCCGAGGCAGGAATAACCCAGACTGTTTTTCCCAGCATATTTTTAACATGCTGTCTTAGCTTTGCACCAGCTAGTCTATGTTTTGCTTCACCCCATAACACATCAAGCTGCATAGGTAGTGCCAGCCCGGGGCCCGTGGCACTGCAGGACCGGCGGGGAGGGGGTGGGGATATGGGTGGAAAGGCTTGTGGTTGGACACGACCCTGGGAAGGGGAAGGGTCTGAGGGGTCTTCCGGCCAAGGGGGGCTGGGGGTTTGTTTTGTTTGTGGGACCTCGTGGTGAGTGGTTGGTGCTCCGAGCAGAGCCAGCGTCTTGCCAGGCAGATCGGTCTAGGAGTCGGGGTTTGAAAGTTTTTTTCCTCTCTCGTACTCTCTCGGCCCCCGGGCAGTTTAGTGGGGGGTTTGCTGCCTTCGGGTGGGTTTTCTTTCCTTTTTTCCCTTCTTGGGGTGAGATCCTGTATCATTTGTTCTACCCTCTTCCTCCGTTCCTTAAATTACTCATTAGCACTAGCATTGTTAGTAACTCCCTAAGTTTCATTTATATAATTAAATAGTTCTTATCTCAACTCCTCCGGGATTTTCCTCGGTTTGTTCCTCTGACCCTTCATCACCAGGAGGGGGTGTGTGTGGGGTGGGGGGGCAGAGTGGTAGAGCAGGCTTGTCGTGAAACTACAACAGGCTATTTCAGAAATGAGTCCCATTATCTGATTCAATTCTTTCCAGGGTGCCATGTCGCCACAGGACTTGCCTTTCAAGGCCCAGGATAGTATTTCAGGCAGTGGCATGGGGCACAGGATATGTTTTCAGTCACACAGTGGTTGCCACCACCATTGTGAGAACTTGGCACTTGCCTTGGTGGGTTTTGGGAAGGGTGATATACTCAACCTGCCAGGCCTGCCCATACTTGTATTTCAGCCATCGGCCTCCATACCAAAGAGGATACCCTCTTGGCTTGTTTGATGGCAGCACATATCTCGCATTCGTGAACAACCTGAGCAATGGCGTCCATGGTCAAGTCCACCCCTCGGTCACTAGCCCACCTGTATGTGGCATCTCTCCCCTGGTGGCCCGAGGTGTCATGGGCCCACTTAGCCATAAACAGCTCACCTTTATGTTGCCAGTCCAGATCCACCTGAGCCACTGCAATCTTCGCAGCTTGATCCACCTGCTGATTGTATCGATGTTCTTCAGTAGCTCAGCTTCTGGGTACGTGGGCATCGACATGATGCACCTTGACGACCAGGTTTTCTAGACAGGAAGAAATGTCCCGCTATAGCGTGGCAGCCCAGATGGGTTTGCCCCTGCGCTGCCAGTAGCTCTGTTTCCACTGCTGCAGCCACCCCCACAGAGCATTTGCCACCATCCAGGAGTCAGTGTAGAGGTAAAGCACTGGCCATTTCTCTTGTTGAGCAACGTCCAAAGCCAGCTGGATGGCCTTTACCTCTGCAAACTGACTCGATTCACCTTGGCCTTCTGCAGTCTCTGCAACTTGTCGGGTGGGACTCCACACAGCAGCTTTCCACCTACGATGTTTCCCTACAATGCGACAAGACCCATCAGTAAACAGGGCATATTGCTTCTTGTCTTCTGGCAACTGATTGTACAAAGGGGCCTCTTCAGCCCGTGTTACCTCCTCCTCTGGTGACATCCCAAAGTCTTTGCCTTCCGGCCAGTCCAACATCACTTCTAAGATTCCTGTGCAACTGGGGTTCCCTATACAGGATCGTTGTGTGATCAGGGCAGCCCACTTACTCCACGTAGCATCGGTGACATGGGGAGTGGAGGAGACTGCCTTTGAACATCCAACCCAGCACTGGTAGTCGAGGTGCCAGGAGGAGCTGTGCTTCAGTTCCAACCACTTCTGAGGCAGATCGGATTCCCTCATTAGCTGACAGTATCTCTTTTTTGGTTGGAGTGTAGCGGGACTCAGATCCTCTGTATCCCCGGATCCAAAATCCAAGGGGTCGACCTCGGGTCTCTCCTGGTTCTTTCTGCCAGAGACTCCAGGTAGGGCCATTCTCCCCAGCTGCAGTGTAGAGCACATTCTTTACCTCTGGCCCTGTCCAGACTGGTCCAAGGGCTACTGCATGCACGATCTCCTGCTTGATCTGTTCAAAGGCTTGTCGCTGCTCAGGGCCCCATTTGAAATCATTTTTCTTCCGGGTCACTTTGTAGAGAGGGCTGACAATTTGGCTGTAATTTGGAATATGCATCCGCCAGAAACCCACGACGCCTAGGAAAGCCTGAGTTTCCTTTTTGCTCGTTGGTGGAGACATAGCTGTGATTTTGTTGATCACGTCCATCGGGGTCTGGCGACGCCCATCTTGCCACTTTATTCCTAAGAACTGGATCTCTCGTGCAGGTCCCTTGACCTTGCTTTGCTTTATGGCAAAACTGGCTTTCAGGAGGATTTGGATGATCTTCTTCCCTTTCTCAAAAACTTTATCTTCTGTGTTGCCCCATATGATGTCATCAATGCATTGCAGGCATTCGGGAGCTGCACCCTGTTCCAGTAAAGTCTGAATCAGCCCATGGCAGATGGTAGGGCTGTGCTTCCACCCCTGGGGCAGCCTATTCCAGGTGTATTGGATGCCCCTCCAGGTGAAAGCAAACTGTGGCCTGCACTCTGCTGCCAAAGGAATGGAGAAAAAGGCATTAGCAATGTCAGTCGTGGCATACCACTTGGCTGCCTTTGACTCCAGCTCGTACTGGAGTTCCAGCATGTCCGGCACAGCAGCACTCAGTGGTGGTGTGACTTCATTCAGGCCACGATAGTCCATTGTCAATCTCCATTCTCCATCAGACTTACACACTGGCCAGATGGGGCTGTTAAAGGGTGAGCGGGTTTTGCTGATCACCCCTTGGCTCTCCAGCTGACGAATCAGCTTCTGGATGGGAAGCAAAGAGTCTCTGTTAGTACGATACTGCCACTGGTGCACTGTTGTGGTGGCAATTGGCACCTGTTGGTCTGCAACCTTTAGCAATCCCACAACAGAAGGGTCCTGTGAGAGACCAGGCAAGACAGACAGCTGCTCAATTTCATCAGTCTCTAAGGCAGCTATCCCAAAAGCTCATCGGTACCCTTTCGGGTCCTTGAAGTACCCTCTTTTAAGACAGTCAATGCCAACGATGCATGGGGCATCTGGGCCAGTCACAATAGGGTGCTTTTGCCACTCCTCCCCAGTCAGGCTTATATCAGCCTCCAACACAGTCAGTTGTTGAGAGCCCCCAGTCACACCAGAAATGCTGATGGGTTGTACCCCCTTATAGCTTGATGGCATGAGGGTACACTGTGCACCCGTGTTCACTAGAGCCTTATACTGCTGTGGCTCTGATGTGCCAGGCCATCAAATCCACACAGTCCAATAAACATGGTTGTCCCTTTCCTCCACCTGGCTGGAGGCAGGGCCCCTCTAAAAGTTACCCGATTCACAGTCACTCATGTCTTGGAGGAATGGATTATTGCTCCGGTGCTGTTTGGCTACGGGAGCAACAGTTTTCTTGGAAGAGTCCTTACTGGTGTGCTTTTTCCCTTTCAGTTCACATACTTGTTCCTCTAAGTGCGAGGTAGGTTTTCCATCCCACTTCCTCATGTCCTCTCCGTGGTCACGTAGGTAAAACCAGAGGGTACGGCGTGATGGATACCTTTTATATTCCTTTCTTTGAGGAAAGGAATGCTTCCTCCTAATTGCTGAGACACTGGCTCGTGCAGGTGGGGATTGGAACATCTCCTTTCTGAATTGCTTAAACTCCTTGGATAGTTCTGCTATAGCTGAGACACAGGCCTGCATGGGGGAAGAAACAGTGTCCTCATACCCCTGGAACTTTTGAACCAACTCCTCCACTATTGGGTCTTCATCCCTTTCCCAAGTCAGTACTGCAAATATGGCGGCTAACGAGGGTCGTCCATTCTGCATTAACTTCCGCCACATGGGTCGTGTGCACCTGATTCTATCTGGATCTATCCTCCCGTCATCACGATAAACTAACTCTAGCACAGCTAGTTCCCTCACGTACTGGATAGCTTTCTCCATGGTGGTCCATTTGTGTACGTGATATGGCATGTCTTCCTTAAAGGGATACCTTTCCCTCACACTATCCAGAAGCCTCCTCCAGAGGCTTACATTCTGTGTCTCCCTCCCAACTCCTCTGTCAATGCCACTCTCTTTAGCAAGTGACCCCAGCTGCTTGGCTTCTCTGCCCTCTAAGTCAATGCTACTGGCCCCGTTATCCCAGCAGCGGAGCAGCCAGGTAATAACATGTTCACCTTGATGACGGCCAAAGTCTCTCCGGATATCCCGGAGCTCCTTCAAGCCTAAAGATCAAATGGTTATATCTGCATCACCATCATCCTCTGTCTCTGTCACTGTCCCTTGGAATGGCCCTGCTGTCTCCCCCTCCACCTGCACCAGACACCCTGATTTACGTTTCCATTTCTTTTTCTGTACTGAGGCAACTAACACTGGTGCCGGTTGATGCTGGCAGTACCACACAGGGGTCTGCACGGCTGCATTGCACCCTGCTGTGTGTAGGGCTGTTGTGGGAGGCGGAGCTGCAGCAGAAGGCGGAGCTGCTGTGGGAGGTGGAACCACAGTGGAAGGTGGAGCTGGCACAGAGAGTCCAGTGGCTGCTGTGTCTGTTGAGGGGAGTTGCCATCGCCGCAGAGGTATAGGTGGCACAGGAGGTGCAGTGGCTGCAGTGTCCTTCGAGAAGAGTTGACGTAGCTGCAGAGGTGGAGGTGGCACAGGCGGTGTAGTGGCTGTAGTGCCCATCAAGGGGCGTTTACGTCGCCGTGGGGGTGGAGTCGGTGTGGAGGATGGGCTACTTGTGAGCGGTGATGTAGCCATGCTGGCACACAGGGCCTGTTTCTTCCCCAAACACTGGTAGCAGATGGGGCAGTATTTCAAAACATTTCTTTAACTTTACACAGGAGCACAAGAACATTCAGAAATGTGCTGATCACTAACCACAGGTCACCCCAAGACCATGAAAAATTTCCCAAATACTCATACACTTGTGCCATTGACCATAAAGAGGGAGAAAATTGGAATAATTTCCACACATCCACCCAACTGAATAATTCCTTCACATCCAACCCACTAAATGATTTCTCCTCTACAGGCTGTGTCCCAGAAGAGAAAAGGGAAAAGGTATAATTAGTGAAAGTCCCTATGAGATTACATGAGAAACATGCAAACGCTGCCAGTACTGCATACAGATACATGATTATTCCCCAAACCAGCAGTATACAGACCAGCCAAATCAGACTCTTCAATCTGGTCAGAGCATACATCATCAGTATCATAAGGAGCACCCAAGGCAGTAAATCCCACCGTTCTATCATCCACTTAAAGATCCAAGAACTTAACGTGCTGACCAACCACCACATCTCTGTAACCAGTACTTATCACACAATCTGCTTTAACACACAGTAATCAGATCTGTTCTTATCTCAACCCTTTGAGCCCCACGTTGGGCGCCAAAAAGGACTGTCGTGGTTTAACTCGGCTAGCAAAATACCACGAAGCCGCTCTCACAAATCCCCCTCCCCTCCTCCAGTGGAAGGGAAGAATCGGAGGAAAAAGAAATAAGGAAGCTCGTAAAATTGAGATAAGAACTATTTACTAATTAAATCTAAATCAGTATATACAGGTACTACTACTAATAAATACTTAAAATAGTAGAAAATGAAACATATAGTACAATATATACAATATGATACAATTTCCCACCATCCACTGACCAATGCACACCCAGATGCTGAGTGATGAAAATCAGACCCCGAGAGCCCGAGAACCACAGCCCAAGAGCGATCGCAGCCCGAGAGCTGCGCCCTGAAGGCTGGAGCCCAGGAGCTAACACAGCAGATTCCGAGCGAACCGTATCACTGATAACACGGCCAGAAAACTCAAAACAACCCAGCAGCTCCCACACGAAGGAGCCAGCACAGGAGTTAGCAAAGCAGCTAACGCAGGAGGGTGGGCAAGTGCCCAGGAGTAGACGAGCAAGGGAGTAAGGGAGAGAGAGAGAAGGGAAGAGTAATGACTACCAGACCCCCTTCCCCGCCCTAAGAGACCGGAACATGACGTACTATGGGATGAAATACTTCCTTGGTTAGTCTGGGTCAGCTACAGTATCCGAAGCGGACAAAAGACCCTGAGTTCAGTACAGGCCATCCCCAGCACCAGCTGAGGCCTTATCAATGTTTCCTCTTATCATACAGCAACATAGTTCCCTGCCAACCAGAGTAAAGGGAGTTAACCCTTTCCTGACTGAACCCAGCACACTCTTTCAGGGTGAATTGTAAATAACTTGTCTGAGTCTTTTCCTCTTTCATTTGTTCTTTCAAACTCTCCACTTGGTCCAGCAGAGATTGTACCAGATTTTGCAATGACTGTATAATTTGAGATTCTGCCATTGTTAGTATCTAGCTTCCACGGCTGCAGCTAAGCTAGTGCCCAATACAGCACAAATAATAGATTTTCCTTTTCCGGATGGTAGTTTTTCATCCTTGTGTGAAGCGCTAATTTGGTCAGTCACACTTTGCAAATTATGCCAATTTTTCTGTGCCCAGTCCCTACCTGGTATAGCGGGGTGAGCATTATATTTCCCTAAGTGGCTGAACAAAACTTCTTTGCCTCTGGGGACAGCTTTATTGTCACCAGTATCTAACAAGTGGAGTGGTCGTCACACAATGAGGGCCGAATAGGAAATCCCAGTTGCACAGGAATCTTAGAAGTGATCATGGACTGGTCAGAAGACAAAGTCTTTGGAATGTCACCACAGGAGGAGGTGACATAAGCTGAAGAAGCCCCTTTGTACAACCAGTTGCCGGACAATGAGAAGCAATATGCCCTCTTTACTGATGGGTCTTGTCACATTGTAGGGAAACATCGTAGGTGGAAAGCTGCTGTGTGGAGTCCCACCCGACAAGTTGCAGAGACTGCAGAAGGCCAAGGTGAATCGAGTCAGTTTGCAGAGGTAAAGGCCATCCAGCTGTCTTTGGACGTTGCTAATGAGAGAAATGGCCAGTGCTTTACCTCTACACTGACTCATGGATGGTGGCAAATGCTCTGTGGGGGTGGCTGCAGCAGTGGAAACAGAGCTACTGGCAGCGCCGAGGAAAACCCATCTGGGCTGCCGCTTTACGACAAGAGACTGTGCTTCCCAGCTAACAACTTGGTTGTCAAAGTGCATCATGTAGATGCCCATGTCCCACTCATGCCACTGAAGAACATCGATACAATCAGCAGGTAGATCAAGCTGCTGAGATTGCAGTGGCTCAGGTAGATCTGGATTGGCAACATAAAGGTGAGCTGTTTATAGCTCAATGGCCCATGACACCCCAGGCCATCAAAGGATAGATGCCATGTACAGATGGGCTCCTGACTTGAGGGGTGGACTTGAGTCATGGATTGCTATTGTGCAGGTTACTCATGAATATGAAACATGCTGCCATTAAATAAGTTAAAAGGTTAAAGCCTCTCTGGTAATGGGGTGGGGATGGATGAAATATACATATGGGGAAGCCTGGCAGATTAACTATATCACACTCTCCCAAACCTGCCAGGGCAAGTATTATTTGCTCACAATGGTGGAAGCAGCCACAAGGTGACTGGAGACATATATTCTGTCCTATGCCACTGCCTGAAATACTATCCTGGGCCTTGAAAAGCAAGTCCTGTGGTGAAATGGCACCCCAGAAAGGATTGAATCAGATACTGGGACTCATTTCCGAAACAGCCTCATAGACACTTAGGCTAATGAGCATGGCATTGAGTGGTTGTATCACATCCCCTACCACACACCAGTCTTTGGAAGGTCGAACGGTGGAATGGGCTGTTAAAGACCACCCTGAGAGCAATGGGGGGGTGGAACACTCAAGAACTGGGACACCAATTTTGCAAAGGCCACTTGGTTAGTTAATGCTAGAGGTTAGTTAATGTTAGTCAATCCATGTTGCCCCCCTGTTGCGGACCAGCTGGACAGGTCAGGTTCACACAACCAGGTTCTCACAAACTGCACAAAGAGCTGAAGGTCTTGTCTCACAAGATACATGAGGAATTAAAAATACAGGATGTTGACACCAAAGGGGCTCAAGTCATGAGCTTGATAAGCTAACTGTAAGGCACTGCAGAGCCAAGCTTAAAAAAGTTACAGTTATCAGCCTCAGCTTTTGCAAAACACTGGGAGAGGTTTAGACTGTGGAAAACTACCGAATCTGTCTATAAAAAACCACGCTGTAAAACAATGAATGATCTCACTTGGTGCACATCAAATCATGCCAGGGTCCGTGCCCTCAATCTCCGACACACACACACCCCCACACCCCACATCCAATCAAACTTTTATGTACTGTAGAAGGAAATAAAGTCCCTGTAGTACATGCTAAAACTATGCTGGGGAAAACAGTTTGGGTTACTCCTACCTCGGGCAAAGGCAAACCCATCCATGGGTTGCTTTTGCTCAAGGACCTGGGTGAACTTGGTGGGTAATGAAAGAAGATGGGGAAGTCCGATATATGCCTCAAGGGGGATTTGATTCTGGAGAAAATAGGCCATAAATTACAGTGTGTGTGGGACATGACTTGTCTGCACTAACCCCTGTTCTGAGCTTTATGTTACAGGGAATCACTGTGGCAGAAACCGCCCCACCCTACAGAGGTTCGGCCTTTCCAGAAGTGCAGCAGTGACCTGGCCTTAAAACTTCAGTTGTGAAGATTGTATAAACTATGGTCTTTTCCATGCTTGTCTATTTTTTCTACCTTTCCACCATCACGGACGAAGAAGCAACAAGCTTTAAGCCACAGAGTGGTGTGAGAGACCTTATCTTGAGCTGATTGTGTCAAAGCTTGCTGAGAAATTTGTGAAACTTCCTGGTGGCTTGGCTTTTGGTGGCTTGAGGAGGAAGGATTGCCTGCAGGCCTGAATAGATAAGGACCAAATGCCTACTGACAGATAAGAAGCAAATAGCCTCCAGAGGACCAGTTCAACTAAGGACAAAGAACAATCACATCACTTTATGGGGGGTCCAGACACAGAGGACTCCCAAGCCTGCCAAAGCATGCAAGTGGTCACGTAGTGGTCTGTCACCCACACGGGATCAGCTGCCTAGCCTGAGAGCATGTGCAGGAGGCAGGAGACAGCAAAAAAATACCCTCTAAAAGACGGTGGGACCAAACCATGACAGAGACCCTCCCCACAGAAGACTACATGTCTATGGACCAACGGGACACCAATGATCCATGGTGGTGACTGTCTCTTGCAATTCTCTCCTGACTACTTGCTAAATTTCCTCCTTTTTCTATTTTCTCCCTCTCCTATTGCTATTTTCTTACACCAAAAATAAACTCCTTTGTTAGCGGCATCTGACCTCGCTTGTGTCTTAATCTCACTCTGGGTACAACAGTGAATCTTCCCTGTCTTAGCTTTGCACCAATTACTCTATATTTTTGCACAGCTAGTCTATATTTTGCTTCACCCCATAACACATCAAGCTGCATAGGTGATGCCAGCCCGTGGCCCGCGGCACTGCAGGACCAGCAGGGAGGGGGTGGGGATGTGGGTGGAAAGGGTTGCAGATGGGCCAGATCCCAGAAGGGGGAAGGTCTGAGGGGGTGTGCTGGGTTCAGTCAGGAAAGGTTAACTCCCTTTACTCTGGTTACCAGGGAACTATGTTGCTGGACAGTAAGTGAAACCATTGATAAGGCCTCAGCTGGTGCTGGGGATGGCCTGTACTGAACTCAAGGTCTTTTGTCCGTTTTGGATACTGTAGCTGACCCAGACTAACCAAGGAAGTATTTCATCCCATAGTACGTCATGTTCCCTCCGGTCTCTTAGGGTGGGGAAGGGGGTCCGGTAGCCATTACTCTTCCCTTCTCTCTCTCTCCTTTACTCCCTTGCTCATCTCTCCGGGCAGCTTGCTAACCCTCCTGCGTCAGCTGCTTCGCTAACTCCTGTGCTGGCTCCTTCGTGTGGGAGCTGCTGGGTTGTTTTGACTTTTCTGGCCGTGTTATCAGTGATACGGTTCACTCGGAATCTGCTGTGTTAGCTCCTGGCTCCGGCCTTCAGGCCGCAGCTCTCGGGCTGCGATCACTCTCAGGCTGTAGGTCTCGTGCTCTCAACATCTGGTGTGCATTGGTCAGTGGATGTGGGGAATTGTATCATATTTTATATGTTGTACTATATGTTTCATTTTCTACTATTTTAAGTATTTATTAGTAGTAGTACCTGTATATATTGATTTAGATTTAATTAGTAAATAGTTCTTATCTCAATTTTATGAGCTTCCTTATTTCTTTTTCCTCCGATTCTTCCCCT